>VDFB02193867.1:29691513-29739881 GCA_007258455.2 Sequoia sempervirens
ATTAATAAGTATATGTGTGAATAAGTCAAGCATGTACATGTGAATAAGGGAAGCACAAGTACTCAAAAACATACAAGCCTTGAAGTATACACACGAATACATAATATACACAAATTAATACAAAGTATATGCACGAATACAAGGTATACACATGAAAACACGTAAGTCGCAAAGTATACATTGGAACACACGTAAGTCAAAAATATACATGTAAGTTGTAAAGTATACACTTGAATACATGTAACTCATATCTATTAAACCATCAATTTAGAATGCAAATATGGACACCATCGATAAAATAGATTTGTATTAACCAAATAGTCATGTAGGCATACATCAATATATGTCAATATAAGTATGAAATATAGGTACAAAATAGCCATATAGGCTTATGAGAATTCCATATAGGCATATAATGTCAAATATATCCAATACAAAATATGTACAAAACTGCCATGTAGGCATGCAACAAAGGGCTCTAGAATCAAAATTCATTGCTCTCCATGCTCTGGAAATAAATTATTTCCCTTTGCTTGTCATTTAGATGGTGATAGGTCTGTCACTCATTTGTGTTGCACTCAAGGAGTGCTCTTGTTACTCCTCATAGTGTTTAGTTCATGGTGAAGTTTTAACTGTTACAATAAGAAGTAAAGACATTAATATATAGAAATTACATTATAAAAAAAGATATATTTAACAAAATAATCACTTACCGCCATCTCATGATCACTCTCCATGAGGGAAATATTCACATGCCCCTGTCCAAATGTGCTCAATCCCTGTATAAACCATCCAAATAGAAATTAAACTATGAATCAATAATGGTTTGATTTTTCACTAACATCTATAACAACAAATGTAAATGTAAATTTACTAATTTTCCTCAAACCTCCCTTATCAGAGCCATTGAGGATTGTATAGCAGACGAAACACCAATATCCATTTCCCTTGTCACATTCAAAGGTGTTTCAGCTTGCAACATCTTAAAATAAAACAACAAATTATTCAATCACAAAAAATACAATAGCGATCCACATCATGACTTATAATGTATGAGATAATGAACAAAATTTTGCGTACTTATTAAACTATATATTTTTTATTATCATGCTTACTATTTTCCCTTTCCATATCTTGTTCAAAAGGACGTGTTTTTAGGCTTTTACCCATAGCAACAAGCCAATGAACCATTTGATCAAATGCTTTTGTAGACATGTACAATAACTGTGGTGGCATAGAGAAGGCAGTGAACTCTTTGAAAAAATTCCTCAAAGAAATGGGTTTTTGTGGTGATGGAATGCCATTACAAACAAATGCACGTCATGGCATTCCATCACCATAAGACCACATTTCTTTCAGGAATTTTTTAGAAAGATCATTGCCTTCTCTATGGTATTATTGCTTACTATTATACTTTGATAGATATTTTTCCAAGCATCCATAGTTTGTTGGAAAGCACCTATTTTAGGCTTTTAGCCATAGCAGCAAGGAAGTGAGTAGTTTGATAACATTCTTTGGTATACATGTATGGAAAATGTGGTATCATAGAAAATGTGGTGAGTTGTTTAAAGAAATGCGTTGAAGAAATGTGGTCTCATGGTGATGGAATGAAATTCCATCACCATGAGACTGCATTTCTTCGAGGCATTTTTTCAAACTACTAACTACCTTGTCTATGTTATTTATTACTATTATTCTTTGATAAATTTTTTCCAAGCATCCATAGTTTGTCATGCAGGTGCACCTTTGCAAACACATGCTCCATGACAAGCAAAAAGTAAAAAGTGAACTATTTGAAAAGATGTCGAGTAGTAAAAAGTAGTTTCATGGAATGCAATTGGAATCTGCTCCTAGACTTATTACTTATGCTATGTGAATTAATTGCATCACCACTTATGTTGACTTTCTAAACAACTATATTGTAGTCAAAATTTTGTTATCTATCAACATCTAGTTATTAGTTATTGAATGTGAAGTAATGCTTTGAGTTTGAATGATGTACAATGCAACGTAATCAACAATATGAATATAAATTACACAAATCTATTAAATACGATTCATTAGTTAAACTCTTTATTCTATTACCTGCATGTAGGTTTGAGTAAATCCACTAGCACTGGGAGGTGTTCCCTAGAAACCTCCAATATTAGCCTGTTCAACATCCAAAATCACATATTAAAATACCATTCGTAAAATAATGCTATTAACATGTAATAAATTTATAATTTTTTACTAGTTACATACCCCACCGATAGGTGTACTGCAAAAATAAGTAGGTGTAGGGCCAGTGTATCTAGTATCAACACTATGACCCTATAATTTTATTAAAATCATAAAACTAAATTAGTTAATCTTGCATTTCAAAATTGAAATTTAATAAATTAAATTTAATGAACATGCTAACTTTTACCTGACTATCAAAACCATACGCCTCATGCAAAATGTCAGCTAACCTCTCCATCTACATTGTTGCATATAGATCCTACGTAGTAGTCTCTTGAGTGTTGGTGGGGTCATATGAACAAGTCACCCCGCAAGATTGACACACATGGGTATGAAGCCCACCACTCGAAGAATCCCCTGGATGGTGATATATAATAGGGCTAGTATGATGGATGACACTTTGGGTCAAAGTGTTGATCACCTGCAATGTCTCTATGTCGGAACTCTCTTTCACAACAAAAGGAATAACAACGTGCTCATGAGGGGGCATAGCAAGAGCTTGTCTCCCTTGCCACATAGGATCTGGCTTTCCACCGGGTCTATCCTAAGTCGACCCCCCACCTCTCCCCTGGAAGTCCCTCATAGCAAAATAATTTGAGATTTTGTTCAATATGAACTCACTGTATAGTTTCCTAAGAAAATACTATGGGACTTCACAACTGTTGCACAGTGGGTAATCAAAGACCATGTACCACCTATCATAAAAATAGTTCCTAATCTATTGGTGGTGGCACCAACGAATATGAAACCTCTTCGCATTGAGGGTAAGATATTGATTTGTACGTGGGTCAATGAATAATCAACACAAATCACCTTTTGTAATTTTTAAATCCTGTACATCTTTATATGATAGTTTATTTGCATAATAATCCTTAGTCGCCTACCTCCTATCTTTCCATCCAGTTATTTGTTTGCTAATTGAATCTACATTTTTTAACACATCTTTCAATGAACTTGCTAGGGTCATTCTTTCTGCGGTTGAACCATTTGGATCAGTCAACCTACTAATTAAATCCTCAATTTGTTTTTTTGTTGTTCTCAATTTCACTCATTAAATTTTTTTGAGTGTAAGGAGGGTGTTGAGTGATTGGTAGAGGAGGTTGTTGTTGAGGTTGATTTTGTTGTTAAGGATTTGGTTGCTCTTCTTGTTGAGGATTTTGAGGGTTTGCAGGTTGATTTGTATCTCCTACAAATTCAAAAAAAATAAAATCAAATACAACCTGAAACTAACAAATTCAACCTAAAACTAACAAATTCAAAACAAAAAGAAAACAATCCTTAGCTCTCACACTTCCTCGTCGTCGTGGCACCATCCCTCCAAAGAAATAGCAACCATTGCTAAATATTTTTGCACAATACCTCCTCCTAGAATGTGAGCATGAAAAATGGGGGTTTTGGCCACAGGAACAACAAAAAATACAGTCGAAATGAAGAATGAATGTGTTTCAATTTTTATTTTCTTTTAACATGTCGTAACGTGAGCACATTATAATGCGCTCACATTATAAATTTTGAAATTTTTTTTTGAAAGTGGCCACAAATTGGCTACCCATCTCCATGCACCCTCCCATATAGTGATGACAAAGGTATAGAGTCCAGTGCAGGACAAGAAGGCAAAGAATACTGTGAGCCAATGAGAATGGTAGAGATTAGTAAAAGTAATGGTAAAGGTTGAGAAAAGGAAGAATGTTGCAGTCACCCTAAGAGGTGAAGATGGGAAGTTGACAAAGATAGACCAAGAGAAGGCCAAAGACAAAGTGTTTATGGAATCTCCAATTGAAGTGGAGAAGAGTGATGTTGTTGTGGTAAGGACAGAGAATTGTCCATGGATGATAAAAATGATTGGTAGGAATTTGAATTCTACCATGACAGAGGTTCCAAGAATGGAGAGCCTAAAGATGGTTGTGAAGAGAAAGGGTAAGAGAAGGAGAGTGAAGGAAGTCCTATGTTACTTCCTTGTTTTGATGATGGTTTTGATGAGAGCCAAACCAAAGGTTAAGATGAAAGAAGAGGGACAAAGTGAGAGCTATTTTGTAATAAATGAAACATGAGGACATAATGGAAGTACATGGATGCAACATATGAAGACAAATCAAAGCATGAAGATGCAGATTCAAGATGAGAAGATAGGCAGAGGATTACTATGCATGGACAAGTTCAAGTCAAAGGTGAAGATGAAGATCAATAGAGCAGAGAATGGAACAATACAAGAAAGAGCATCAAATTTTTTGTGATCAAAGAGGTATTGTAGGTCAAGTGATCAAATAAGGCCATGATAGGCCATTTTGTAATTTTGTTTAAGTTTTAGTGTTAATATAAGGTCATTAGGTAAAATGTTGAAAAATTGCTAAATGTTGTCATATGAAATATTGTAAACAAGTGCAAATTTGAAAGTTAGTGGGAATCCCAATGATCATGGGTAGTTTTAAGGTAGTTATAGGCATTGTCATGGGTTTATATAATTTTAAATATGTTGTAAACTCAAATTTAGTCATTGTTAAGGGATTGGAAGAAGAAATTCAATAAAATATCTTTGTTTTACAATTATTTTTTGTGTATTTCATGGTTTGTAGGCTTCGTACAGCTCCGTACAGGTTTCCATTAATCTAAATTGCATTTGAACTAGTATTCATATGTGTTAGCCTCACTTTAAAATTTATTTGATTGAATTTTGTTGTGTTTAGTGGATTTGGCATTCAATTTTCTCTGAGTAGCCTGAAAATAGGGGTTTCAGGTTTTGAGGGCTAGAATGCATTAACATGCCACCTTTTTGTACATGTTGTCTCTTTGTGGAATGGGCATGATTAGACTAGGAGTAGGTGTAGGATTCAATATCTAAGGTTGGAAGAGTCTTTATAAGAGTTTCTTCACACTACCCTGTTGAAAGTTCAAACTTTAGGCCTTAGAAACAAGGCTAGAAACGGAAAGTTGAAGAGATTGTTTGGAAAATGGTTAAAATAAGTTTTTTTTAGTGATATTGGGTGGAGGATGTTGTGTTTGAGAGTTTTCAAGGGTAGGATATGTCCTTAGTATGTTAGGGTAGGAAACCCTAGTTGAATAAAGGGTGAAAATAGGTGAATTTGAGTGGTTTTGTGAAGTAAATGTGAGAGATTCTTGTGGGAAGCATAATTTTAGGGTGAATTACATTTTTACAGGAAAAAATAGGAAGGTTTGAGGTGGTTACAAGATTGCATGAGGTCTGGAAGTGGGGTTTTCAATAAACCCTTGCATATTTCGAGGAAAATGAGGGTTTCAAGAAAGAGGGTAATAGTGAGCAAGTTTTGACTTAAAAGTTGGAGAATCTGGTGTTTTGTAGGTAGATTGAAGACTTTCTAATGAGTTTTTGAGTTGGCAGCAATATGTGAGGGGTATTCCTTTGGAAAAGTGGGCTAATTGGTTCCCTTTTCAGCGTTAAAGGCCAGTTTAAGTGAAGATGGTCCAAAGAGACCTAATGAGATTTTGAGGTATGTTTTTTGTGGGTTTAAAGGGTCCCTAAAAATATGAGTGGTTAGTGGATTTGTTATATTTTTTGAGAGAAATGACCTAAAAACAAGGTTTGGTTGCCTACAAGGCGAGTGGGGTGGTAACAAGGAAGATAACCCTAGAGAGGGTTTAGAAGTTTTCAAAAGTGATTAAGAGAACTCAAATTGTGTTGAATAGGTTGATGACCTCCCTGCCATTGCATCAATATCAAAGCATACTTTAGGATAAAAATGTATGGGTTTCAAAACCACGTTGTATTTTCTTTGTCAGAAATCAATGATTAACATAGGTTATTAATTTATAATTAATAATATAAGTGATTAATAATTAATAGGAATTAGTGATTTTAATATATAGGTTAGTAATTAATAATTAATAAGTTTGTTACTAAATATTATTTTCTAGTTAGTTTTTGGATTGTTCAAAATTAGAGGGCTTTATAAAGCTATTGCAATGTAATAATTTAACTATGTTGTTGGCGAAAGAAGAATTTGCATGTCCCAGCTTTTGGCTCTCTTTTGTCACCATTTCAATATTGTATCATAATTGATTTCAAAACTGACATCTATGAATTTCACCCGATTCAAAGTTTCTCTTGTCAAATTGATCAAGGAAATGGATTAGTGGATACCACAAACCTTTGCAACCCAATTACCTATTTTCATGTCTATCCTATTTGTAGCTAGACAAAGATAAGAAATCAAAACATAATTTTTTTATTACACAATAAAAATATTTTTGTTCCTTATTTCTTGCATAAGTAGATTACAAATGCCTCTTATTTATAGAGGTCCTTGAGATAACAAAAAAATATTTTAGATCCTAGGATGACTAAATTAAACATTTAATATTCTTGACTCTTATCCTTATCTCAAATTTTATTTAATAATGCTTCCTACATTTTTATGCCCTAATTTTATTTAATATTGGTGGGAGAAATTACATATGCCAAAATTGCCCCTTAATTTCTACCAGTTATGCTTCAAAATTTAGCATTCCCAAAATTTATCTTTAAAAATTCTCCTTTTTTGTCTCTTTGGTGGTTGCAACCAAGCCATCAAACTCACTCAAATTGTTTTCTTACATCATACCCATGCCTTAAAAAATTTGACCCTCTTGAGAAAAGAGACAATTTAACAAATAATTATACCCACTTTTGAGTCTCCTTACATCATTTATCCTTGAAAACAACATTTATAGGCCCCTAAGACCCATTATTTTTTATCTAGAGGCCCATTTCACCTAAGAAATCACCTAAAAGCTAACAAACAACACTTAATTATTTCATATCCTAAAAACCCATTTTCAAAAATTAGGAATGGGACCCATTCTCCACCTTGGGAAAATGAGTCCCCTCTAGTAGGACCCATTCGCCAAGGGTGGAGAATGAGTCCCTTTTGAGGGAAAATTCAATTTTGAGTGGGAATTCAATTAATTCAACTTAATTTTCTGGTGGATGTTGGCCTCTTAGGTCTCAATAATGGGAAAATTATGTGTTGTTTCTTGTAAATACTCATTTTAAGTCATTCTACACATCTTTTAGTCATTTTTCAAAAAGTAAAATTTCAAAAGTCAAGTCTTCTACAACAAGTTTGATTAGCCGCAAGTTGAAGTTTTAGGGCAGCAAACTAGGGTTTTTGTAGGTCTTGAAGCTCAATCTTTAGGTAAAGATTCAACATTGCAAAGGGTTGATGATGGATGTCTATGGTGAATAATGTAGAAATATAGGTTGAGGAGATGCAACTAGCCATCAAATCACACCTAAAGACTTGGTTTCAAAGTGATTCCATCTTCCATTTTCGCTTTATCTTTAGATTAAGGTTTGCACTTCATCTACATTTAATTTTCATGTAATTTCATCTCCATTTTGATGTGTTGTAAGATTTCTAGGGTTGATATCTTGCATCATTCAAATTACATTTGCATTTCTTATTCTTGCACAATAGAATAGGGATTTTAACATACTTCAAATTTTCCTAGTCTTTAACACATCTAAGGCTAGGATTTTATGCAGATTTTTCTCCATTCAAGGTTCAATTACCCAACTAGGGGTTTTACTAAGGAAAAACCCCCATTAGACAAACAATTTTAAGCTATTTTGCAGGAATTTTCCATGATCCCGACTCAGGTTTTCGTCAAAAAGTGTTGTACAGGTGTCAAGGTGCATAATAGAGATTTGAAATTACAGAAATATGAAAGTGGAATGATTTACCATAGATGGTGAATGAGTCCCTCTTGAGGTGAAGTTTTGAGTTAGATGCAAATCCTGACATCTAGTTAACAGAAAATAGTTTATGTGTAGAAAAACCCTAACTTGGGATTGATTTGCCTAGGGTGGCGAATGAGTCCCAGTCAACTCAAAATCATATTTCGTCAGTTTTCCATATTTTTCTCCAATCCTCTTCAGCTCCTCATGTGCACACATTTTGAGATTTTGCTTTCTGTTTAGTTTAATTTGCATTTTCTTTCATCAATTCAAGCTTCTTGCAAACATCACTGTGTTTTCCAACATCGTATAAATCTTAGGTTTTGCATACATAATTAGTTAAATATATCATCTAATTGCTCCTAGTTAATTCCATTTAGTCTAAATAACATTATACATTGCATACTTTGAGTGAACCTAGCTAGATATTTTGTGTGGGGTTTATCTCTCCTTTTAGGTGAAACATCCTATGAGCACAAGAGTAGCCTATAAGCCCTATGGGTGATCCCACAAAGTTGGTTTACAATTTTTGGGAGGATCTGATTTTTTGCTAAAATCACATATTTTTAGAAAATATAATGCTTTAAGCCTTAAAAAGTTCCATTTAAAGCATTCCAATTGAGGAGGGTTTGATCAAACTACCTTAAATCAAACCCCCTTGGATAGAACCTTGCTAGTTTTAAACCATACCTATAACAAAGTCTCCTTTACACCTATAAAAATGCTGATAAAAAACCACTTTGATTTACCTTTTGTGGGATCAAATGAATTCATTTAATTTTTTTTTTTGTAAGTATGTAGTACTTATTATATAAGCTTCCCAAAAAGTATAATTTTAAGTAAATTTAATTTAATTATTATATTTATTTTTTATTTCTTGTGAATGTAGGTTTTCACGAAAATCAAGCTCTTTGTTCGCACATGTGGAAAAATAATAGATTATAAAAAAAATATGAGTGCACTAGATATTGAAGTCCTTGATCCAACAAAGAAAAAAAGAATTTTGATACATAAAAAAAGTTATCGTTATCATTGTGCTATGTCTAAATTATAATTGGTTTGACTTCAAAACTTGATTAAAAAAAATATTCAATAAAAACTATCTAACCAAGTGGAAGCACTAGATATCGAGTCATGAATATAAATTGAAAGAATTAGAATTTTTCCTTCATGGAAAAAAGTTATGTGTTATCTGAGTGTCACTTTTTTAAAATGTTGTTTTATGAAAAAAAAAAAATTCAAGGAGATGGAAAAAGAAATGCAATCTGATTCCAAAATTTTTGAAAAAATATATTTATAATCTATAGAAAAAATTTCAGAAAATCTAGTTTGCATCATCTTCAAATTCCTCACGATTTAGCCACTATAGGTGCTCGAAAAGTAAAGATTTAGTTAAAAAAATTATTTTAGTGTCCAATTTGGCCAAAAATTGTAAACCACTATTGTGGGATCACCCTTTGCTACAAATTCTATTTTTACATATTTTTGAAATAATATAGATAACTTATTCAAATTTTTACCTCAAGTTTCCTAACTTTGATTTTTCTAAATTTTTTGCCACTTAAGGTCCTTTTTTTTCAATGATGATCCTTCACATACCCGATCATTTGTTTGAAAGTTTGGTTTGAGGTTTCTATTTTTGTGTTTTTATGTATCGATGACGCTAATCTAAAAGAACTAGGAACAAATACAGAAAAGGAAATTTACAAAAATCTAAAGCTATCCATAAATGCCATGAAAGAGAATAAAGTTTATGCTAAGGAGACAAAAAATAACTGAACTATAACAAGAAAGAAACTGCAAAAAATAGAAACGTACAATGCAATAAACTGAAATCTAGAAATTTTGATGCAAAAACTACAGTGGGACTGATTTTCCCAAGGTGGCAAATGAGTCCCAGGGGAGGTATTTTTATGTTTTTTTCTATTTTTTTAACTTTTCTAAAGTTTTTCGGGTTTGTACAATGTAGATACAAATTGGAAATGTTGATTTTTAGAATGATTTATTGAAATGAGATGCAATAATGAACTCTAAATGATTATTTCATGAATGCAATTTTAAGAAGCCCTAAGATGCAACACAATGCAAAATGACAAGACACTTAAGTCCTAAGATGCAAATAGAAATGCAAATCAGAATGATATGATGTTCAATATGCAGGTTCACCAAAATTAACCATAGATATTTGGGTTTTTTTAATGTAGTTTCTAAACTACTAGATTTTTTTTTTTTTAAATCTCTTTGGTGAAAATTTGAAATTTCAATGCAGTAGTACTTAAATTTCAGGTAAAAAATAAGAAGTAGGTGTGTGGTTGACCACCCTAACCACAATAAAATGATAATATTTTTTTATAAGATTTTAGATATAAGTAGAGGACTCATGTTCAAATGTGATGCATATTTTTTTGTAAATTTTTTCCAAGTAAATAATTAATTATGAATTTTCTATTACAACTTTTAAAAAATATAAAAAATTGTATGTCTGACCACCTTAACTTGGTCAAAAATTCATGAAATTCAATTTTTATTTTTTGAATCCTATAGTATGCGAAGCATAGAATGTGACACATGTTTTGGATTCAAAAAATGTGATACAGTTTGAAAGCTATAGATTTTTTTCAATGAGCTTATCAATCAAGACTTTAGTCGTAATTCAAATAGAAAATGAATAATAATTATTTATTAAATTCAAAGTAAAGCATAATTTATATTGGTGGAAAGCTGAGAATCTCCTTTAAAAACCATTTTTATTTCATCAATTTTGGGTAAAAAAAATTCGTCAGCCACATACCCTACAAATACCCATCATATCACCACTTTTTGGCCCATCATGATCCTGCACATACTCGATCCAAGTTAGAAACAACATCTCATACAAGCCTCGTAGTAGTGATGATGTTGAAAAGTTAGATGAAGTTCTTTAGGACTTCCTATCACTCACTTCATCCTCTAATGCTTGTAATGAGAAACCTTTTGCTTGTGATGACTTTGATTTGTTAGATGAAGCCCTCCAAGACTTCATCTCATATAAGTCATCCACTAAGGTTTGTTGTGAAAACTCATGATAATGAACGTTACTACCTCTAATGCTTCTCTTGAATAGCTTAAACCAATTAAAAATTACTCAACCCTCAAACCTTTTAGTCGTGATGATTTGGATTTGTTAGATAAGTCCCTTCAAGACTTCATCTCACACAAATCATCCCCGAAGGTTTGTTGTGAGAAATTTAAAACTAAGGATGTTAATGTGATTCAACCTCCACTCATTCTTTACCCACCCTTGCATAAACTTCATCCTTCCAATAAACCTCAGTACACTCTTTACCTACTGAAAACTAATGTGTTGCAATAATCAAGTAATGTTAATGTTGCTCATACATATAATACCCGAAACAACCCACAACTGCCACAACCAACCCCACCCTTTTTACCTTTATCCAATCCACCTAGTGATCCTCGCTTCATTCCACACATAAAGTTGTATGATCTTGTTGAACAATTAAAGAATACTCCTGCAAAGCTTTCCCTTTGGGATTTACTTCAGAACTCACCAAATTACCACAACATTCTTCAAACTGACTTAAAACAAATCATAGTTCCTCTTGTTACAACTCCAAATGATGTGGTAGCTCTAATCCATAAAATGAATTAGACCAATCTTGACATTAATTTCCATCCACATGAGCGCCCTCCTTTAGAGTTACACAAACAAAATGAAGCCTTTATGATAATTGCTCAATTAAATTGCATAGGTATCAAATGAACCCTTATTGACAATGGTTATGCTCTTAATGTGTGTAGTGTGAATCTCCTTGATCAATTGCGAGTTAAAAACTCACAAATAATACATGATTTCATGTACATTTGAGGATTTAACAATACAACAAAGTAACCACTCGGGATAATTACTTCACCCATTATGGTTGGGGTGGATACTTTGAAAACTCCTATTCATGTCATTCATTATGATCTTTCGTATAATCTTCTTTTAGGTAGACCATAGATCCATGAGATGAATGTAATGCATTTGTCCCTTCATTGTATCATGAAATATGTCCATAAAAATCACATTTATCAAGTTGAAATAGACCTTGAGCCTTAAAGTTGCTTGCAGCATGAAAAAGGAGTTACAAGACCTCTGAAAACATTAATACCAACATCCAACATAGACCCTCTTGAAATTCACCACAATGATGAGGAATCAGTATCTAAATTATTTGGCAATGATTGGGGATCCTTAGAACTCCCACCTTCATTTATGGGTGAATACATAATCACACAAAAGAAAGATGAGAAACAAGAACAACCAACAATCATGTCAACTCAAAATTCCAAACAATCTTCTCAAACATCTATCTCCTATACTTTGGACAAAAATGCAACATACACAACAAGTTTTGAGGAGATAGATTATCAATCCCCACCTAATCTGACAAAAATGGAAAGACTTTCTGGAAAAGGCTATGAACTTGTAAAACAATTAGAGTATACTGGAAAAGATTGTGGAACACATGAACAAGGTATTCATGTCCCTATTGAACCTAATACCTAAGAGATGAAAACTGGATTGGGATATTCTTTTTCTAAAATGACAAAAGCTACTCAACAACCATACTTGAACATCAATGCTATTACATGTCAACCAAAACACCAAATCATAATTAAACATCCTAAATTTCTTGATATGAACTTACCACCATCATGGAAGTATGTTGATAGTGATGAAACCTTGAAAAACATGTTAGGAGTTTACGATAACACATCCTCATTTTCTTCCATGAAACAAATTCCTCGTGCTATGATTGTTACCAAGCAAGAAGAAAGTGATATAACTGAAGAACCCTATGAGTCTAAAATTCCCAAATCTAATGCACTCCCTTTAGGAGATACAATTGATGTGCCAATGGAAATTGATGATAAAGATAAATTTATTAAGATTGGGAAGTTCCTTGATGATGAAGAACAAGAAGAAAATACAACTTTACTTCATGATTTTCCTAAGAAAATTTCTTGGAAATATTATGATATGCCAGGAATTGACCCAAAAATTGTGACACACAACATTGTTCTTGCTAAAAATGCTAAACCCGTTAGTCAAAATATAAGAAAAATGCACCCTACTATAGCCTTGTATGTTAAAAAAAAGCTCGAAAAACTCCTTGGTGCAGGCTTCATTTGATCTATTGATTATTCTCCTTGGATTTCAAACATTGTTGCAGTTGAAAAAATCGATAATCGTATTAGGATATGCATGGATTTTCGCGAATTGAATATAGATTATTTAAAAGATGAATTTTCGCTTCATAATATTGACATGATCGTGGATTCAATTGTTGGACATGCTTTGTTGTCATTCATGGATGAATTTTCTAGTTATAATCAAATCCTTATTAATCCTCAAGATCAATACAAAACTGCCTTTACAACTATTTGGGGAACATTTTGTTGGTTGTAATGCCCTTCAGTCTAAAGAATGTCGGTGCAACTTATCAAAAAACAATGACATTAATATTTCATGATTACATTCACAAAATTTTGGAAGATTATGTCGACGATATCCTAGCTAAATATTTAACACAACAAGACAATGTAAATATTCTTCGCAAAATCTTTGAACGAATACATAAATACAATATGTGATTAAATCCAAAAAAGTGTTTCTTTGGTTTCAATAGTGGTAAAATTTTTGGGTTTGTCATGTCTCATAGAGGCACTGAGGTGGACATGATGAAAATTGATGCAATCATTAACATGCCACCTCCTAGAAATATTTCTCAGTTGTGCATGTTACAAGGTTGAATTCAAGCTATCTGTTGTTTTGTTGCATCTTTAGCCGATCACACATTACCTTTCACACATCTTCTTAAAAAAGGTGTACCTTTTGATTGGGATGAGGATTGTAAATAGGATTTTGAGAGTTTAAAATAATACCTTGCAATTCCAGCTGTTTTACAACCCCCATGCCGAACAGACCATTTATCATGTACATCGTCGCATCTTCCCATGCTCTTGCAACATATTTGGCTCAACAAGATGACCATGGTAAAGAAAATTCTATTTATTACATTAGTCAAACCTTAATTGATTACGAAACTTGATATTCACCAATTGAAAAAAAATGCTTGGATCTTGTATTCGTTACTAGTAAGTTGCAAAATTATTTACTAAATGCTGAAATACAAATCATAACAAAATTTGATCCTCTTAAATGTCTTTTTAACAAAATAGATCTTTCTGGTTGCTTAACTAAGTGGTGATGTTGTTAATTGAGTTTGACCTTAAGTTTGTTTCACAAAAATAAATCAAAGGACAAGCCTTAACCGATCATTTAGTTGATGCTCCTTCTCCTCTCTCTTTACCTAATCATGACTCCTTTCTTGAAGACCGTGTATTACCACTAATATTCAAACATGAGAATTGTATTTTGATGGATCTAAGTGTAGAACAAGTTCTGGTGCTAGAGTGGTAATAATTCTGCCTAACAGAAAACCTCTTCCCTTGTCCTATCGATTGAATTTCCTATGCACAAATAACAAAGCTGCGTATGAGGGATTGATCATAGGTTTGTGAGCTGCCTTAACAATGGATGCTAAACATATCAAGATATTTGGTGATTCACAATTAGTTATCAAACAAATCAATGGTACATAGAAAACTAAACATGACAATTTATCAAAATACAAGGATCTTATAACAAAACTAGTAGAGAAGTTTGAATCATTCACCATTGATAACATCCCATGAAAAGACAATCGACATGCAGATGCAATGATGAGCGTAGCCTCTCATATATCCCCACATGATCCTTAAAAAAAAATCACTTTTGTTATTCATCCCATCATGAAACCTTTAATTGATACTCCACTAGAAGACATTTTGGCAATAACTCACGATGACTCATGCAAATGGTATGATACAATATACAACTATTTAAAAGATGGTACCATTCACAAACCTACAATAAAAAATACTTGAAAGCATTTACACAAACTAGCAGCTAAATATTTGATCCTTGCAAATGCATTGTATCGAAGATCTTTCAATGGTCTCTTATTACGATGTCTTAAGGATTCTGAAATCCCTCTAGCACTTGAACAGGCTCATGTTGGTGCCTATGGAGGTCATTTTGGAGGTAGGTCATTAGTGCAAAAAATTATCCGTATGTGTTATTATTGGAGACATATGGAGAAAGACTTCTTCACTTACGTTAAATGATGTCACAAATTCCAAGAACATAGCAATTTGATCCATACTCCTGCTGCTGAGTTATGTGCCCAAGTTCCCATTTGGCCATTTTTCAGTATGTGGATTGGATTTTATTGGAAAAATCTCACCTCCTTCTTCTGCAATCATTTTAGACAATGGAACTCCATTTAAAAATAATGAAGTTAAGAAATTTCTTGAAACATTCAACATTCAACATCGCTTTTCCACACTGTATTATCCACAATCCAATGGACAAGCTGAAAATACTAATAAGATTCTCGAAGAAATTCTCAAGAAAACTTTCAACAAGCATCATAAAGACTGGCATACAGTACAACTATATTATGCATTCTAGGCTTATCGAACAAATGTTAGGTCATCCATGGGAACTACACCTTATAACCTTATTTATGGAACTGATGCGACCATTCCCTTGTAGTTAGAAATTCCTACATTGTGAATTTCTCTCCAAGACCTTATTGATATGCCACCTATAAAGATCAATAATTACACCAACTTGAGATGCTTGATGAACAACACATTAATGCTCTTGAACATCTCCAAGCTCACATCAAACAATTAAAATGAAAACACACACATATGTCATCCCTCGATCGTTTTGTAAGGGGTATTTTGTTGTTATTGAAAATCAATGCAATACAAGTGTTGACAATGAAGATAAAGATAAATTCAGCCCTAATTGGTTACAACCTTACATAGTCGATACCAATTATGGGTCTGGTGCTTATGTCTCAACGCAGCTTGATAGAACACCCCTTAAGGAACCCATTAATGCCACACATTTGTGTTGATATTATCTCTGACCCCTTTGAATAGTATGATTGATAAAGAAGTGTTGTCTAAATTTATCTAATGTAATTCTAAATAACTTTCACATTGCTTCATTCTTAAAAACTAATTTTGTGTTTGTCTTGAGCACTAAGGTAATTATTTAAGTTCATTTTATAATTACATTAGGATTCATACTATTCACTTTTGTGTTATGTAAAATTAGATCCTTATATGAGTTATAGGTGTATTTAATTTAACATATTCTCTTGTAATAAACAATGTTGTATCTACAATAAAACTGAAATATGTTTTAAACTAGATCACATTAAACATGTTAAATCATGTAGACATTAATTAAATACTTTTATCATAAGTCATTTAATTAATCACATTGCATTTAACATCCACACAAAGAGACACATCATAATAACACCAAAATACACATGTCTATATATATATATATATATCAAATTTTTATGTACATCTCAATATCATATACAAAATCATAAAGGTCTATGAGAGCTACACCCCTCAGGCTCTGGCACTCAAGATCTAGTACCTAGATGTCGTGAGACAGTTGAGTGTGATCGTGACCATGAACTATCAAGTCTAAGTGCATACTCCAGACCCTGTGCTTGACCAATAACCACAAGACGCTCCTTTTCCGTCTGATCTCTCTTCACTCGTACTTGTTCTAGCTTTGCATGTAGTCTCTCAACCTTTGTTAAGGTCTATGATGTCTGTCCTACACTCTCAACTTGAAAAAATTGTCTCCTCACACTCTCGTACGCTGCCTGTAACCTCATGAAATATTTTAACGACTCTAGCTCCTCCTCCATGATCAGTGGGGGCACGTAGTTAGGATCCATCTCCTCCTCGTCGATGGATATAGGTACTATCTCCACGGAAGCTTGACAATAGAACTCTCGTCAATCTCTTGTCACTCCTGCAAGATAAAAAATGTATACAATCAATAAAAATCATCATGATATATATATATACAAATAAAGAATAAATTACTAAAGTACATGCGTAAAATAAAATATCATCACCTATGTCTGCAGTTGGATGAGCAATGTTGACCTCATCCTCTCTAGGGGGCATGGAGGACATGCTAGTCTCTCTTTGACTCTAGGTGTCGATGTCTGTTGTAGCTACTGCACAAGATCTGGTCCTATGAGTATGTGAGGATTCTTCATGCTCGTATTGATCCTCAATAGCTACCTCATCACCCTCACTTAGGGGTGGCTCCTCCTCATAATAATCATCCTCCTCATAATCCTCCTCCTCCTCCTCATCCTCTCATCCATCCTTTTCCTCATAATCAAAATCAACATTGGACTGGTAATCATCATCAATAACATTAATAAAAATATATGCTGGCATGTACCGTACATCCTCTACTCTGTCCTCTGGCTCATCTCCCTCATCTGGTGTTGGTCCTGCATCACCTATAGGGAAATACATGGGGAACACAGGAGTTGATCATGTAAATGACCACCACTCCTTGTGCTCATCTGTGCTACCGACATCATCAACATCGGATGTTGGCGGCAGGTTGTGATCTGAATCATCAAAATCACTCTCACAAACATTATCTATAGTAAGCCGAATAGTTTCACTTGGCCTCCAAGCACTATGCACTGATCACCTAATGAAGGATCATGCCCTTAGTGGTGTCTAGACTTGTCTAAACTATCGCATGACTTGTCCATAGTAGAAAGTTAGTACAACATAGTCATGCCTCCCAACTAGATACCTGTCCATCTGCATCCTCTATAGCTATCCTGTGGGATTTGGCCACTGTAGAGTGAGTATATAAGGTCTCCATAAGATCTCATCTCCCTCCAGCTAGTCAAACCTCACACTCCAAAAGGGTAAATCCCTATACTTCCACAGGCATCGCAAATGATAGCCGAATGCTCGTGGATATCCTATAGCTATAGCACAAGGGAATCTGGCAAGCCTAGTGCATGTTATATGCTCAAGGCACCACACATATAGGATCGTACAGTGCACCATACTATCGATCTCTCAAAACACAAACCAACCAAGATCATAATATAAGTGTGGTAATATGCAGGGGCCCCAAGCATAGACTATCCCCTACTCATACATTCCTTGAATCAAATGTACTAGTCCTTCATCTAAGTGTGTTGCGTGTCCATCCAAATTGAGAACAAGAGCCACTATGTGCATCATAATCTGTCTAACCACATGATCTCATGAATATATTAGCATGGAAAGCTCGATTCACGCTCTAACACGCTCATCATGTATAGGTCCACCTAAGCAATACTACATATCCCTCTTCTTCTTCCAAAATGAATGAGCCCCCTGAAAGTATACCCGCTCTCCTTAAATAGGAACTCAGAGAATATAATGTACGTCCTCGAGAGTGATGGTCATCTCCCTAGTGGGAAGATGAAATGTACAAGTATTGGCATCCCAATGCTCAGGCAGAGTCATAAGCATGGCATCATAGTATCTCATAGGTGGCATAAGATATGACCAATAGATACCCATTGTCTGTAAATTCTCTGTCTCTACAATTGATAGTGCTGGCACATAATCTCTAAGAAATGTAAATTGTCTTCCCCCTAGCCACTATCGTGACCGGGCAAGGACTTATCAAAATTATCACAAAATTCTCTAAAATCCATTTAATTTCTTCATTTTTTACATATTTCATCATGCAAGTGCGCTAAAGTAAATCTAGTGTTCTTTTCTAATAGACGTAAACACTATAGAACCCTTTTAGGACACTTCGCAAAGAAATGGGACACTTTTCAAAGAAAGGAGACACTTTGCAAACAAAAGGGACACTTTGTGAACAAATGGGACACTTTGCAAAAAAAGGGGACACTTTGAGAACTTTTTTCCATGACCCTAAATTAACCTATCCATGCATTAAAATCATTAAATTATTACAAAAACCACAAGGAAAAAGTTGCAGAATCGACTCACCTCATAATATAGCTCACTACGCACCACCTACTCATGAAGCTCATTGAGCTGTGAAGGTGTATAATCCCATCTACTCGACATTTTCTTCTTTCACTCATCACTCTCAAGCTATAAGAAGGTAAAATGAATAGTAAATGACAAATTACTCCTCTTTACCTCTGTTAATCCATTTTCATCTCTTTTTATTTTGATGCATTAAAATAGGGTTACTTTCTTTTAAGAATTAATAAAGTATCTCCTCTTCAAATCAACATAACGAGAGCTAGGGTAATCCATTTTCGATGCCGTTTGATGCGTTGGAATCATGATTCCACACCCGAAATCATCATTCTTCTATCGTTATGAGGCATGGTACTTGGAAATTCCCTATGATATATGATGTTTCTTATTCGACGTGGCTAGAATGCTACCTTGATTCCACCTTCATAAAGTAAGTAGAATCAAGGGGGGGCATACATCTACCCTAGAATTAGATTCCTAGGAGTTAGATAAAGGTTTTTTGGAAAATTAATGAATGTGTGTTGCAATATGCGGTTCCTAATGTGGTGGTTTTGTAGATAACTACATTGGGGGCTTCATTCTTCCATCTTTTGAATGAGTATCCTTTTATGTAATAAAGTGCATCATTTAGAGTCCTTTAGCTTACATATGCACATAGCGTCATATGGGCACTAAAGTGGGGGCTAAATGTGTTGTAGAAAATTAGACCTTCTTGAGAAAGGAGACAATTTCATGCACAATTAGACCCACTTTTGAGTCCCCTTGGATCATTTATCCTTCAAAACAACATTTATAGGCCCCTAAGACCCATTATTTTTTATCTAGAGGCCCATTTCACCTGAGAAATCAACTAAAACCCAATAAATAACACTTAGTTCTTTCATATCCTGAAAACCCACCTTCAAAAATTAGTAGTGGGACCCATTTGCCACATTGGGAAAATGAGTCCCCTCTTGTGGGACCCATTTGCCAAGGGTGGAAAATGAGTCCCTTTTTAGGGAAAATTCAATTTTGAGCGGGAATTTAATTAATTCAACTTAATTTTCTAGTGGATGTTGGCCTCTTAGGTCTAAATAATATAAAAAATAGGTGTCGTTGCTTATAAATACTCATTTTAAATTACTTTACACATCTTTTCAAAAAAGAAAATTTCAAAAGTCAAGTCTTCTACAACAAGTTTCATTAGCAAAGTTGAAGTTTTAGGGTAGCAAAATAGGGTTTTTGTAGGTCTTGAAGCTCGCGGTTTAGGTCAAGATTCAACATTGCAAAGGGTTGATGATGGATGCCTATGGTGAATCATGGACAAATCTAGGTTGAGGAGATGCAACTACCCATGAAATCACACCTATAGACTTGGTTTCAAAGTGATTCCATCTTCCATTTTCACTCTATCTTTAGATTAAGGTTTGCACTTCATCTACATTTCATGTGCATGTCATTTTATCTCAATTTTTTATGTGTTGTAAGATTTCTAGGGTTGAGATATTGCATCATTCAAATCACATTTGCATTTCTTATTCTTGCACAATAGAATCGTTTTAACATACTTCATATTTTCCTAGTCTTTAACACATATAAGGCTAGGGTTTTATGGAAATTTTTCTCCATTGAAGGTTTAATTACCCAACTAGGGGTATGACTAAGGAAAACCCCCCATTAGACAAAAAAATCTAAGCTATTTTGCAGGAATTTCCTAAGATCCCAACTCGGGTTTTCATCAAAAAGTGTTCTACAGGTGTCAAGGTGCAGAACAAAGATTTCAAATTATAGAAATTTGGAAGTGGACTGATTCGCCATGCATGGCAAAAGATTCCCTCCCGAGGTGAAGTTTTGAGTTAGATGTAGATCCTTACACCTAGTTGACAAAAAATAGTTTCTATGCAGAAAAACCCTAACCTAGGACTAATTCGCCCAAGGTGGTGAATGAGTCCCAGTTAGCTAAAAGTCAGATTTTGTCAATTTTTGAGATTTTTCTCTAGTCCTCTTCAGCTTCTCAGGTGCACACATTCTAAGATCCTACTTTCTGTTTAATTTAATCTACATTTTCTTTCATCAATTCAAGCTTCTTGCAAACATCATTGTGTTTTCCAACATTGCATAAATCTTAGGTTTTGCATACATAATCAGTTAAATAGATGATCTAATTGCACTTAGTTCATTCCATTTAGTCTAAATAATATCATACATTGCATAATTGAGTGAACCTAGATAGATCTTTTGTGTGGGGTTTATCTCTCTCCTTTTAGGTGAAACATCCTAAGAGCGCAAAAGTTTACTATAAGCCCTACCCAAAAATATATGGTTCAATACCTTCAAACCATATCTAATATATGATAGAAAAATGATGTAATTATTTCAACAATCTTTCTCTAATCTAGGAGTGAACCCTTCAAGAAACTGATGGTGAATACTTGATTAATCTTTATTTGAGGGGTATAGATAATATTTATATAAATGAAATAGTTCAACAACTACATAACTGATAGGATAACCACCTAGCCATTAACCTCATATCATATAGTAGTTTAAAAAATGTAATATAATAGTTAACTATGCTAACGTTCACTATCATTCCCCCTATTACATTATTCCTATAAATGCACCTCATAATTGTGTAGCTCCGAGCTAAATTCTTGAGTTCTCCTTTCCTTGAACTCTCAAATCACATACAAAATTATTGGAAAACCATCCACCAAGTTGTCTCCCTGACTCTCATAAGGGTATAATTCCAAATTGCAATCTTGTGAACTATTTAGGAAACCATCCATATTGAGCTCTTCAAAACTATCAGCAACAACATGTTGTACTATCAAAAAATGTACACCTTTACATTTTCACACTATGTTTGGGTCCCTTAATTAATTTGACTTAATTAAGCCTATCATTTGCCCAATTATGCATTTAAAAGCCTAATTAATCCCATTTTTTGAAATGGAAACTTGTATTAAACAATTGCAAACATTAATTAAATTTCCTTGAAGTTGGTGTGTCCTAGGTTTGGGGCCTACGACCCATTCACCCTTGGGTGAATGGGTCCCCCTTAAGTTTAGGAACCCAATTTTTAATATCCTTTTAGTGGCATGATGAATGGGTCCTCCATAAGTTTAGGAACCAATTTTTAAGATGTTTTTGGCAGCATTTTCATGATTCAAATTCAATTCACAATTTTTGGCTTTTGACATTTAAGTTTTGGGAAATTCGCAAATTACCTATAAATACAAGATCTTTTTATCAATTCAAATCCTAGATTTTATATGCAATCATTCCTAAAGAAAAAAATATTGTTAGAGGTGTTCATGAACATATTTCTCAATCATTTGTTGTAGCATTCAAGATCTCAAACATTATTTCAGGGTTATCTTCATTCATGCATTTTTTTGGAGCTAACATTGTGATGTAGGTTTCAAGCACTCAAGTCAAGTTTCAACCATCAAGATCAACATCCAATCAAGCCATTTCATGCAAGATCAAGACCTTGGAGATATGTATTAAGTTTCAATCCTTCAACGATCTCTATTCAAGGGTTTAGTGAGTTGAAACATAGAAAGTGTTCATTCATGTTTCATTTCATTTCAAGGTTTAATTACCAAAATAGGATTTGATGAAGGTAAACCCCTATAAACCAAAAAAAACAATTTTTCCCTCTTGTGTGTGTTGGAGATTTGTAGGTTGAAGAAGGATTTAAGATTGATAAAAAATTTAATTTTGTAAATTTGTCAAAGTTGTCAACATTTTCGTCAAGCCATGGAAACTCATTTGCAAAATTTAATTCTGAATTTTCAACCATGAAATTTGGAGGAATTGGGTGTGTAGATCTAGGATCAGAGGAATTTAAAATCATATTTTAGACCCCTGTAGCACGACGCATTTTCCCTCGGGTGAACATGTCCTAGGAGGGCACTCAATAGGAGCTTTTGGTTACAGGTGCATAAATTCATAACTATCTCAGATCTGCCAAAACTTTGTTGATTCTAATAGAGTAAGGTTTTAAATTGATTTTTTATGTGTTACATTGCATAATTGCTTTCATTTGGTACTTTTCATTCATCTCCCAAAAGTGCATTTCAAGTTGATTTACCCAATCCTTAGTCATAAGGAAAACATCAAGATCTCCATTAACATTGACTCACCTAAGTGTTGAAAGCTAATCTTTTCCTAAGGGATCTCGTTTTCTAATGAAATAAGGAAGATAGGTGCAAACCTACCTCACCCACATATTTCATTTGTTTCATTTTGGTGAACCTAACATTGTACATAAAAAATTCTAAAATTGGAGTCTATTCAAACCCTAAATCTAGGATTTGTGTTAGTTTGCATTGCATTGCATTATTTTGCATCTAATTTAGTGTGTTTAAAATTTCATCAATTTACATCTCATTTTGGGTTTTAGGTTTGCATTTTTCATCCTTTAAAATCTAAAAAATTCAAAAAAACATGCATTCATATTACATTGATTTTGCATAGTACTTGCATATTAGTGTATTTTTAGTCATTTATATTCACAAATTGAGTCAAAATTGCATTTTAGAAACTGCCACATTGTTCATCATTTTTCACTAAATTCACTTTCATTTAGAAACATATATATGGAAAATTCAAACATTGAAACCACAGTTTGCAACCAAAAATAGGAAACCTAGCACTGAACCTTAGACTCATACTTGAATTTTTGCAACCTCTGACGTAGGATCCATTGACCCGAGGGAGAATTAGTCCCTATATAGGTGTTGTTTCAAAATTTTGGGTAGTGATTTGTCTTTGTTTACTTCATTATGATCTGCTATTAAATTTGGGTTTTAGTTGCAAACATCATAAAAATCAGTTTTTTTTTGCATTATGTTCAATTGATGAAATTGAGTGCATTGTTTGAAAATCAAAATTGGCATTAAAAACATATCATTTTTAGTATCTTGCATTCAAAAATAAGAAAATATTCATATATCAGATATGAAATTTTGCATAAAAAATAATCATGGACATTGTATGGGTAATATATGGGGGACCTTAAGATCTTTGGTACATGTTTCAAGTTGTGTGTTTGGTGATGACCCTAATGAAATTGATACTATTAATGAACCTTCACCTCCTAATGAATGTCCTCATGAAGTGGAAATACAATTCATACAAGACTCCTTACACAACCTTGATAACAATGCATCATTTTATCCATCTATGCAAATTCCACCTATAATCCCATCACTTGATATGTTCAACCTCTTACATTCTGAAATGGAAGCACAAAGAAATCCTCAACCATCAATCATTAATGAACTTGTTAACAAGGACAATAATGATACTCTTCTATCTTATATTCATCGAGTTACTAATACACCCAATTGACTTAGAAGAGAGTTATGGTCAAGGCTTTATGATCTTAAGCAAACAAGGATGTGAAATTAACAATGAGCATGAAATTCACAAATTTTTAGAGTAAATACCATCTGAGGATACCAAGGGTTAGGATATCAAGATCTCCCTCCCTTGCACATATCCTAAGTGAAAATGTGTTCTCTTTCATAAAATCATATCAAGAAACCAATTAATACCTCACAAGGATGATAGGGTTACCATAGATCCTCCTCCCCCACCTCCACCTCAGAAAATTTTCCAAACAAGTAAGAAATCTAAGACATCTAAGATCAAGGAATTACCATTATTACACACTACAACATAAAATGAATGAAAAATGGATCAACTCCTCTGTCTAGGATTGATTTACTTGCCACCTATCAAAGAAAACAAAAAATGAAAGAGTACAAACATGAATTATTGTGCATTTCATAGAATTCTTGGGCATCTTATTGATAAATGTCATCTTTTACAATGGTTGATCTGTGAAAATGATGTTATTAATGTAATTAATTAAGTGCATACACTTTTATCCTTGCAATGTGATATTTGTAGGATCATAGCATACTCACTATTACATGTTTTACATTTATCACAAACCATTTCTAAAATGCACGGATCACATTCTCATCATCCAAATTAGCTCATCCTTGTCTTGCACTTAGTGGGGGAGATGAGTTAGATAGCCTTGTCCTAATTTGACACTTGTTGTTGTCCCTTTGGCTAGTTATCCACCTTTTACATATGATGAACAAGATTGGGATGTGGATGACCTATTATAGGTTGACTCACGTGTGCCATACTATTATTATCTTTGTCTTCATTTTATGTCCTTTGTGATTGCATGTGCATAATGTGATGTCATATATTTTTTTGATTAGCATGTATTTATATGTTTGTGAGCCTAATTTAGATGGACCTTGTCACTCCATTGGTGCAAGAATACAAAGGAAGCGAACCTATTTTGATATTCTTCTATTTGTATCTCCATTCTTCTATCTATCATAACCATTTATATTTTGTCTTGTGTTTTCCTTTTAAGGATGAGGCAAGGCATCAATAAATTTAGGTCTCTTTCATGTTGACCCAAAATGTTCCCTTTGTTCTCTCTCTCTCTCTCTCTATGTGTCATTCTTCCTTTGTGCTTGTTGTTTCATGAGTCATTTGGGGAATGATGATAGTTTTGAGCTTGATTATATCACTATAGCAACAACAAATGTTGACCCCAAATCCATGGATCCCTTATGTGTTATCTTAGGATTGCATATGGGGGGAAAATTCCTTTCATGATGTAGCTCTACTTGGAAACATATGTTTTAGATAGGGATTTCCAAATAAATCTCTCATATGTATTAGCATTTATTGTGTTATACTTTAAAGTAATTTCTCATAGCATGGTGTTTATCAAATTCTCTAAAGTGGGGGCATACATGTCCCCGCTCATTGTTTTCTTCAAAGTGTGGTCTTCTTAATTCATGTGATGTGTCTTCTTGGTGGTGTGATTGGGTTGGATGTACTTCAAGATTACAATGTTTCTTGGCATATGACATTCCTCTTAGTGGTGATGTTATAGATTGCATTCCTTAAGTTGTGAATCTTTTATCCTCGACTAGTCCTCTCTTGGAGAAATTAGGCACGATATTCCCTAAGGTGAGACCTTTCGTGAACTAAGAAAAACCCCTTTGAATATCCTATTGAATGTATCAAGGCCACTAAGCATAAAACAACTTGTTTTCCAGTGGAGCCTTTATATTTTTCAAGGCCACCAAGCATAACACAACTTTCTTTTGAGTGGACCCTTTTCCATGAGTGCCTAGCATAGCACAACTTGCTATCCTTATGACAATTTTTGTGGCACCTTGTCAAAGTTTTCAAGTGGTATAATTTCGGTATGGTTAGTATAGTGGGAGTCTATAGACCTACCATGACCTTCCCATTAGCCACCCTTTTGGGAGTCACCTAGTGGACATCTGATTTCACTAGCCCATGTGAACTTACATTTTTTTTGCATAGTGGACAGCGTGTTTCCACTTGTGAAATTTTTTTTAACAAACAACTATGGCTTTACCCATACCGATTGGACAAAAAGCTGATGTTTGATCCATCCCATCTTTCTCTTCTCATTTTGGCATTGTATTCTTGTGTATCTTGTCTTGTTGCTGCATATTTTAACATATGCATGTGTCTATTTGTTCCTTTGTTGGTTTTCCATGAGATCTTAGATTTTTGGGGCTTGATCATCCTCCTTGACTTTTTTTGTCTTATATTTCCAACAATTCTACAATTAGACCTCTCTTGACTCTTATTTTTCTACTTTAGATTGAGTTTGAATGTAGGTCTCATCCTCTAACTAAAGTGGTGGCTAAATGTAGAGTCAAAAAATGTACACCTTTACATTTTCACACTATGTTTAGGTCACATAATTAATTGGACTTAATTAAGACTCCAATTGGTCCAATTATGCATTTAAAAGCCTAATTAATCCCATTTTCTGAAAGGAAAACTTGTATTAAACAATTGCAAACATTAATTACATTTCATTGAAATTGGTGTGTCCTAGGTTTAGGGCCTAGGATATATTCACCCAAGGGCGAATGGGCCCCCCTTAAATTTAGGACCCCAATTTTTAATATGTTGTTTGATGTTTAATTTTTGAGAAATTAGAAAATTACCTATAAATACAAGGTGTTTTTATCAATTAAAATCCTAGATTTTATATATACAAGCATTCCTAAATTAAAAATTATTGTAAAATGTGTTCAAGAGAAGATTTCTCAGTCATTTGTTTTAGCATTCAAGATCTCAAGCACCATGTCAAAGTTATCTTCATTCATGCATTTTTTTGGAGCTAACATTGTAATGTAAGCTTCAAGCATTCAATTCAAGATCCAAGCATCAAGATAAACATCCAATCAAGCCATTTCATGCAAGATCAAGACCATAAAGAGATGTGTTAAGTTTTAGTTTTTCAAGGATCTCTATTCAAGGTTTTTGTGAGTTGCAACATACCAAGTGTTCATTCATCATTCCTTTCATTCATGTTTCATTTCATTTCAAGGTTTGATTACCAAAATGGGGTTTTTCCAAGGAAAATCCCTATTCACCATAAACAAACAACTTTTCCCTCAGATTGTGTGTGTTGCAAATTTGTAGGTTGAAGAAGCATTGAAGATTGATCAAAAGTGCAAATTTTCAAAGTTGTCAAAGTTGTCAACATTGTCATTAAGCCACAAAAACTCATTTGCAGAGTTTAATTCCAAATTTCCAATTGTGAAATTTGGAGGAATCAAGAGTGCAAATCTAGGAGAAGAGGACTATGAAAGTATATTTAGGATCATTGCAACAAGACCCATTCACTATAGGGTGAGTCTATCCTAGGAGGATACTCAACAAGATATTTTGTTGATAGGTGCATAAATTCATAACTATCTTAGATCTGTCAAAAATTTGTTGATTCTGATATATTAAGGTTTTAAATTGATGTATATATAATCAAAATAAAATAAATTCTTAAAATCAATACTTTGAATAAAATAAATATAAACAATTATTACTGAAGATAATTTATATATAAAATCCAACATATGCACAAAATCTAACACATACATAGCAACTACTTCAATGCGTAAATTACAACTTATTGTACCATAGATTTCCAAAGTGTCACAAGTAATTGCTACTTACACATCACAATTCATAAAAAAATTTGATGGAACACTAAACACAAAGACACTAATAAATAATTAAGAATTAAAATGGTTATTTGAAAACACTCAAAGATAATAATCATTATGACTATTGTACATTAGTATACATCATGTTACATAATCTTATACAATATGCTAAAAGTGTCCCTTGCTTTTTTTTTTAGCAGAGTTGAACTTGAAGTGGTTCTAGACAAGCACTTTGGATCGTTCAGTCTAGACAAAGATTCACCCACCATAGATATCTCTGGTTGTTGCAAACCAAATTGACTTTTCCTCTTCCCTTGTTAAAACTTAGATTTTATTTTCCTCTTGGATATTATTTCTTACCTTCCCAAGTCTAAATGGTAAGATAATATAGATTAATGGTTGATGTTGGGAAATGTGTTGCAGCGAAAAGGTTTCATGTGGGAGATATTGGAGGTTGTAGGAGCATTGTGGTGATGTGTTTAAGGAGAATGGTCTACTTATTTGTGACCTGTAGACTAAAATCTCTATATGTAGTAGAGTTTAGCATTATCATGAATAAAGTGGTGATTCTTTTTATTTATTTTTGTAAGTCTTATATTTTAATTTTGAGGATTTTGAAGTTTTAAAAGTTAATTATAAATGTATATGTGTATATAGTGAATTTGATTAAGTTATCAATGTTAAAATGACAAATAAACTCTTATTTTTTCTATTTTGTATTGTTATTTTTTAGTTCCAAAAGCTAATCTGATTGTAAATGTATATGTGTAGAAAGTGAAATTGATTAAGTTGTCAGGGTTAAAATAATAGATAAAAACTTATCTTTTATTTTGTATTTTTATTCTTTAGTGAAATATTATTTTCAAAGAGAATTATGATAAATTTGTAGTGTCAAAAAATGTCATCGATGAAATTTTCACACTTGTTTGGGCCCTCCTAGTGAAATCGAGCTTAAATGTTGCAATGTATTTAACATGCTCACATTAGGTCTTGGGCCCTTGTGAATTAAATAAACTTAATTGTGGCTTAATCATAGTGTTGTAAAGTGTTGTAACACACTTTCACACTTTTCTAGGGTTTTATTAAATAATTGGAATTCTTTATGCTTTAATTGGCCCTATTTTTCATCCATAGGCCTTAATTAATGCATCTTTCAAGGATAATCATGACGTAAATCAGCATACAATCATAATTCAGGTCTTTTTAGGTTGTGTGGCCTAGATTTAATGATTTGGGACTCATATGCTACCTTGGGCGTATGAGTCCCACCTAGGGTTTTTGGTCTCGAACCTGATTTCACAACTTTCTAAGTATTTTTGAAAATGGTTCCATAAATTGTGCCTAATGGGACTCAAACACCACCATGGGCATATGAGTCTCATGTGGCCCAAATTCAAAATTAATTCAAATTATTTGTGGTATTTTATCCACCTATATTTGATGGTGTCTTGTAGTGTTGTAATTTTAATGATGTTTTCATAATTAAGTATAAATACAAGTTTCTTTCACTCATTTTATACCTAGCAAGTTGAATGAGCATCCTTATAGCAAGCTTGAGTGTGGAAGAGAATTCAATTGTTTACAAGAGAATTCAATAGCATTCAACAACAGATTATCAAGCATTTTAGAGCCTTATTGAAGCATCAAGCATCATGTCAAAGTCTTCATGCATCATTTTTTTCATTGAGCTAACAATAGTGATGTAGGGTTTTATGATTCAATCTAGCATTTCATTCAAGACCTATCCCATTCAAGAAAGATTCAAGGTCTACATCCATTGGAGCCATCCAATACATGTTTGACACACTTCATTTCTAGGGTATGAGTCCTAATATAGGTCATTTTTTAGGTTTTTATAGATTTAGATACCCATTTTCTAGATTCTTGTTTTTGCACAAAAACCCATATCTCAGACTAAACCACCCAGTCTAGTGTATGAGTCCATATAAACATTAAAATCAATATTTCTAGCATTCTAGGGATTCATTCAATCTCCTTTAGGTTTTGAGGTGCACACATTTCATCTTGCAACTTTCTATTATGTTTTACATACTTTTCTAGGTCGTTTAGTGAAAGATTGCATCATATTAGGGTTAAGAATTACATCTTGCAGCTCATTTGTCATTCCAAGTCCTCAGTTGGTAGTGAACCCTTAATTAGTTTACAATCAGTCCCTAGGATAGTGCTATTGCAAGATCTCTTTCCCCTTTCTGCATTAGATTTAGATCTCTAGGGTTATCCTTGAATGAGAGTGTTGAGTTTTGTTCTTCTATCTGATCCCAAGCATAGAACCAAACAAAATTCTTCCTTTCATTTTGGTGAACCTAAATTTATAATATCATAATTCTGATTTCAAGTGCGTTATCATCCTAGATCTTGATTGCATTAACATTGCTTTAGGATTTGCATTAGTTATTTGGTATTCTAGGGTTTCTAAACATTACATTAGTGAAAGTGCATATAGCTTGCATTTTTACATCTTATATCATTGAAAATCATACAAAATTTGCATTTGCACTTAGTTTACACATCATACAACATAAAAAGCATAAAATTCACTTGAAATTTTCTAAATATTTTGAAAAAAAACCTCACTACCCAGACTCATACACCCCTTTGGGCAATTTAGTCCCAGTGTTGATTCTAAACTACATTTTCTAGAATTTAAAATTCTACTTTTGTGCTCCTTTTTTCTATGAATAAATTTTTGTTTTAGATTATAGAGTTTATGTTATAATAATTTCATTATACTTAGCCTAATTTTCATTTGCATTCATCTTACACTTAGTATCCCTTGTATGAGAATTTGGTGTCCTATTGCTAATATTATAAAGAGATGAAGTTTGAGACTCATGTCATCCTGCGATAGCACAATCATCATGGATCTTGGGATTTCTCGCACTTTCAATCCTAGTATTGATACTAGTACACTAGGTATGGACCATAGCCTTAAAAACTCTTTGCCTTCAAGTAGTGTGATGCATTTTGAAACAAGGATTGATAGTGTTCTGCAAGAAAAAATAATTCAAATTCATGAAGATTTAGCAAACCTATAACATCAAGTAAAAACTGACAAGATTTCAACTACTTCCATCCCTACTATAGATAACATTCATCGCATGCTTGAATGTGATGATGGACTTGACCTTGTGAAAAACATAGTTCAAATCTTTGGAAAACACCTCACCTCAACCACTAGTTCCTTACCTACAAACAATGTCACAAGCCAAGGAGGAATTCAAATTCCTCCTTCCACAACAATGGCCTCTATTCCTACGTATACCAGCCCTCAAGTCACAACAACAATGCAACTAAATAGTAATATGATTCCTTCCTTAGTGAACCAAAGATTTTTAATTAGGTTTATATGCTACTCTTGCACTCTTAGGGTTTTTCACCTAAGAGGAGAGATATAAACCCTCAAAATCAATGTGGTTCATTCAAATTAAGGATTGTATGATGTGATTAATGCTAAATGAGATGATATAAATGACACTAAATGAACTACTTAACTGGTTATGAGTGCAAAACCTAAGAAATGTGTAATGTTTGAAAACATAATGTGATATGCAAAAAATGCAATAAAGAAGTAAACTAATGCAAATAGAATTAAACAAGTCTAAAAAAAGTGCACCCTAGGAATTTGATGATGAATTTAGAGTGTCCTGAATGCTGATAGAAATCAATGAAGATCACCAAGGGGACACATTTTCCATTGATGGTGAATCAATCCAGCTACTAGCAAAAGCTCCTGAAAACTGGTTTCTGACTATCAGAATCTAGAATCTAAAAAAATATAGTTTTCTAGGCTTAAGGTGAGACTCATTCACCACTAATGGTGAATCATCCCTCTCCCAATTTTTTTTAAATCAAGCCCCAATTCTAGAGCACTAGATCTGGACTTGTCTTCTTATTGAATTGACATCAAATCTGCAAAAAACAAATTGCAGGTTGTCTCCAAGATTGAAAGAGGATGTAGTTGACTTGAAACACTTTGTTGACTTCTTGAACACCTTTCAACACCTAATTGCTTGATAAATATACATACACAAGTCTACAAACACACATGCAAAAGGGGAAAAATGGTTAAGGGTTAGGATATAGGGATTTTCCTTGGTCAAATCCCACTTTGGTAATCAAACCCTTAATGAAGAAATGAAATGAAATGAACAATGAAAGATGAATACTCAAAATGAAAATGTCCTAAACTCACCACAACCTTGTTGAAGAAATCTAAACATATGTCAATGGTTGCTCCAATATGCTTGATTGAATGATGCAAAGTGCTTGAATGGATGATTGAATGCTTGAATGAATTATGAGATTAGGAGCTTTTAGGAGATAGGAGATGTAAAATGAGGAGAAAAACACTTATTTATATACACTTGTTCCTTAGTAACCCAATAATACCTCATCACTAGCCGACATAAGGTAATTTTGAATAAAAACCCGAAAGAAAATTTGAAATATTCTGAATTTGGAGATAAGAGGGATTCATTCGCCACCCATGGTGAAAGGGTCCTAGCTTGTACTTGTAAGTGGGTTTCAGGCATTAAGTCACATTTAATGTTATTTGTTAGGTTTACATTCAAAAAGACACTTAATTAAGCCTTATGAGTGCATAAAGGGGTCAAATAAAGCATAAGAAAGGTGTAAATAGTGAACTTAAGCCTAAAAAAGCATGAACTCTTGTTACAAGACTTTACAACACTTCAAAATAGGACTTGATAAGTGATAAAAATGTTATTTTTAGGTGAACTATAATGAAAAGAGTCTAGAACAGTGTAGAAATGTGTTACAACACCTTCACAAGATGCCATCATTTGAATGTCGAGGACTTAATATGAATGAAAAAGTCACATTTCAACATTAAATCAAAGCAAAACAGATCAAGCATCATGAGAGAAATACCTAAAAGACTATGAAATTTTCCAAGAGCTATTTTTCTATGGTACATTTAGCCCCCCCACTTTAGCGAGAGGATGAACTTGCTTCAAACTCACACTAAATTAGCCATACACATTGAGAGGGATTTGAAATGCACTTATGTTAGCAAGATGGAATAACAACAATCAAGAGGGATGATCAAGCCCCCAAGATGAAGATCACATGGGGAAATAAACATAAGAACAAAGGAACAAACATGTGAAGAAAAGGGAGAATCGGATCAAGCTTCGATTGTATGTCCAACTAGTTGTGGACTAGATCTAGGTTTTTTGTGAGAAAAAGAGAATTGATACTCACTTTGGCGTGATGGAACTTATGGCAATCTGCTGGGTGAGAAGGCCCAATAGGGTGAAGTACATACACTAGTTGGTATGCACTCACAAACACATAGGTGGCTATGGAGAAATTTGTGCCACTGAATGGGCTTCCCACTCAACCATATCAAATTTATACCTCTTGATAACTTCAACAAGGCACCACATATGAAAATGTTGGTTTGTGCTTCATGAGACAAGAAAAGCTTCATATTCTTAGAACTCATGAATAAAGATGATAGTACCACAGACATGCAAGTTGCATTATACAAGGTGGTAAAGATGCAAAATTTTAAAATATGAAATGTAAAATGTAAAAGATGTTCAAAGGAGTCTAGTTAATTTCATGAAAGGTCTATCACTTAGGGAAAATTGTGCCTAATGCCTACAAGAGAGGACCAATCAATTAATAAAATATTCACAACTTAGGGGATGCAGTGTGTTGCATCGAACCACCAAGAGGAATGTAATATGCTAAGATAGATCACACTTATGAAGGAAATCACATCCAGTGTCATCCACAAAGTGATAAACACATCGTATGAAGTGACAAGGCTACACTAAGAACCAAGAATGTGAATAAAATTATGCCAATGTATGCTCCCCACTTTAAAGGAATTGCCACACACTAGTTTTGTGAGAAAAGTAGCGAAGGAAAGATGCAAAAATAAAACAACACATGAGGGCCGACTTGGAAATCCCTATTCCAAGTCATATGTTTCCAAGTAAGGCTACTTCATGTATATGAAAAAGAAAAAAAAAGAAGAAAAGGAGGGTTTCCTCTAGAAAGGAACACACAAAACACATAAGGGATATATGCTTTTTGGGTTAGTATGTTCATTGCTACAATGTTTTTATTAAAGATATTGAAACTATCATCATTCCCCAAAGCACATAGAACTAGAAGAATGACACAAAGATAGCAAAAACAAAAGAAAATAAAGTTTGTTTTAGGTCAACATGGAAGAGACATTGCAGTCTCAATGCTTTGCATCGTCCTAGAAGGAAAACACAAGAAAAGAAAAAGTAAAAATGAAAAGGGACCATTTGGGTCAACATGGAAGATACATAGGGCATCTCAATAGTTTTCATCATCCCCAAAAGGAGAACACCAAAAAAGATGGGAAAAATAAAAAGGACCTTTTAGGTCAACATGGAAGAGACATAGGGTTTCTCTATGCTTTGCGTCATCCCCAAAAGGAGAACACAAAACAAAAAGGAAAAAAGAAAAATGACCTTTTGGGTCAGCATGGAAGAGACATAGGGCATCTCTATGCTTTGTGTCATCCCCAAGAGGTAAAAACCAAGAAAATGTGAAAAAGGAATAGGACCGTTTGGGTCAACATGGAAGAGACATAGGGTGTCTCTACACTTTGTGTTATCCCCAAAAGGAGAACACAAAAAAAAGGGAAAAAGAAAGAGAACCTTTTGGGCCAACATGGAAGAGACATAGGGCATCTCTATGCTTTGCATCATCCCTAAAGGGAGAAGGGTATGTGCAGGATCATGATGGACCAAAAAGTGGCGATATGATGGGTATTTGTAGGGTATGTGATTGATGACTTTTTTCTTACCCAAAATTGATGAAATGAAAAGGGTTTTTAAAGGAGATTCTCAGCTTTCCACCAATATAAATTATGTTTTACTTTGAATTTAATAAATAATTATTATTCATTTTCTATTTGAATTACGACTAAAATCCTGATTGATAGGTTGATTGAAAAACACCTATAGCTTTCAAATGGTATCACCTTTTTTTAATATGAAACATGTGTCACATTCTATGCTTCGTATACTATAGGATTAAAAAAAATGAATTTCATGCAGTTTTGACCAAGTTAAGGTGGTCAGACATATGATTTTTTATATATTTTAAAATTTGTAATAAAAGAAATCATAATTAATTATTTACATGGAAAAAAATTTCAAAAAAATATGCATCACATCAGGACATGAGTCATCTACTTATATCTAAAATATTATAAAAAAATATTATCATTTTATTGTGGTTAGGGTGGTTAAACAAACACCTACTTCTTATTTTTTCCCTGAAATTTAAGTACCACTGTATTGAAATTTCAAATTTTCACCAAATAGATTTTTTTTTATAAAATAAACCTAGTAGTTTAGAAAATACATTCAACTTTCTATAGATTCTATTCTTACATATTTTTGAAATAATATAGATAACTTATTCAAATTTTTATTTCCAGTTGCCTAACAATGATTTTTCTAAATTTTTTGCCACTTAAGGGCCTGGTTTTTCCATGATGATCCTGCACATACCCAGAACACAAAACAAAAAGGGAAAAAGAAAAAGGACCTTTTGGGTCAACATGGAAGAGGCATAGGGCATATCTATACTTTACATCATCCCCAAAAGGAGAACACAAAAAAAAAGGGAAAAAGAAAAATGACCTTTTCGGTCAACATGGAGGAGACATATGGCGTCTCTACGCTTTGTGTCATCCCTAAAAGGAGAACACAAAACAAAAAGGGAAAAAGAAAAAGGACCCTTTGGTTCAACATGGAAGAGACATAGGGCATCTCTACACTTTGCATCATACCCGAAAGGAAAACACAAAACAAGAGTGAAAAAGGAATTGTACGACATATAGAAGAATAGAGGTACAAATAGAGGAAGTGCACAAAGAGAGAGAACATCAAACACACATTACAGGGGAACATAATACACACATGAAAGAAAAATGAAAATATAAAAGGAACCAATAATGCAAAGGTAAGTCAACCATTAACGAAGTTATTGACTTCACAATCTTAAGTAATATAAGTGGAAGATGGATAACATAGTTAAGAGACAAAGACAAATGCATTACAAGGACCAAGCTAACAAATTCTTGCTCTCACAAAGTGTAACACAAGAATGATCCAAGCTTTGGTGATGGGAAAGGATCATGCAATAGTGATAATAGAAAATTCTACAACTATAGCATGAGGAGAGGATTTTGATTAGGGAATTATGTCAAGTTGGGTAAGTCTTTTAAGTATTTTCTGTAAAGCATGACATTCCTCAGTGAGATGGCCTAGCATCCATTGATATGCATAATATTTTTCACTTTTAGGATGTTTGGTTCTTGTAGGAGGAGGTATGGAAATCCATCCTCTAGTAATAAGTGCTTCCAATTTTTGTTCCATAGTTGTGGGATTTGGCATAAAGGGTAGATCTATGAATTTATAAGGTTTCTATTTTTGGCTATATTGTCTAAGTTCATCAAATGAAGGTTGAGGAGACAAACTGAAGAGAAGCTCATCATTTTTGAGAAGTACCAGCCCTTCGAGAGGGAGGAGGCTATTCAAATCAGGAGGGGGATCAAATATCACCATGCCATCATCATGAGGGGGATCTTGATATCCTAGTCCTATTGTGTTTTCTTCTATTGGTTTTTGTTCGAGAAGTTGATGAATGCTATGCTTGTTTGTTGTGTCACACCCTTGTTTGCTTATGATAGTAAAGCCTTTTCCATATGTTGTTTCAAGGTTGATTTGTGTGTTTGTAACTTTTTTGTCATAAAATTGTTGAGGATGTGTTTGTGTAGAGGAACTAGGTCAACTTGATGGAGGAACCTTAGGTCCTTCATTGATTTTGAGATGTAAGTATCCAAAGTGATAAGGAGGTGCAATAGTAGGAAGATCTTGTGACTTCATGGATGGGTAAAAGGTTGCATTTCCTTCAAGGTTATCAAGAAATTCATTTAAGAACGTGTTCATGCTATCATCATTTTTTCCAATGTTGTCTACATCACGATGATGAAAATCATGAGGAGTTGAAGGAGCATGAGGAAGCTCAAGGTCATTAGGATCACAACCAAAGGCATAATTGGACATGTCTACTAAGGATTTCAATGAATTCCAAAGCTTGTTAAAAGAAAATGCCATGATGAAAATGTATGAAAGTAAAGTAAGATGCAAGAAATGGTAGAAACCAAAGAATTTGGAAAGTAAAACAGAAAGAAACTATAGAAAATTGTAATGCAGGAAATACCTAGAAAATGACTAAAAATGTTGCTTGAAATATACAGGTGAATTGATTCACCCAGGGTGGCAAATGAGTCAAGGTATGATATTTTTTTTGTGTTTTTCAAAAAAAATAAAGTGATTTTAGTGCTTTTAAGATGCAAATGCATATTTGTAATTTTGGAATGATATGATATGCAAAAATGAAATCTAAATGAGTCTTTCACTAATACAATTTGAGAAACCCTAGGATGCAAAAACAAAGAAAAACCTAATTGAATTTTGATGCAAATGAAACCTAGGATGCAAGATGCAATTGAAATAAAAAAATATAAAGTGCTCAATATGTAAGTTCACCAAAATGAACGAAAGATTTTAATTATGGTCTATAGGCTACTCTTGCACTCTTAGGGTTTTTCACCGAAAAGGAGAGAGATAAACCCTCAAAATCAATGTGATTCATTCAAATTAAGGATTGTATGATGTGATTAATGCTAAATGAGATGATCTAAATGCAAAAAAATGAACTAATTGACTGATTATGAGTGCAAAACTTAAGAAATGTCTAATGTTTTAAAACACAATGTGATATGAAGAAAATGAAATAAAGAAGTAAACTAATGCAAACAGAATTAAACAAGGTTGATCATAGTGCACCTGGGAAATTTTTGATGATGAATTTGGAGTGTCCTAAATGCTAAAAAAAATCAATGAAGATCACCAAGGGGACTCATTTGCCACTAATGGTGAATCAATCCAGCTATTGGAAAAAAGTCCTGAAACCTGGTTTCTGACTGTCAGGATCCAGAATTTAACAAAATCTAGTTTTCCAACCTTAAGGTGGGACTCATTCACCACTAATGGTGAATCAGGCCTCTCCCAAAATTCTCTAAAATTAAGGACCAATTTTGTAGCACCAAATCTGGACTTGGGTATGTGTAGGATCATGATGGGCCAAAAAAGTGGTGATATGATGGGTATGTGTAGGGTATGTGGCCACTGACTTTTTTTTTACCCAAAATTGATGAAATGAAAAGGGTTTTTAAAGGAGATTCTCATTTTTCCACCAATATAAATTATGTTTTACTTTGAATTTAATAAATAATTATTATTCATTTTCTATTTGAATTATGACTAATGTAATTGATTGATATGCTAATTGAAAAGCATCTTACCTTTCAAAAGTATCACATTTTTGAATCCAAAACATGTGTCACATTCTATGCTTCAATACTATAGGATTAAAAAAAAAGAATTTCATGAAGTTTTGGCCAGGTTAATGTGGTCAGACATACAAGTTTATATTTTTTAAAAGTTGTAATAAAAAAATCATAATTAATTATTTACATGGAAAAAAATTACAAAAATTCATAATTCATAATTAATTATTTATCATTTTATTGTGGTTAGGGTGGTCAGACAAACACCTACTTCTTATTTTTTCCCTTGATGTTTAAGTAATTAAGCATTGAAATTTCAAATTTTCAACAAATAGATTTTTTTCTAAAAATAAACCTAGTAGTTTAGAAACTACATTAAATTTTCTACAGATTCTATTCTTACATTTTTTGAAATAATATAGATAACTTATTTAAATTTTTACGTCAAGTTGCCTAATTCTGATTTTTCTAAAATTTTCACCACCTAAGGGCCTATTTTTTCCATGATGATCCTACACATACCCACTTGTCTTCTAGTGTTAGGTTGATAGAGTCAAATTTGCAAAAAAATAGACTGCAGGTTGTCTCCAAGCTTGAAGTAGGATGTAGTTGACTTGAAACACTTTGTTGACTTCTTGACCAGCTTTCAACACCTAATTGCTTGATAAATCTGCATACACAAGTCTACAAACACACATGCAAAAGGGAAAAAATGGTTAAGGGTTAGGATATAGGGATTTTCCTTGGTCAAATCCCACTTTGGTAATCAAACCATTAATGAATAAATGAAATTAAATGAACAAGGGAAGATGAATAAAAAACATGCAAATGTCCTAAACTCACCACAACCTTGTTGAAGAAATTTGAAGATATTTTAATGGCTGCTCCAAAATGCTTGATTGAATGATGCAAAATGCTTGAATGGATGATTGAATGCTTGAATGAATTATGAGATTAGGAGCTTGTAGGAGATAGGAGATGAAAAATGAGGAGAAAAATACTTATTTATACACACTTGTGCCTTAGTACCCAATAATTCCTCATCACAGGCTGACATAAGGTAATTTTGAATAAAAACCCGAAAGAAAATTTGAAATATTTTGAATTTGGACCCAAGAGGGACTCATTCACCAACCATGGAAAATGCATCCCACCTTGGACTTGTAAGTGGGTGTCAGGCATTAAGTCACATTTAATGTTATTTGTGAGGTTTACATTAAAAAATAGACTTAATTAAGCCTTATGAGTGAATAAAGGGGTCAAATAAAGTATAAGAAAGGTGTAAATAGTGAAAATAAGCCTTGAAAAGCATGAAATATTGTTACAGGGTAAACCCACAATAGTGGGTTACAATTTTTTGAATGAAGAATAATTAGAAATTCTCATCAAAAAAATTGAAATGGTTTACCCCTTCTAATGAAGGGGGTTCGAATGAACCACCCCCCTTCTAATGAACCCCCCCCCCCTTCTAATGAACCCCCTTTCACCATATAAGGGGGTTCAGTTCGAATGAACCCCCTTCATTAGAAGGGGGGTTCTAATGAACCCCCTTTTTTTTACCTTCCCCTCCACCATTTCAAAATTTATGCATTTTTTTGACTATCGAAGCTTGGGAAGGAGGTGCAAATGGAGTCAACTTGATAAACCAAATTGGATGATTGTAGTGATTGAAACGTGCTTTCCAGCAACTATAAATTTAATATATTTTTTTTATTTTATATTTTATTTTTTAGTTTTACTATACATAGGTTTTTCACCGAATGTCAAGTTCGATTAAAAATCATTGTGGAAAAATAGTAAATTTGAGGAATTTTTTTTTGAAAAATATATATCCACTATGTATTGATGTCCTCGCTCTAACAAAAAAAAGAAAAATTGAATTTCAATACATACCAAAAAAGTTATGCGTGCCGAAGTGCACCTATGTCTAAATTATAAATGTTTTGACTTCAAAACTTAATTAAGAAAATTATTGAACAAAATGCTATGAAACAAAATGAAATCCCTAGATACTTGTGTTACCAACCTAAATTCAAAAGAATTATAGTTTTATCCTTTGTAGAAAAAAAGTTATGCTTTCCGAAGTACACACCACTTTTTAAAAATGTTGTTTACTATTAAAAACTAGTTATCAAGGGAGACAAAAAAAAATAACAATTTAATTTCAATTTTTTTAAAAAAAAATACATTTAAAATCTATAGAAAAAATCTCACAAATCACTAGTTTACATCATTTTCAAATTCCTAATAGTTTACCTACTATAAGTGTCAGAAAGTGAAGTTTTCTCTAAAAATGTTGATTTTAATGTCAAGTTTGGCCAAAAAGTGTAACCCATTATTGTGGGATGACCCTACAAGACTTTACAACACTTCAAAATAGGACTTGATAAGACATGAAAAGGTGATTTTTAGGTGAATTGTAATTACAAGAGTCTAGAAGAGTGTAGAAATGTGTTACAACATGTGCCATAGAAAAAAGTACCTCTTGCTCGACATGGGAATAATTCATGACAAATTGGACTTAATGAGGCCTTAATTTAGGCGTTGTGAGGTATTTTATGCATTGACACTAGGTCTTGGACCCTTGCAAATTGAATAACATGCTTTTAACGATGTCTTGTAAAGGTGTTGTAAAGTGTTGTAAAGGAATTTCACGCTTTTCTAGACTTAATGAACCCATTTCTCCGTAATTGAGCATTATAAAGTGTATTCAAGTGCATTATCACATCAATCTAGAATTTTTTTGAATTAAACTTAATGTTAAACTAGTGTTGTAATGTATCTTGCACATTTACATTGGTTCTTGTGCCTTTCTAATCTATGTGGACCTCATTTTAGTGTAGTAAAGTATATTTAATCACACTTTCACATTGAATTCTATGTCCCAAGCCCTAATTACCATTTACATCATCATTTTAATGGAATCCTATTAACCCATATTGGGCATCCCGAGGCTTAAATTGATCAAATACCTGGCAAAGTTAAATTTTAAACGTTATTTCCTTATCTCCTAGCATCTTAGCTATCAAAATGGCCCATGTGGGACCCATTCACCATGCATGGTGAATCAATTGTATCTAGGCGAGACCCATTCACCATGGGTGGCGAATGGGTCCCATTTGGCTCAATTTTGACCTTTGAGTGGGAAAAAAGTGAAATTGAAGTTTAATCTTACTTCATGTCAGCCTATGATGAGGTATTAATTGGTAAAATAGGTGAATTTCCTATAAATATAAGTCTTTTAACCCTAATTCATATCTCTTATCATTCATTCTTCCATCATTCTTCCATCTCAAGTCAAGCAACTTAGGGTTTCATCATTTCAAGTCATCTAAGATCAATTTTCAGACGTTCATGGTTAGATTCTTAATTTTTTTTGAAAAAATTCAAGATCAAACATCATGGAAAGGTAATCAAATCCATTATTGCATTTTTCCTTCCATTATTTCATCATTTTGGCTTAATTACCTAAAAGGGGTTTGACTAAGGCAACCCCCCATGCCCTAACATTCAACATTTCTCTCTTGCCTTGTGTTTTTGTAGATTTAGACTTCTTGGAAGCTTGGAAATAATTAAGAATCAAGTAACAAAGTTTTTTAGGTCTTCTCTTCATTCAACAAGTCAAAATATCAACAAAAACTCATTTTAAGGTTCAAAAATCAAAGTTTCAGAAGCAGACACCTATAGAGAATCAAAGTGCAGATCGAGATATCTGAATTCCACCTTTGAATATTCAGAAATTCAAAAGTGGAATGATATGCCATGGGTAGTGAATGAGTCCCACTTCCAAGTCAATTTTTAGTTTTTTGCATTTTTAGATACCCTTTTGTCTGAAACAGGTTTTGGCTTAGTTTTGTAGAACTAGGACTGATTCGCCCAGAATGACAAATGAGTCTCACCAGGCCTAAAAAATAGCATCAACAGTATTTCAAATGTCATTTACAGTCTCCATCCATTTTCTAGGTGCACACTTTCAGTTTGATTCATTTCTATTCAGTTTTACATCTATTTCTAGGTCTTTTTGTATTACAGAATATGTTTTCAAACAAGTTGTTTTCCTTTAGTTTCCATTCATTAATCAATCAATCTTATTAGTTTCTTACATTCAAAAATTGCATCTAAGTACATTACATCCATATTCCATTTGTATTGCATTGACTTTGAGTGTAGATATAATCATTTTTGGCCCATCTTTCTCCTTCTAGGTGAAAAACCCTGGGACTGCTAGAAAAGATTAGGGTGCCAAAAATCTATGTTACATTTTGGTGAACCTGCTTTTTTGAATAATTTCTTGTTTGATTTGGAGTAATTCATCATACATCTATTTTGCATTCATCTTGCAATAGGGTTTGCATGAATTCATTTGCATGCTAGGTTTCAAATTTTGCATTCATAAAAAGTGCATTTAGGTTGTATTTTTGGCATCTAATTTCATGTAAATTTTCTGAAATTTTTCATTTTTCATTTAGGTCTGCATCATAGCACTCAGAAAACATCAAAATCCATCAAAATTTTCTAAAAATTCTAAAACAAGTCCATATTGGGACTCATTTTCCACCCTGGGCGAATCAATCCTTTTTGACCCCTGAAACTTCCTTTTACAGAGCTGAACACCCTATTTTTAGGTTATGTTTGGTTCCATTTCCTAACTATATCAGTTGATTACATTTTTGTAAAATGCATTTCATCAAATCTAGCTTAATTTAGCTCATTTCATGCATAGTTTAAATTTCAATTTTGCATTCTCATATTGTTACATATCATAATCACTCAATTATCATTTTAAAATTGCATTTCATTTCAGTCTTTTACATTGCATTTTGAGTTAGCATAGATTGTTCTTTCAAAATGTTCGTTTCAATCTTCTCCAAATTTTCAAAGAAAATGTTATTCATTAAGCATGATCATCATTTATTTAATGCATGTCCTAGTTATGAGAGTCTCTTAGCACAAGAGAGTGATCATGACAATGTTAACCCTAAACTCACACCTTCTCCTATCTCCCCTATTTGTGTGGATAATGTGATTAAAGAGCATACAAACATTGATACTCATGGTGATCATAATTGTACTTCTCCCAATACCTCTCCTTTTAGTGACGAAGGTATCTTGGTGAAAGATGATACAATTGTTGAGATTCATGAGGATCTTGTTTTTCCTTCTCGTTATCCCCTTTGGGAAGATATTTTAGCACAAGAGAATGAAATCATAGACACATTCTTAAACATCACCTTACCTAATTTCCATTATATGGCTAATTCTGAGGAAGATGATATTTTAAATGATGAGGACATACTAGTCTACAACAACCATCTTTGTGATCCTTCCCGTACCCCTTATATTTTGGAAGACATTAGGGAACAAAGGAATGAGTTGATAACTGATAATGATAATCACATTTGTTCTTCTCCTAGTATCTCTCCTAGTTGTGATGAAGATACTTTGTTGTTAGAAAACATAACCAATGAGAGTCATGAGAATCTTAGTTGTCCCCTTTCACCTATGGAAAACTTTATTGAGAAAAAAAATTCAATCATTGATCATCCTCATACTTGTGATGAAGTCCTTTTACGAGAACCAACCTTAGAATGTCAAGAAAATTAATTTTTTAGTTCTCCTCAAAACTCTCCTCCTAGGAACAATATCATGATGCAAGACACGAACCATGATAATGATATAGATTCTCACTTGCTAAGGGATGTTAACAATATTCAACCTCAACTCATCCTTTACCCCCCTTCACATAAACCTCCACCTCAAAACAAACCCAAACTTGTCTTTTACCCACCTAAGAATAATGTATCGCAACAACTAAGTTATAACACCATTGCTCATACATATAACACTCAAAATAATCCACAACCACTGCAACCAACCCCACCCTCTTTACCTTTACCCAATATTCCTAGTGCTCCTCACTTCATCCCACAAACAAAGGAGTATGATCTTTCTGAACAATTCAAGAATACTCCTGCAAAGATTCCCCTTTGGGATTTACTTCAAAACTCACCAAATTATCAAAATATTCTTCAAACAACCTTAAAACAAATTGCAGTTCATCTTGGTACAACTTCAAATGATGTGGTATCTCTAATCCATAAAATGAATCAAACTAAACTTGACATTACTTTCCATCAACATGAGCTCCCTCCTTTAGAGTTGCACAAACAAAATGAGACCTTTATGATAATTGCTCAATTCAATCGCATAGACATCAAAAGAACCCTTATTGACAATGGTTTTTCCCTTAATGTGTGTAGTGTGAATCTACTTGATAGATTGTGTGTTGATAAGTCACAAACAATACCTGATTTCGTATCCATTCAAGGATTTGTAAATACAACAAAAGAACCGCTCGGTATAATCACTTTTCCTATTATAGTTGGGGTGGCTACTTTGCAAACTCCTATTCATGTCATGCCTTATGATCTTTCATATAATCTTCTTTAAGGTAGACCATGGATTCATGAGATGAATGCAATACCTTCAACCCTTCATCATATAATGAGATATGTTCATAACAATAACATTTATCAAGTTGAAATAGACCCTAAGCCTAAAAGTTGCTTGTAGCTTGAAAAAGGAGGTACAAGTCCTCTAAAAACATTAATTCCAACATCCAATATAGACCCTCTTGAAATAGAACAAAACAATGAGGAGTTGGTGTCTAAATTATTTGGTGATTATTGGGGATCTTTAGAATTCATCCCATCATTTATCATTGAATACATAATCACACAAAATAAAGATGAGAAACAAGAACCAACACCAAATTCAGATGACCTTTCGAAAGCATTTGCCTCAACCACTTTAGACAAAGAAGAAAACTACACCATAACCTTTGACGACGCTTATTACCAGCCACCACCCGATCCACAAGCAATGAAGAAAATTTATGGAAAAGGTTATGAATTCATGAAACACCTTGGGTATAGTGGAAAAGGATGTGGTGTTTGAGAACAAGGTATCTACAACCCTATAGAGCTTAATACACAACAAAACACTCATGGTCTTGGCTATTGTCCCTTGATCAAGACAAACAAGCCTTCACTCCACATCAAAAATATCCCAAAAGATACTCCTAAATCATCCTTAATAGTCATCCATCCTAAACACCTTGACACTAATGGTCTTGAACATAATCTAGGCATGCAACACACAACTAGGTATGTGCAAGATCATCATGGAAAAAATAGGCCCTTCAGTGGCAAAAAAATTAGAAAAATTAGAGTTAAGAAACTTAACATAAAAATTTGAATAAGTTATCTATATTATTTCAAAAATATATAAGAATAGAATCTGTAGCAAATTGAATTTAGTTTCTAAACTACTAGGTTTATTTAAAAAAATAAAAATCTATTTGGTGAAAATTTGAAATTTCAACGTAGTACTTAAGTTTCAAAGGAAAAAATCAGAAGTAGGTGTTTGTCTGACCACCTAACCACAATAAAATGATAATATTTTTTTAATAATATTTTATACATAAGTAGAGGACTCATGCCTGGATGTGATGCATATTTTTTGTAATTTTTTTTCCAAGTAAATAATTAATTATGAATTTTTATTACAACTTTTAAAAAATATAAAACTCATTATGTCTAACCACTTACTTGGTCAAACTTCATGAAATTCAATTTTTTTTTTTAATCCTATAGTATGCAAAGCATAGAATGTGATGAATGTTTTGGATTCGAAAAATGTGATACCGTTTGAAAGCTATAGATGTTTTTCAATCAGCCTATCAATCAACACTTTAGTCATAATTTAAATAGAAAATAAATAATAACTATTTATTAAATTCAAAGTAAAGAATAATTTATATTGTTGCAAAGCTGAGAATCTCCTTTAAAAACCCTTTTCATTTCATCAATTTTGGGTAAAAAAAAGTCATAAACCACATACCCTACAAATACTCATCATATTGCCACTTTTTGGCTCATCATGATCCTGCACATACCCAACTACACCTTTGCTTAATGTCAATGTCATCTCACAAAATGCTCATTATTTGAATCTAATAGATTTTCCCTCCTATAAGAGTGAGAACACAATCTCACAATCTAGCTCAAAACTTGTGTAAGTATGAAATCTACTACTAAGCAAGATGTATCTTTGACACCAACCACTAGACTACCTTCTACCATCGATCAAGAAGGTATTCTATCGAGACTCCATCAATATCACTTGATCACCCTCCCTCCCAGAACTTGTAAGAAATGCTATGACAAAACTTTATTTTGTGCATGTCATAGAGTTCATGTTCACTCCACTAATGAATGTCATGCTTTGAGTCATAAAATCTAAAATTTTCAAGAGTTTGGTATTCTTCTCTTTGTGGGGGAAACTAATTCCTCTAAATGATATTGATTTTCACCCTAGCCTACATTTTACCAATTGTTTTGGCTCACCTTTGTCCTACGCTCAGTGGGGGAAAGGGGTTTAGTAGCCTTGTCCTCGTGTGTCACTTGTTGTTGCCTCCTTTGGCTAGTCACTAACCTTTCATGAACATATAAGAGCGAGCTTGGGATGTGGAAGATGTGCTTTAAGGTGGCTCACATGTGACATACTATCCTTTTCATGATGTAGCTTATCAAAAACATATGACTTGGCATAGGGATTTTTGAGTAAGCTCTCATATCTTTTTCCTCTTCTACTTTAAATAAATTTATCATAGTACTAGCATGTTTGCAACCACTTTAAAGTGGGGGCATACATCACCACTCACATTTCATTGAGTGATTTCTTTCTTCTTGTGATGTGTCCTTTTCTTGATGGAGTCATTAAGCTTGATTCCCTCCAAGAGCATGATACTTCTTTTGCATTTATCCCCTCTTGCAGACATTAAGCACGATGTTCCCTAAGATGAGACCTTGCATGAACAAAGAAAAATCCTTTTGAACAATCCTTACACTACCTAGCATTAACAATGTCTATGAATGTAAAGCATACAAAGTTTTGCTTACCTCATAGAAGCTCGAAAATCATTTTTCGTTGTGGTTCCTTGTTAGATTTATTAGGAAGTATAACATTGATATGGTTGAGTGGCAAGCCCATTTCAAGGAATGAATTTCCCCATAGCCACCTATGTGTTTGAGTGCATACTAATTAGCGTATGTTTCTCACCTTTGGGATTTCACAACCTGCAGAAAATTAGATTTTTTGTTGCCCCAGAGTGAGTATGTTGTGGACTTCTCACTTAACGGACAACCAAGAGTTATGTCACCCCAGACTGAGTATGCATTTTCTTTTCGAAACAAATAGGCCTAGATCTAATCCACAACTAGTTGGACAAGCGATCGAAGCTTGATCCACCTTTTTCATCTTTCTCTTCTTTCTCGTTCTTGCACTTGCATGATTTTGTATCTTGACGGTTTGAATTAGGATCTTGGATCCTAGGGGCTTGGCCACCTCCTTTGATATTTGTCATTCTTTGTCATTTGCAATTGTACACTCATATCTCTCTTGAATGTCTACTTTAGTGTGAGTTTGAAGCAAGTTCATCCTCTCACTAAAGTGGGGGCTAAATGTGTCATAGAAAAAAGTACCTCTTGCTTGACATGGGAATAATTCATGATAAATTGGACTTAATGAGGCCTTGATTTAGGTGTTGTGAGGCATTTTATGCATCCACACTAGGTCTTGGACCCTTGCAAATTTAATAACATGCTTTTAACAATGTCTTGTAAAGGTGTTGTAAAGTACTTTCATGCTTTTCTAGACTTAATGAACCCATTTATCCCTAATTCAACATTATAAAATGTATTCAAGTGCATTATCACATCAATCTAGAAGGTTTTTGAATTAAACTTAATGTTAAACCAGTGTTGTAATGTGTCTTGCACATTCAAATTGGTTCTTGTGCCTTTCTAGGCTATGTGGACCTTATTTTAGTGTTGTAAAGTGTATTTAATCACACTTTCACATTGAATTTTGTGTCCCAAGACCTAATTACCCTTTACATTATTATTAATAGGCCCCGATTAACCCATATTGTGCATCTCGAGGCTTAAATTGATCAAATACCCGACAAAGTTACATTTTAAACCTTATTTCCTTATCTCCTAGCATCTTA
>VDFB02193867.1:29739981-29847582 GCA_007258455.2 Sequoia sempervirens
ATATATCATATAAGAAAATGTATGTACATATCATATAAGAAAATTAATGTAAATTAGAGATCATTAAATGTCAAATACTAAATATAAACAAATAAACAAATGTATGTATATATCATATAAGAAAATGTAAGTTAGAGATCATCAAATCTCGAATACTAAAGATCGTCATATAAGAAAATACATGTAGTAAAGATCATAAATCTAGTGTGTAGGGCCTAATTCGAATGTCGACTCCTAGTCGAACGACCATCTGAATGAGAACGGTCCTGCTCTGATAGATGTGTTAAGCCCTACAAATAAAATTGTGTACATAATGTGTTAAATACATATAATTTATATTAAATGAATTTTATGAAAGTTATTTTTAAAATGAACTTGTATTTTTAAATATCTATCTAGATCTATGCATACATAAATATCGCATTTAGATATACACGTGTATATATCAAAATTTAAAACTCACATGTCCACTGGCAGCAGATTCATCCACAGAGTCACATTGATCATGTACACAATCTGGACCAAGGCTAGGAGTGACATGAGGTATGTCCACCTGTAACAATATATATACATATATATCAACTTACATGAATATCTAGTTAAAAAAAAAATTAAAAAGAATTAAAAAAGAATTGAAATATGCACATGCACACATATATGCACATCATCTGATATCAGATGACCTAAGTCCCCTAAAACGGTCACCTCCACCATATCCACCAAATGGTCAAGTGACAAATCAACATCTGCATCCATCTGATCTATCCCATGTCATGCCATAAATGATGAATGTAGAGGACTATGAAGGTGAGATGGCATCGACAATGATGAACTAGAACCAATCAACATATCAGTAAAACCCATAGTTTGTGTAGATGCCGAATGAACTGTAGGTGGATCCTGATGCGCACTAGTGCTCGGTTGAGAGTGATGGGATCTTGGAGTTGAACGGAATCCATGTGCCAAATGATCTTTGACATGCTTTATACCGATCCCATTGTCTGATGCAATGTGAGCATATGCCTCCAACAGGTCCTCAACAAAAATAATGCAGAGTCTTGTGTGTTGTATCTTCTGTAAGTGCATCAAGCTGTGTAGGAGTAGGGATGTCGGCCGCTATAAAAGGATCCATGGCAGTCCATTGTGCTAAAAATGGCATGTATCAGGAACATCTAGACATCAAATATTGACCTACATGATCATCAGATATCCTAGTGGTGGTAGCCGCAATGTCACTTACAGTGTCAATTGCTTGCTTTTGGGAAGCAATGACAACCTCATCTGCTATGGGGCCTAGAGCTGGGGTGAGACCAGAAGACCTCTCACCAATCAATTCCCTAGACACTGGGGCTGGTCTATTTGCTCGATGATAGGTGGGACTATCGACAATCCTGCCACGCCCCTGACCAACCTATGGTGGAATTTCCAGGTAGTTAACTTTGAGACCCAAATGGACCTCAACATACAACTGCTGAACAAAATATAATGGAATCTAGTCATTGTTTGGGTATTGACCATGTGCTGCAAGAAATCATGGGTAGATCAATTCAACCATAGCACGATTGACACATCTAGTGACCTGGTATCCCCTAACCTTATGTACATTTTGATAAAAAGGAAAACAAGTGTTTTTTATCATTTCTTTGGTCACACTATCCTATATTTTTTTAAGGGGAACATCACCATGTACTTCCCACATGCGGGAAAGAATAGAAGCTACTCTATCTGGGGAAAATGCACTAGTCCTCTCAAGTTCATCTCTTAGTTTTTCTAAACTATGTAATATTTTCATGCATGGTTCAGAATATATCCCTGGGTTTGCACCCTGTGCTAATGAATCTCTCAATTTTTTAATCTCATTAGTGGTATTTGCAAACAAAGAATCTGGAGGTGGAACATGATCTACATTTTCCATGTTATATATATGTATGTGCACCTTAAAGAGCAATGAGACCTTGGTAAATAATATATCTAGATAAAGGGAATACAAATCTAAAATAGTTGTGATAATCCATCTACTCATCAATAATATTTCCATACAATTAACAAAAAAACATTGAACATCTATCATAGTTTTTAATAATTTCAAAACATTCAAATTAATAGATTGCACACAAAACATAATCTAAAACAATTCTAAAATTTAAATTTAAAACATAATCTATAATAGTTCTAAAATTTAAATTACTAGATTGTACACAAAGCATCATTACTTAACATTGGTAGTCATGTAAAATCAATCTAGTCATTATTGAAGGCATAAATAAGAGAAGAAAATGAGACAGATGAAGATGTCCCTTATAAGGTTCAATGTAATGATGGAAAATACAGATGAAAATTATTGAGGACCTATATTTTATTTTAATGGCATAATAAGATAGTTCCCTCTACTAGAAAATGAAAAATCGTATGTGCTTTGAATTGTGTAATTATTGAAATTGACACGGTCCTATGATTTGATAGAAATTAGGATATATCGATTGATCTAAATGCAACTATATCATCTAATTGTAAATCTATTAAATGTGACATAAAGCCTCAATGTCTCATTTGTATTAAGATATGGGGATGATGTGGCTATTTTAAGGCCCAAAATTTCATGTGTTAATAGCATAAACATATAACATTAATTTTTTTGGGAGTTTGTACCAAATACCTTTTTCCAAACACAACTTTTGTTTAAAATACCTCAAGACCTATGAATGAAATTAAAAATTTCCTAACTTAAAGACCATCAAGGAAGGTCTTAATGCCATATGTGGCTTCCTTTTCCTATTATATAAAATTCAACTAAAATAGCTTTTAAGAAATAGTTCGACAAAATTAGAGGGGTCCAACCATGTTTTCAATTAATTTAAAACTATTATTTTAAGATTTTTTAATTTTTAAATAAATATATAAATTTCTTACATTATTTTGAATTAAAATGATAATAGTGGACATAAATTACACAAAATTGAATGTTATTAAAATTTTGGTTAAAAAGTAAGAAGGTTAACCTTTAAAGCCATTGAGGAAGGTATTGAGCTACTAAAAGTGGTTTATCCATGAAGGGCTTGAAGTCTCATAAAGAAAGTAAATACAAGAGGAAGGAAAATATAGATGATTTCCTCACAAGTATATAAATGTTTCTACTTGATTATTTATTTCATCCTAGAAAGAAACTATAAATGTTTTTTATCCTATAACTTTTATTGTATTAATAATCTTAGATGCATGTGACTTGTTAGCTTCCCTTTTCATTTACTCATGTAATTTAAGAAATCTATTATTAGAGTTGCACATGAGAAAAAAATGAGCTCCCCTCCACTAAGGGCTTATTTTTTTCTTATACCAATTTGAGAATTTTATTATTTCAATTCTTAATCCTAATCAAAATGTTGTGAAGGGGAAATAATACCCATCCAATAAGTGTTCCCCAATCCCTTGAAAATGAAAACTTGTGTATTATCCAACTTGGCTATCATTGTTAGGATTCTAGCTTCTAGTTCTACTATTTCTAGAATAGTACTAGAGCCTAGATTGATTGCTCCCTTCTCTCTCCTATGGATGAGGATCCCTCTAATATTGGTTGTTTCACCTCTTCAAATGAGATTAGTAACAAGGTTTATGAGTGTGTTAAATAGGGGAAGAGGTTGGGTATATAATGTACTTTAGACATGGTTGTTGAATGTAAAATTATTTAGACCATGAGAGGGTTGAACAATTTAAAAAGAATTGGAAGACAACTATAATCTATAACATAGCATTCTTAAATGGTTCAAATTTTAAATGAAACAATGAAAGAAAGATTAAGAAAACAAAGATTAGTATAAAATTATTTGAAAATAATTGGGGATAAAAATATCTAATTTAATAGTTGTTAACATAAATGAACTTCAAAATAGGATTATGTAAGTGAAAAAAATGTTCTATTGCCTTCATTGAACCTAAATTTATCTAGTTAAGATATGTCTAAAATTAAGAATTCACACTAGAATATCAATATTCCATAAGAATCTCATAAAGAGGATGAATTTAATGGAAGATAATATAAAATCCTCCATGTATGAGGAGGAATTTTATCATTACATTATGAGTGAAACATCTCAATTATATAGCGAAGAACATCAAAAAATTATAGATTGGAAAGCAAAATATCACACATTTATCATATTTTTATATGTATAAAGTTTAGATACCATCAAACTATTTAAACTTATAGATTGTATAAAGCTATCAATTGAATTGTTAAAAATAATTTATTAAGAATCAAATCTAGCAAATTTTGACTTCATATTGCATACTTGTTATAAATATCTCACTAATACAACCATACATTTTATATATGTTAAAAAATATATAATAACAATTTATACAACTTCCAATTATGATAATAAATCTAGAATCAAACATGACCCAAATGTAGGATAAAGACAATAATCTTAATCTATACCATTATTTTGATCTTGGTTTAATAGAAATTGAAAAAAAATACAATCATGAAAAAACAATGAATAAACTAAGGATCATTTTAACAATGGTGAATTAGTGCCTAAAGATTGGCCTAAAAAATTATAATATTGAACATTCTCATCACAAATGATATATGAAAAGTAAGGATCATTTGGTTATATATTTTCATAGATTTAAAATTTGAATATTGATTACTATAACATGTTCATTACAATTAGAATCTTAAATAATATTGTAATAATTTATTATGTCTTTGAAATTTGTTTTGTGGATTTTAATGTTGTTTTTTAAATTTAAGTTTTAGAGTAAGTAGAATCTAATGAGAGACATTAAAAATATTCAAGTAATTTATTTTTTCCTTAAAATTACGATTATTGTTCGATTAAATAGATTATTGATTGTATTTAGATTTCAAAATTGGAAATAGTTTAAAATTATAGAACCATATTATCCTTCGATACAAAAAGCTATGTCAAGGATTATTTGTATCTTCCTCATAATTATGTTTCACATACTGAATAGTTTAGGGAGGATTATGTAAATTATTTGGAAGTTGAAGCAAAGATTGGTTGAGATCGACAAAGGATATTTTGATAAACTCCAAAATCCTAAGAATGGAGAAGATGGTGAGTCATATTTTAATAAACCTTATCTTCACTCCTATTCAAATGCAACCTCTCCAACCAATATATTGGATTGCAAAATAAGTAATAGATATATATATGAACTTACTCCTAATCCCCCTCCATTTACCCCACCATTAGATATGCATATTGGTATTCACCTACTCAAGTCTTATGAGACCCTAGGTGGCTTTGTGAATACATCAAAAATATTATGCATGATGTCTAAGAATTTAATTGCGATGGATTGATATATTCCAAGAATTTATAAATGAAGTATATATTCATATATATGTATTTGTTTGTGTGTTTAAAATTAGTTATAGAAGTTTATAGAAGGCCATAGATGGCCCACTTTTTGAATTAAATTTAGTTATGAATTTGTAACTTTTGGATGTGCATTTAGATTTAAATTTACATGCCAAAGTCACAATGTCCTACTCTTGATTAAATTCCTACAAGAAATTAAGGAACTTGGGATCTACCTACCTCCCAATGGTCTTAGAATGGATGCATTTAGATGGAGAAGGATTTCAAAAGGATCATGGTACTTGTGGACCCCTCAAAGGCATGATATATAACACATGAACTTTATTTATGAAATTTGGTCTTTAGTTGTTGGCTTCTAGTATGAATGTTATCTATAAGGTGGAATTCTTAGTTGAGAATCTCAATCTTCCATTGTTGGTTTCTAGTGTGATTATAAAATATGAGCCAAGTATTACTTTCTAATGTGAATTATTGAAAGAACGTATATAAATTATCCTCATCTTAATTCTCATACAGAGTTGTCTTAGTCAATTTCTCAATGTATGAGTTCCATATATTTGTAAATTTTCTTCATATAAAAACATATATTTTATTTCATTAATTAACCTATCTATTCCATGTTAAAAAGGATTCTTTTATTTTAAATTATAAGTATATAATTCAAGATAGAGTACACTCAATTTCTTTAGTTAAACTAAAATAATATTCTTATTTCCATGAGAGTTATGTAGAATGGTAGTTTGATGTCTCGGAAATATTTCTTTGATACATACTAAATTTTTATCATTACATTATGAGTGAATCAACTCAATTATATAGCCAAGCACATCAAAAATTTATAGACTGGAAAGAAAATTAATCACAAATTTATCATATTTTTATATGTATAATGTTTCTTCCATCAAACTATTTATACTTATAGATTAAATTATTTTTGAATTTGGTTATTTGGGATCAAAATGCCATGCTATAGGATTTCTTGTGTTTTCACTAGATTTTCATGTGTCTAGCTATGCATTTTATAGGTGTAGGAATTTTAGAGGAAGGAAAGGTTGAAAAAAATGCAAAAGGATGAGATGAAGCCTTGTTTACCTTAGGATTTGGTTGAAGCTCCCTTTGGGCATAATCGAGGGCTAGTTGGTCCTCTTGTAGACATGACTAATTTAGAATGTCTTTTCAAGAGAAATTTAGAGGAGATTGGTAGAGACCATAATCATGTGTTAGAGATGGATTAGTTGGAGTTTTTTGCCTCTACCTATAGACATAAAAAATATACAGATTGATCGCACACTCGATTCTGATCCACTAACATTGTTTCATCCTGAATCATCCCTTGGCCTAACCATTTAATCAAATCTCCTTATCTGATTAAATTCATCAATACTCCTCTCTTAATTAAATAAATCACTTTATCTAATTAAGTCACTTTCTCCTATTAATTAATCAACCCATTTGATCTAATTATCCCTATTTAATTAAATAATCAATTTATTTGATTAAATCTCTAAAGTTCATCCATTAAATTAAATAAATTAAAAACCTTATTTAATTTAATTTAACACCATCTCCTTTAATTAAATAAATCAAATCCTTATTTAATTAATCTCTTATCACATTTTTCTCATTATTTGATTTAAATAAATCCTAAAATCTAAGTCAAATAAGTCACATCACATGATATCCTATTAAATTAATTGACCCTTGATTAATTTAATCTCTTATCATGTCCCATCCTCTAGATTTTGCAACTTGCACATGAAAATAGACCTATTTGATTTATTAAATTTCTATTTTCCTTCAACAAGGCATCTTTTAAGGAATATTCCCCTAATTTGAATTCAAAATCCAAGTGGGAATAAGTCCTTCCAACAAGGCATTTAAGATCTCTTACATGTCCTTTGCCTTGAGCCAAGTGGCATTTAATGCTTTCTTTCTTCCCCCCTTTCAAGTCATTTCAACAAATTTGAATTTCAAATTTGTGCATTTATTGGCACAATCCTCAAAACTTGCTCAACCTTCATCCTCTCACATGTTGACAAGTGGCATCATATCATTGGTTGAATCTTTGTCCCACATTGATCAAATTTGGACATCTCTTCAACTTATCAATCTATAAATAAAGAGCTTATATGTGTCAATCTATATTCAAGGAATACCTACTAACACCACCAGTGTTAATGCCACCCATCTCGAGAAAGCCATTGATCTTATATGTGTCAGCAACAGTAGCAGCCCTTGGAGCTCTCTTGGCTTAGCATGATGAAAACGGAATGGAGAGGGCCATCTACTACATCAGCAGGACAATGGTTGGCCACAAGCTAAATTACTCATTCATCGAGAAATCTTGCCTCGCAGTAGTGTTTGCATCCCAAAAATTCAGACACTACATGTTGGCACACAAGATAAAGCTTATTGCCAAAATTGACCCCCTCAAGTATCTCCTATCAAAGGCAATGCTCACGGGCAGAATGGCAAAGTGGGTGATGATACTATCACAGTATGACATCGAGTATGTGGAAAGAAAAGCCATTAAAGGTGAAGCTATTATAGACCAACTAGCAGAGGCACCTATGTATTCTAAAAATCCTCTTGTCTCAGAATTCCTAGATGAATCCATCTTTAACCTCAATGTAGCTAATCACTGAAAATTATACTTTGACGGCTCATACATGCAGCACGGATCAGGAGCTGGTATCTTCTTCATCACCCCACAAGGGGACTGCATACCACAGTCATACAAACTAGCATTCCCTTGCATGAACAACATAGCAGAACATGAGGCTTTGACTATAGGTCTCAGGATAGCAGTGCAATGGAATATCATAGCCCTCAAAGTCTACGGAGACTCTCAGTTGATCATAAATCAAGTCAATGATGAATATCATACTAAGGATGACAAGATAACTCCATACAAGAAATTGGTGGAGACTCTCAAGGAATCCTTCATTGACATAACATTTGAGTAGATTCCAAGAACCAACAACAGAGCCGCTGACACCATGGCTACAATTGGGTCTCTAGTAGACATCCCTCACAATGTGTTGAAATACGAATTTCTAATTGAGCAGCTTCTCGTTCCCACATTCGAGGTATCGGAATCAAAATATGTGTGTCAAATCATTGGTCCTGGCGATCCTTGGTATCATGACATCTACACATATCTTCGCATAGGAGTCATACCCGCTGACCTACCATCCAACCTAAAATGAACCTTTATCAAAAAGGCATCCAGATTTGTCATCCTAGGTGATACCTTATATCGTAGAAGCATAGAGGGTACCTTACTATGCTGTCTAAATGCCGAAGAGGCATCAACTGCTATAACCGAAGTTCATAATGACATTTGTGGCTCACACTCGAGTGGAATAACCATTGCCAAGAAACTGCTGAGGCTGGGATATTACTGGCCCATGATGGAAAGAGAAGTGTATGATCATGCTAAAAGATGTTTACAATGTCAGCAGCATGGGGACCTCATCTATGCTCCAACTCAAGAGCTTCACCTGATTATCACACCATGGCCCTTTTCGCAGTGGGGATTCGATCTCATTGGGAAAATCTCACCCACCTCATCTAATGGCCACACCATTATAACTGCAACTAAGTACTTCAAAGTGGGTGGTGCCATACCCATGACATATCATCAGAAGCAAATCTCAAATCTATCCTCGAACTATCTCATCACGAAGGGTGCCCACAAGCCATTATCTCAGAGTACGGGACACTCATTCAAGAACCGTGGAGGTTCATGACTTGTGGAGAACAAATCTAGCATCGCCTCCATCCCCGCATTATCCAAGGCAATGGCCAAGGTCATAAATAAACCATCCTCAAAATCCTCAAGAAAAATAACAATGACGAGGGCTCCTGACTCAGCATTCACAATTTTAATCCCACTTTCTAGGCTTATCAAACCAAGATCCGTGACACCCATCGCGGTGCCACCCACTCTCCTTGGTCTACTGATCAAGTCATACTCCCATTGAGATCAGCCCCATCCCCGAGAATATCACCCAAACCACCACTGATGAAGAGAAGGATTGATGCTTTGAATCATCCGCAGTCTATCGTAGACTTAATGGAGCCACAATACAAAGATTAGAAGTAGGACTTTCTTCCAAGCTCCAGAGAACCGGGTCTTAAAAGAAAAATCAAGAATGTCTCAGAAGAAGGCAAGTTTGAACCCAATTGGTTAGTATTTTAATCGTCATATAAAGCTATGAATCAGGGGCATATCAGTTACCACACCCAAAGGGGAACCCTCTCGTAAGAGCCAATAACAGATCCCATCTCAAAAAGTTTTATGCCTAATTTCTTCAAGGTATAATAGCAAAAATCTCAAAAAATTAGAAAAAGTCCTAAAAAAATGGTTACTTTAGTGAAAACTTACAAATGTGCATCTTGTACAATAAAAAAATCAAAAAAAAGCAAAAAATCCAAAAAAAATAGAAAAGGATCAAAAATCATCCTAGTGAAAATCACTTTGGTGGCACTTTGGGCAAGTACCTCAGTGAAAACCTAGCAAACAAGCGCTTTGTGTAAATAAGCACTTTCCATCCACCAGGACCTTTACAACTTGTTCATCATTATCCCTCCATTTTGCTTCCATCATCCATCATCATCCATATCTCCATTCACCATCCACTGCATCTCACTCATAGCTGTCCTGTTCGGGATTATGATCCTCCAAGTACTATCTGCCCATCCTCAAGGCTGCCATTTTGCCTTTTTATCTAGTAGTTCATACATCATGCCGTGGAATGTCTGATTTATTCGGATTCGTGTATGGTCTTAAAGTTGTCAAACATCAGAAAATAAAAACATCAGAAAATCAGAAAATCCAAAAACATCAAAACATCGTAAAATCCAAAAACAGGTCAAAAAGTCATTCAAAAATCCAAAAACAAGGTCGTCTTGTCGAACTACGTCGTCTCTGAGCTTGAACGTAGGCAAGCTTGATCTTTGATCATCCCCCTAGACATTTAGGTCAGTCCCATAGGAGTCCATCATAATAAACCGACACCATCACGAGACCTTCATCCAGAACCTGGCCGTCGCCGCACGAACTACGCGGGTCTCGCGTATAAGAGAATTTTTATCAGCCCCTGAGGCCCCTAGGATAGGTCTTTAGGTTAGTCTCTCGGTCAAAATCTTAGAAAATCCCAAAAACATTTGAAATTTTGAAAAATCAAAACATTTGCAAAATCTTGAAAATACCAAAAACAACCTCAAAATATTTCAAAATGTCAAAACATCCAAATATTTGAAAAAATCCATCTTCCTCATCTCCCTTGCTGATGCAAAGCTAGGAGGATTCACAACAAATCTCAACAAACTTCAATAATAATCCAAAACAATCTTTGTATAACACATGTTATTAAACATTGTATATCACATTGGAAACATAACTATGGCAACCCACAATTTATTGCCATGAATAGTCATTAATAACTTCTACAAAATGAATAATGAATCCAATCCATCTGGTGAGATTGAAGAAAACATAGTTATAGTCTTTTCCACCAATTATTATGAAGATCCAATGGTTGAAATGAAAGTTAGTGTATTTTTCCCAAAACTGCAAACCCTAGGTAGGTTTCAGACCTACCCTCACAAAAATGGTCATAACTCATTCAAATCTTAATGAAATTTGATGATACTTGAAGCAAATGAAAGTAGATTCACATAGTAAAAAAATATATTTAGTTTAAAATCCAAAATATAGAATTTTTATTCCGTACCATCACATTTTTGAGATTGTAAATTCTGCACAATATTGTTAGAATTGGAAGTCTCACCAAAATAATCATATCTTCCACAAAACTTGATAAAATTCAATGAGAAAAAAATAATTCGAAACTAGAAACAGAGATCTTTCCATCCATATATGATAATCCATTATTTGATCCCATAAAAATCTGTACAAAACACAACTTCAGCCTGGTAACAATGTAAAAATCAGAAAATGCATACCAAACTTGAGGTTTCCATTCATTTAACTTCAAAAATGATGTCTCCAACCCCAAATTCGAGTTTTTGAGGGTGTATTTATAAATTTACAAATAAAACCAACCATTTTCAACTACCTTTTGATTACTTTGTTGATAAAACACCTTAATGACACTTTTTGACAAGTTGCTTGACAATGTTTTTGAGCAACTTTTACAATTTTTACAATATGGACCAACTTTAAACATTATTTGACAAATGACTTAAAATATTACTTACTAAGACTCAAACACCTATAAAATGGTTTTATAAACCTTTTTATAAGACTCAATACACAAAATAGATAAACTATTTACAAATGGCCTTATGGAGGCAAGAAATCAAATAGGTGCTCCTGCACCAAACTCCCGAGGGCAAAAGAATTCAAGCCCCTTTGAATTGTCTTCTTCCTGATCTTCCAATTCCTTTGCACTTTTTCCTTCATCTTGGAAAGTTTCCTTGGGTCCTTCCTCCTCTTCCTCTTATACCATCTCTTCTCCATCATCTTCTCAACTTCTAGGCTCCAAAACTCTATTTCTTGTGTATAAACCTTAGTAGCATCATCTATATCTTCATTCTCATCATTAGAGTACCATAAAACAACATTTTCACCATAACCATAACCTGCATCATACTCTTTCAAACCTTCATATACCTCATTAGCAAACAAATCTGCAACATCTTTATTAACAACTTTATTATCAACAACAACTTGATCATGAATATCAACATCAATGTTATCAACAACTTTATCATCATCAAGATGAGTATCAATAGCAAGGTTATCAGTAACATCAACAACCTTCTCAACTTGTTCATCAAGAACAATTTCATCAACTACTTGAGTACCAACAACAACCATATCATTAATCTCAACATCAACATGTTCATCTTCAAACACAATTGGAATATCATGCATCTCAACTTGTAACTTACCTTGCTCAACTTGAATAGTAGATTCAAACTTTACCTCTTCCTCATTTTCTGACTTTTTCTATTTTCTTTGCTTCTTCATAATATTCTTTAGAGGCCATCTTACCCTCTTTGATATTGGTATATTCCAACTCCTTATTTCTTTCTTAAGAAGTTGGTGTTCTTTGTCTAATCTTTCCAACCCTTGACTTATCTTTTCCAAGGCATTCTCAAACTCTATTTGTCTCACCTTCTTTCTCTCCATCTTTCTCAACTCTTTTTCCTCTCTTTCCTTCTTCTTTCTTGAATCCTCAGCCTGAAAAAATCTTTCCAATATTCTCAACAAATATATCTCCACAAGCAAGTCTCTCCTTGCTTCCACTTCACTTTGCCACACCTAGGCAATCAGGTTCCTTCCTCAACCTGCACAACACACAACTACAAACACCAACAAAAAACTAACAAACTTCACCAGACCATATATTTTCTAGGCTTTGATACCAATTTGATGTATAGCTATGAGGATTCAAAACACATATCACAAACCTTCAAAAATAATCAAAAATAATCTTTGTATAACACATGTTATTAAACATTGTATATCACATTGGAAACATAACTATGGCAGCCCACAATTTATTGCCATGAACAGTCATTAATAACTTCTACAAAACAAATAATTAAGCCAATCCCTCTAGTGATATTGAAGAAAACATAGTTATATACTCTTCCTCAAATTATTAGGAAGATCCAATGGTTGAAATGAAAGTTATTATATTTTTCCCAAAACTGCAAACCCTAGGTAGGGTTCAGACCTGCCCTCACAAAAATGGTCATAACTCATTCAAATCTTAATGAAATTTGATGATACTTGAAGAAAATGAAAGTATATTCACATAGTAACAAAATAAATTTGGTTTAAAATCTAAAATATAGAATTTTTATTCCATATCATCACACTTTTCAGACTGTAAATTCTGCACAATATTGTTAGAATAGGCAGTCTCACCAAAATAATCATATCTTTCACAAAACTTGATAAAATTCAATGAGACAAAAATAATTGGAAACTAGAAATAGAGATATTTTCATCCATATATGATAATCCATTATTTGATCCCATAAAAATCCGTACAAAACACAACTTCAGCCTGGTAACAATGTAAAAATCAGAAAATGCATACCAAACTTGAGGTTTCCATTCATTTAACTTCAAAAATGATGTCTCCAACCCCCAATTCGAGTTTTTGAGGGTGTTTTTATACATTTACAAATAAAACCAACCATTTTCAACTACCTTTTTATTATTTTGTTGACAAAACACCTTAATGACACTTTTTGACAAGTTGCTTGACAATGTTTTTGAGCAACTTTTACAATTTTTACAATATGGACCAACTTTAAACATTATTTGACAAATGACTTAAAATATTACTTACTAAGACTCAAACACCTCTAAAATAGATTTATAAACCTTATTATAAGACTCAATACACAAAATAGATAAACTATTTACAAATGGCCTTATGGAGGCAAGAAATGAAATAGGTGCTCCTGCACCACTTGCACCCACAATAAACACCATCCATAATAAAATGATCATCATAATGAACCTTTGGTAAAATAATCATAAACAAGTCTAGCAGATTACAAGTAGAATTCCAAACGTCAAGTCATAAGTCTAAGTCAGTGTGTAAACAAATTGGTCATCTCTTCGTATCAATAACACATCATCTGAATTTGTCCCATATCAATCATCCTTTATAAATGAAATGACGTGCCACCATCCACTAACATGTCCTAGGATGTATCCTTCCTACAATGGGCATTATCTTTTGGCAATAAGTTTCGGTTATCATCTTAGAAAACACATCCTCTTTCCGTTAGTGGTATTGAAGAGCATTAGTTTGTTTGTCTACTTGGTCTTTATCTTTTGACTTATCTTATTTGTGCTCATTCCAAGGATGTCTCGATGATATCCCAAGATAGAGGATTTAGAGAAATAGGAATGGGGCAATGATCATTATCTTTTGTCTGTTGTGCTTGTTGGACGTTCTTGTAACATAACCTTGGAAAATACTTGCTTTGGTAGGTATGTATGGAAGAGGTATAGGGAAACTTGTTGACTATTACAGGGATAGGTTTACCTTTCTGTGTTTTGGTCTGAGGTGTCTGAAACTTCTAAAGTACATCCTAGCAAGGTTTCTGTATGTCAGATGTGAACAAGAATACTCCTATCTGATTGTCGAGTCAAAGTCCATCACACTAGGTACCACGCCATCCTGGTTTTCTAAACCTTGATGCATCGTACCATGTGTGTTATCAAACATAAGAAAATTTGGCCCTTTGAAAATCCCAACTCCTCAACAAGTAATCATCATCATCATCATCATCATCATCTCATGTCTTGTTGGAATCTCTTATTTTCTTCTATCTCTTGCTAATCATGCTAACATGGTACCATGACAGTTAATCATAAATCATCACCATTGCATCCATCTTGCATCGACAAACCTTCAACATACTATATAATGCATATAATACCATATAGAAAAGATTAACTATACCACATGCATTCATCCCTATCATTGCATAATATAGATTAGTTATTCTAAACATCTCATAAACCATACATTTATCATTTATTTGCATAATCATAAAAGCATCATCATATCAAATCATGTGCATCCATATCATCCATGCATCACCATATCATCTATTACATATAAACATCATAATCATCTCATCATCAATAATGTCACCATCATGGTACAAATCAGGATCAAGTGTGTGTAATATATCAAAATAAGCATGAGGCTAGCCATGGCTGATGACTGTCTACATCATCAAATATGTCTACATCAAATATTTGAGTTGAACTGATCTTGAACCTCTTTTTCAAGAGATTGACCCTCAATTCAAACCTCTTCGCCCGATCTCTCGAGGGGGCAGTATACCAACATAATTCTTTTCGCTGGGGCAATAGTGGGGCATCCAAAAAAATTAGAGAAATTTTGATTTTTTGATCATGGCAAGATTATTCTTTGAACCAACGCAATAAGTACATCGCTTCAAAGAGGAGCAAAATGTAGACATCGAAAATATACAGATTGATCACACACTTGATCCTGATCCACTAACATTGTTTCATCCTGAATCATCCCTCGATCTAACCATTTAATAAAATCTCCTTATCTGATTAAATTCATCAATACTCCTCTCTTAATTAAATAAATCACTTTATCTAATTAAGTCACTTTCTCCTGTTAATTAATCAACCCATTTGATCTAATTATCCCTATTTAATTAAATAATCAATTTATTTGATTAAATATCTAAAGTTCATCCATTAAATTAAATAAATTAAAAACCTTATTTAATTTAATTTAACACCATCTCCTTTAATTAAATAAATCAAATCCTTATTTAATTAATCTCTTATCACATTCTTCTTATTATTTAATTTAAATAAATCCTAAAATCTAAGTCAAATAAGTCACATCACATGATATCCTATTAAATTAATTGACCCTTGATTAATTTAATCTCTTATCATGTCCCATCCTCTAGATTTTGCAACTTGCACATGAAAATAGACTTATTTGATTTATTAAATTTCTATTTTCCTTCAACAAGGCATCTTTTAAAGAATATTCCCCTAATTTGAATTCAAAATCCAAGTGGGAATAAGTCCTTCCAACAAGGCATTTAAGATCTCTTACATGTCCTTTTCCTTGAGCCAAGTGGCATTTAATGCTTTCTTTCTTCGCTCCTTTCAAGTCATTTCAACAAATTTGAATTTCAAATTTATGCATTTATTGGCACAATCCTCAAAACTTGCTCAACCTTCATCCTCTCACATGTTGACAAGTGGCATCATACCATTGGTTGAATCTTTGTCCCACATTGATCAAATTTGGACATCTCTTCAACTTATCAATCTATAAATAAAGAGCTTATATCCTTATTTCATCATCCACATTCCAAGCAAAGTTACCATGCTAAAATACTTAGCAATTCTCATCCATCATTTGAGTTCTTAGTTAGGCTTTTTTGTAAATTTGGCTTGGAGTCTTCATCATTCATCATCAAAAAGTGGATCAAAGTTCATCATCAAGTCTACATATCAAATCTTGCACCTTAGGGATTGGGAAAGGGCAAAATTTTCACATCAAATTGGCATGAATTCCCCCATGGGATTGAGAGTTTGCATGCTTAATTAGGATTCAATCTTTATTTTGTGATTTATTTTGTGTTCTTCATTATTTTCTTCCTAATTTGAGCTATGTTAATGAATCTCATGGGGAATCCTTGTTTATGCTTGCAAAATCTAACTTATGGTGTTTATTGTCTTTGTTTTGCAAGTACATAGATTTGGGGTTCACACTACCATTCTCTTGAATTGAAACATTCACCTCTTTGTATTCCTTCTAATAATTTAAAAATATGAATCTAAGGTTCAAGTTCAAAAGATTATAGGAACTCTTTATTCCCTTTGGTCTCAAGTTTGGAAACTCCATTAGAAAGGAACTAGGTTCATTCATGGAAAAGGATAAGGTTGACAATAAGATATAGTTCCTTGAAGAATTTTGGATTCAAGTTGTTGTGAAATGATAGATCTATTAATGTTTTTTGGGAAAACGACCCTCTTTATTAGATACATTGCCACTATTGGTGGAGTATTTCTAACTGGATGTTATTTTTCTAACTTACAACTATATTTTTCTCGTTGTTGTTCCATGCCAATATGATTGATCCTTTTTCATCTCTTTATTGTCTCTTTATTGGTCTTTGTAAAAGGGTGGGGCCCTTTCAAAATTTCTATTTCTAATTCATAAATTCAACTAGAAGTATTTACCCTAAAATTAAAATATAAATTTAAACTTTAAAATAGTCTTTTTTGATATTATATAATTTAGCTTTGACATGTATTTAATTTATAAATCCTATTATTTTTTATGCTTAATTTCAAAATTTTAATGCTCTCAAGTATAGGTTACAAGTGCATTCTTTACATTTTTTCTCTTTCTTTTGTACTATTTTGTATGGGTGCCTTATATGCATTGCCTCAAACATATAATTTTGATTTCAATTTAGCTTTCTTGCAAGATTTTAACTTAAGCTTGTACTTAAAAAATATCATGTTATCCTTGCAAATGGGTTTGTTGAAAAGGCTTTAGAAACTTTCAAGCAAATACAATTGGCAACTGTAAAGCCAAATTCCACAACCTTCCCTTTGCTTGTGCCAAAATGGGAGCTTTGGAAAGGGTATGGACATCAATCAAATCATCAAGGGGGAATTTTACTAGATGTTGTAGTTGCAATTGCAAGTGCCCTGGTAGACATGTATGCAAAATGTGGAAGGCACGTGAACTATTTGATATAATGCCTCAAAATAATCTGTTAACAGGTAAGGCTTTAGAAACATTCAAGCAAATGCAATTGGCAGGTGCCCTGGTAGAAATGTATGCAAAATGTGGAAGCATAGACAAGGCACGTTAATTGTTTGAAAAATTTTAAACATGGGTATGCAAAATATTTCAAGCAAATGGAATTACCAACTGCAAAGCCAAATTCAACACTCCCTGCTTGTGCCAAAATTGTAGCTTTGAAACATAGTATGCACATTCATCAAAGCATAATTAGAATTGAGTTTTTTGAAAAGGCTTTATAAACTTTCAAGAAAATGCAATTTCAATTTCAACAAACTTAATTTCAAATCTACTGTAAATTTCAACCATTTCACATTTCAGATTTTCCATTTAGGGTTTAAATTTTTTTAAAAATAAATTCAGTTTGAAATGCAATGTCAAGTTCACCAACCTAGTGCTCATTGTGGAGGTCAAGGTTGAAGGTTTATGAACTTGGATTTCAAGCTGGTGCACATTTTTCCCCTGGGTTCACCATCCTTCGCTATTCACGTTCGTCATTCAGGTTCACCACAATAGAAAAAGTTCATGTGAGCAGTGTGTGCAATAGTGACAATTTTTTTATTTTATATGCCCTAATTTAGGGGGTTCGACCGAACCCCCATTCAATCGAACCCAATAAAATATGATTTTTTCCTATGGTCGTTGATGGGTTCGGTCGAATAGGGGGTTCAAACGAACTGATATGTTCGTTTGAACATCTAAGAGGGTTCAACCGAACCTCTAAGTTCAAACGAACCCATTGATATAGTGAAAACCAAAAAAAAAGAGAATTCCTTCCTCCTTATAATTGTAAACCACTATTATGCTTTAACCCCCATGTTTTACCGATTGATGGGGTAACTATATTGAGGAAAAGGCTTGTTTTTGTTAGATTATGTGTGAAAATAGAAATTAATGAGGAATTTCCTCATTTTTTGGTCCTATCTTCCAAATAAAAAATATTTTTAGTTGATTGAGTATGAAAAAATACCTTATTTCTACAAAATTTATTATAAACTTAGTCACCTGAATTACCTCTACCTTAGGTAGGTACTTGCTTTTCCTTGGTTGTTTTTTTTCCTAAAGGACCACCTCCATTTTTTATTTTCCACTTAGTATGTTGATTTCTTATATTACTTGAGTTATGATCTATATGTTCTTTTTATCCATGGTAATAGAAAATTTAAAACTATGTTCTTACAATAGAGCTGTCACTCATAAAATGACAGATGAAAATTTCCTTAATAAAGTTATTATTGCAAAGAAAAATAAAAGTGTTAAACACGCTCAATCCTTATAATTTTTAGCATTTTTTCCCCAACAACAACATTATTATGATAGGTCCCAAAACCATTGCTCCACTTCCTAGAATGAAATTCCCACTCACAAGGCTAGGGTTGTGATCAAGTGGGTGAAATTAGTTCATCGATAGAACAATAGAGGGTTTAGGGTCAACTATACAAGAGTGGATCTTCTCTCCTACAATGCAAGCTCATCTTAGACTCAAGATGGTATTCTTAGAGGTTATGATATATAAAATAAAAAATTTAATTTGATAGTTAGACAAAAACTATTGATTCAACCCTAAAAATTTTCACTTAGTTGAGAGAAACTAACTACCTTATTTCCTTTGTATAGTTGATTCAACACCATTGCAATGACTATAGGGTGGGGGAAATATACATGATTTCTTAAGTTTCTTGTAATCACTTTCCCTATGTATAGTGATATCATGAATTGCATAAACTAAAACTAGAATTAAAAGAAATTTCTAGTGATTTTTTATTTTATTTTGTGTGAATGGAGTAAGTACACGAGAGATCAAGGGAAGAGTCACAACTAGCAAGAAGATACGACAAGAGATAATAACAAATACCAACTTGATCTAAATGCAATCAAAATATATTATTTTCATTTCCATATTCTTAGTTATCCCTTAATGAGTTGAACAAGTTCATATGCAAACACAAGATGATCTATATTACAAAAATTTATAATAAGTTATTAATCCTATTATATTCATTATATGAACATGTTAACATAATTTACAACAATGAATGTGTTGAAAATAACATTCCAAAATTAGCATATTTTTTAACTTTCCCATACATTAATGGAGACATAAAATAGACACTAAGTTTACAATTTAACCTTTTAATGGTGTAGTGTAGAAAAATGTATCCCCCTACATTTTCACACTTGTTTGGGCCCTCCCTACTAAAATTGGGATTCTTTATGCCTTATTTGGTCCTATTTTGCATCTACAAGCCTTATTTAATGCATCTTTCTGAGGATAATCCTGAAACTTAACTATTGACCAATCATAATTCATGATTTTGGGTTGTGTGTTCCAAATTTAGTGATCTGTGACTCATATGCCACCTTGGGCATATGGGTCCCACCTAAGTTTTGGGACCTAATCCTAAATTTGTCATTAAACTTAACTTTTCTTGAAATTTGTGCCCCAAGCCTAGGCTACTAGGACTCATACGCCCCAATTAGCATATGAGTCTTGCTTTAGCTTAGACCTATTTTGAATTCAATTCTTAGTGATATTTTATTCTCCTAGATTTGATGCTGGCTTGTAGTGTTGTAATTTCAAGAAATTTGGCATAAACAAGTATAAATACAAAGTTGTTTCACTTAATTTCACCTACAATTTTGAGTCAATCAATCCTATAATTTTCAAGTGAGAGCCCTCAAGAGATATTTTCAAGTATTCAAGAGAAAAAAGAAAATAAAGTAGAAGTCTTGGAGCAACATTATAGTGTTTTTGCAGGTCTTCAAGCTCAGTTTCAATTCAAGATCTTGCATTGTCAAGAATTGATGATGGTTTCCTATGGAGAATCATGATGGATTCTAGGTTGGGGAGATGCAACCAGCCATTGAACCAAGCCTAATGACTTGTTTCCTAAGTGATTTCATCCTCCATTATCATTATGCTTTCTACCTAAAGGAAGGCACATGCATTATTGTGGCTTATTAGGGTCATTAGAGATCTCCCAAAGTGATTCATTATCTTTATGTTTCATTTATGCATCCTATTCTAGCACATTAGAATAGGGTTTCATTGCACTTTAGATCTCTTAATATTAGATGCACTTAAGATTAGGACTTTCACAAACATTTCATTTCAAGATCTATTCTTTCTATCAAGGTTTAATTACCGAACTAGGGGTTTGACCGAGGCAAACCCCCCATAAGGAAATCAACACAATACTTCATTTTGTAGATTTTAGCAGGTTTGGATCTGAAAGCGAAGTTTGGAAAACATAGGAAGGAAGTACAAAGATAAGAGAAAATTTTCATATCCTAACTTTTCAAAAAAATAAAATGAGACTAAATCGCCACTTGGGGCATACGAGTCCTAGTACAACACTTTTTTCTAGATTTCAATGGATTCAGACTTGTCACTATGAAATTCCAATTTCTACCCAAAAACCCTAGACTAGAACTAAATCACCTAGTCTAGTGTATGAGTCCATGTACACATTAGTAACAACAAATTCCAGGGCTTTCAAATCTTGCTTAGTCATCTCCAATCCTCCAGGAACACTTCTATATCTTTCTATTTGTCCTTCTGATTTCAAGGTTATTTTCTAATTCATATAGCTGGATTTGAATAGTACTTGCATTTCCTTCTTTCTAAGAATTTTTTTAATGGTGAACTCCATTTTAATCACACCCAAGGAAACTTTGTAACAACCCCTTTTCCGAATGGAACCATTAGATTGAGATCTCTAGGGTTTCCTTGAATGAACTAAAGGATAATAGGAGGTATCCGTTTCCCCTTTTGTGTGTGCTTCATCTCCTAAAAGGTGGAGTACACACCCTATTTCCTTTGGTTCATTTTGGTGAACCCGACATGATGAAGAAGTGCATAATGAATTGAATACATTCTTTATTGTCTCTCAGTATCATTTGGCGTTAATGTCAATACACTAAGGTTGACATTACATGTTGTTCACATGGTGATTTCCTTCAGTTTATATATCCATGTTGATCCTCATTTGTATTTTGGATTGTAAAGATCATTTGCATATCTATTGGAATCTTTAATAAAAAGCAGTGCTAAACATTATATTCTAAAAGAGGGCATTCCTTTCCAATTTTTTTTTTTTAGATTATTGTGTTGAAGTTTTTTTGAGTGGGCACATTGACACATTATATTTCCACAAGGAAATATTGCTCTCCAAATGGGCTTTGAAACTATTATGAAGGCATTTGTTTTTTCCTTAAAAAAAAGCATATGATGGCACATTGTCGATTGGTAAGAGGTGGCAATGATTTTTCAAAAAAAGAGAAAATATTGTGTGTTCATTACATTGTTGGTGGAGATTATTGTTTTTGTTGAATGGGAATATTTCTCATCATAATATCTGGACTCCAAAAATCATTTTGTCAAAGTAAAGGAACTTGTTGAAGACTTCGATTAGCATAGTTATTTGTTACATTTCATTAGATAGGGTTTGATACCCTAATCATGGTGACAGTGGTAAGAACAAATTGTTTCAGAGATCGGCTATTTGGTTTGCAAGGAAACAAGGAGTATCTATAAAGAGCAACAGTGAGTTCTTCTAGTTGCACCGACATCAGGTGTATTCCTTATTATACTTCTTTGTGTTTTCTATGATTTGGGATCTTTGAACTGTTTGGGCTTGGTGTTTACCTTGATTAAATCTATTGTTAATCTGTTGCAAGTCCAATTGTGTAACATATGCACTTCTTAATAAAGGGACTGTGTAGATAGTGTTTTGTTTTTATTTCAAAGATTAGTTTAAAAGAAACAAAAAAACCATTCTTGGTCAAGCTTGTTGTTGATTGAGGTAGCATTCTTTGTTGAGTTTTTAAAGTTATTACTCACGGGTCTTTGGCAGTTTCATTTTTGAAAAAGAATTGTAAATGGGTTTTTGTTTAATCCTTAATAGATCTGTATATACTTTTTTAAAAAGAACCCAATTTGGGTCTACTATTAAGGGTGTTTGTTTTTAGAGTATCAAATATTTTCGTTCATTAGAAAACCCTATTATTATGCTCGTGGGTTTAGCTATGAGTCTATCATTTTTGAATTAGTTATGTTGTGTCGGCTTTGCAAACTATATGACAGTTATATATTGTTTGTTGTTAATACATTCTTGACAAGATTATTTCGATGGTTTATAGTTGGAACATCTGGCAAAGGTAGTTTTAGATTTGGTTTTCATATGGAAATTTCTCATATAGTTTATCAAATAGATTCTTTGTTACAAATAGAGATCATATAAAATGATTAGTAATTCTCATTCAAAAGATTCGATGAGAGGTTTTTGAAAATCATAGAATATATCATTCAGAAAGGATAGTATATATATATATATATATTGTTTTGAAATTTGACACATTGGAACTCTGATTCTAAAGTCATGATAGAACAAAGTTTGTAGTCAAAGAAACAAAGATCAACTATGTATTCAAACTACTTCATATTTGTATATTTTTCAATAAGACTATCAGTGAGAGCTTTATAAGACTATCAGTGAGATAGCACCATTGTCAGTGAGACAAATCAGCTAGTGAGGCTTTGTACAAATAATATTTTTTTAGATAAGGCTAGTGAGGCCAAATTCGAGTGGTTTTATTCCCTAGGAGGGTTTCCACTGAAGACAAATTTTGTGTCAATATTTTTTAATGTGTTTGCTTCATTATTTGTTCATTTATATTTTAGCATAAGTACATTCATGATCAAAGTATCATTAAAGAATTAAAAATTTAATTTGATTGTTAACACTGATTCACCCCCCCTCTCAGTGTTACCTACACTCCAACATTGTTTTCCTCTTCTATGAGCTTAAACGATAATTCTCCTAAGAAGAGTGTTGAACTTGGTGATGACCCTAGTATGGTACTTGTTGTCGCTTTGGCTAGTTGTCTTCCTTCTGTATACAATGAACAAGATTGGGATACAAATGACCTTCGAATAGTTTGACTTCCACGTACCTTACTAATCTTTTTTTGTATTTTCATGTTCTTATATGTGATTGCATGTGCGTAGTGTGATCCCCCATGTTTTGTTTGATGTATCCCTCTCTTTTTGTGGAATTCCTCTATTCCTATCTACATGCTTCATGTCATAAAGCTTTTTATTTATCCTTTTCATTTTTCTTGTGTTTTCCTTTTGGGAATGATGCAAGGCATTGAGACATTTAGGTCTCTTCCATGTTGAGCTGAAAGTTTTTCTAAGTTGTTTTCTCTCTCTTTGTGTCATTCTTCATGTTCCATGAGTGTTTGGGGAATGACGACGTTTTTGAGCTCTATAACAACATTGTAGTAAAGACATACTAACCCTGAATATGTGGATCCCTAATGTGATTTTGGGATTTCATTTTGGGGGCCCAACCCATTTTCATGGCATAGCTTCATTTGGAAACATATGACTTGGCATAGGGCTTTCCAAATAAGCTCTCATGTCTTCTTTATTGTTAGAATTTATCATTTACTACTTTAAAGTAATTGTTCATAGCATGGTGTTTAGCAATTTCTTTAAAGTGGTGGCATACATTGGCATTATTCTTTTTCTGCAATTCATGTTTCATTGTGATATTTTTACTTCATGCAATGTGTATTTCTCTTTGTGGTGACATTAGGTGTGATGTCCTTCAAGAGCATGATCTCTCTTAGCATACTATATTCCTCTTAGTGTCTTGATGTGACACACTGCATCCCCTAAATTGTGAATCTTCTATTCTTTGATTGGTTCTCTCTTGGAGACATTAGGAACAATGTTCCCTAAGTTGAGACCTTACATGAACTAAGTAAAAATCCTTTGAATGTACATTTACACTATTTTGCATTTACAATGATCGTTATATGGCCACCTTGCATAACACACTTTGCTTGCCTATGGAGCCATCCTATTTGTTCATGAGTGTTAGCATACGAAGTTTTTCTTGCCTCGTGAATCTTGTTGTTTGTGTTGTGTAGCACCTTATCAAATTTATTAGGAGGTATAGCTTTGGTATGGTTAGTGTATGAGAGATGAACTTAGGCATGAATTTCCCATAGCCACTTGCTTCTCTGTGTGAGTGAATACTGATTATGTGTGAATGTGTCTTCGGGGGTTCACCTAGAAGATAGCCTAAGGTTTCACTAGCCCTTGTGAGCATGTGTTTGGTTTTCATAGTGGAAAAATAGCTTAGATCTGATCCACATCATGCAGGACAAATAGTCGAGGCTTGATCTACCCTTTTTCTTTTTCTTTTTTCTATTTTCTTTGTCTTTGGCAATGTATTCTTATACCTTGTTGTTGCACCTTACATTATTTACATGTGTATTCTTTTGTGCCTATGTTGGTTTTCCATAGGATCTTGATCTTGGGGGCTTGTGCAACCCTATTGATCATTGTCATCCTAGCATTGGTACATTTGGACTCTTGATGCAAGCTTGTCTACTTTAGTGTGAGTTTGAAGAAAGTTTCTCCTCTCACTAAAGTGGGGGCTAAAAGTAGTGTAGAAAAATGTATCCCTCTACATTTTCACACTTGTTTGGGCCCTCCCTACTAAAATTGGGCTTCTTTATGCCTTATTTGGTCCTATTTTGCATCCACAAGCCTTATTTTATGCATCTTTCTGAGGATAATCCTGACACTTAACTATTGACCCATCATAATTCATGATTTTGGGTTGTTTGTTCCAAATTAAGTGATCTGGGACTCATACGCCACCACGGCCTGATCATAGATTTTGCATTAAACTTAACTTTTTCTTGAAATTTTTGTCCCAAGCCTAGGATACTTAGACTCATATGCCCCAAATGGCGTATGAGTCTTGCTTTATCTTGGACCTATTTTAAATTCAATTCTTTGTGGTATTTTATTCTCCTAGATTTGATGTCATCTTGTAGTGTTGTAATTTTTAGAAATTTTGCATAAACAAGTATAAATACAAGGCTATTTCACTTAATTTCACCTACAAATTTTGAGTCAAGCAATCCTAGAATCTTTAAGCAAGAGCCCTCAAGAGAGATTTTCAAGTATTCAAGAGCAAGAAGAAAATAAATTAGAAGCCTTGGAGCAACATTATAGTGTTTTTGCAAGTCTTTAAGCTCAGTTTCAATTCAAGATCTAGGATTTTCAAGAATTGATGATGGTTTCCTATGGAGAATCATGATGGATTCTAGGTTGGAGAGATGCAACCAACCATTGAACCAAGCCTAATTACTTATTTCCTAAGTGATTCCATCCTCCATTATCATTCTAATTTCTACCTAAAGGAAGGTACATACATTATTGTGGATTATTAGAGTGATTAGAGATCTCCCAAAGTGATTCATCACTTTATGTTTCATTTGTGCATCCTATTCTAGCACATTAGAATAGGGTTTCATTGTGCTTTAGATCTCTTAATCTTAGAGGCTCTTAAGATTAGGACAAGTTCACACACATTTCCTTTCAAGATCTATTCTTTCTATCAAGATTTAATTATCGAACTAGGGGTTTGATCGAGGAAAAACCCCCATTTAATCAAATCAACACAACACTTCATTTTGTAGATTTTAGTAGGTTCAGATCCGGAAGTGAAGTTTGGAAAACATAAGAAGGAAGTGTAGAGATAGGATCTAACAAATTTAGATCCTAAATTTTTGAAAAATTAGAATAAGAATAAATCACCACTTGGGGCATATGAATCTTATTATAGCACTTTTTCTAGATTTATGTGGATTTAGACTTATTAGTATGAAATTCCAATTTTTACCCAGAAATCCTAGATTGAGATTAAATAGCCTAGTATGGTGTATGAGTCCTTGTACACATCAACAACATATTTCAGGGCTTTCAAATCTTTCTTAGTCACCTTTGATCCTCCCGGTACACTTCTATATCTTTTTGTTTGTCATTCTGATTTCAAGGTTATTTTCTAAGTCATATAGCTAGATTTGCATAGTACTTGCATTTCCTTCTTTCTAAGAATTTTCTAGTGGTGAACCCCCTTTTAATCACACCCAAGGAGACCTTGTAACAACCCCTTCTCAATTGAACCATTAGATTGAGATCTTTAGGGTTTCCTTGAATGAACTAGAGGGAAATAGGATGGATCACTTTCCCCTTATGTGTGTACTTCATCTCCTAAAAGGTGGAGTACACACCTTATTTCCTTTAGTTCAAATGGTATAAAATTATCTCTACCTTCTTATTTCTAGTTTGAAGTTGAATTTCTATTTATTTCTACATTTTTGTGTTATTCCTCTATTGTTCCTATGCCCCAATATTGTATAATAATAATAAAAAAAGAGAACAAAACCTAAAACTAGCAATCACTAGGGAGAAACCTAAGTCATGGCACAATAGAAATTCCAAATCCATGACCTAGGATGAATCCTACCCAAAATGGGTGTCCTAGATCAAAACATGAGTTAGGCATTTATTTTTGGTAGTTGAGATACCTCTTGCATTAATGGTGATAGTTTAGAGAAAACCTTGAATGTTTAACTTTGGCTCCCAAAATCATTTTGAAGAAAATGCACTTTAGGTTCTAGGTTCTTGTCAAGGCCCAAGATCTAGGGAGGAACAATGGTCATGGAGCAAGAGTGGGTGTAGAATTGGAACTAGGACCTTGAGGTTCTAGGTTCTAGGTTCCACCTAGGGTCTAGGATCCTAGTAGGAACATTGGTCAGGGAACGAGAGTGGGTACGAACCTAGAACCAAAAACTTGAGGTTCCAAGTTCTAGGTTGCACCTAGGGTCTGGGATCTAGGAAGGAACAATGGTTAAGGAGTGAGAGCAGGCCTGGAAATAGAACTTTGAGGTTCTAGGTTCCAAGTTTCACTCGAGTCTTGGGATCCAAGAAGGTTACAAGTTTCAATTGAGGAGAAAGAATGAGTGTAGATCCAGAACCAACTTCTTATTAGGGATCAGGGCTCAACATGCACCAAAGGAAAAGAAACAACCTTGGGGCCTAAACATAATCAATTATTCCACTAAAAAATTGACAAGTCCCAACATATCGTATGTTCCATTATCCCCTCTTAGTATTATCTTATTATATTGTCTAAATTCACCTTATGTTCCTAAATATTCCCTTGTAATCCAATTTCATTAACCTTTGATAGTTCACCTTACGTTTAATGATCCCTTCCTAGCCCATCCCACTAATCAATACTAGTCCATTATTTATTCCATTATCCCCTTCTATTCTGATCCTATTGAAATGTCTCTTATTTCACCCTATGTTCAATTATTCCTCCTTTGTATTCTCCCTTTATCCCTTCTATTATACCACCTCCCTCCATATTTCATTCTACACATACCTTTACAAGAAACCTTTCCTTCCACTCATTATTGATCAAATCTCTGAACTCTATTACTAATACACACCTCAAGTAACACTCCCTATCCTATATTCAATTACTAGACACCACATAATCCCATACCATTGAACTTTAATAGTTCATCCCATATTCTATTATCCTATCCTAGCTCATCTTGTTAATCTTGTCATGTCCCCGAAATAGAACATTAAAATAACTAAGTGTTGAGATACAAATAAATAAAATAAGTGACAAATTATGTATTTACAAATATTAACAAATTAATATTACTATAATTATAATCATAATATGATATTATAAATATCAACAAAATAAATATATACATATTAGCAATTTTATTATAAATATGAATATTGGTAACTACCATAGATATTATAATACAAATGTCACAAATAAAAAATTTGATTCATAAACTAAATACAAAATAAAATAAACAAATATAAAATATAAAACAAAAGAAACAAATAATAAATATGAAATCCTGATTAGTTCCTAACATAGTGATTAGACACAACAATTACCATTTGTTAGGCCAATCAACATTGGTTATGACCGATCCCAAAAGGACCAATGACCGTACAAGGGACATGTCCCAAATCAAAGAGGGAGTGAAGAATCTTGACTAGTCTGTAAAAGAGAAAAAGAACCATCTCATACATGTTTGCAACACTTTGTTTCTAGGGTTTGGTGAGTTGCAACATTACATATTAGTTCATTCATCATTCATCTTTTATATTTCATTTCATTTCAAGGTTTGATTACCAAAATAGGGTTTGACCAAGGAAAACCCCTATCCACTAACAAAACAACATTTTCCCCTCTCTTTAGTATGTGATTTCTAGACCTAGGTTGAAGATACATTGAAGATCAAGATTGGAAGAAGTTGCAAAGTTGCCAAAGTTGTCACCTTGTTCACAAGATCACTAAAAGACACCTACAAAGCAAAATTGAGCATTTCAAATCCAAAAATCAGGATTGGAAGAAAGTGTAGAGATTGAAGAGTAGATTCAAATATTGATCCTCCAAAAAATCCAAGTAGGACTAATATGCCACTTCTAGCATATGAGCCCCAATATAGTTATTTTTTTTAGATTTCAAGAGTTCCATACTTGTCACTGCCAAATTTTTGTTCCTTACTAGAAACCATAATTTGGGACTAAATTTCCTAGTCTAGCGCATGAGTCCTAGTGTGCATTAAATTCAACATTTTCAACATTTCAAATCTTCATTCAATCTACTATAGATTTATAGATGTACCTCTCTAATTTCTCAAATTTCTATTCTGATTTGCATTCATTTCTAGGTCATTTACTTAGGTTTTGCATATCATTAGTTTTTTCCATTAATATTTGCATGTCATTTGTCTTTCCAAGCCCTAGCTTGGTGGTGAACCCCCTTTTAATCTTTGATCATACCCTAGGACAACCTTTAGTAGATCTCTCTCTCTCTCTCATTCTATCATGGCATTGAGATCTCTAGGGTTTCCTTGAGTGAAACTTGAAGGAAATAGGTGATAGAACCCTCCAACCAACCAAACCACATCACATTTTCTTCATTTCATTTTGGTGAACCTGCATTTAGAACACTTTTTTTTTATTTGGAGTGCATCATAATCCTAGATCTAGCTTTCATTAACATTGCATTAGTTAATTGGCATCTAGGGTTCCTAAATCTTGCATTAGTGAAAGTACACATACATTGCATTTTTGTCTCTTTCATCATTGAACTTCATCTGAAATCCGCATTTTCACTTAGCCTAGACATCATTCAAACCAAAAAACATAACAATCATTCAAATTTTTCTAAAATTCATGCAAAAACCCTAATCTAGGACTCATTATGCCCCTCTAGGCGATTTAGTCCTAGTACATGTGATTTTTCTCAGTTTTTTGGTATTTTGTGGTGACTGTTATTCAACATTTAAATCCCTGAAAAACCCTGATTGGAAATCATACGCCCCTCTAGGTGATTTAGTCCCATTTCAGATTTTAAACTACATTTTCCAACATTAAAAACTTTGTTTTTGTGTTTATATTTTTTGCTTTTAGTTATCTATTTTAGTTTGCAAAGTTTTTATTTTCTTCATTTCATTGCTTAATTTCATTTGAATCAAAATTAGAGCATAGTGTTTATCTTGTGTTCGCTACATCTTGCATTTCATTGACTGTCCCTTGCATGAGCTTTTCAACTTGGTGTCCTATTGCTAATACTATAGTGAAATGAAGTTCAAGACTCATGTCATCCCACAATAACATGATTGTTGTGGATCTTGGGTTATTTAGCTCTTTCACTACTAGTGTTGACACTAGCTCACTAGGTATGGACCATACCTTTGACAACTCTTTACCTTCAAGTAGTGTGACAAATGTTGAAATAATGGTTGCTAGTATTCTGCAAGAAAACATAATCCAGATTCATGAAGACTTAGCAAACCTACAAAATCAAATAAGTACTAAAAACGTTTCAACCACAACTATCCCTGCCATAGATAACATACATCACATTATTGAAAGTGGAGGCAAAGTTGATCTTTTGCTTAACATAGTTTAGATTTTTGGGAAACTTCTTACCTCAAACACTATTTGTGCTTTACTTTTGAACAATGTCCAAAGCCAAGGAGGAATTCAAATTCCTCCTTCCACAACCATTGCCTCTATTCCTACCTATACCAATCCTCAAGTTACAACAACAATGCAACCTACCAGTAATGTCATTCCTTCCTTGGGTATTTCTGCTAGCATTTCTAGTACCTTTGTGGCATCACATGCCACATCTCCTACCACTTTACCTCCCATAAGCATTACGTTCACTAATACCTCAAAAAATATACACCTCCACCATATTCACCTCCATCTCAAAACACATACCCTCATAAATCAACTTGTGCAAACTGTTTCATCCCTTCAAAAGAAAGTTTCCACCATAAATCAAAATCAAAATGGCCAACCTACGTATTATGTCAAAATCAATCCCTTATCCTTGAAGATATTGAGAACGTTGAAGCCACAAGGTATAAAGGTTCCTAGATTTGAGAAATATGGGGGGAAAGGAGATCCTTCTAACAATGTTTCTGCTTATATCGCCTTATGCAATGACTTTATTCTTGAGGATAAGCTATTGGCTAAGCTTTTCCCTAGATCCTTGAAGGATACTACCTTAGAATGGTCGTCCTCCTTATCGAACAAATGAATTTGTTCATTCAATGAACTTTTTGAGGCATTTATAAACCATTTCCAAGTGCATATGACTCCCAAGATGACCTTAGTCGATTTGATGAGATGTAAGCAAAAAGATGATGAAAAGATTACTAACTTTACTTCATGCTACCAATCGCTTTATTCCAAAATCGACATAAAGATTTCCGACCCTCACCTTCAAAGGATGTTCATTGAGAACCTACAAACTAAGATACAAGATAAGCTTACCATGATGAATTTTTCCTCCTTTGTACACTTGTGTACTTCCCTTCGTGATTATCAAAAATTGATTAGTAGTCATGACACAAAATCCACCTCTAACCATCTTGAGAAGTTTGAATCTGTAAACCAAAACAATTATCAACCTTTTCAAAAATAGAATAAAGGATTTCTTCAACTAAATCCCCCTCAATAAACAAGTTAACATGTTGATACCCAGGTGGTTGCTATAAGGAAGACGACTCCTTTCGCATTTTGGGATCTGACTAGGAAATTCACTCCCTTACCCAATACCCTCCATAACATAATGTCACAAATTTTAGAACAAAAAATGATCACCTTTCCTCCCATTAAAACTCTCAATCCTTATAAGCCTTTACCTCAAAACTTTAGATCAAATTATTATTGCCATTATCACCAAAAAAATGGACACAACAAAAAATATTGTAAACATCTTAAACATCTTGTGCAAGACCTCATTGATTTTGGTCGGCTTTCAATTGGAGGTGTTAATGATCAGGGAAATAAGTCTGTAGCCCCTCCCAACCAAAACTTGAAAATATTTACCAACCCTATGCCAAAACATAATATTTCATTTGTCAAAGCTAGTGAAACTACAAAGAATGATGTGATGAATGTTGACACGGATGATGACAACATGGATAATACTTAACAAGATCTTATGGATACTAGTCCTAAGGATATGGATACTATTAAAAAGGGTTTAACAACGTTGATCAAAAATCAACCTCGCAAAGGCTGAACTAAAAAGTCTCTTGACATTGCTTTCTCAGGTATGAATATTATTCAAAATGCACCAATGGTCCTCTTTACATAGCCAATTGAATCAATGACAAGCCCACCAATTGGATATTAATTGATCCCATCTATGGAGAAAATGTGATCACTAAAGAATTCTTACTTGTGCATGAACTCTATCAAGAAACACATGATAAATCGAAAGCATGGATAAAGATGCATAATTGTTTTGCTTGCCCTACGGTGGGATCAATTACCCTTCCTTTACAAATAGGACCGAAAAAATTAGATGTCTCATTCTCCAAAATCTTGACGTTGGATTAATTATGTGTGAACCTTGGTTACCCATGTCTACACTCCATGGAAGCCATCCCATTGGTTGTGCATAAATGCTTAAAGTTTCCCTTTGACAATGAAATTTTCACTATACACCATAGTGGCTTTAACCCTTTGTCTTCCCATGGAAACTTTTCATTATATTTCTTTTGGCTTGAGACTATCAAACCTATTAAACCTTGAGAAGACTTCTTTTTCAAATCCTATCAAAAGTTCAAGGAAAAATGCATAGCACAACTATCCCTTACAAACATACCTCAACCTATGATTGATCCTACCATCCTTTATGAAACCATGATCGAACCTAAAGATATTCCAAACAACCAAGACCAACCTAAGACAAATCCTTTTCCTATTTCCTACAAAATACCAAGAGATAACGAAAACAATCCCGTCACGCCTCCTAAGATAAAACAAGTTTAAAAAGCTTACTTGAGAAAGTGGTCGAATAGCCTCCTCTGGATCCTTTCGTTCCTCCCCTTAGGAAAGAAAAGAAGCCTATGATTGGCAAACCCACTCCTATGCCAACAGAACTTGATAATCATACTAAAAGAAACAAAAGTGCTAGAGAGGGTAGGAATATATGTCATGCTCTTGCTTGGAGGCTAAATGAGGAAAAAAAAAAGAAAATCAAAATCCAAACCTGGTTGAAGCAATACATGATGAATCTCCCTCTTTTCCGCAACAAAAAGATCCTATATTGCAACCATAATAGGAGCTAAATCCTTCTTTAGACATTATCATATGACCTCATGTTGTGATTAAATTGGATGACAAGGATGAGGTTGCTAAAATTGATGAAGAAGTGCATAATAAATTGAATACATTATTTTTCTTCTTCTATAAGCTTAAACGATAATTCCCTTAGGAAGAGTGCTGAACTTGGTGATAACCCTAGTTCGACACTTTCTATTGTCCCTTTGGCTATTTGTTTGCCTTCTATATATGATGAACAAGATTGGGATGCAGACAACTTGTTAATAGGTCGACTAGCATGTGCCTTACTAGTCTTTTGCATTATTTTCCTTTCATGTTTTATGTGTGGTTGCATGTGGATAATGTGATCCCCCATACTGTTATGTTTGATGTCTCTCTCTCTCTTTGTGACATTCCTAGATATTTGTATCTACATTCTTCTCTATGTCATAATCCTTTTATTGTGTTTTCCTTTCGTGGATGACGTAAGGAATTGAGACATTCATGTCTCTTCCATGTTGACCCAAAAGATTTTTCTTTATATTTTTCATTTGTTTTTTGTTTTCTTTTTGGGGATGATGCAAGGCGTCAAGATATTCATGTCTTTTCCATGTTAACCCAAAATCTTTTTCTTTATCTTTTTCATTTGTCTTGTTTTTTTCCTTTTGGGGATGACACAAGGCATTGAGATATTCATGTCTCTTCCATGTTGACCTGAAAGTTTTTTCTTTGTTTTCACTCTCTTTGTGTCATTCTTCCTATTCCATTAGTATTCAAGAAATGATGACAATTCTGAGATCTTCTAAAAACATTGTAGCAAGAACATACTGACCTCAAATCCATGGATCCGTCATGTGATTATAGTTTCATTTTGGGGGCAACCACGCTTCTCTTTTTCATGAAACAACTTTATCTGGAAACATATGACTTGGAATAGGGCTTTTCAACTAAGCTCTTATGTCCCTTTTATTGTTAGCATTTATCATTTGCTACTTTAAAGTAATTTTTCACAACATGGTGTTTAGCAATTTCTTTAAAGTGGTGGCATACATTGGAATTATTCTCTTGCAATTCATGTTTCATTTTGTATTCTTTTTACTTCATGTGATGTGTCTTTCGCTTTGTGGTGACATTGGATGTTATTTCCCTCAAGAGTGTGATGTCTCTTAGCATATTATATTTCTCTTACTGGTGTAATGCGACACACTGCATCCCCTAAGTTGTGAATCTTCTATTCTTCGATTGGTCCTCTCTTGAGACATTAGGCATAATGTTCCTTGAGTTAAGACCTTACATTAACTAATCAAGACTCCTTTGAATGTACCTTACACTATTTTACAATTTCGGTTATATGGCCACCTTGCATAACACACTTTGCTTGCTTGTGGATCCATCCTATTTGTTCATGATTTTCAAACATACGAAGCTTTGCTTACCTCATGAAGCTAGAAGTTCATTGTTGTGTGGTGCCTTATAAAAAGTTATCAGGAGGTATATCTTTGATTTGGTTGAATGGGAAGCTGAACTTAGGCATGACTTTCCCATAGCCACTTGCTTTTCTGTGTAAGTGCATACCAGTTGCATGTGTATGTGTCTTGAGCACCATTTTGGATACTCACCCAGTAGATAGCCCGAAGTTCCATTGCCTCAGAGTGAGCGTGCATTTTCAAGCAAACAACTTAGATCTAATCCATAGTGTGCGAGACAAATGGTCGAAGCTTGATCCACACCTTTTTGTTTTTGTTTTTCTTTCTCTTTGTATTTGGCAGTGTATATTTGTGCCTTGTTATTGCTCCTTACATTGTTTCTCATGTGTGTACTTTTGTGTCTATCTTGGTTTTCCATAGGATCTTGATCTTGGGGGCTTTCGCAAGCCTCTTAGTCATTGTCGTCTTATCTCACTAGCATTGGTACATTTGAACCCCTCTTGATGTGATTTCGTCTACTTTAGTGTGAGTTTGAAGAAAGTTCCTCCTCTCACTATAGCCATGCCAAGAGCTTATACCATTATGATGAAGAGAAAAATGGGACAAAGGGTCTCCTTGTCTCAATCCCTGGGAAGACTCAAAAAAGCCCTCAAGAGAACCATTGGCAAGAATCTAGAAAAGGCCAAGAGTGTACTAAAAAGCCAATAACTCTTAATATAAAAAAATCTATTTTGTTTTATTGAAAATATTTTTAAATTTTTTTTATTATTAAAATTATTATATATATGATTTGTACTAAAAAGATGGCATTTATGATTTGTTAGTTTATAATTTTAAAAAATAAAAGTAAGTATAATTTAAAAGTTTAAAATATTATATGATCAAATATAATTGAGTATATGTATTCATATTATTAGGAGGAAAAGAAGGTCCAAAAAACTTCAATAAAATTCTTCATTCTATGTCAAGCTAGACACTTAAGATCAGTAAAGCCAATGTGGGTGAGCCTTTCACCTAACAACCCTTTATAAACTAGACAACACAAGAAATAAGAAATTTTAGGTATAAGGCTAGCTTTCCAAATTCTAGTAATTCCTTAAATGCAAGTGCAAGGAGACAAATTTTAAACACTACCTCAAGTTAAGCTTGGTAAGAGTTAATGATAAATGGCTAACAATTCTATAAAAATGCATAAAGTGGTCCATAAAATGTTAGGGATGTCGTTAGGTGAAAGGCTCACCCACATTGGCTTTTCTCATCCTAAGTTTCTAGCTTGATATAGAGTGAAGACTTTTAATCAACCTTTTTGGACTTGTCCTTGCACACAAGACACTTGGAAGTATATCTATGGCATTTTTCTCCTTTCCATCCAATTCTCCTTTCTTGGAAGATTTATCTTTCTCTTTTTGGGGATATGACCTAGTGGCATAGTTATGTAGCGATAATTTAAGAATTATTTAGAGTAGCTATTTTATTTCAGCTATAAAAAGGTAGAAATGGTGTTATTTTCAATTTAAATATATTGATAATTATTCCTCTCTTTCTAAGAAAGTGTTCTAATATTTGGATTTGTATAGATTCAAAAGCAAATGGAGAAGGTGGCAATAAAGTTTTAATATTTATAAGGTCTCCTCAACCATTGAGGCAGTGTGTTGTGTACTATAAGCAATGTGCGATCAAATGCAATTTACAACAATCCACACCTTCAACTCCTCACCAGCAAAGCCATCCCATTGTAGAGGTCTTTTTTATGCTAGTAGCTCCAAGACTAGTCTGCATCTTTTCAAGGAAAAATTTCAGACATGTGAAGTGGCACTAAGGCCACCAGATAGGGTGTTATTATCACCTTAGGTATAAAAGATCTATAAAATATTTAGGAGGCTTCAATTTATTAAGAAAATAAGAACTCTTAGAATATAATTCTTCTATTCTTTCATCAATAAAACTTCTGTTCTTTTATAAAATATGTGAACAGATTTATAATCTTTTGTTTGGGAATAAGAGAACAACTAGGTATAAGTGAAAGGCGTCTGCGATTTTTATCAGATCTTGTTTAGGTGATCGTCATCAGAAACGTAGGCAGTGCGGTACAAATACACCACCATGGTGTTTGCGTGGGCGCTTGAGAGCCATATATATCACCATCCTTCTGCTTTTCCTTATCCACATTCACATGTCATGCAACTCTGATCATTATTTATCCCAAACATGTTGTTTTCAAAGGTGAAATCAGATACCAAATTATCTTCTTCCGGTACACTTGAAAATCAAACAAATCTTATCCCCGGCCAAAGGGCACGATGTTTTTTCAACCAGGATGCTTTTCTAAAACACTGGAGATGATGCAGAACATCCTTTTATAAAAGAATGACACGTTTTGTTTTGCAGGCTCTTAAGTCCATTCATGTGATGTGTCAATGATCTTCAATGGAATTCATTTAATGCTTATTATTTACATTTAGTAGATTTGACACATTCCATTATGAAGATGCTCAGTGTGTTTTACTGTATTTTGTTTGTGAGAGTGAGTACAAGGGAAAAGAAATGGCCAGCAATGATTTAACGTCGACTGAGGTAAGATAGTTACGTACATCGTGCAGTTTTGTTGATGATTTGACAGATTCAAAAGGTAGTAAGACTGATAAGTTTACTGAAATGGTAAAAATAATAAAGTTCTGTTATATATTAAATTTTAGTTAAATTTGAGTGTGTTTAGGTTGTGGAAGTATTAAAATAATTTAACGGGTAGATTTTTAAATAATGTAAATTTAGTAATATTTATTAAACTAATTGTATGTTTAATTTTTATTTTGAATTATATTTTGATGTTAAGAATTTTAGTTTTATTTTATTATTATTTATTATGTTATTTCTCGTGTTTTTATTATCAGGTTATTTTTTTTTATCTATGAAGATTTAAAACTAAAACCATCTATAAGCATTGTTGTTCTACTACTTAAATATGAGACCTCTTTGAAACAAATATTTTTAATAAACTCTTTATTATATTTGAGTATAATTCACTTCTCTAATAATAAAAATTAACAATTAAAGTTAAAATATAATTTATTTATTTCTTAAAATTCATATATATATATATATATATAATTCATTTCTCTAATAATAAAAATTAACAATTAAAATAAAAATATAATTTATTTATTTCTTAAAATTCAATATATATATATATCACTTCTTGTGTGTATATTTAAAATGAAAAAATTATCAATTAAGTAATATGAATTTGAATTATACTATTTTCACTATTTATGAATAGGTAATAATGAATTTCAAACAATGAAATTATTAATATGAATTGGAATTATGGCATGTCAAATTTATCAATTATAGTAATGAAAAGTTTGATCATAGCATTAAACTTTATGATGTTAATTAAAGTAATGTGGTTTAATTTATCTTTTATATAGAAAACAATTATCATGTATTTTTAAAGCTAAACCTATACCTACTAAGAATCATTTATTGTTTTCTCTTTTTATTTTATTTTTACTATTTGCCTTTTCTTCAGTCTTATATATATATATATATATTCTCTTATTCTTTATTACTATAGATTATGCTTGTCCACATCATAAGAAGAAAAAAATAACTAGAAAATAATAAACTAAAAATAAAATAAAATTTATATATATATTCTTTTATTCTTTATTACTATAGATTATGTTTGTCCACATCATAAGAAGAAGAAAACAACTAGAAAATAATAAACTAAAAATAAAATAAAGTTTCAATAGAATTAAGAGTTGTAAATAAGATAAGTGAAAATAGGGAATTAATAACATTAAGAAATAATGAAGTGTCATTAATGTGAAAAGGAAAGTAAATCCAAAGGATAAAGATAGAAGTGTTTGAGGAGGTGAAAAGAAAAATGACTTTGGTAAAGGAACCATCATAAATTAAAAAATAGAGAATATGCTATATTTAAGTGTGTTGATGATAATTCTTAGTTCTAATCTTAGACTCTACTCTTCATCTTTATTGAAATTATGTGGGTGCTTGTCAATTTCAAGAACATTTTACAAAATTAAATAGTTGTTCTTTTGAATTTGAATTTATTTTCTATAAATTAGAAATTACAATTCTTTTCCTAAGACATTCCCATTCAATTAAAAACAAATATTTTCAAAACATTAATTTGTTTTCTATTAAATAATATAAATTTAAAGTGTGATGTTCATATCCACATTTTATCAAAATAAAAATGATTAAATAATTTATTAAACCTAATACAAAATGATCTTAAATTTTAAACTTAATAGAATAATAAACTCAATAGCTCATTTTTTCTAACACTATTTATATATAAAATCTAGCATATGTATAACTACTACTTAAATGCCTAAATTACAATTACACATCACAATTCATAAAAAACAAATGATGGGATACTAAACACCAAGACACTGATAAAAAAGTAAGAATTAACATGTTCATTCCAAAACACACAAGATAATAATCACTGTGCCTGCTGTACATCAGCATACGTCACGGTATATAATCTTCTACTGTATGCTGCAAGTGTCCACTTGATTATGATAAGGTGCGTTTGCTAAACCCTACTAATCAATAACTCAGGTATTTCTAGATGCGGAAAATTTCTTCTCTATAAATAGGAATGAAGAAATTCAAATTACAAACCAGCTTAGTAAGTGTGAATTGCAGTATCTCTGCTCTTCTCTTCTGCCATGGCGTTCTACAAGATTTCATCAGCTTTTCTTCTCTTCTTGTTGTTAATGGTTGCCCTTCCATTACTCTCCGTTGCTGAAATACCTCGAGAAGTTGCTGAAATGATCGAGAGTGTGAACATAAAGGGTGAGCTTTATGGCCCTGGTTGTTTTGAGAAGAGATGAAGTCGAATTAGTTCTGGACGAGCGCTCTGGAACGTTCCGTCCAGATAGAAAAATACCCACCATAGATTTCTCCACTCCCCTCCCCTTGTTAAAATTTAGATTTGATTTTCCTCTGGGATTTTGTTTCTACCTTCCCTACTCCAAATGGTAAGATATGGTTGCAGCGCGGAGGTTCCCAGTAGGAGATATTGGAGGGCGTAGGGTAATGTGGGGAAGGGGAATGGTATTTACATATTTTTGCATCTCATAAACTAAAAGCTCTATATATAGCAGTGTTGGCATTATGATAAATAAAGTAGTTTTGTTTTTTTTTTGTAAGTCCGAGATTTAAAAAGTTAATTAGTTTTGATTTTTTTTTTTAGAAGTATGAGGTGTAAAAAGTCAAGTAGAAATGTATACGTGTATATAATGTAATTGATTAAGTTGTCAGTGTTTTTTTTTTTTTTTTTGTTAAGTATGAGGTTTAAAAGGTTAAGTATAAATGTATACGTGTATATAATGCAATTAATGTAATTGATTAAGTTGTCAGTGTTTTTTTTGTTAAGGTTACATATTCAAAAAAAAAAAAGGTGGGTGGTAAGAAGGCACCCCGAGACTCACATGGGCAAAGCTTAGAGAAACCAAAAAATCAACCAATCATATGAGCTGAGCCCAGAAGTCCATGATTACAAAACATATAAAAAAAGGGACATTAAGTAGCCAAAGCAATGCTAGCAGAGTCAAGAGAGTCTTTGTCATCCATTTTCTTCCCCCATACATCAGCGAGGTCTAGACTGATGTTAGGAGGACGACTGCAACCATCATTAACATCTTTTTCCTTCTCTTTATCTTTATCCTCGCGTTGGGGCAAGATTGCAAGCGCCAAACGTGGAAAACTTTTACCAGTACCTAGCTAACCAAAGCCAGAAGCAGGCGTGTCATGAGAGGGCCACCCAGAACTGCCACTGCCGCTTTTTCGAAATACTATCTATGTACTTCTAAAATAAAAAATAAATATAATTTTCAATTAAAAAATTAATTATAAACATATATGTGTATGGAGTGAAATTGATTAAATTCTAAGCATCAAAATTGTAGAGTTGAACCTTTTTATTTTATATTATAATTTTATTTTATTTTAAAAGAGAATCAAATTTCTAAATATATATAATTAAAAATTAATTATTAACATATACATGTATATAGAGAAATGATTAATTTGTATAAAGCTTAATATTTTAGTTATATATAGTAATGTCTTTTAATTTTAAAAGAGAATTTGATTTTCAAAGAAGTGTCTATATCTATAAAATATAAAATAATTAAAATTTATTAATAATATCTTAATTATTGAAATATAAATAGTTATATATTTTAAAAATTGTAATCTATAATTATAACAATAATATAAAAGATGAGAGATTATATGAGATTAGTTTGTGTGTGTTTTTATTGATATTTGAAAAGGATAATGTTTTAAAATATTATCAAAATATTAAGAATCAATAGTGTTGATTTAGAATAATTGTTTTGATGTAAGTTTTAAAAAAATTAAAAAATTATATAATACTTTATAATTTTATAATTTTAGTTTTAACATTTGTTCAAATTAAAAATTAGTTATATAATTTTTTTTATAACAAGTATTAATAAAAAATAATGTAATAAGTTATTTAGGTCCATTATTTATTTTTAAAAAATATCTAAATTTTTGAATCATATTTTATTATTTTTAAACTATTCTACAATTAAGTTATTTTTTTATTAGTAAAGATAAGACACTTTATCTGTTTATTTTTTTAGACAAAAATAAATATAAATTATCATTAATTATTTAACAATTAAATTATTTAATTAGTTACATGAGATTTCCAATTCCCATGTTCTAATAGAAATTGTGTAAATTTTTAAGGTTTAAATAATTAATTAAAAAAATGAAAAATGTGTTGGCAATGGTGGATGCAACACAAATGACACAGTCGACGGTCATTTTGTTTCGTGTGAATGTAGTAGTATAGTATGGAAAATGTTCCAATGCCAACTTTGATAAACTCAACATCAGTGACATGGAAATTCTCCATCAATTTGTACACTCTTGGCCTTTTCTATTGGGAGGAGATTACCCTTATCTTTCTTCACTCATCTTCATCTTTCCCTAATTAAATCTTGTTGATGGGATAACTAGTTTTAAATTAATTTTCTAGGAAAAATATGGTGTCTCTTACCTTTGATTTTTTCGTAGCATGTTTAATTATTTAATATATTGAAATTATATTTGATAATTATTCCATGTTGCTTTGTGAGTTACAACTTGTAGTTTCTATTTCTGAGGGGGAGTCAAGTTGGAAGTTATTGTTTATAGGTGGAGTTGTGCATGAAGGAAATTTCTATTTCCTATTGATTTTGCATGGAATATGAGCTTTCGAGGTGTAGTTATATTTTGGTAGGTATAGGTTTTGCATGTGGAGGCATAGTGACAATTGGAGACTTATTGTTATGCATGTGTAGTGGTTTTGGTGCTCTTTGTCTTGCATCTTCATCCTTTGGTGTTGAATTTTAGTAATGTCTAATTAATGCATTTTAAGCTCCTACGTATTGAGCACTTCTATTTTTGAGTTGTATGTTGTTGTTTTGTTGAAGTACTATTATGCTACCAAAATTACTCCATAATCGAGAAGAAGAATGAAGACTCCTGCAAGAGCATAGCTCTACAATTATATTATAACTTCTTTATTGTTTCTAAATAATATAAATGAGTCATGTTTTGGAGTGTGGGGTTTTTCTCCTAAAAGGGTTTTCTGCATGTAAATTATGTGTTATTTTTTCATTGTTTATCTAATTATCATATGTATGTGCATCTAAACCTATAACTTTTTAAGGTGTTTAAGAAATTTTTACAACTCTCTCCTACTTAGATTAGTGTAGGAAGCATCTTATGCTTACTTAGCTTCCTTTCAGTCAATATTAGAGCTTGGCCAACTTTGATTCTATTGTTAGGTTTGAAGGGTTTTTTGAGCTGGTCTTTATTTTAGTGAGAGTTTTTCGAAAGGATGTTTCATGACCTTGTTGTAGGAAAAATATGGCAAGCACATCCAAAAGAATCGAGATGGATAATTTTAATGACATAAAATTCAAACTTTGAAAGTTAAAAATTGAGGATATGAGCTCATAGATAGAGATCTATAGGCTATAATATCTGATACAAAACCAACTAGCACAACCCAAGAATAGTGGAATATAATGGATTATAAAGCCAAGGTTTGATAAGACTATGTTTGGTTGATTTTGTGCTCTTGAATGTCCATGAAGAGAAAACTATAAAATATATTTGAAAGAAACTTGGAGGCATTTATTAGGCTAAATCTGTGGTAAACAAGTTGTTCCTAAGAAATAAACTATTTTTTGCGAAGATGGAAGATGGAGGATGCATAGTAGATCACCTAAATGCATTTAACATGTTAATAGTTCAACAAGGTTTCACTGAAGATAAGATTCAAGAACAAGATTGTTGCATGTTCCTATTGTGTTCTTTGTCAGACTCATGGGATCACCTAGTAATTTCCATTGGAAGCAATGCCACCAATTTCAAGATGGGTGATCTGCTTACTTTATTGTTATTTGAAGAGATGTGGAGAAAGGATTTTGAGGTGGCTAAGGAGGCCCTTGTTGTTTGTGGTAGATCAAAGGAGAAAAGAAAGAAGGAAAATAAATTGAAATCAAAATCAAAATCTTTTGGGGAGATTTAAGTCTCCTGGAAAGTCCAAGGAAAAGTGTTGGAACTATGGAAAATTTAGTCATTTCAAAAAAGAGTACAAGGAAGAGAATAAGAAGAAAGGCAAGAAGAATTTCTTAGATTTTGATTCTGATAAATCCTCTCAAGATGACATAGATTCATTAGTTGCATCCTTGGAAACCCATGCATTAGAAGATGTGTGGTTGATAGACTTGGGTGCTTCCTTCCACATGACCCCACATAGAGGTTGGTTCTCAAAGTATGAGTATGATGGTGGGAAGGTGTATTTGGGTGATGAATCTCACCTGAAGATCATTGGCCATGAAAGAGTCAAAACCAGATTCCCTGGTGGAAGAGTGAAGGGGATTGATGTTGTCTTGCATATCTTAGGTTTGACACGAAACCTACTTTCTGTGAGGAAACTGAATAATTCAGGAGTGCAAGTTATTTTCTTAAGTAGAGGATGCAAGATGATGAGAGAAGCTATGGTGTTAGCTAAGGGTGTTCAGATTGGAACCTTGTACAAGTTGGATACATGCATGGTTCAATTTAATAGTTTATTTGACAAACCAAAGGAAAAATCTCTAGATTCTTTATCCTCATCATCAATTTTGTAACAACCAAAAAAGTACACCTTTTCCTTTCTTGATTTGGGAATAATTAATGATAAATTAGGCTTATATCACCTTGATCTAGTGTTGTGATGAATTTTGCACATTTGTATTAGGTTTTTGGCACTTTTTAGCTAAATAGACCTAATCTTGCCTTAATTTAATAGTGTAAAATCTATTTATTTACACTTTGACATTGAATTTTGGGCCCTCTTGCATTTATGGCCTTAATATCATCATTAATAGGCCCCTAAGGCCCTATATTGTGTATCTTGCAACATATTTCAATCAAAATCTCAACAATATCAATATATAAACTTAATTTTTTAACACCTCGACACTTTTGCCACTTGAAAAGGCCTTGTGAGACCCATACGCCACCCTGTACATATGATTCCCATCTAGGTGGGACCCATACACCAAGTGTGGCATATAAATCCCATTTGGCCTATTTTGAGGGTTTCGAGCATGAAAATATGGGTTTTAAGTTCAAATTTTATGGAGGTTGGCCCGTGGGATCTAATAAACGGGATATTAGATGGATTACCTATATAAATAGCTCCTTGCCACACAATAATCAATACCACTAAGCTACAACCAACTACACATATATTTGCTTGCATGCAACCAACAATAAAAAGCCTTAGAAAACCTTTTTAATTCTTTCCTTGCCCTCTTTCCCATTAAACAACCTTTTAGGAAGATTTTGTAGAAATGAAAACCCTATCTTTAGTAAAAAAATAGACACTAACTAACTTGGAGGCAAATAATCTTTCAATTTCTACATTGAAAAAAAGACAAAAGCCAAATCTTAAGAAGACTCTTAATTTTCCCTTTACCACATTCAAAAACAACACTAATACCATGTTGTTTAGAGGAAAATATTAATCCCTGCCTATATAAAAAGGGACTAATAAATTAAAATTATTTGATCAACTAAGATAAATTGAAATAAAATTCAAATAATTATACAACTACATCAATAGACGTAACTCTATAATGGCAGCATGACATATAGGTGGTCAAAAAATCCTTGAAAGAAAAACAAAAATCTACATTCTATTTCATGTGCAATGATTTTTTATTGAGTTTTTCAATTGTTTAAATAAACAGTATCACAACAATCTATTTTCATTCTTTTAATTACAATATTTTTTGTTTTTTCCATCTAACAAATCATACAATGATCTTTTAAATTTATTTTTAGTTTTTAAATAAATAATATAGATGGATCGATATCTTTTGACATATTTTATATAAATTATCTTTAAAATATTTTATTGATTTTTTTAATTGTTTAAATGAATCGTATCACAACAATCTATTTTCATTCTTTTAATTTAATTCAATATTTTTTCTTTTTTCCACCTAATAAATAATATAATGATCTTTTATTTATTTTAAATTTTTTAATAAAAAAATATGGACAACTCGATATCTTTTGATGTATTTTATATAAATTATCTTAAAAATATATATATACTAATTTAGCTAATTGACTATATTTTGTACTAGCTTTCACCCAGAATGTTGTCTCATACCTGGAAGTTGTCTCACTGTGGAGAAAAGTCACCATAAAACTTCTTTAGAAAATAGGATCAAATCAAATGCAATCAGATCAAATCTAATTGTTGCACTCTACTACTTGTAATCTAATCGCTACAATCTTATCCTTATCTTAGCATTGCCATTGTGTTTTTTCCTATAAATATGGTCTATGCAACCCCTACAATTGTCCAACTAAAATTTTATTTATTAGATCACGTTCTCCTAATTTGTAGGTGAGGGCTTTCCTACTGTAAAAGGATTTTGGCTCCAATTCAAGCCATTCTACAAGAAAGCATGTTTTCACATGATTTAATTAGGGTTCTCTTACCTGATGAATTCACTAGATTATTATGCAAGAGTATTGTTTGTATCTTAAATTTCTCTTCATTTTAATATTGTACCAAAGGATTAAAAAATAAATAAATTATTAAATCGATGTACTGAATTCTTTTAATTTTTTATGGAGTGACTGTGTTTTATTTTGATTTCTTCTAGTATTTGATGAGGGTTTTAATTTTACCGAAAAAAAGATTTTAGGCAATTAAAATGTTCCTCGTATCCCGTTGAAATCAAATTTTAACTCAAACCAACATTTTCATTTAACATGCTACAAAAATATTGTCTCAACCTTAGGAATCTAGTAGCTCTAAAACCTTGATTTTTAGTTCTAATTTTCACTTACTGTGCATAGATTAAATCAACAACTGTAGTGATATTGGTTTGGGTTCATATCATTTTTAAAAATATTCTGCTTGGGTAGGGTTTCATATTATTTTCCTACAATCTTAGCCCATTTTTTCTCATCAGTATCATTGACAACACAACACAATCGGTGCATAATCTTGAGGGAAGTCACTTGCCATGGTTTCAGTGAGTGTATTTTTTGGGAATCCATACAATGTTAGGTCATTTTCTATTGTGCTTAATTTCATTCTAAAACAATTTTGGTGTTGTCTATTAAATGAAGATATTACTTCTATGATTTTATCAATGGTTATTTTCATATATGATATTACTCTAATACCTAGTGTTAGATCCTTATTTGTTTCTTCACATAGAGATATTTTGAACTATGAAATGAATTTTACATTTATTTGATGGTTGAAATTAAAAAAATATTTATTTTGTTCTCCTCAGTTATGTTTGTGACTATTTTCTTGACATAATTTATTATCATCAAATAGATACCAACTACTGCTAATATTGTAAATGCAAAGGTTGCTAGAACTATGCTCACATAGAGTAATTAGTAGAGATCAAACCATATTAGTTGTTAAACTTATTACATTCTTCCTCACAAACCTTGTACATTGTACAACATATTTCTTCACAGTTGCCATTATACTAACTTTTGTACTTTAAAGACCAAACGTCACAAGGCAAAGGATTGTAGTGACACAAAATGACTAAAATTTTAAAAGATTGTGTTGATAAGTGATAGACAGCTTGGTTTCCTAGATGGATATATCCTCTCGCATGGTTGGTTCTTTGGCTAGGACTTAGTGATACAATCAGGTACCAATATTCTTTTGATGAGTTTTGTAGAGTACATACCCATGTTTGTTGAGTATTCTGGAGCAACTGGGATGCTTCCAAAGTACAAGAGTTAGTATTTTAATTGCTACAATTTTCCTTTCATGATAGCATATGGATACTAAAGAATTTTCTTTTTGATAAATATCATAGGTCACTTTTCACTAAGTTTCCCTATGCTGGATGTTACTCCATTTAATGCAATCTACAAAGGGAAGGAAATAATTAGTTGATTCAATATTCTCCATGATGCACTATTTAAATGTTATTTAAATGAGACACTATTATTCACAAGTATGTTAAAAATTAAAAAAATTACAAATCTCAAATGAATCTTTGTTATGTCAAGAACATCAATGAACAATTTTAGACACATTACTAGTCACTCGTAAGGAAAATAAAATTTGGTACTATTTATCAATTTTATTCAAGTAATGCATGTCAAAAAGATTTGTATCTTGCCTATTATTTGTATGTGAAATACAATACTTAAAAACTAGTAAAATATCTATTAAGAATCCTAAAATTCCATATAGGGCACAATATAGTAAATCTCACATATATAGAAGTGATATTCTAAGGACTAAAAATCTACCCAAGATTTTCAGTTTACTGAATCCTTCAACATATCAAACATATAAATGAAAAAATGATCAACAAAATCAATCAAATTATATATTTTCAAATGATTTTCCTTGAGTTTCCAAGAAGCCTACGTAAAATTAGATTAGTTTCAATCAACTTGAAAATAAGGTGGTTTAAGGATATTATCAATTAGTTTTACAAAAATTTGGTAGATTTTGCTTATGTTTTACTCCTAAAATCCATTATATAGGCCCTTCTAAATCTTCCTTTTTGCACAATTGTTTATGTATGCTTAGGGTAAGGAAAGAATTGAAATGAATACCAAAGAACTAGTCATGACCCAAGGTTGAGCAAATATCTTAAGAGAGATCAACTCCTATGCACAGAGGAGAGTATGTATTAAACAAGGAAGGGAAATTTAAATAGATGATAAATTTTATTCTCTTAAATGGCTAACAACAAATTTCCAAATTCTAAAACAAAGAATAACAATTTAGGCTTCTTTGATATATGGTGTACATGATTATTTTATTGAAAAAATTTCCAGAAATTGTATAATATTGATTTTGGAAAGAACATCCTCATCAAATCACTTTTTTCTCATTTTAATGCATGAGAAATTATTTATGATAGCACATATATGTCAGACTAATAGTAATTTTCAAAATGGAGCCAACTTTTAAAAAAATGAAAGCTTGGATATCATGTACTTACAAGTTTGCACACTGATAAGTAATAAGGACTGCAAAAATGGGTTTTGTAGGTCAATCATCTAAAATTGCACTCATTGTGTAGGATATTTTGTCTGCTCATTAGTAAATAATAAAATATTAGATGTATGTAACCAAATTTATATTCCAATTGGAAAATTGCATTCTTAAAGATTAGTTAATTAACAAGGATGAAAGGATTAGCACCTTCTACCAACCCTTATACTTTGGGAACCATATGAGTGAAGAATATGTGCAAGGGAGGGTTTTTCTCAACCTACCCATGGCTAGATCCTTTGACTTTAGGTCAAATAGGAACAACCAAGACGTGACTCGATCGAAACCTTATTTGCTTGAAGTTGTTACAAAGGAATCATTCCAAAAATTCCATGGGAAATATGATATGTAAGTGTATCTAGAGTTAAAGGTAAACTACATGTTAATATGATAGATGAAAAAGGTAGGATAAGCCCTTCATCAAAGTTTTACATTACAAAAGCATATTAGTACATACAAAAATTGCACATGCTCATCCAAAATGAGTGCCTAATATTGCTCTTGATGGGTTAAACAAGCAAGACAATATCATTGCAAATGTCTATTACCAATTGGAGATAAGACCAAACAATGGTATTCATGAGTGAGAGAAAGGAGGAACAATGAAGTAAACATGAGCATGCTTGACAATGACACTTACTCCTAGATTCTCAACATTTGAAAGAATCAATTAGAAAGCCTTGTCAACTATATTTTTGTAGTGTAGGAAAAGGTATCCCTTTTTCACACTTAATTTGGGAATGATTAATGTTAAAATGAACATAATTTTGCCTTGATCTAGTGTTGTAATGTGTTTTTCACCTAGCAAGTTGAATAAGAATCATTATCAAAAAATTGAGTTCACAAGAGCATACAAGTGTTTACAAGAGCATTCAAGAGCTAATTATCAAGTGTTTTAGAGCATTATTCAAGTATCAACTATCATGTCAAAGTTGTCATGCATCAAGTTTGTTTTTCAGCTAACATTTGTGATGTAGGGTTTCATGATTCAAGCAAGTATTCAAATCAAGATCCATAGATCATTCAAGCAAGAGTCAAGATCTACATCCATTGGATCTATTTTGTACATATTTGCAACACATTATTTCTAGGGTTTGGTCAGTTTCAACATATCATTTTCTTCATTCATAATTCCTCCTTTCCATTTCATTTCATTTCAAGGTTTGATTACCAAAATGGGGTTTGACCACAGAAAACCTCTTTCTACTAACAAAAAGACATTTTTCCCTCTCTTTAGTGTGTGATTTGTAGACCTAGGCTGAAGACACATTGAAGAGAAAGATTGGAAGAAATTTTTAAAGCTGTTAAAGTTGTCACATTTGTTACAAGATCACTAAAAGGCATCTAGAGAGTAGAATTCAACATTTCAGATTTGGAAATCAGGTTGAGAAGATAGAGCAGATATTAAAGATCTCGAAGATTCAGATCTTGGTCCTCTAAAAAAGTAAAGTAGGACTGGTACGCCACTTCTAGTGCATGAGTCCTAGTATAGCCATTTTTTTATATTTCAAGAGTTCCAAACTTGTCACTACTAGATTTTAGTTCTTGCCTAGAAACCCTAATCTAGGAATAAATCACCCAGCTTGGTGTATGAGTCCCAATGTGCATTAAATTTAGTATTTTCAACATTTTAGGTCTTCATTCAAGCTTCCACAAGTTTCTAGGTGCCCCATTGTACCTTTCCAATTTTTTGTTATGTTTTGCAATCATTTCTAGATCATTTATTCAAGTCTTTCATATCATTAGGTTTTGACATTATGTATTGCATGTTACTTGTCTTTCCAAATCCTAGCTTGGTGGTGAACCCCATTTTAGTCTTTAATCACACCCTAGGATACCTTATTGCAAGATCTCTTTCCCCCTTTGCTACCTTCATATTGGGATCTCTAAGGTTTCCTTGAATGTAATAAGAGTGAAATAGGAACCCTATCCTCGTGCTCCATCTCCTAAAAGGTGGGGCACCCTACTTTCATTGTTACATTTTGGTGAACCCAATGTGAACACCTCTTTTCTGATTTGGAGTGCATCATAGTCCTAGATCTTTCTTACAATAAATTTACATTAGGGTTTTGCATTAGTTAATTTGCATATAGGATTTCAAAATCTTGCATTAGTGAAAGTGGATATAGGTTGCATTTTTACATCTTACATCATTGGACTTCATCTAAATTATAAATTTGCACTTAACCTAGACATCATACAAACCAGAAAGAATAACTTTCCCTCTAAATTTTTTGAATTTTTTACAAAACCGCTAATCTAGTACTCATAGGCCCCTCTAGGCGATTTAGTCCTAGTACATGTGGTTTTTCTTGATTTCTGTGTATTCTATGGTGATTGTTATTCAACATTTAAACCCTTGAAAAACCTTGATTAGGACTAATATACCCCTCTGGGTGATTTAGTCTCGTTTCAAATTTTAAACTACATTTTCCAACATTAAAAACTTTGTTTATGTGTTATTTTTTTCTATTTTTATTTATCTATTTCATTTTGCAGAGTTTTTATTTCATTTAAAAAAATGCATCTAGCTTAAATTGGTTCATTTTATGCACTACTTAAATTCAAAATTGCATCTAGAAAGTTCCATTTTAGATTGTTGCATAGTGGAATCGATAAATTACCTTGTTTAGAATCTCAAACTTGCATTCACACTTCATTTTAGGTCCTTGCATTTCCCTTTACCCTCTTTCTATTTTGGGATTGTCCACCAAGTTTGTGAAACCTTGTATGAGCTTTACAACTTGGTGTCCTATTAGCAATACTATTGTAATACATAGTTTGGGACTCATGCCATCCCGTGATACACCATTCGTTGTGGATCTTGGGTTCTCTATCTCTCTTCCTGACAATGTTGATAATCAGCCCTATATGGATCCTAGTATGCATACTTCAATTCCCATGAATACCATGTGCCTTCAACCATTGTGTTTCCTATTAACAACACTATCCCTACCATCCCTAGTTCTACTCAAGCTTTGGGGTGCACTCAAATCCAAGGTGGAACTCCCATCCCTACCTCTATGATTCTCGTTTCCATCCCTACATACACTAGTACTCAACCTACCATAACAATTCAACCCACTAGCAATGTGAATAGTTCCTTAGGTATTTCCATAGGGAATTCCTCTAGCTTTGTGCCTTTGACTACAATATCTCCTCAAACCTCCTCCATCCCGAGTTTACAGTTCACTTTTCCTCCGCATACATACACTACTTACCATTATACCCCTCCACCTTACGACAATAATGACATTATCATTAACACACTTTTCCAAAGCATGGCATCCCTCCAACAACAAGTCACAACCCTAAATCAAAACAACAATGGTCAACCTTCGCAATACATCAAAACCAATCCCTCATCCTTGGAGATATGAGAGAACAAATGCCACAAGGTGTAGAAGTTCCCTGATTTGAGAAATATGGTGGGAAAGGAGACCTGTTAACCATGTTTTTACTTTTACCACTCTATGTAGTGATTTCATCTTTGAGGAAAAACTTTTTGCTAAGCTATTCCCTAGATCCTTGAAAGACCTTGCCTTAGAATGGTTTTCCTCAGTATCGAATACCATGATTCGTTCATTCAATGAACTTGTTGAGGCCTTTATTAACCATTTCCAAGTGCACATGACCACTAAGATGACTTTGACCGATTTGATGAGATGTAAGTAAAAAGACAATGAAAAGGTTACTGAATTCATTTCATGCTACCAATCACTTTATTCCCAAATCGATGTGTAAATTCTTGATCCTCACCTTCAAAGAATGTTCATTGAGAACTTGGAAACTAATATACAAGATAATATTGGCATGATGAAATTCCATTCCTTCATTCACTTGTGTATTTACCTTCGTGATTATAAAAAATTAGTTAGTAGTCATGAAACAAAATACACCTCTAGTCATCTTGAAAAGTCTAAATCCGCAAATCAAAACAATTACCAATCCTTTAGAAAATAGAATAAAGGTTTCCTCCAACTAAACCCCCCTCAACCAACTCAACATGTTGATGCCCAAGTGGTTGCTATAAGGAAGACCACTCCTTTCGCATTTGGGGATCTGGCTAGGCAATTTACTCCCTTACCTAATACCCTTCATAACACAATGTCACAACTTTTAGAATAGAAAATGATCACCTTACCTCCCATTAGAGAACATGATCCTAATAAACCCTTACCTCTAAATTTTAGATTGAATGCTTATTGCCATTATCACCAACAAAATGGAAATGATACGTAACATTGTAAGCATCTTAAACATCTTGTGCAAGACCTCATTGATTCTAATCTACTTTCAATTGGAGGTGTTAATGATCAAGGAAATAAGTTCATTGCTCCTCCTAACCAAAATCTACAATATTTACCAACTCTATGCCAAAACATAATGTTTCATTTGTCAAAGAAACTAAAAAGAATGATGTGGGTATGTGCAGGATCATGATGGGCCAAAAAGTGGCAATATGTAAGTGATATGATGGCCCATGTGGTTGACAACTTTTTTTTTACCCAAAATTGATGAAACAAAAAGGGTTTTTAAAAGAGATTCCCAAATTTCCACCAATATAAATTATGCTTTACTTTTAATTTAATAAATAATTTTTATTCATTTTCTATTTGAATTACAACTAAAGTCCCGATTGATAGGCTGATTGAAAAAATCTATAGCTTTCAAACGGTATCACATTTTTGAATCAAACATCACATTCCATGCTTCAAATACTATAGGATTAAAAAGAAAAGAATTGAATTTCATGAATTTTTACCAAGTTAAGGTGGTTAGACATACAAGTTTTTATATTTTTAAAAAATTTAATAAAAATTTAATAATTAATTATTTACTTGGAAAAAAATTACAAAAAAAATGCATCACATCGAGAATAAGTCCTCTATTTATATCTAAAATCTTATAAAAAATATTATCATTTTATTGTTGTTAGGGTGGTCAGACAGACATCTAGTTCTTATTTTTTCCTCGAAATTTAAGTACTACTACATTCAAATTTCAAATTTTCACCAAATAGATTCATTTTTTTTTTAAAATAAACCTAGTAGTTTAGAAACTGTGTTCAATTTGCTACAAATTCTATTCTTACATATTTTTGAAATAATATAGATAACTTATTCAAATTTTTACATCAAGTTTCCTAATTCTGATTTTTTTGAATTTTTTGCCACTTAAGGCCCTTTTTTTTCCATGATGATCCTGCACATACCCATGTGATGAATGTTGACACATATGATGGGATGGATATTGTTGAACAAGATCCTATGGATACTAATGAACAAAGTCCTTTGGATTATATGGTTGGATTAATCAAAATTCAACCTTGTAAGGTCCAAACTAAAAAGCCTCTTGACATTGATTTCTCCTCACAAGATATACTCAAACACGCAACTGATGGTCCTCTTTACATAGCTAGACGAATCTATGATAAGCCCACTAATGGGATCATATTAATTGATCCCATCTATGGAGAGAATGTGATCACTGAGGAATTCTTACTTGTGCATGAACTCTATCAAGAAATTTAAGATAAACTAAAAGCATGGATAAAGATGCATAATAGTTTCGCCTACCTTATGATAGGATCAATCACCCTTCATTTAACTATTGGACCAAAAAAATTAGATGTATCATTCTCCATCATCTCAACGTCGAACCAATTTTGTGTGAAGCTTGGTTACCCATGGCTATGCTCCATGGAAGCCATCCCGTCGGTCATGCATAAATGCTTAATGTTTCCCTTTGACAATGAAATATTTATTGTGCATCATAGTGGCTTTAATCCTCTGTATTCTCGTGGGAACTTTTCCTTAGATTTCTTTTGGCCTGAGCCTATGGAGCCTAGTAAACCTCACGAGGACTTCTTTTTCAAATCCTACCAAAAGTTTAAAGTGGAGTGCATAACAAAATTATCTCTTAAGAACATGCCTTCACCAATGATTGAGCCTCTTATTCTTGACGAAACTATGATTGAACCTAAATAATTTCCAAACAACCAAGACCATCCTAAGACAGATTCTTTTCCTAACTCCTATAAACAACCAAGAGACAATTTAAATAATCGTTTTGCACCTCCTAGAATAAAGCAAGTTTACAAAACTAAAGAGAAAGTGGTCAAATAACCTCCCATGGTTCCTTCTGTTAGGGAAGAAAGAAACCTATGATTGGTATACCCATTCCTACAAAGACACAACTTGAAAACTGAACTAAAAGAAACAGAAATGCTAGAAAGCGTAGTCGCCTAATTTGTGCTCTTGCTCGAAGGTTAAATGAAGAAAAAAAAAAAACCAACATCTGAAATTGACTGAAGCAATACATGATGAGTCTCCCTTGCTACAACAAAAAGATCCTATACCACAACTACAACAACAGTTAAACCCTTCTTTGGACATTATCATTCGACCTCCTATTGTGATTAACTTGGATGACAATGATGAGGTTGCTAAAATTGATGAAGAAGTGCATAATGAATTGAATACATTATTTTCCTCTTCTATGAGCTTAAACGATAATTCTCCTAGGAAGAGTTTTGAGCTTGGTGATAACCCTAGTTCAGCACTTGCTATTGTCCCTTTGGCTAGTTGTCTGCATTTTGTATATGTTGAACATGATTGGGATGCATACGACCTGCTAATAGGTTGACTCACATGTTCTTTACTTGTCGTGTTTTTATTTTCCTTTTCATGTTCTTGTGTGTGATTGCATGTGCATAATGATCCCTATGCTATTTTGTTGAATGTACCCCTCTCTTTGTGGGATTCTTCTATTTGTACCTACATTCTTCTCTATGTCATAAATCCTTTTATCTTTTTCTTTGTCTTGTGTTTTCCTTTTGGGGATGACACATGGCGTTGAGACATCTAGGTCTCTTCCATGTTGACCCATAAGCTTTTCCTTTATCTATTTTCATTTTTCTTGTGTTTTCCTTTTGGGCATGATGCAAGGCATCGATACATTTAGGTCTCTTCCATGTTGACCCAAAATATTTTCTTTGTTTTCGCTCTCTTTGTGCCATTCTTCCTATCCCATGAGTATTTGGGGAATGATGGTAGTTCTGAGCTCTATGAAAACATTGTAGAAAAGACATAGTGACCCCAAATCGATGGATCCCTTGTGTGATTTTGGTGGTAACTCCCTTTTTCATTGGCATTATTCTTTTACAACTCATGGTTCATTGTGTAGTCTTCTTACTTCATGCGATGCATCTTTAACTTTGTGATGACATTGGGTGTGATGTCCCTCAAGAACGTTATCTCTCTTAGCATATTATATTCCTCTTAGTGGCTTGATGCGACACACTACATCGCCTAAGTTGTGAATTCTCTATTCTTCAATTGGTCCTCTCTTGGAGACATTAGGTATGATGTTCATTAAGTTAAGACCTTACATGAACTGAGCAAAACTCCTTTGAACATATCTTGCACTTTTGCATTTACAATATCTATTATACAGCCTCCTTGCATAACACACTTTGTTTTCTTGTGGTTCCATCCTATTTGTTCATGGGTGTCAAGCATAAAGAGCTTTTCTTTCCTTGTGAAGCTCAAAGTTCATTGTTGTGTGGTGCCTTATCAAAGTTATCACAAGGTATAACTTTGGTATGGTTACCATATGGGATTCGAACATAGGTGTGACTTTCCCATAGCCAATTTATTATCTGTGTGAGTGCATACTGCCATGTGTGTATGCATCTTGCTAGGGGCTTACCTAGTGGATACCATATTCCATTAGCCCTTGTGAGTGTGTGTTGGTTTGCATAGTGGACATCGCATTCCACTTGTAAATATTTCTCTTTGGACAAACAACCTAGATCTGATCCACAATGTACAAGATAAATGGTTGAAGCTTGATCAATCCATCTTTTAAATCTTTATTTTTATTGCTTTATGTCTTTGGGACTGTATTCTTCTACCTTGATGTCACTCCCTATATCATTTTCATGTGTTTCCCCTTATGCCTATGTTGATCCACTATAGGATCTCGATCCTGTGGGCTTGGCCATCTCCTTTGATCTTTTCATCCTATGTTGGTTTGCATCGATACACTTGGACCCTTCTTGATGCGATTTTTTCTACTTTAGTGTGAGTTTGAAGTAGTTTCATCCTCTCACTAAAGTGGGGGCTAAATGTAATGATGAAAAATGTATCCCCTTAAATTTTCACATTTGTTTAGGCCCTCCCTATGAAATTGAGCATAATGTTGCCTTGATTTAGTGTTGTAATGTGTTTAACACATTTACATTAGGTCGTGGGCCCTTGTTAATGGGTGATCCCATAATAGTGGTTTAAAATTTTTGGCCAAACTGGAAACTGAAATAATTTTTTTAAACTAAATCTTCACTTCTGGGCACTTATAGCGGCTAAACCATGAGGAATTTGAAGATGATGAAAACTATAGTTTCATTGCACTTTGTCTATATATTTTAAATATATTTTTTTCAATTTTTTGGAATCAAATTTCACTTCTTTTTCCATCTCCCTCAAAAATTAGTTTTTTCAGAAAACAACATTTTTAAAAAGTGACGCCATGTATAACGATAACTTTTTTTACATGAAGGATAAAATTCTAATTCTTTTAAATTTAGATTTGTAACTTTGATTTATAGTGCTTCCACTTTTTAAATAGTTTTTTATTGAATATTTTTTCTTTAATCAAGTTTGAAAGTCAAACCAACTAAAATTTAGACATAGTGCGACCGTATAACACATAACCTTTTTTGTATTTATCAAAATTAAATTAAATTATTTTTTTGGATCAAGACTCCAATATATAATGGACTCATATTTTTAAAAAATAAATTTTGATAATATTCTATTTTTCCACGTGTAGAACAAAGCTTGATTTTTGGTGAAAAACCTACATTCACAAGAAATAAAAATAAATATAATAATAAAATTTAATTTAATTATAATTATAATTTTTTGGAAGCTTATAATAAGGACTACACACTTAAAAAAATAAATAAAAATGAATTCATTTGATCCCCCAAAAGGTAAATCAAAAGTGGTTTTTAATCAACATTTTGATAGGTGTAAAGGACACTTCGTTATAGGTATGGTTTAAAACTAGCGGGGTTCTATCCAAGGGGGCTTGGTATAAGGTGGTTTGATAAAAACCTATTCAATTGAAAACATTTAAGTGGAACTTTTCAAGGCTTAAATCATTATATTTTCTCAAAAGATGTGATTTCAACAAAAAACAAGATCTCTTAAAAAGTGTAAACCACTATTGTGGCAACACCCTAACTAAATGAACTTAATTATGACTTATTTAGGATGTTGTAAAGTGTACCTTTACACTTTCACACTAATATAAGGCTTCACTAATAAATTAGGCTTCTTTATGCCTTATTTGGTCTTATTTTGCATCCACAAGCCTTAATTAATGCATCTTTCTGACGATAATCTTGACATAAATCAACATCCAATCATAATTCATATATTTTTGGATTGTATGGCCCAAATTTAGTGATTTGAGACTCATACACCACCTTGGGCATATGAGTCCCACCTAAGTTTCAAGGCCCTGCTCTGGATTTCATGTAAATCTAAGCCTTTCTTGAAAAATGTGTCCCAAGGCTTAGCCTAATGGGACTCATATGCCACCTTGGGGATATGAGTCCCATGTGGCTTAAACTAAATTAAATTCAAATTCTTGGTGAGATATTATCTCCTACATCTAATGTTGAGGCTTGTAGTGTTGTAATTTTGAGAAATTTAGCATAAACAAGTATAAATACATGGTTATTTCACTCATTTTCACCTAGCAAGTTGAATAAGCATCCTTATAGAAAAAATAAGTTCATAATAGAATATAAGTGTTTACAAGAGAATTCAAGAGCTGATTATCAAGTGTTTTAGAGTATTATTCAAGTATCAAGCATCATGTCAAATTCATCATGCATCATGGTTTTTTCTTCAGCTAACATTTTTTATGTAGGGTTTCATGATTCAAGCAAGCATTCAAACAAAGATCCTTATCATTCAAGAAAGATTCAAGATCTACATCCTTTGAAGCCATTTCATGCATGTTTGCAACACTTCATTTCTAAGGTTTGGTGAGTTGCAACATATCATTAAATTGTTCATTCATCATTCCTCCTTTCCATTTCATGTTATTTCAAGGTTTGATTACCAAAACGGGGTTTGACCAAGGAAAACCCCTTTCTACTAAAAAATCAACATTTTTCCCTCTCTAAATAGTGTGTAATTTGTAGACCTAGGTTGAATACACAATGAAGAGAAAGATTGGAGGAAAGTTGTCAAATTTCCAAAGTTGTCACTTGGTTTACAAGATCACTAAAAGGAATCTACAGAGCATAATTCAACATTTCAGATCCATAAATTAAGTTGAGAAGAAAGAGCAGAGATTGAAGAGAAGATTCAGATCTTGATCCTTTGAAAAAGCCAAGTAGGACTGATAAGCCACTTCTAGCGTATGATTCCTAGTACAACCAATTTTCTAGATTTTAGGAGTTCTAGACCTGTCACTACCAGATTTATGTTCTTGCCCAAAAACCCTAATTTGAGACCAAATCACTCATCCTAGTGTATGAGTCCCAGTATGCATTGAATTCAACATTTTCAACATTTCAGGTCTTCATTCAAGCTTCCATAGGTTTCCAGACACCCTTCTGTACCTTTCTACTTTTTTTTGTTTTGCATTCATTTCTAGATCATCTAGTCAAGTCTTGCATATCATTAGGTTTTGGCATTAGACCTTGCATGTTACTTGTCTTTCCAAACCCTAGCTTTGTGGCGAACCCCCTTTTAGTCTTTAATCACACCCTAGGATACCTTATTGCAAGATCTCTTTCCCCCTTTGCTACCTTCAGATTGAGATCTCTAAGGTTTCCTTGAATGTAATAAGAGTGAAATAGGAACCCTATCCTCGTGCTCCATCTCCTAAAAGGTGGGACACCCTATTTCCATTGTTACATCTTTCCTCAAGAATCATGATCAATATCTATATTGAGGCCACTTCATGCTTGTTTGTAGATCTACAAGGTTCCACATAAGGTTTTATTGTTTCACCTTATGTTTCATGTTCATTTCATTCATGTTTCATTTCTCATTAAGGTTTGATTACAAAAATGGGGTTTGACCAAGGAAAACCCCTATCCAGGGTATGTGCATGATCATCATGGAAAAAACAAGCCCTTAAGTGGCAAAAAATTCAAAAAAATCAAAGTTAGGCAACTTGACGTAAAAATTTGAATAAGTTATCTATATTATTTCAAAAATATGTAAGAATAGAATCTGTAGAAAATTGAATGTAGTTTCTAAACTACTAGGTTTATTTATTTATTTTTAAAAATCTATTTGGTGAAAATTTGAAATTTCAATGCAATAGTACTTAAATTTCAGGTAAAAAATAAGAAGCAGGTGTCCGTCCGACCACCCTAACCACGATAAAATGATAATATTTTCTTATAATATTTTAAATATAAGTAGAGGACCGATATCTTGATGTGATGCATATATATATATATATATTTTCCAAGTAAATAATTAATTATGATTTTTTTATTACAACTTTTAAAAAATATAAAAACTTGTATGTGTGACCACCTTAACTTGGCCAAAACTTCATGAAATTCATTTTTTTTAATCCTATATTATGCACATCATAGAATGTGACATGTTTAAAATTCAAAAAATGTGATACCATTTGAAATCTATAGATGTTTTTCAATCAACATATCAATTAGGACTTTAGTCACAATTAAAATAGAAAATGAATAATAATTATTTATTAAATTTAAAGTAAAGCATAATTTATATTGTGGAAAGCTAAGAATATCCATTAAAAATGATTTTTGTTTCATCAATTTTGGGTAAACAAAAAGTCATCAGCTACATACCCTACACATACCCATCATATCGCCACTTTTTGGCCCATCATGATCCTGCACATACCCTCCACTAACAAATCAACATTTTTCTCTCTCTCTACATGTGTGATTGCAGATCTAGGTGCTTTGGAGCTTGGAGATCCTTTAAATATTAAATTAAAGGATTGAAGAAATTTTTCATAGTTGTCAAGAAGTTTCCATCTTCATGAAAACTCACCTACATGCCAGAATTCAAGATTTTAGATTCAAAGATCTGGTATAAGAGAAGCTATAGCAGACCACTAGAGGATACTTGAGTTTTAGCCAAACCCTAATACTAGGACTAAATCATTGTTGGTGTGAATAAGTCTTGTACCTAGTTTATTCCTTTACTAGGGACTTAGGGGACTTAATTCACATCTTAAGTTTACTTAGAATATTTTTTGTCTTATCTAGATAAGTATTAGTTGTCTTATCTAGACTTTACACTTTCCTAAGTAGTTATGAGTTAGTTGTCTCTTACAGTGATAGGATTAAGACACTTGTCATGATCTTGTCTTATCCTATCTCTCCTCCTTTCCTTTATAAGCAAGGAATCTCTAGCATATTTTGCATTGCATTGTATTATATTGCATTACATATTGATCATTGTATCATATTGCAATTCTTTTTTGGTGGAATAACATCTTCCATTGTTGCTTCTCTCTATCTCTTGTGGAGGTTATTTGGTGTTGCAGATTGAAGATCTTGGGTTGCTCACTTCAACACGATATCAGAGCTTTGAATTTGACAAGCCCCTTCCATTTTTTTATTAGAGTTTCCATTAAGTTTTCTATTGTGATTTGAGTTTCTTGTATGATCTTGAAAATTCCTCGTATGCTCTTCTCTTGAGTTACAATATGATCTTGAGAATTAAAAAGGGTTTGCAAAGATTTTTTACTCCTATATTGCATGTATTCATTTTGGTGAGATCTGGTGATTGCAACACTTTTGGCTATAATGGTAGTATTTTTGGTTGTCCCATTGTATCTAGGAGGCTCAATAAAGTCATATTTGGCTTTTGTTTCACTCAATCGGGTCACCATTTGCATTTTTTGAAAATAACTTAGATTTGGAGCTCAGTTTGGTGAACATATTTCTACATGAGCATTTTTTGCAAAAAAAAAGCCTACCATTATGTTGGGGTGTCCGTTTGCGAGAATTTTGATATATTATTTGCCCATATTTGGCAAAAGTTTATTTTGGGGAAAAAAAACTTTACCTGGAGGGTTGTACGGCCCCCAGGTCTAAGGTACAACTTGCAAAAAATATTATTTAAAAAATAATTCTCTGCAATTTAATATTTTCAGGATTTATTAAAAAAAAATTGAGCATATTATAAATTTGGCAAACTAATATATTTTTGGGGTGATATTATATTGTTTCAAAATCTGTGGACAATTTATTTTTTGGATGACATTTATTTGTTGGTAGGTGTTGTACCTGCACTTTTTGCAAATTCTATCAACATTTATTGCCATTGACCATCATTTTCTGCTCATCACCAATGGTTTCCTTCACAAGCCGCTTCTTCCTAAGCCCTAGTTTTATTGGTGTTTTTATTGGAAATTTCTTAGAAAATCACAAGGAATCCATTTATAACCTCTAATTTCAATTTTGGAAAGAATCATCTTTTTCTTTTATCACCGTGTGTTATAAATGGTTGATTTGAGCTTGTCACTTGTACAAATTGCAAAATTTCTTCATTGTAATTTGTTAGGGGTTGCAAATTGAGTTTTAATACATTATGGGGGGTGAAAGGCATAATTTAAATGCCACATTTTCTTCTTTCTTGTGGTGTTCATGGCAGATCTAAAGAAAATTGAACCACTCACTCCACACAATTATCATACATGGAAGCTAAAAATGACTCAATTATTACAATATAAGGGTCTATGGCCAATGTTAGATGCAGCACAACCTAAATTCACAATCTTGAGATTATGAAAAAAATGTCCATAGATGTAAAATGGATGAAGCAAAAGGGCTCATTTTCTTACGTGTATCTTATAACTCTTTGTTTCACATTTCGGAGTGTAAAACACATAAGAATGTTTGGGATAAACTTGAAGAATTGTATGGTAAAATAAATCAATTAAGAGTCTTGCAAATTCAAGTGGATCTACAAGCACTTTCTCTAGATGCATTTCCTTCAATTCAAGATTTCCTTACATAGTTCAAGTTGATTTTGTCACAATTGAAAGGATGTGAGCATGATATATCTAGTGATGAATGTATCTTCTTGATTCTTTCTAAGTTGAGAGGCCCTTATCAAGTGTTTTCTTCTACTTTCTATTCAACAATGGATATAATGGGGAAATATTATAAAATTCCTTCATTTGAGTTGTTTTGTCAGCATCTTACTAGGGAGGAGGCCAAGTTGATTTAGTTGGATGCCCTACCTAGTTCTAAGTATTATGTTCTACTGGCTCAATCATCCAAGGGTAAAGGAAAGAACAAGAAGCCTAAGACATAATAATCTTCAGGTAGTGAGACTCCATCCAAACCGAAGTAGAAGAACATTCAGAAGTCCACTCCATCTCCTTCTTCTTCTACCTTTGGAGATTCATCAAGTCCAAGTCCATGAAAAAGAAAGGAGATCCGTGTTCATTTTATGGAAAAAATGGGCATGATGCAGCTCATTGTTTCATGAGACTAGAGGCCTTGGAGGAATCTATGAAGAAGCACAACATTTTAGTGTCCAAGACTTCTTCCACAGGAAAATGACAAGCTCTTTCAACATGGGCCATTCATTCATCTTTAGATAGTTGGATTCTTGATTTAGGTGCTTCACATCACATGACCAATTCATGCGATCTTCTTAATTCCATTGTTCATACTTCTACTTCTCATATTGTAGTTGGGAAATATTCACATATTCTAGTTTTGGTGATAAGCTACATTCAAATGCTATATGGGTGCATTGGGGATGTTCTTATTCCTGATATAATTTCAGCGAATCTACTTTCCATATATCAGATTTTTCATTCTGGAGATGGGAAGTCGGTTGAGTTTACTCCACAAAATGTGACTATTAGATAGTTGCAGGATCTTGAGAAGGTTGTTGCTACAGGGATAATTGATCATGAGAACCATTTGTATCGATTTGATGGCTTTGAGTATTCATTGGGTTCATGTTTTGTTGCTCATGATAATTCAATGAGCAAGCTTTGGCATGAAAGATTTCAGAACTTGAACTATAGGTATCTTCAGCAGATGCAAGAACATAACTTAGTGGTTGGTCTTCCAAATATCACTTGCATTGATGGTGTTTGTGAAGGTTGTGTTCTTGGCAAGCAACATCAAGATTATTTTCCTAAGGGTCAACCTACACATGCAACCACACCCATGAGTTGGTCCATAGTGATCTCATGTCATTCTCAACTCCTTTTCTAGGGGCTAAGTATTTGCTCACATTCATTGATGACTTTTCACAATGAACAAGGGTCTATTTTTTGAAGCTCAAGAGTGAATTTTTCACCAACTTCAAGACCTTCAAAAAATTTGTGGAGAACCAGTCAGGTTTTTCTCTTTTACAGACACACAACGATAATGGGGGGGAGTATGTCAATCAGGAATTTTAGGATTTTTGCAGTGAGCATGGTATTCTTCATCAACACACAATTCCTTACAGTCCTCAAAAAATGGTGTGGCAAAGAGAAAGAACAAGACTCTTAGGGAGATGGCCAATTGTATGATTCAGTCTAGGTACATGGATCTAGCATTTTGGGCCGAAGCTGTCAATTGTGCCAACTATCTTTAGAACCCTATGCCCCACAAGGTAGTGCTGAATATGACCCCTAAAGAGGCTTGGTCTCATCACAAGCCTAATGTATCCTTCTTCATATTATTTGATAGTGAGCCTTGGGAATTCATTCTCAATGGTATATGTAAATCAATGGAGAAGAAGAGTCAACAGTACATCTTTGTCCGCTATTGTGAGGATGTGAAGGTATACATATTTTTTGATCCTAACACATGAGAGGTTCATTTTCGACGTGATGTTTAGTTTGCTAAGTCCTTCACCCAGTTTGATCATCCATCGACTTCTTCATCACAACCAAATCAATCTTCTTCATTTGATGATGCTTCGCTACTTGAGGAAGATTTTGATGATGGTCTTGATCCACCTCCTCATTCACCCACTAGGCCATGATGGGCCCGAGTTACTCTTGAGGAGGTTGGTCCTCTTATTGGTGATCCCTCAGACACTCACCGTACTCATTCTCAAACTTCATGAATCAGTCTTTTGAGTCATGTCGTTTCAGAATATCCTCAAAAGTTTTCAAATGCTTGAGGTATTCTAGAGTGGGATAGTGCTATGGCTGATGAGTATTCTTCCTTGATCAAGAATCATACTTGGGATCTTGTGCCTCTTCCTAAGGGAAGAAAGTTTGTTTGGTGCAAGTGGGTGTATCATACCAAGTATGCATCAGATGGTTCCATCGAAAACTACAAGGCTCATCTTGTTGCAAAGGGGTTTTCTTAGGTTGAAGGAATTGACTATTTTGAGACCTTTGCTCCTATTGCCAAGATGAACTATATTCACCTTGTCCTTGCTATACCTGCATCATAGGGATGGTTAGTGTATCAGATGGATGTGAATATTGCCTTCTTGCATGGAGATCTTCATGAGGAGATCTATATGGAGCAGCCACCAATTTTTTGCAGAACCCTTCACTTGTTTGTAGGCTTCAACATTCATTGTATGGTCTCAAATAGGATCCTCGGGCTTGGTATGAGAAGATGGATAGTTTCTTGCTTGCTTCTAACTACACTTACTTCTATTTCGATCCCATAGTTTATACTCAATGACATGGATAGGATTTACTCATTCTTGCACACTCTAAATGGATTATTTGATTCTCACAGGGATTTCTACTTCCATGATTCAGAGTGCACATCAAGCATTGATGGAGCGGTTTGATATGACCAACCTTGGTTTTTGCATTACTTCCTTGGTCTTTAGGTTAATCAAACTTCTGAGGGGATTTTCATTTTCTGGGAGAACTATGCTCTTGATTTGCTTTAGAGGTTGGACATGGATAATTGTGAGCCTTCCCCCACTCCATTCGAGTCAGGTGTTGTACTGTCTACCAATTGCACTACTCCTACAATTGATCCCACCTTATATCGGTAGTTAGTTGGAAGTATTTTGTACTTGACACATAGTCATCCTATTATTTCCTTTGCAGTTGGACTTGTTTCTCACTTCTCACAAGAGCCTCATGAGAGTCATTGGAAGGCCACCAAGTGTATCTTGTGATACATTCAGAGAACTACTCATTTTGACATTCATTACACATTAGGTGCATCTCAAATTGTGGGCTTCACTCACACAGGTTGAGTTGGTGATGTCAATGATCAGAAGTCTACTTTTTGGCTTTTTCTTTTGCCTTGGTTCTGGTTTGATTGCATGGTCATGCAAGAAGAAAACTGCTATTGAATTATCATCAATAGAGGTTGAGTATTGAGGTGCAATTTTGGCTAGTCAAAAGGTTTTGTGGCTTCGTTAGTTGATGACTGAGTTTGGATTCTCTTCCACTTAGCCCACTACTCTTTGGTGTGACAATCAGAGTGTCATTCATATCTCTCACAACCTAGTGGAGCATCAATGTACTAAGCGTATTGAGATTCACATGCACTTCCTTAGGCAACTAATCCAGGATGGTGTTCTTAGCTTGGAGTATATGCCTACAGATCAACAGGTTGTAGACATCCTCACTAAACCTTTGGCATCACCTCGTTATCTTTAGTTGTGATCAATGCTTGGGGTGACGGAAGTTGTCCTTGGGGGGTCTTGAGGAGTCCTTCATTTTTCAATTTTCTTTGCATCTTTTTCTCTCTTTTGGAGAGGAGTTTTCTTCCATAGGTTTTTCTTCTTTTCTCCACTTGTATCTAGTTTATTTGTTTTGTACATGCGTACCTCATCAGGCCTTGTTGTTGGGACCCATATTTTGCATTTTTATATTAGTTTGTTCCTCTGTAAGTTGCACTTAAGGGGGGTTGTTGGTGCACAAATAAGTCTTGTACCTATTGTATTCCCTTACTAGGGAATTAGGGTACTTAAATCACATGTTAAGTTTACTTAGGATATTATTTGTCTTATCTAGATAAGTATTAGTTTTCTTATCTTGACTTTACACTTTCCTAGGTAGTTATGAGTTAGTTGTCTCATGTGATAGGATTAAGACACTTCTTATTCAATCTTGTTTTATCCTATCTCTCATCCTTTCCTTTACAAGTAAGGCATCTCTATCACATTTTGCATTGCATTGTATTGTATTGCATAGCATATTGAATCATTGCATCATATTGCAATTCTTGTTTGGTAGAATAAAATCTTCCATTTTGGCTTCTCTCTATCTCTTCTGGAGGTTATTTGGTGTTGCCGATTGAAGATCATGGATTGCTCACTTCAAAAATTTCCACCTTGGGCATATGAGTCCCAATACAACACTTTTTCCAGTTTTCAAAAGATCTAGATGAGTCACTGAAAGATTCATTTTTTTGCTAAAAAAATCCTAGACTGGGACAAAATCACCTAGTCTTGTGTATGAGTCCTAGTGAGCTTCAAACATCAAAATTTAAGGGTTTTTGAGCTTTTTTTTTACCACATCTTTCTTCCAAGTACCTTTTTGTATCTTATTGTTTAGTTATTTGAATTCAAGTTTCATTTTCTAGGTCATTTAGTTAGATTTGCATAGTACTTTCATATCTTTCTTTCTAAGAACTTACTTAGTGGTGAACCCCCTTTTAGTCTTTAATCACACCCAAGGATACCTTATAGCAGATCTCTTTGCCTAACTCAATCACTAGGTTGAGATCTTTAGAGTTTCCTTGAATAAACTAGAGAGAAATAGGCACTTATCCCTTGTTCCATCTCCTAAAAGGTGGAACCCCTATTTCCTTGTGTTCAATTTTGTTGGAGCTTAATGGAGTGGTAAAAGAAGGGGTTTCACTACAAAAATACAAAGGGTCATACCTAATAAGCCACACCCCATTCTTTGTAGATAACATTGGGTCCAAATCGTATGTGATTTTGATGGAGCAAAGACCCCTAAAATGTGGAAGCTTAGCCAAATCTCTTAAATGAGGAGAATATAAGGTTAGAATGTGTAGACACTTTGATGACACTAGTGAGAATCGATGTATAGTACATGCACCCTTTCTGACTTGCTTGTGACAACATAATATTCTAGCCTACACGAGTTTCTCAGTACACCTCTAGTTGACCTCTATGTTGTGGATAATGTAACAAGGGAAATACTGCTATAATTGATATTAGAGCCTCATAGATCATCTAAATCTAGGTAAAATTCTAATCCATGGAGAGTATACATATTTATTTTCGAAACGAATGAGTTTAGTTTGCTTCTCTATTAATTGTGTTTATGGGTCTTATCATACCATGATATCAATTAGCTTCTAAGATGGAAATATTTCTTATGATCTATATAGTCCTATCTTCTTTACCTTTATCTATTTTCATTAGTGGTGGTTATTTTTTGAAGGTTCTTCAAACTACATTGTGTCAAATATTTTTGCATTGTTGTAGTATTTGATAGGATAGTGGCTTGGTTGTATTATATCTGCATATTTTCTTTATTCATTTTTTCTTCTTCCATGAGTTGTATTTGAGCCATTTTTCCACTCTATCAACATTTGATTTTGTAGAACCCCAATCCAAATACCCGAAAAACACAATAAATAGTCATATTAAGAGATCATATGCAAGTAAGAACAAGGATTCCCCATGAAATCCATTAGCAATGCTTGAAATAGGAAATAAAGCAAGAATGAAATGAAAGAACACGAAAGTAAGCTAAATCCTATTGAAGACAATGCAAACTCTTGATCCCATGGGGGAATTGGTGCCAATTTGATGTGAAAATTGGTCGTTTCCCAACTCCAATGCTAGCTTTGATGATTTGATAAAGATTGTGATCCACTTTGATGAAGAGTGATGAGTGCTTCAAGACAAAAATCTGCATAACCTAGCTACAAATTTGAAAATGTGGATGAAGATTGCTAAATATTTGAGCATGGTAAGTTTACTCAAATGGTTGATGATGAAATGAGGAATGAAGCCTCTTATTTATATAATGTTAAGTTGAAGAGATGTCCAAAATAGAGCAATGTGGGACTAAATTTCATCCAATGACAAAGTGTCGCTTGTCAATATGTGAATGGATGGAGGATGTGCAAGTTTTGATCAATGTACAAGTTTGAAATTTGAATTTGAAGAAGTAAAATGTTTAGGGGGGATGAAAGAATAGAGTTAAATGCCACTTGGCTCAAGGCAAGGACATGTAAGAGATTTTAAAAGCTTTGTTGGATGTACATGTCTATTTGGGGTGATATTTCAAATTTGAAGAATATTCCCACTTGGATGCCTTTTTGAAAGTAAATAGAGATTTAATAAATCAAATAAATTGATTTATTGTGCAAGTGGGAAAAGATAGAGGATGTGACATGCAATTAGATTAAACTAATTAGGTTTCGATCAATTTAAGAGGAGATTAGGTGATTTGACTAATTGATTTAGATTTGTGGGTTGAAATAAATCAAAAAGAGATGAAAATGATTAAGACCTATTTAAATAAATATTTTGATTTATTTAACCAAAGGGGGTGATGTTTGATTAAATTAGATAAATATTTGATTTATTTAATTTAATAGAGGAACTATAGAGATTTAATTAAATAAAATGAATTATTTAATTAAGACAAAGATTTAGGAATTAAGTAAATAAAATGGTTTATTTAATTAACGAGAGATAATGAATTAACAAGATAAAATTGATTTATTGAATTAAGAGATGAGATGTGATGAATTTAATCAAATAAAGCTTATTCGATTAAATGTTTAGAAAAGGGGATGATTTAGGATGAACCAGTGTTAATAGATCAAGATTGGATGTGTGATATCAATCAGTGTATTTTCTGTGTCTACAGATTCTCTTGCATATAAATCCTCTAATTCACATCTACTTCCTTCATACATATTGTTTATCCTTTTCATAACAACAATCATACATTTTATGATATACATTGCTTACTTTTCTTTTTCAATGTGTAGGCATAAAATAGCTATAAAATAAAATTTTAAGCTCCTTATCTAGAAGAAAATTCAATCGGTGAGTGTTGCTATTTAGATGAGATTCAATCCTTCATTTGATGCTATTGGAGTCGCATTATGCAAGATGACTAGGTTTATTGATTAACTTGCTTCATTTTGTTTCAATTTATTAACTGGATTTTATTTGGGATCTCATTGTAGGTTAATGGAATTGCATTGATATTGATAGATAGTTGACATTCAATCTATAAAGAAAGTGCATGTCTCTCACAAAGACCCAGATAGTTAATATCTCCACATTTCAGCCTCTCCTGGTGTTCTAAATTTTCTACTCCTATTAGATTTTCTTCCAATTCAAGATACAACACCAAGACTTTAGATTAATGCTACAATGATGATATTGTACCTAACTTAACTACATGCAATATAAATAATTTTACACTTTTGCTGGAAATTTTGTTAGATTGAAAAAAAAATCAATAAAAAAAGAAACCTTAACATTTTAAATTACATATATTATTCTATAGGCATGTTCCTTTCACCTCCTCTTGATGCAAGTGCTAGTTACACCAACGACGTTCCCTTAATGAATTTTTCTAGATGTATTTTCTCTATCAACAGTTAAAATTGCAGAGAAAGGACACAAGACCATCGAAGAGATCTTGATTGTTCATTTGTGCATTTACTATGGATGGGAGTTGGTGTACCCTCTGTGTTGCATTTACTCTCATTCATTTCCTTCTGCTTGATGCATTTACTATGGATAGGAGCTGGTGTCAAAAATATTTTCCTTGTTGATGCATTTTGATTGTTCATAGAAAGAGAGCATTAAGAGAATTTTTGCAGAATCTTGAGGTAAGTTATTTTCCCCAGTTTCATCCTGTACATGCCCAAGTCAATTTCTCTTAGCCTCTACAAGATCACCTCAAATCATCTTCTATTTTTTTAACTCTAAATTAATTCTTTTTCTCTCTACCCAAGTCAATCTTTGTAAATATTCACTCTTACCTCTAATGCCCATTTCTTCATAAAAATCTACGCTGTAAAAGAGAAAGTGGAGGAGGAGCATTTGGGTTTTGGATAATTGCAAGGGGGGAAAAATGTCATGGTTTTGGTGTTGCTAGAAATGGGAGAAGAGCAGGAATGGATCATCAGAGGTGGTAAAAAATGGAGCCAAAGTGCATACAACCACTGAACTATTAGAAAGAATTCCCACCATTGCATCTGCATCGAAGGTGGGAAAAGGACCCTCCCGAGGCCATGTTCTCATTGAGCTCTTTACTTCTTAAGGTTGTACCACTTCTCCTTTCGCCGATCTACTTATTTCCAAATTCAGGTGCAGTGATATGTAAGGATTGGAGGTGGATGTGCCTATTGTTGTTCTAGGATTATCTAGGATGGAAGGATCCATTTTCCATCAACCTCTAGAAGGTGATCTAGAGAGCCTAATGTCAAGCACTACAGTAGGACATCATTTATACAACACATGTTGTGGTGTAGGGTGGGGCTCAGTGCTTGGGTTCCAATGTTGATTCAATTTTCTCTCTTGCTCGATATGTGCCTCGCTTTACAGCTTCTGACATTCAGGTGGGTCTTTGTATATTAATCTTCATTTTATACTTTCCAAGGAAACTTAAAGTGTACAACTCATCTAGAAAAAATGATATATTTGAAAATAATAACATTTCAATATAAGATTCAAATTATCTAAGCCCATGCTTTTATCCAAGATGTTAGCCATTTATTTCTTTCCATTTGGTTTTCTCTATTTGGTTTCCCATGATTTATTATTCGGGATGATTGGGGTCTAGCTAAAGCAACATCAAATTCAAAAAAGGGCGATATTGCACAAATTGCTTTTCCTATATAATAATGGCATTTTGTTTCTTTTCAAATTAATCTTATCTCAATGAGTTATAATTGTAAATGGTTATTTCTTACAAATTTCTTCCATGGTGATCTAATTACCAGGAATTTTAGTTGTGAATTCTTGTCATGTAAGGAATTTGATGAAAATTATTATGTTATTCTTGATATTTTTGAAGATTGGTTCTAATTTATTTCATATTGATCTTGTTTTCATGAAAATTTGGTTCAATATAATTTATTACACTAACTATTAAGGAATAAGATTGTCTAGAAAAGTTAAAAGATGTTTCTAGAAGAACTAGAATCTTCTAGAAGCTAGAAGCAACTAGAAGATATTCAAGGAAAAGATCATTCTAGTTTTAGAGTTCTCTAGAATATTAGAAGTTTCTAGATCTTAAAGGCACCAACTATAAATATGAGGTTGTCCATTGTGACCAACACTACTATTGAGGTAAATTGTTGGGTTGTATGTAAGCAAGTTAGATCAATATAATTTCTTTCAACCCTTTCATAGTTGTTCTATGCTTTTTTTTCCCCTATTTTCTACTATTATTTTATTATTTGGGCCTATTCTTAAATGGTATCAAGGCTAGAAATATTCTTGAAAAGAAAAAAATTTGTGGGTTTTTCTTTCGCTTCTAGGGTTTTGGACCTAAAAGGAGAAAGACCAATTTTTCAACCTTTCACTCAAGAATAAACCCTTAAGATTTCAATACAAAGGAGATTGAAATCTGGCAAAGGGAAGGTTCTAGGGATTGAATGATGTATAATGAGGGGTTCACCACCAAGTGTAAAATTGGAAAAGATAATGAACTACAAAACACAGTGTGATATGCAAAATGACCTAGAAATGCAAATAAAATAAAATAGAAAGTTGTAAAACTAAAAGTGTGCACCTAGAAACTTGTAGAGACTTGGATGGAGACCATAAATGTTTCTAATTCTAAAATTTTGGCCCACTAGAACCCATTCGCCAATCTGGGCGACAATCCCAGATCGAGGTTTCTGCATACGAACAAGTTTCTCAGAAAAGGGTATCCAAAAATGCCAAAATCTCAAAATTGGCCAAAAATGGGACTCATTCACCACTTGTGGCAAATGATTCAAGTTTGGATTTTCTAGAAATTCAAAGTTCTGATCTACACTTCTCGGTCTGCTATTTTTGTTCCTGCGGGTTCCCAAATCGAAAACTCTGATTACAGGGCTATAGGTGACTTTTTGTGAAGATGATGACCTAGCAATTGGAGAGATAGCTTCAAAAACCTTGTAACCTATCCTTCATTGATTTCCAAGTCTTCAAAACACCTAGATTTGCAATCACACAAAGAAAGAGAGAGAGAGAGAGAGAGAGAGAGAGAGAGAGAGAGAGAGAGAGAGAGAGAGAGAGAGAGAGAGAGAGAGAGAGAGAGAAATGTTGATTCTTAGGGAATAAGGGTTTTCCTTGGTCAAACCCCTTTTAGGTAATTAAACCAAATGATGAAATAAGATGAAGCATGAACATGAAGTACTGAAATTAAAAACTTCCCACGATGATGGATCTTGAGTTGCTACAACAATTGATAAATAATCTTGTTCTTGAATGCCTTAGAATTGATCTTGAAAGCTAGCTTGACTGGATAACATGTAGGCTTATGTTTCTTGTTATTTCTTATGTGAAATGAGGATTTGAAGGATTTCTTATATAGGCAATCCACTCACACGACTGTTAATTTGATCCCCAAGGCTGACATTGAAGAAATTTGAAACAAAAACCCATTTTTCCCACTCAAAGCCTTAAAAATAGGCCAAATGGGACTCATTCACCCAAGGTGTCAAATGGATCCCACATGGGGCTATGTTTCATGCTAGAGTGTTGAGGAGTGAATATTTTAAGCTTTTATGTTGATTTTGTTGGGTCTTTGATCAAAATATACCTTGGGATGCACAATATGGGGTCACAGGGTCCTATTAATGATGATATAAAGGTTATAAATGCAAGAGGGCCCAAGATCCAATGTGAAAGTGTAAATAAATACACTTTACAACACTAAATTAAGGAAAAATTGGCTCTATTTAGCTTAGAAGAGCCCTAAATCCCATGTGAATATGTAAAACACATTACCACACTAGATTATGTCCACTTGATTTAAAAGCCTCCCAAATTTAATGCGAAGATGTAAATAAATATATTTTACAACATTAAATTAGGACAGAGTTAGGTTAATTTAGCTTAAAATGGACCCAAGACCTAATGTGGATGTGTAAAATACCTTACAACACTAGACCATGGTGACCTTAAATCCAATTTATCATTAATTATTCCCATATCAAGTAATGTACACATTTTTATACACTACATTTAGCCCCCACTTTAGTGGGAGGATGAACTTGCTTTAAATTCACACTAAAGTAGACATTCAAGAGGGGTCCAATCGTACCAATATGGATGGTCTAGGATAACAAAGATGAAGGAGGCAGTCAAGCCCCCAGGATCCAAGATCCTAATTCAAACTAACATAAGCACAAAAGGACATACACAAGGTGAATGATATGTAGCAGAACAAGATATGTGATCAAAATGACAATAATTAGAAAGAGGAACAAAAATAAGTAAAAATAAAAAGGTGGATCAAGCTTCAACCATTTCTCCAACACGATGTGGATCAGATCTAGGCTGGTTGTCCAAAAGAAGAATACTCACTCTAAGGTGACAAAACTCTTGGATATCCATTGGGTGAGAATTCCTAAAAGGTGAGAAACATTCATGGCTAGTATGCACTCTCACACACGCAAGTGGCTATGGGGAAATTCATGCCTTAGATTGGGATTCTCGCTCAAACCATACAAAAGTTATACCTCCTAATAACTTTAATAAGGCACCACATAAAAATGATCTTTGAGCTTCATGAGACAAGAAAAAAATTGTATGCTTTGAGCTCATGAACAAACAGGATGGTGCTATAGGCATGCAAGTTGTGTTATATGCAAGGTGGGCATATAAAAATTGTTGTAAATGCAAAATAATGTAAGGAATGTTCAAAGGTATTTTTCTTAATTCATGTAAAGTATCTTCTTAGGGACCATCATCCCTAATATCTTCAAGAGAGGACAAGTCAAAGAAATATCACGCTCTTGGAGCAAATCAAGCCCAATGAAATCACCAAGAAAAGGATGCATCACAAGAAGAAATAGAATTTCACAATGAAACATGATGAGTGTTGATGTATGCCCCCACTTTAAAGAAGTTACTAGCACCATTACTATGAGAAATTGCTTCAAAGTAGAAGAATAGATGAGAGATTATTCGGAAAACCCTATGCCAAGTAATGTGTTTCCGATAAGCTACGTCATGAATAAGGTAGTATGTCACATGTGAACCAAATTAAAGAAATTCATCCACATCACAAGCTTGCTCTGATATGTACATGAAAGGTGATTGACTAGAAAAAAGAGACAACAACAAGTGACATACGAGGATAAGGCTATCTAACCCCTTGCCCCCACTTAGTGCAGGACAAGGATGGGCCCAAATAGGATGAAAGTAAGATTCAGTTAGAGGAACTAGGTGCTTCAACCCAAGGAAGAGCACCACAATTCTTAAGATGTTGAATTTTGTTACTCAAAGCCTTACATTCATTAGTGGCATGACCATGAACTCTATGATATTAACAGAATGAAGTTTTGTAATAGATTTTATTTCGTGTTCTTGGAGGAAGGGATATCAAGTGATCTTTGAGGATTCTTCACAAGATACCCTCTTGATCAATGGAATATGTTCCTTTATTATGCAACAAAGATATCTCTTGCTTAGTACAAGATGTCATACCTACACAAGACTCTTTAGATTGAGAGATTTTATTCTCTCTTGTACATGAGGGTGTAAAATATAACAAAGTCAAGTCATTAGTGTTTTGCATGATGACATTGACATTAAGCAAAGATTTCCTTGTTTCTTTTGTCTCTTTCAAGGAATCTTTTGCAATAGTGTTGATATTGAGTGAAGGCTTATTTTATGGGTTGATTTCTATGAAAGGACAATAACCAAGACCATGAGTTGTTTGTTACATGTTAGGATATATAGGGAGATGTATACCTTCTTCTCTAGCACCACATCCTTTTCCATTGTAGCTGAGTTGTTTCATCATTTCATAAACTTTTCCATAAATATTCTTCATCTCTTTTGGATTCGGTGGTTGTTCATGATTAAGTTTATCAAAGTTCATTGTTTTGTTTTATTTTTCTTCTAAAGTGGTTGAGGTGGGTGCTTTCGAAGGGTCTTCTGAGTTTTTTGTTGACATTATCACTTTTTCTTTTTCATGCTTCCTTATTATGATCTTCGGTTTCCCATAAGAGCTAGGTGTGAAATCCAAGGAACCCCAATCATTGTCTAATAGCTTTGTGATTTATTCAATGTGTTTTTACTTTTATTTTTGTTGTACAAGTTCCACTTGTGTAGTTGGTGTTAATGTGTCCAAAGGATTTTCCTTGTTTTTCTCAATGTTTAAACAACTATTTGGGTTAGGGTCAGCTTCGAGTGTGTACACTTTGTTGTTGTAGATGTATTTTATTTTATGATGAAGAGTAGAAGGCACCCCATTCATTTCATGAATCCACGGTCTACCTAGGAGAATATTATATGAGAGATCATGTGGCATAACATGCATTGGTGTTTCCAATGTGGCCATTCCAGTTTTAGTAGGTAAAGTGATCACACCAAGCAATTTTTGGTCTACATTGTCAAATCCATAGATAGACAAGGAATCAAGTTGAATTTTTTATTTAGCCAAACCAATCCTATCCAAAAGGGTTACACTAAACACATTAAGGGTTGAGCCATTTTCAATAAGGGTTCTCTTTATCCCTTTGCTTTTGTATTGAGCTTTATGAAAGCATCATTTTTTTTTGTACTTCCAAAGAGGGGAGTTCACTTTCGTGGAAAAAAATGTCAAAATTTATTCCTTGGATCATAGTTGTTATGTCATTTGGTTGTGCATCAGAAGGGATAGGAACTTTTTGTAAGGTGGTTTGAAGCATAGCATGATAATTAGGTGAATTCTAAATTAAGTACCATATGGATATTTTTGCAAGAGTGTTTTTAAGTTGTTCAACAAGGTTGTACTCCTTTCCACTTTGTGGAGATAAATGAGGAGGACCATAAGATAGGGTTAGGTGGGATAATATTAGGAAATGGGAGGGATGTTGAAGGTGTTTCTCTTGGTTGTGGATTTTTCATGGTGTTATATGTATGATCAACGATATTATGACTTGGTTTCTATGATACATTATTCTTAGGTGGGTAAAGTATGAGTTCATGTTTGTTTTGAGTTTATGGTTTGTGTGAAGGGAGGTAAAGAAAAAGTTCAGATTTGTTGTGAGTTTGAGGTTTGTGTGAATGTAGGTAAAGAATTGGAGGATGCTTAGGATGTCCTACAGGGTAGCTAGGAGGTCCATTAATCAAGGGGGGTCTAATGGACACTTGCGCATTCATAACCTCAGCAGTCTTGGTTTGATGTATCTATAATAAAGGGAAATCTAGAATCGCCTATTTTTCATCACCTAAGGAAGCCACCTTACTATTATTGTCACTTTCTTGCACCATGATATTCTCCCTAGGAAGAGAGATTTTAGGAGAGCTACAAACCAAATGTTCTTGACATTCAAGGATTGGTTCTTCTAGAATGACTTGATCGCAAGTAGGAGAATGATCAATGGTTGGATTGTCTTGTTTATCAATAGTGGGGATATTATGAGACGAATCTATTTGATTGTCCTTTTTCTCTAAGGTCTCATTCTCTTGTACCATATTATCTACCCTAGTAGGAGATATTTTAAGATGTTCATCACATTCCATGTTAAGATTTTGTAAAGTATCTTCATCACAAGTAGGGGAGGCATCAAGAGAAGGACAACTATGATTTCCATTCTTACCAAATATATTATCCCAAATGGTAGAAGCATTAGGGAAGGGAGGAACAATATTCCCATGACTCTTAATAGGTGCATCTTCTAACACCAACCTATACTCTTTGCATTGAGGAGGGATAGTAGGAGAAGGACAATTATGATTGTCATGGCTACCTATTATATCATCCTCTTTTGCTAAAACATTCTCACAAGCAAGGGATGAATGGGGACTAGGTAGGGTGATGTTTAGAAATGTGTCTATGATCTTATCAAGTATTGTTTTCTAATATCTTCCAAAAGGGGAGGAGGAGAGGGACAATCAATAATCTCAATGCTTGTATCTTCATTCACCAAGATACCTTTGTCACTAATAGGAGAGGTATTGGGAGAAGAACAAGTATGATTGTTATGATTGTTTAAATTTGCATCCTCTTTTGTTATGACATTCTTACAAATCTGGTAGATACTAGGAGGGTATCCAACATGCTTATCAAAGGTTTTACTTTTCTTTCCTAGATTATGCCCATGGGTAGAGAAAATAGAATCATTCAAGCCACTTGATATTCTAGAAACACTAAATTCTTGAAAAGAACACATGATATCATGAGAAAGTAAATAAAGTGCAATTCAATGACTTAAAGTGAAATGTTTAAATGCAATTTTTAGATTTGAAACAAGGTAATTTACTAATTACACTATGCAAATATAAAAATGGAATGTTGAGAATGCAAATTTGAAATGAAGCAATCCATGAAATAGACTAATTTAAGCTAGTTTTGTGAAATGCATGTAACAAAAATCCAACCCAATGAAACAACTAACCAATGGAAAAAAATAGAAGCTTAAAAACAAGGTTTTCAGTGTTGTAAAAGGCTATTTCAGATCTATTCTAGGATTGATTTTCCCAAGGTGGTGAATGAGTCCCAGTATGGATTTTTTTCAAAATTTTCAAGAATTTCCAATGGATTTTGATTTTTTTTAGTTTGTATGATGTGTATCCTAAGTGAATATGCAATTTTTAGATGATTTGCAATGATTTGAGATGAAAAAATGCAACCTATATGGACTTTTACTAATGCAAAATTTTGAAACCCTAGAATAACAATTAACTAATGCAAACCCTAATACAAAGTTAATGCAAGATAAACATATGATGATGATGGAATCCAAATCAGAAAATAAGGTATTCTAAATGTAGGTTCACCACAAAGAAAAGAAGAAAATTTTTGAGCTTTTATTTTGCTTCTAGGGTTTTGGATCTAAAAGGAGAAAGACCAATTTCTCAACCTTTCACTCAAGAACAAACCCTTGAGATTTCATTGCAAAGGAGTTTGAACTCTGGAAAAGAGAAGGTTCTAGGGATTGAATGATGAATAATGAGGGGTTCACCAACAAGTGTAAACTTGGAAAAAATAATGAATTGCAAAACACAGTGTGATATGCAAAATGGCCTAGAAATGCAAATGAAACAAAATAGAAAGTTGTAAAACTGAAAGTGTGCACTTGTAAACTTGTAGAGACTTGGATGCAAACTGGAAATGTTGTTGATTCTAAAATTTTGGCCCACTGGGACTCATTCACCAATCTGAGCGAATCAGTGCTAGATCGAGGTTTTAGCATAGGAATAAGTGATGAAGAGGAAAATGGGTATCCTTTTTGGGATATCACACTTTTCCACTCAACCATTCACTAGTGTCCTAGGGGTCCTAATTGGATTAAGTAAAAACCTCACAAGGTGATCCAATTATCAATCAGAAGGGTCCTAGGGAGGGGTTCTTTAAGTTCTAAGGGGTTCACCACCAAGCAAATGCTTGGAAAAGAAAATGTTTGAAAACATGTTGTGATATGAAAAATGACCTAAAACTAGAAATGCAAGCTAAATGAGAGATGCAAATGATGAAATTATGCAATAGGGAGATGGTGTGTGTGCACCTGGGAAATTTGGAGATGTTGTGAGGATTTTGGAAATGTAAAGAAGCTGCCAAATATGTTGTGGAGGACTAAGATTCCCAAGATGGCGTATTAGTCCCACTGCTATCTTTCGGAGCAAATACAAAGTCTTTGGATCTCAAAACCAGATCTCTAAAAATCTCTGAAAAATGAGGTTGGGAGGACTAAGATTCCCACGATGGCATATTAGTCTCGTTCTAAATTTCTAAAAACTCTGAATAAGATCTTGAGCTCCAAGGTCTGGACTAGCTTCCCTCCCGATCCCAGGTTCTAAATCCTCTGAATATGGTCTATAGGAACGAGTTTCTATGAAGATGACAACTTTTTAATGCCACTTTTCACTCTAAGTGATCTTCAAGACTTCAACCTATATCTGCAATCACAAATATGCAAGATGGAAAAACTTGTTGTTTGTTAGTGAATGGGGGTTTTCCTTGGTCAAACCCCTTATTGCTAATTAAACCTTAAAAATGAAATAAAAATAATCAAGGAAATGGTGAATGAACAACATGCAATGCTACAACTCACCAAACCCTTGTAAAGTCTGCAAACTTGTATGTAATGGTTGTAATGGATATGGATCTTGAATGCTTGAGAGATAGGACTTGGATTGCTTTGCTTGACTAAAAACCCTACATCACAAATGTTAGCACAACAACACACATTATGCAAGAAAAATCTTTGATATGATGCTTGAATCTGAAAATGGCTTCAAATGCTTGATGAATCTACTCTTAAATTCTCTTTTTAACTCAATTATGCTATGATAAAAGATCTCACAAAATACTTTGGTTGAAATGAATCAAGGAACCTTATATTTATACTTATCTATGCTTAATATCCCAAAATTACACCATAACAAGCTAACATATAAATTCATTAATTAAAGGAGGCTCAATCCCACCAAGATTTGAAATTTAATCTCAAAAATGACTCAAGGAGGACTAAGACACCCTAGTTGGCATCTTAGTTCCAAGTCCTAAAAACTTGGGACACAGACACCAAAAAGGGGCCCAATTTGGAGATGCCAAAATTAAGGTCTCGAGAGCCTTGGGGGACTAAGATGCCCCTAGGTGGCATTTTAGTTCTGACCCAAAAATCAAGAGCACACCGATGGAGTCATTAAATTATCATTTATGCATTGGAGAATGTCAGGATTAACCAGAAAAATATGTCATTCTTAGGGCTTGTGGACACAAAATAGGACCAGTTAAGCCATAAAGAAGTATAAATAAAGCAAGGTGGGCCCAAACAAGTGTGAAAATGCAAGGGTATGCATTTGACTACACTACATTTAGCCCCCACTTTAGTGAGAGGATGAACTTGCTTCAAACTCACGCTAAAGTAGCCAACCACAAAATCAAGAGGGTTTTAAATGTACAAATTTTAGTAAGATAGGATGAAAATAATCAAGAGGGTGGCCAAGCCCCCAAGATCAAGATCCTATGGAAAAACCAACATAAGCACAAAGGAACACGTTTGTGGATGATATATGAATCCATAACCAAATTGTAAACATACACCATCAAAGGCAAGGAAGAGGCAAACAAAAGAGGAAAACTACAACAAATCAAGCTTCAACTTTTCATCCAATGCGGTGGACCGGGTCTAGGTTGATTGTCCAAAAATAGGTTTACAAGAGGAATTTTTTGTCCACTATGCAAACAAAATTCATGCTCACGATGGCTAGTGGGAGCTTAGTGTCCACTAGGTGAGCCCCAAGGGACCATATTAAAGCCATACCTCCATGACTTTAATAAGGTACAAAAATGCATGCTCACACAAGCTAGTGAAGCTAGGTGTTCACCAGGTGAGCCCCAACAGACCATATCAAAGTCATACCTCCATGACTTTAATAAGGTACAAAAAGGAAAAATGCAACAAGAAAGAGGGATGCTCAAAGGGATTTTTCTTAGTTCATGTGAGGTCTTACTCTTCTATGGTACATCATGCTTAACATCTCCAAGAGAGGATAAATACAAGGTCTCATCCTGAGAACATCATACCCAATGCTTCCAAGAGAGGACAAGTGCAAAAGGGTCTCATCTTATTTCCAAGAGAGGACAAGTGCAAGGTCGCATCTTGGGGAACATTGTGTCTAATGTTTCCAAGAGAGGACAAGGAAATATCACACTCTTAGAGCAATTCAAACCCAAAGACACCACCAAGAGGAAAAATGCATTGCATAAAGAAAGAAAATCACATCAAGGAACATGAAAGGAAAAAAAATATGAAAATGAAATCAGTCCAACATAATGCCAATGTATGCCCCCACTTTAAAGAAATTGCTAACACCATGCTGTGAGAAATTACTTTAAAGTAGCAAAATGAAAAATGCAATCAAGGAGGAAGACATGAGAGTTGACTTGGAAAGCCCTATGCCAAGTCATATGTTTCCAAGTAAAGCCACATCATGCAATAGAAAAGGAAAAGAAAGGGGTTTCCCCCAAAATGAAAACACCAAATAGATAAGGGATCTATGGATTTGGGGTTAGTTTTTTCTTTGTTGCAATGATATTAGAGAGCTTGGAGTTGTCATCATTCCCCAAATGCATAGAACTAGAAGAATGACACAAAGAGAGAAAAGAAAAAGAAAATAAAGAGCCTTTTGGGTCAACATGGAAGAAACATAGGGTCTCTCAATGCCTTGCATCATCCCCAAAATTAAAAAACAAGACAAATGAAAGGAAAAGAAAAGCTAATGAGTTTTTTTTTGGGTCAACATGAAGGAGACATGAATATCTCAATGCCTTGCATCATCCCTTAAAGGAAAACACAAGAAATGAAAACAAAAGGAAAAGATAAAAGATTAATCAAAAGGAAAAAGTATACAACATATAGAAGAGTGAAGGTACAAATAGAGGAATGCACATAGAGAAAGAAACATCAAACACAACATCACGAGAGATCACATTACATAAATGAAAGCAAACAAGAAGAAAATGAAAAGTAATAGTAAGGAATAGGCGAGTCAACCTAAAGCAAGTTATCCACCTCCCCAATCTCAGTCTGTATAAGTGGAAGGTAGATAATGAACCAAAGGGACAACAACAAATGACTTACTAGGACAAGGACAAAAAATTCTTGTCCCCACTAAGTGCAAGACAATAATGGGATAAGGTAGTTGATGAGAAGGGTCATGTAATAGTGAGAATAGAATATTCTACAACTATTACATGACAAGAGGGGCAGAGAATATGTTATGTGATCATTGGATAGCAATTATCACCATCAAATTGATACTTGCTCAATATTTCTCTTAATGCATGACACTCATCAGTACTATGTCTAATGATTTGAACAATAATATGCACAATGTGAAATTTTGCATCTTTAGGGTATAGCACAAGTTAGTTCATAGGTGATAATATTTATTAACCCTTGGTTGAAAAGTATTTGTAATTTTCTTTCACTTTCAGGTGGTGGACGGAGGGATTGTAACTTTTGTAATTTATATGGTCTTTTCTGTTTGCTAGATTTTCCAACTTCTGTAGATGGGGTTAGGGAAGGAGGTCCTAAGATCATCCTATCTTTATCCTTGTTATTGTGTATGATCTATTGGTTGTTCTTTAGGAAGAAGGATATTCAAGTTAGGGGGAGAATCCAAGATCACCGTACCATCACTTCAGAGCCTTAGATATTCTCTAGAAGGCTTTTCGTTATAAGAGGGATCTTGGTATCCTAATCCTTTTGTGTGCTCATCGGTTGGTTTTTTCTCTAAGATTTGATGAATTTCATGTTCAATTCTTGTCTTACATCCTTGTTTTCTCAAGATGGTGAAGCCTTTGCCATATGTTTCTTCTAGGTTGATTAGAGTGTTTGTTATTTTTTTATCATAAAAAGGTTGAGTGTTTGCTTGTTTATAGTAACTAGGTTCACCTCTTGTATGGAACTTAGGTTCAACTTTTGCTTTGGTTTCTGGATGTAAGTAACCAAACATCTCAAGGGGTGGTATTGTGGGAGGATCTGGTTGTTTCAGGGAGGAATAGAAGGATGCATTAGCTTCAAGGTTATCAAGACAATCATTTAGGAACCAGTTCATGTTGTCATAATCTTCTCTAATGATATCAACATCATGAGGAGGACATGCATTAGGAGTTGAGTGAGCGTGAGTGAGTTCAATCTCATTTGGGTCATTACCAAAGGCACAATTTGGCACATCTACCAAAGATTTCAATGACATCCACAATTTTCCAAAGTACATATCCATGATGCAAGATTGAATAAATGCACTTGAAATGAAAGAAAATGGAATAACAATAAATAGGGAAATTGAAACAAAAAATAGAAAGTAGCCCACAAAAACATAGAAAAGCAATTTTAGATCCTGAAAACTTGAGAATCAAAGTAAATAGAGACTAAGACGTAGGAAGGGCGTCTAGGTCCTGTTGGTGAGATTTTGAAGTTTCAAAGGCTAAAACAGATAGGAAACAACAGAGAGATTTTTGAAGCAAAAATCCTGAGAGGGACTAAGATTCCAAGAAGGGTTTTTTTAGTCCTAGTAGAGGATTTTTGTAGAAAAAAAGTGAATTTTGGAATGTCAACAATGTTTAGAGATTGCCTATGCAATATACTGATGCTCAAAAATAGAAAAATGTGCAAATGAGTGCAAGAAAAAATAGCTAGAAGCAAGCAATTGAATGCAATATTTGAATTCAATTTTTCAATTTTGAATGCAATCAAGATGAAGAACAATGCACTTTCTAGTTTTTCAATGAAATGAAATGATGCAATAAAGTAAATATGCAACCTATATGCACTTTCACTAATGCAAATATAAAAAACCCTAAATGCAATTTCATTAATGTAAGATGCAAGATACCTTATATGCACTTTCACTAATGCAAGATGCAATGCAAGAATGAATTCTGTCTAGATCTAAGGACTTAATAGACTCCAAATTAGAAAAGAAAAAGTGTCTGGTTCACCAAAATGATGATGAGGAAAATGGGTATCCTTTTTGGGATATCACACTTTTCCACTCAACCATTCACTAATGTCCTAGGGGTCCTAATTGGATTGACTAACAACCTCACAAGGTGAGCCAATTCTCAATTAGAAGGGTCCTAGGAAGGGGTTCTTTAAGTTCTAAGGGGTTCACCACCAAGCAAATGCTTGGAAAAGAAAATATTTGAAAACACGCTATGATATGCAAAATGACCTAAACCTAGAAATGCAAGCTAAATGAGAGATGCAAATGATAAAATTATGGAACACAGGGATGGTGTGTGTGCACCTAGGAAATCTAGAGATGTTGTGAGGATTCTAGAAATGCAAAGAAGCTGCCAAAATATATTGTGGAGGACTAAGATGCCCAAGATGGCGTATTAGTCCTGCTCTTGTCTTTCAGGGAAAATATGAAGTCTTCAAATCTCTAAAATTCTCTAAAAAATAAGGCTGAGAGGACTAAGATGCCCAAGATGGTGTATTAGTCTTGCTACTATCTTTCAGAGAAAATATGAAGTCTTCATATCTCGAAATCGGATCTCTAAAAATCTTTGAAAAAATGAGGCTGAGAGGACTAAGATGCCCAAGATGGCGTATTAGTCCCATTTTGAATTTTTAAAACCTCTGAATAGGATCTTGAGCTCCAAGGTCTACACTAGCTTCCCTCTCAATCTCAAGTTTTGAAACTTTTGAATATGGTATGTAGGTGACTTTATGTGAAAATGACAAGTTTGTAATGCAACTTTGCACTCCAAGTGATCTTCAAGACTTCAACCTATATCTGCAATCACAAATATGCAAGATTGAAAAACTTGTTGTTTGTTAGTGAATGGGGTTTTTCCTTGGTCAAACCCCTTGTTGTTAATTAAACCTTGAAATGAAATAGAAATTTAATGAAGGAAATGGTGAATGAATAGCATGCAATGCTACAATTCACCAAACCCTTGTAAAGTCTACAAACTTGTATGTAATGGTTGTAATGGATATGGATCTTGAATGCTTGAGAGATAGGACTTGAATTGATTTGTTTGACTAAAAACCTTACATCATAAATTTTAGCACAACAACATAGATGATGCAAGAAAACTCTTTGATATGATGCTTGAATCTGAAAATGGCTTCAAATTCTTGATGAATCTCCTCTTGAATGCTCTTGTGAACTCAATTATGTTATGATAAAAGATCTCACAAAAGACTTGGGTTGAAATGAATCAAGGAACCTTGTATTTATACTTCTCTATGCTTAATATCTTGAAAGTACACCACAACAAGCTGACATATGAATTCAGTAATTAAAGTAGGCTAAATCTTGCCAAGATTTGAAATTAAATCTCGAAAATGACTCAAGGAGGACTAAGATTCCCTAGGTGGTTTATTAGTCCCAAGTTCTAAAAGCATGGGGCACAAACACCAAAAAGAGGCCCAATTCAGAGATGCCAAAATTAGGGTCCCGAGAGCATAAGGGGACTAAGACGCCCTAGGTGGAGTTTTAGTCTCGACCCAAAAATTAGGGACACACCGATGGAGTCATTAAATTATCATTTATGCATGGGAGAATTTTGGGATTAACCAGAAAAATATGTCAATCTTAAGGCTTGTGGACACAAAATAGGACCAATTAAGCCATAAAGAAGCATAAATAAAGCAAGGTGGGCCTAAACAAGTGTGAAAATGCAAGGGTATGCATTTTATGACACTACAATAGGTTTCTTGAAAAAGGGTATCTGAAAATGCCAAAATCTCAAAATTGACCAAAAATGGGACTCATTAGCCACTTGTGGTGCATGAGTCCAATTTGGATTTTTTGGAAATTCAAAGTTTTGATCTGCATTTCTCAGTCTACTCTCTTTGTTTCCCTAGGTTCCAAGATCTGAAACTCTGATTACGAGGTTGTAGGTGACTTTTTGTCAAGATGATGACCTAGCAATTGGGGAGACAACTTCAACAACCTTGCAACCTATCCTTCAATGATCTCCAAGTCTTCAAAACACCTATATTTGCAATCACATAAAGAAAGAGAGATAAAATGTTGATTGCTAGGGAATAGGGGTTTTCCTTGGTCAAACACATTTCAGGTAATTAAACCAAATGATGAAATAAGATGAAGCGTGGACATGGAGTAATGCAATTAGAACCTTGCCATGATGATGGTTCTTGAGTTTCTATAACAATTGATAAAGAATCATGCTCTTGAATGCCTTAGAATTGATCTTGAAAGCTTTCTTGATGACCTTGGAATGCTTAACCCTTGCTTGCTTGACTTGATAACATGTAGGCTTATGTTGCTTGTTATTTATTATGAGAAATGAGGATTTGAAGGCTTTCTTATATAGGAAATCCACTCATGTGACTGTTAATTTGATCCTCAAGGTCGACATTAAAGAAATTTGAATTAAAAACCCACTTTTCCTGCTCAAAGCCTTAAAAATAGGTCAAATGGGAATCATTCCCCATCCTAGGTGAATGATCTCCACCTGGATGGGACTCATTCACCCAAGGTGGCGAATGGGTTCCACAAGGGCTATTTTTCATGCTAGAGTGTCGAGGAGTGAAGATTTTAAACTTTAATGTTGATTTTGTCTACTCTTTGATCAAAATATGCCTTGGGATGCACAATATAGGGTCATTGGGTCCTATTAATGATTATATAAAGGTCATAAATGCAAGATGTCCCAAGATCTAATGTGAAAGTGTAAATAAATACACTTTACAACACTAAATTAAGGGAAAACTGGGTATACTTAGATTAGAAGGGCCCTAAATCCCATGTGAATGTGTAAAAAACATTACCACACTAGATTAGGTTCACTTCATTTATAGGCCTCCCAAATTTAATGTGAAGATGTAAATAAATACATTTTACAACATTAAATTAGGACAAAGTTAAGTTAATGTAGCTTAAAACGGTCCCATGACCTAACGTGGATGTGTAAAACACCTCACAACACTTGACCAAGGTAACCTTAAATCCAATTTATCATTAATTATTCCCATATCAAGCAAGGTACACATTTTTCTATGCCACACTTCTAACAGGGTTAAGATACTGTTGGATTGATATTTGATTAGCAAGATAATCTTTGAAGTGGTTTGATCTATTTGTTTGAGCGTTGTTTTTTTTCTAACATGGGCACTACAAATGAAATTTTTCCAATCTTTGATGGAAGTGGATTTTTAGATTGGAAGATTGCTGTTAAGAGTGCTTTGAGAGAAAAGGCTCTATGGAGTATAATGAATAAAGAGATTGGAGAACCTCAACAAAAGAAATAAAAGGAGTTATGGGAACGCAAGTTGGAGCAAGCTAGAGGAATTATTGGTAACACCTTGAGTCCCAATCTTAATAGAAGATTTTTTGATATTGATAGTCCAATAAAACTATGGGAGAATCTAGAAAAAGATTATAAAGATGCAGATATTGCTAGTGTGTTCAACATAGAAGAAAAAATGGTGAACATAGGCCTAACTAATTTTGAAAAAATGGTTGATTACTTTAATGAGGTTACATAGTTAAATGCCCAGTTGAAGAAAATAGGTGTTGAATATACAAAAAAGGATTTTCAGTTGATTGCAATGGTTGAAAGTAAGCTTCCCCAACCTTACAAGGTATTTAAAGAATCAATGAAAAGGGTTATCTAGTTAAATCCTAATACCCCCAGCAAATCTTTGATCAATTTTGTAAGTTAGTTTTAGATGAAGGGGCTCAACTTATTAAAGAAGATTATATTAAGAAGAATCATGCATATGCAACTAAGAGTAAATCATTTTCTAGATATGATGATGGAAAGAAGAATTGGAAAGGATATAATAAATCTCAAAATAATGGTGATTCTAACCAGTTTTCTAGAAATGAGGATGTAGAAAAACAATTGGAAATAAAACCCATTATTTGTAGGTATTGTGGAGGTGAGAATCATATGGAAGAAAAAAAATTGAAGAAGAGGAACAATGAAAGAAAAAAATACAAGCCTAAATAAGAATATTTTAAGGACAAAAAGATAGATAAGAAAAGCTTTGTGGCCATCTCCAGTCAAGTAAAATCAAGTGTAGAGAAAACTTTTGAACCCTAAAATACATCTAGAGTAAAGGGATGATACTTTTCTTCAAATTCTAATAAAGAATGGATTTGAGATTCAGGAGAATCTTTTCACATGATTGGAGATAGATCTTTATTTATTGACTTTCATGAAGGAAAGAATTCGTATCAAGAAATAACTATTGGAAATAAAATGAAACTATCAGTTCTAGGAATATAGACTATTAGTGTAACAAATGGAACTTTGAAAAATGTTTTACTAGTTGAAGGATTGGGGGTGAATCTTATTTCAATATATAGAATATCTCAAGCTCTATATGAGTTTTTTGTTACTGCTGATCAAGTTATTATAAGAGATAGAAAAGACCCAAAAAGTGTTGTTGCTATTGGAAGAATTGACTATAAAGAAAGTCTCTTTAAATTTGTTGGATTTATTGATGATGAATACACACTCTCCCATGATTTTGTTGCTCAAATTGATTATATGTCAAAATTGTGGCATGCTAGACTTGGACATACAAGTTATAGAAAATTACAAGGCATGTTTAGAATGAACATGGTTAGAGGATTAACAAAAAATTTAGCATTTGAAGGTGTATGTGAAGGATGTGTGTTAGGTAAACACCATCGAGATCCTTTTGATTCTGGAAGAGCATGGAGAGAGATTCATCCACTACAACTCATTCATTGTGATTTATGTGAACCGGATATCCTTCCATCTTAGGTGCCAATTACCTTCTCACTTTTATTGATGATTATAGTGGACAAGTATGGGTTTATTTTCTTGAAAGGAAAATTGAAGTATTTGAGGTACTTCAAAGGTTTAAGGCATTAGTTGAAAACCAAAGTGGAAAAATAATTAAATGTGTAAGGATAGACAATGGGTTGAATATTGCAATTATGCATTTGAATCATTTTATGAAAAATATGGTATTAAGGTACAAAGAACAATTCCATATACCCCTCAACAAAATGGAGTAGTTGAACAGATGAATATAACTCTTTTAGAAATGGCACATTGTATGTTGCATTTTAAAAGTTTATATAATAAATTTTGGGGATTGGCTATCTCTTGTGTTGCACATATTGCGGATAGAATCCCCACCAAATCCCTCACAAATTTCACTCTTGAAGAAGCATGGAGTGGAAGAAAGCCTCACATTAGGTATTTTAAATTATTTGGGTGCATTTTCCTGGGCTTACATCCTAGAAGAAAACAAGAAAAATCTAGAACCAAAAAGTCACAAGTGTTTATTTATGGGCTATAGTGAAGAGTCAAAGGGTTACAGATTGTATTGATTTGGAAATAAAAAAGATCTTTATTAGCTAAGACGTAAAGTTTGATGAACATTCATAGCTTACATCCATAAATGATTTCCACATTTTAGATATTTTACAAAGCAACGAAAACTCTATTAACGAGGATGATAAGAGCACTACTACTAATGAATATGATATAACTAATACTAGTGAAGAAGAAGAAGAACTTCCAATTAGACAGAAGACAAAGAATATTGAAGAGATATATAGACAAAGCCCAAAACTCCAAGGAAATAATGGTAGTTCCCTCATGGAAAAAGTCTTACAAATAAATGACCTAATCTCATATGAGCAAGCTAGAGGGAAGAAAGAATGGGAGCAAGCCATGGAAGAGGAATGTGATGCATTACTAAAGAATAAAACTTGGGAAATTGTGCCCCTTCTTGAAGGTAACAATGTTATTGATTGCAAATGGGTTTACAAAACAAAATTCAAATCTAATGGAGCCATAGAAAAATACGAAGATAGATTGTTTGATAATGGAGTCAATCAAAAGGAAGGTGTTGATTATAAAGAAACATTTTCACTTGTCATCAAAATGAACACAATTAGAAATATTCTTTCTTTGGTTGCTAGTCTTGGATGGCATGTTCATCAAATGGATGTTAAAAATGATTTCTTAAATGGATATTTAGCTAAAGAAATATACATGAATCAACCACCTAGTTTTACAGATGAACAACATCCTCACTTTGTTTGCAGATTAAAGAAATCACTTTATGATCTAAAACAAGCACCAAGAGCATGGAATGAAAAGATAGTCAAATACTTTCAGCTTCATGGATTTAAAAGGTGTAGATTTGATCCAAATCTTTGTGTGAAGAAATTTCAAGATGAGATTATTCTTGTTGTAGTTTATGTAGATGATTTACTCATTGTTGGAATGAATATTGGGATAATCAATTATTTAAAGTTAGAACTTAAAAGGGCATTTCATATGAGTGATTTGGGAGAATTCAATTATTTTCTTGTTTACAAGTTTGTAGACTAGATGATGGACTATTCCTTTGCCAATCAAAATATGCTTTGGATATTATAGAAAAGTTTAACATGCTAGAATGCAAGCCAAATTCTACTCCCTTTCAGTTTGGAATCAATCTCAATAAAGAATGTACTTCCAAGAGGGTAGATGCTACTTTATACAAGCAACTTGTGGGCAGCTTGATTTATCTAACTCATTCTAGACTAGACATTTGTTTTGCTATTAATCAAGTATCGAGATTTATGCAGGAACCTAAAGAAAGTTATTGGTTGGATGCAAAAAGGATACTACAATATGTTTGTGGAACACTACACTATGGCATTCACAAAGGCCAGAATTCCTCAATTTCTTTGGTTGGATTTACAGATTCAGATTGGGGAGGTGATATAGATAGAAAATCTACTAACAGTTATGTTTTTCAGCTTGGATCAAGCCCTATTACATGGAGTAGAAAAAATAAAACAACTACATCATTGTCCTTATGTGAAGCAAAATATAGAACAGCAAAACAAGAAAGCAAGGAAGCAATTTTTATTCAAAATCTTCTATTTGAGATTGGTTTTTCCCAAAGTTCTAGTACTACATTGTACTGTGATAATCAAAGTACCATATAGGTTGCCAACAATCTATTTTTTCATGCTAAGACAAAACATATTGAGCTTGATGTTCACTACATACGAGATATTGTTCAAGAAAATATTTTCAATCTGCAATATTTTCCAAGTGAAGAACAAACAACTGATGTATTTACAAAGAGTATGACTGAAGCCAAATTCTTGAAATTGGGAAAATTGCTTGATATGTTAAAGGTGAATACTAAGGTGGGATGGTAACTATATAATGTTCCCCTCTCCTTTGTATCTTCCTCTCTTTTGTAATCTTCCCCTCTTCTTTGTACACATTGTTTGTAATATTCTAGAAGAACTAGAATCTTCTAGAAGCTAGAAGCAACTAGAAGATATTCAAGGAAATGAACATTCTAGATTTAGAGTTCTCTAGAATATTAGAAGTTTCTAGATCTTAAAGGATCCAACTATAAATATGAGGTTGTCCATTGTGAACAACACTACTATTGAGGTAAGTTGTTGGATTGTATGTAAGCAAGTTAGATCAATATAATTTATTTCAGCCATTTCACAGTTGTTTTATGCTCTATTTTTTCCCTGTTTGTAGCTATTATTTCATTATTTGGGCATGTTCTTACACTAACAACACTTGTGATCATCTTTCAAGCTTTTGATATTTCTTTTAAGTTACATCTTCACCTTGTTTGTGTGTTGAAAATGAAAATAGAAACATTATTGATTTTTGTGCAGGGAACTATGTCAAAACCCTTTGAATCTACTATGTAAGTGAGACTGAGTGGCCCACTAAGGTTCAAAGTAGATGGTTATAGTCTAGATGTTTTTGTGGATCTTTATGAAAATGGTCATGTGAGCGACTACACAAAGGGGGAGAATAAGGGTCATGTTTTGACCAATGGTTTTGTTGTCAAGGGTTTGGAGAAGCCCTGTAGTGTTCATGACATTTCTACTCAAAAAAATCACAAGAAAAGCTACCTTCAATCTATGGGAAGGATTTAGCAAAAATAAATGTGGATTGGTCTTGTTTTTCCATAATTCTTCAACCATGGAGATTCAAGGAGTCCAAAATCTGACATTACCAATAACATTTGAAGGTCAAATTGTGCTTGTTAAATTAGATACAAGCTCAATTTTGAGATTCATTTATGTTTGTATATGGTGATATGGCGATAATAGGTTCAGATCCATATTCTTGTGGACTCTTGATTTGGTGGGGAGATCTTGATGTATGATTTTTTGGATAATGCCTCTTGTATATTAAATTTAATTATATATGATTTCAGATGTGTAATCTTGGATAATTGCATACAAAACCCACATAGCAACAATCTAGGTCTGAAAAGCGTACATATTAGCATAAGATTTTTTTATTTTTCTCAATTTTTCTACATCCTAAGTGTGCGAATCTTGAGTATTGGTCCTGTTATTACCAATTTGTTATGGAGTAGATGGTGGGATCTAAGCCATGGGGACTTTTCAATTAGTTATAGAGATTCATTAACGTGGAAGGAAATCTCATTATTTCAATAATTAGATATTACTATCAAACAATTTACAAGTTAAATTAATCTCATAAATAACTAACCTACTTGAATGTTTGAAAAGGTATAAGCCAATTCCCAACTATACTGAATCTCACATCTCTATAATTTTATAGACTTGGATCTTATGAGACATAAAATATTTGAGATCTATTCATGTTTGTAATTGGTGTTATGGATCAGATCCATTCCCCTTTTTGCTATCAATATCGCAGGGAGCTCTTGATCTTAGATTTTGTGGAAAATGTCTTTTCATATATCAAACTTGATTTTATATTATTTGAAATGTGTATTCTTGGATGATTATATTCTAAGCCACTTTGCAAAGTAACGATTTGAGTCTAAAAATCACACGGATTTGTTTGGAATTCTTTATATTCTTGTATACCTGTTATGATCTATGGAGTTGATGATGGGAGCTGAGATTGGGGGATTTTGAATTAATGACATGGACATTATCAATGGTGAAAGAAATATCATTATAAATTTGGAAAATAAAAACTTCACATAAATAAAAATCACTAGTCTATGGGCTAATTTACAAGTAGTCATGATCCCCAACCTATATAAATTATATACTTGGATTTGAAGAGAGTGTAAATATTGAGATCCTTATTATTTTATTTGGTGTGTGTGGTGATTATAGGTTCAGATCCATTCTCTTTAGGGATCTTGATTTCGTGGGGAGCCCTTGATCTTGAACTTTGTGAAAAATGTCTCTTGTATGTTAAATTTAAAAATATATGTTTTAGATGTGTATTATTGACAATTTCATAGTAGACCCACATAGCAAGTAACAAGTTGGGTACATGTGAAAATAGTATAGAATTCTTACAATCTTTGAAACCTTTCCCCTGTTTATCTTTATGAATCTTGAATGTTTCCCTGCTACGAGCAATGGAGTAGATGGTTGGAGCTAAGTCATAGGGAATTTGAAATACTCTTAGAGATAAGTAATGTGGAATGAAATTTCATTACTTGTTAGGTCAAAGTCTTTATATGTTAAAAAATCATATAGCCTTACAAGGTAAAAGCTAATTCCCAACCAAACACAACAATCCCCACCCGTCTGATTTTGTAAAGTCTAATCTAACCTACACGATCCTTACCTATCCAATTTTGTAGAGTCTGATCTAACTAGACTTGTTCAAAGTAAATTTGAAAGAAGCATTAGTAAGTTTTACACTCTTGTTGTTTTGTTTGTAGTTTTTTTCCTTTGGTGTAATTTATATGTCCACTGAAGAGAGAATATGTTTGATCCAATCCCAGAGGGTTGAGATTTATTCTTTTTGGTAATGTATTATTCCCCTCCTGCTTTACAAAATTGAACACCTTGGTAGAGTAAGATGCATAGTTGTAAATTCAATGTGTAGATGAAAGTCACATGTGGGGCACTTGTACTTTATTTCTAATATTTCATATGCTAATGAACATACCTAACACTCGATATCCCAAACAACATAGAAATCGATAACTACAACTTGATTGATACAAGATAATTTATGTACAATATGGTACAAGGACAGTATGACAATGTATGAGAGTTTTCTTCCTTGACCACCATTAGCCTTCATATAGATGGTTTGACCAAGACATGTCTTCTTTAGACTGCAACCATCATGGTACCAAATCATTTTACAAAGACATGATTAAATTAGCCATTCGTATTGACACTGGTATTTAGAATAAATTGTAGTTGTCTTTCCTTAATTAATATCATATTATCACATAATATCATAATAATTGAAATTTGAATGTAGATTTTTTTTTTGCACAATTGTAATTGAATGTATATATGAAATTTAGAAATGGTCTTTGTTGTATAATTTTAATTGAATGTATCATACTTAAAATTTAAATCCACGTCCACATATGTGTGCATAAACATTGGGCCCTAATGTTAGTTCACATTAGTTTTTTTGGTAGAAATCACTTGAAAGGATTTTGGCAAATTTGGTCTTGAAGATGTCGCTCTTCCCCCCCTATCTCTCTCTCTATTGCAAACATAGCATGATCCTGTTGGTAATGGAACCTAATTATCTTCCTCATTTAGATGTTTTGTTTGAGTCGTATTTGGATCCCTATTAAACAATGCATAGTTGATTTGAAGCTATCACTTCTCTGTTGAGACCTTTGTTGCTCAAACAACAACATTTGGTAAATAACCTACCAATTGATCTCATGTTTTAGAAAAAATTTACAAACAATAGATTTTTTTTTTGCCCTAATTAATCTTCCATACCTTTTCGTCGTAGCAATTGCACCCCAAGGTGCGATTGCTAGTTATATACAGAACAAAAATGAGTTCGATAGAATCGTAGGCGATCGAACCGACGTCGGTGAACACGCCCAATCAATATTAAATCTTGAATGGACTGAAACTTGTCGGTTCCTATGGTATATACTGTGCCGGACAATCGTTTTCCATAAAAGTTGACCGCAACTTATGACCTGAGAATGACGTGATGGTAATGGGTGAAAAAGATTTCGGAAGCACTGTAGGCATGTTCATGGTGGCAACAACAGTGATGATAAGTCTCTGCTCATTGTGACCTTTTATCTCATGAAAATACTCTCAGTTTTTCACAGGGGTTGGAGGCTGTCATGGAAGTGTGTCGTCTAGAGCTCAGAGATCGATGTTGCAAATGATAATACTTTCAACACATTGAATCTCAAAAGTGGTAAATAGTTGATCCACTTCACTATAAATATCAGTTCTTTTCTGAATGCTCTGTCTTATGTGATGGTAAATCTTAATTAGTCTGTATATTGTAATTTCATTGTTTGTTGAAATTAGTTTATCCGCTACAAGCTCTTTGCTTGGCTGGTGTGAATTTCTAAATGTCTCTTGGAAGTTTCTCTATGCTTTCTGGTTTTTTATTTTGGATATTTCAGTACTATTTACACCTTTATTTAAGAATTTCAAAAAACAAAAACAAAAAAGTCATTGAACAATCAACGGACGAGGCGTTTACAACAAGACAGTCTTATTTATGGTAGTAAGGCAGCTTTTGCAGCTGTAGAAGCAGCTAAGACACAATCATATAGATTGTACACACACTGGAACATATAGATTATATATCTCCATATCTTTTCACTGGATTAAGTCCTAAGCAACCGAACGGATGTTGGAATCGATCGATCCGAAATTGGTGAAGATCTGGGTGATTGCCTTACGAGCATGCTGAGGCCATAAATTCCTCATCACAGTAATATCGTTTCCATCAGGAGACCCTCCTGCATAATCAGTGATGGATCTCATCGCTATGAACGGCTTGTTCTCGCTCTCGCACACCTGCACAATTGAATGTTTTCTCACAACCACGTGTATTGTAATAAACGTAATGGAAACACTATCTTATCCATATTGATATCCTACCATTGCAATTGCGGCGCTTGAAGTGTCGATCGAGACGACATTCAGTTGATTGCGGAGGAAGTCTCTGTATGCCTCGTTATTCACATAAAAGTTAGAACTGCTGCCCTTCTCAACCCTTTTAATCCTTGGCTGCTCTTGCAGACATGCAGAGGCTTTTTCCTTTGACAGGCACTTATCCAGATCTACTTTCTTAATTCAAATCAATATAACATTGAAAGTTATTAATTAATTGAAATCAAAATGAATACTCACAGTTATCCACAAAGCATAATGAAATTGAAAGCAAAATTTAGTAGTAAACACATGTATACTGATGGCAATACCTCCAACTGTTGTGCAGTGGTGTAGAGAGCATTGTCCACATTTAACCAAAACTGGGGCTTTCCCTCTTCAACCTTTCCTCTCATTGAAAAAATCTCTTCACGCTGGGGATACACACTCTGAAGCTCATTTGCAACTTGGCTTTTTGATTTTCCAACATTGTGATCAGAAAATGTGAGGTTCGCAATCTCACGATCGAATCTCTCATCATCACCTCCAAATTTCTGATTTCATCCCATACCCAGAATTAGTTTAAAAACTAATTATCCCATCAACAAGATTTTAAGAGGGAAAGCTGAAGATGAGTGAAGAAAGATTAGAGTAAGCACCTCCCAGTAGAAAAGACCAGTGTGAGCAAATTGACGGGGAATTGCCACGTCACCAATGTTGAGCTTGTCAGAGTTGGCGCTGGACCCTCTTCCGTACTGTACTACTGCCTTCACACGAAACAGAGTGACCATCAACTGTGTCGTCTGTGCTGCATTCACCTTTGCCAACACATTTTTCATTTTTTTAATTAATTATCTTATTATGAAAAATTTGCATAATTTATATTGGAACATATCTCATCTCTCTAATTAAATAATTTAATTTTTTTTTTTTAATACTACAGGGTGTCCCTGCAACTCAGTCCAGCAGCCCAACAGCCCTTACCTTGGGTACCTAATGCGAGCTAGGGTGAGACTACTCCCCTAGAGGTGCTCACCCCGCTTGCAAGAAGTCCCACCTCTTACGGAGTTGATTTAAAATTTTACATTAACTTTTTAAAATAAAAAGTCTATTTAAATAAATTGTACAAAATTTAAATTATTACATTATTTTTATTTTTTAAAACTTGTTAAAAAAATAACACACTTAATTTTTACTTAAATAAAATGTTAAAAATCCACCTAAATAAATTATAAAAATGTAAAATGTTATATAATTTTTAATTTTTTTTTTAAAACTAACTCAAATGTTTAAATTTTAACACTATTAATTTCTGTCTAAATCTACCTAAAAACAAAAATGTAAAACTACTCATTTTTAATTTTGATGAAAATAAAACCAAGATAATAAATCTAACTTAGAAAATTTTCCATCATTAGATATATTATCTTTGTTCTATTTCTAACTTAAGTTCTTTTACTTTAATACTAAACCTTGGATTAATCAATACAGATTTTTTAATTGTTTTTTTTAAATCTCAAATTTTTTAAGTCCTCTCTAAAGATGTCTTTTTTTGGAAGTCCTCTCTACAATCTATCTATATTTTTAAGTCTCATACTTTCTCTTCCTTAGATCAATCAGTGAATGTCATCAGAAGTTCATCAGAAGTTCAGAAAAACATTAGACAACAAACTCAGAAACGTTTCTCTTAAATACTACTTTTCATAACAATGCTAACAGTACTGGTATACCATTCCCCTTCCGCACATCACCACAAGACTCCTACGCCCTCCAATATCTCCCACATGAAACCTCCGCGCTGCAACACAATACCCAACATCAACCATTAATCTATATTATCTTACCATTTACACTTGGGAAGGTGAGAAACAAAATCCTAGAGGAAAATCAAATCTAAATTTTAACAAGGGGAGAAGAAGTCAAATGGGTTTGCAACAACCAGAGATATCTACGGTGGGTAAATCTCTGTCTGGACGGAACGTTCCAGAGTGCTCGTCTAGAACTACATCAAGTTCAGCTCTGCTCGAAACGACCAGGCCATAAAGCTCTCCCTTTTTATTCACACGCTCGATCTTTTCAGCAATTTCCCTAGGTATTTCAGCAACGGAGAGTAATGGAAAGGCAATCATTAACAAGAAGAAGAGAAGAAAAGCAGATGAAATCTTGTAGAAAGCCATGGAAAAATTGAAGAGTAGAGAGCTACTGCGATGCACTTACTAAGCTGGTTGGTAATGCCAACCATTTCATTCCTATTTATAGGGAAGAACACCCTCGATTTTCCACATCCAAAAATGTCTTAGGCAGTTGTTTGGTATGGTTTAACAAATGCACCTTATCTTAATCAAGTGGGACATGTGAAAGAAAAGAAAAGAAAGGGACACTTGCGGCATTTTTTATAAAGACTATGACCCGTGATGTATACTAATGTACAGCAGGCACAGCGATTATACTGACGTTAATCATCGTTGGCCATTTCTTTTTCCTTATTCTACCTCAAACTCACAGAGAATACCTATACAGTTAACCCTTGAAAATAATAAGGGATAAGATTTGTTTGCTTTTCAATAAGAAAGAAATCAAGTAGATTTTCGGTATTTGATTTAACCCTTGAAAATAATGCATTTGGGGTAAATAATGATCAGAGTTGAAAAACTGGTGAATGTGGATAAGGATAAGCACAAGGATGGTGATATATAGGGCTCTCGAGCGCCCACGCAAGCCCTGTGGTGCAGTTTTTGTACTGCACTACCAACTTTTCTATGACAATCAAATAAACAAGATCTGATACAAATTAGAGATGCCTTTAAATTATAGTTGTACTCTTAATCCAATACAAAAGATTCTCACTTCACCTTTACCTTCTGTTTTCTTTTATAATTGAACGAAAGATTTATTGAAAGAATAGAAGAATACACAGCAATAGCTGTTAAATATTAAAAAAATTGACCTTTTTTAATTGGGATCAATTTATTGATGAAAGAATAGAAGAATACAGATAATCAATAATAACAAGTAGTGTTCTTTTTATTAGATAAAGCGAGAAACAAAGGTCCCGATGCTCTTACTGGCCAAAAAAAGCAGATAAATAGCACAAAAGCAGCTGAACAGGACAACAAAATCAAAAGGGAAACAATACCCAGTCTTTTTACAAAGTTGGTGACCAACAGCCAACAAGCAACATAACTTAGACAATTGTATCACTAGACCTAAAAAATTGTATGCCTCTAATCTAGGCATGAGAATGTGAATCGAGCTTTGGAAGACCTTTCTTCCTACGTTGAACAACAGTCCAAGGAAACCCATCAACCTCACCACCAGATAAGGGGTCGGAAGAAGATGAGAACCCATCCGTCTAGAACTAAAAGGAGACAATCCATGTGAGGGGGCCAAAATCAGAGATGTCGAACCCGAGGAGAGATTAGGCAAGCCATAGGAGGCTCACCTAGAATGCCCCTAGGAACCAATGAGGGATTAGCAATAGTTGGTAGAATAGGAGGATCAAGAATCAATACATCAACAACCATAGAAGGAGTAGAAGCCTAAGGATTAGGAACCAATGCATCAACAACCACAAGAGGAATATGAGCCTCAAAATCATGGTCAACCTGAGAACCCAAAATTGTGAGAAGATCATGATTAGCATTCTTCCTCCAAGAGGATGAATGTGAAACCTTTAAGCAGGAACAATTTGAAGCCAAGTGACATGTAGTAAGCACCACTGATACCTAAAAGGGATACCTTTATAATACAAAGATTGGCACCATGAATTTTTGCCAACTTGTAAAAATCTCCATTAGGAGAGAAGAAGACAAGTCCAATTCCACAAGAATACGAGCATAGGTGGTGTGAGAGAACATGGTAGTAGCATTATCCACCATAATAAAATTCCCTAAAGAATTGCCAATGTCCATGTAATAGGAATTACACCAAAAATGAAGTAGCAGATTTAGGATATGAATCAAAATTGAAAGCTAGTTGAAAGACTCAATAAAAGGATTGAAAGAGTCCACCCAAGGTTTGAGGAGGGTATGTTATTCCCAAAACCAAGAGTGAAAAATAAGAACAAAATCTTGATCAGAGACAGAATCAAAAGCAACTACGAAAGTTCCCTTTGCACAAGGGTAAATCTCCATCCTCCCATTTGTAATGGGATGCCACTACCTAGAGATCAAGCAGTTTAATCACTAAGACAAGGCCACAATCTATCAAACCTACATATCAACCCATTCTAGGAAAAAAAATTCCTCATTTCTTTAAACTTCCTCTCCCATAACCACAATAGGGAGAAAAGAGGCAAGCAACAACAAATATTTATTTAATGTGGGTACAACAAGACCTTCCAAAGCATCTTTACAATGCTTCAAAGGAGGGGAAGAACCTTCGTAAACAATAGTAACAAAGGATTTACCTTAGATGAAGCAAACTTGGAAAGTCACCAAAGACCGTACCTCCAAAAACAAGGGACATTGGGCTCCTAGAAGAACCCAATACCACAAGAAGTTCCAAAGGTAGATCACAACCAACTACAGAAACCAAGTGATCAAAAGTTGTGTGACCATGAGTAGGGCTAGAAACACCAAAGGTCTATCCATGCCCCCCCTCAAGCACAAGCATGGGAACATGCATGAGGGCCAAATCCCTGACCAAATCACTTGCAACAAGCACACAAATATTCATGGGTGTCAAATCCATCACCAAATCACATGCAATAGGAGCAAAATTTACAACCCCTGAATTAGCAAAGCATAAAAAAATGTTTAAATTCTGGATAGTAGGTAGGAGGGAGTGGGACTAGCAAGAGGAAGGCATTTTGAATTCAATCTAATTTTGATAATAACAAATAACTATAAATATAAAAAAAATCTATTTTATTTTATTGAAAATATTCTTAATATTTTTTATTAAAATTATTATATATAGGACTTGTAATAAAAAGATGGTATTTATGTTTTTTTATTTATAATTCAAAAAAAAAAAAATGAGCATAATTTAAAAGTTCAAAATACAAGAATCAAATATAATTTTATTATACATGTACTAATATTAATAGGAGGAAAAGGAGGTCATTTTATCTAGGAATTACATATTAAGAATTCTTATTAGGTTAATAATTTAGAGCCTGCCAACTTTTTTGTGGATCTTGTATAGCTAAGGTGACAAAGACACCCTACTTGGTGCCCTTAGTACTACTCTACATATGTCTAGACTCTTTTCCTTGAGAAAATGTAGAATAACCTTGGAGCTCTAGTAGTGATAAAAAGTGACCCCTACAATGGGATGATTCTGCTAGTGAGGAGTTGAAGACTTGTGTGATTTTTAAATTATTGATTGGTGGAACACTACTTATTACACAACACACTACCCCAATGGTTGAGAATATCCTATCAATATTGAAACTACATTGCCACTTTCTCCACTTGGCCTTGGATTTATAAGAATGAAAAAGTTATAACACTTTCTTAGAAAGAGAGAAATAACAATAAATGTATTCAAAACTAAAAATAACACCATTTCTATTCTTTTATAGCTGAAATAAAATAGCTACTCTAAATAAATTTTAAGTTCTAGCTATATAAGCATATCGCTAGAGCATATCCCCAAAAAGAGCAATCCTCCAAGAAATAAGATTTAGATGGAAAGGATAAAAATGTCATATATCTACTTCCAAGTGTCTTGCATGTAAGCAAAAGTCTAAAAAGGTTGATTAAAATTCTTTGCTCTATGTCAAACTAGACACTTAGGATGAGAAAAGTCAATTTGGGTGAGCCTTTCACCTAACAATAACCCTTTATAAACCACACAAGACAAGAAATATACAATTTTAGGCATAAGCATAGCTTTCCAAATTTTACTTTCTTTAAAATTATACAACTGCAAGGAGACAATCTAAAACCTTGCCTCTTGTTAAGCTTGGTAAGAGTTGATGATAAAGGACTAACAATTCTATAAATATTCCTAAAGGACTAACCTATGAAACTACTATATCAAGACTTCAATTTGTAGGAAAATGTGTGAGAACAGACCATTGAACTATATCCCAAAACAAGAGGTGGAAACCACTTTCAAAATCCATGCCTCCCATAATGGACAACCCATAGACATAGAAAAAATGAGTAAACATCACATGGCCTTCACATGGGTGCCTAACCCACAACCAATCAAAAAAATTAAATCTTGAGTTCTCCATTACTCTTTGATGGATCTAACAGCTAAAACCCAAAATATGTAAACTCAAATTCCCAACTTAGGATAGCATAAAAAATGACATATGTCAACATGTACAGACATGCAAGTTTGGGTGGTCCCCATCTAGGATAGTGGATGCCTAGATAGAATATTCTCTTGATATGGTTTGTAACCATCATCAAACATGTATCCACCTCTATGAATACAATTACAATTTTTCATAGGAAAATTTTTTTTTTTTTCATCTCTCATGTCTTAGAACACATTCCAAGGATCATGGAGACACATGAAAATGGCTTAGGATTGCATGGTTATTATCAACTTATCTTAACATTCTCCCACTTGACATTATGCATTTCAATTACATCCATAAGGAAACATAAAATTATAATCAAGTGTAGTGATCAAGGGTCATGACGTTCCTGCATCAAGAGAACTTATTTGTAATCATTGGCTTTGTGCGAGAATCTGCAACATTATCCAAATTGTTAAATTTTTCTAACAAGACCTTACCATTCTCAACTATTTCTTGCGCAAAGTGTTATTAAACGTCAACATTCTTAGTATGAACATGATACAAAGTATTTTTTGCCTAACATATGGCACTAACTATCACCAATGATCCTCACAATCTTGCAATCAAAACCAACACTTGTACCAAGTCTTTGTAACCATATTTCCTCATAAGCTTATGTAGCAGCCATATACTCTACTTCTAAGGTGGAAAAATAAATTGTAGGTTGTCTTTTACTCATCCAACTTACTGCACCTCCAAACAAAGTAAAAAGATAGCCACTAATGGACCTTTGACTATCCAAATCGTCTACTCAATTTGCATCAATAAAACCTTATATGTCCAATGAATTAACCACATCATTAGTACCATGATAGTTAACTAAATAGTAATCAAAATTTCCTCACAAATATCTAAACACCCTTTTAAAAAAAGTCCAATACTCTAGGGTAAGTATAGAAAAATGGAGACCAGAAAGTGCCCACTTTTTGGTCCCATAAAAGACATAATGCAAGTGCATTATAGTGTAATACACTAGCATTATGGCTTGGTATTTATCAAGCCTAGGCTTGGTCACTAAAAATTCATAATGCACTCATGTTTCCAAGAAGAAAAAATACCCCTCTCTCTCTCACACACACTTTCTCTTCCCTCTCTCTCTACCTTAGACTATATACACAAAATAAATAGTTAAGTATAAGTGACATTTATATATGGAAATTTATTTTCCTATGTACTTTAAGTTATATTTTTGGTATATAGTTTCAATATGTTTGAGAATGGTTTCAAATCTCTGAGTTGTTTAATGTAGATTCTTGATTTTTGGAAGATCTTATAATTTTTCAAACTTAGTCAAATTCCAGTAATCAACAACCTCCTATCATCTTCCTCTCTCTATGTATCTCACTCTCTTTATCTCCCCCCAGCTCTCCCTCTCTCCCTCTCCCTATCTCCATCCCTTTCTCTACCTCTCACTAGATCTGAGCACTCTCTTTCTCTCTCCCTGATCCCCTCTCTACTTCTCTATCTACCATCTCCCTCTCTCTCTAACTACCTCTCCCACCCACCTACCCTCCATCTCTCTCTACTTCTCTCTATCTCCCCTCTCTCTACCTCCCTACCTCTCCCTCCATCCTTTCCCACCTGCCTCCCTCTCCCTCCCTCTCTCTACTTCTCTCTATCTCCCCTCTCCCCACCCTCTCTCTACCTCCCTCTCTCTATCTCTCTCTCTCCCTCTCCCTCTCTCTCCCTCTACCCACCTCTCCTTCCCTCCCTCCCTACCTCTACTATCTATATCTGCCTCCCTCTCTCTATATTTCCTAGCCACCCTCCCTACCTCTCCCTCTCTCCCCTCCCTACCCCCTCTCTCTCTATATCTCTATCTCTCTGCCTACCTACCTCTCCCTACATCCCTCCCTCCTTCCCTATCTATTCTCTATCTCCCCTCTCCCTCTCTCTCCTCCCTACCCACTCTCTCTCTATATCTCTATCTCTCTCCATACCTACCTCTCCCTACATCCATCCCTCCTTCCCTATCTATTCTCTATCTCCCCTCTCCCTCTCTCTCTACCTACCTCTCGCTTCGTCCCTCTCCCTCTCTCTACCTACCTGTCTCACTCTCTCTCACTCTCTCTCCCTTGGGTGGCTTTAGAATAGTGGTTTACACTTTATAAGAGGAAGGAAATTTCGCATTTTTTCCTTTCACCATATTGAATGGGTTCGGCCGAACCCAATGGTTCGAACGAACCAAAGAATTGGTTCAGTCGAACCATTGGGTTCGGCCGAACCTATGGTTCGACCGAACCAATGAAAACCTAAATAAAAAAACATATTTAAATACGTTCGGTCGAACATGGGTTCGACCGAACCCCCTTAATATGACAAAAACAAAAAATTGTTTCATTTTAACTTGTCACTTTTACTTTGTTCTTTTACCAATCACTGTCCCTGGTGCGTGCAACGAACAGAGACCGTGACAGCGACCAAACAAGGTTTTTCTTTCCAGAGAAAGCAAATTTCCATTCGTCTCTTCAAAGTTCATCATTCTAGTTTGCATATCGAACACTATTGAGCACTAGGTATTTAAAATTCAATTTGTTTAGAGTTCAAAATGCATCTATTTGTTTAATTTCGAAACCCTAAATGCAAATTTTTTAAATTTGCTGAATTCAAAATGCATTTGTTTGAAAGTTTTTAAAGCATTTTCAATATAGTATTTTGTTTCCCCATTTTGCATATATTTTTGTCTTGTTAAACACCTTTCAAGATAAAAATGAATATCAAAACTATCAACTATCTGTTAGGGGATGAGAGGTCTATAATTCAAAACTACACCCCTTGAACTTCTTTATGTTGATTAGATTTTTCAATGCATTTATAACATTATTTCAAGTGTTAGAATGCTCCAACATCACCTCCCCATCATCTACCATTTCGTAGTGGACACCTTAACTATCATCCAACTAATAACACAAAAAATAAACTAAAGACATATGTACTAGACAAACCAAGTTGCCTTTTTATTTGCAAAAGTTTAGCCATTAACTTGATCCTAGACTAGACTTAGCTTCAAACATATCAATGATATAGATCCAAATGTTATTCTTTTCATTTTGTTTCTTTGGCACACACATTTATATATCCAAATTTAAATATGGTCCCAAGTTGAAATACTTCCAATTAGTTATTTCTCAACAATTTGAGCATGAAATATTAAAATTTTAGAGCTATAGTGTTATATAAAAGAAAATTTTCTAATTCATTTAGATATCGATCCATATGTATCATAGATCAACATATGATTTGATCATTAGAGTATTACATCAACTTTTAAGATTACAAGGATAAAATACCTAGGCACTTGCATTTATATTTGGCATGTATTTTAACATGTTCAATTTTTTTAAATCAATCCAAGGGTTTGAGTAAGCAAAAATGAGTTTCCTCCCAAAGTTAGTGCAAAAAAACATTATAATGGCTCTCAACATAGTCTAAGAAATGGAGATAAATAAATTCCTAAAGACTAGAAGTGTAGCGGTCAAGGTCACAAAATAATTGTAAAACTATATGTAGACATCTAAATTTGGACACTTAATTTATCCAAATTCATCCCCTTTCGTCTTATTTTCGTTAATTAAGTAATACTGCTATTATTTAATTAATATCTTTAATTCTGCCAAATCCCTAAGGTATTTAATCAATAATACCTTATCTCTTTAATCCTCCTTCCATCAATTGAATTAAATAAATATTCCATTTATTTAATTCCCTTCATGTCACATCCTCCATCATTTTTATCTTATCCTAATCCTTCTTCTAATCCCATCATTAGGATGTGCACATGCCTAATCCTTGATTAGGATGTGTCACATCCTCCAACTTTTGCAAGTTGGCCTCTAATCTCTCTTAGCCACCTAACTCTCCTCTAATCCTTCATTACTCTTCCCCATGTGATCTTTGACTTGTCACATCAAGTCACATGTGGAATCTAACTCTCTTCTAATCTTCATTAATTAGTCTAATCAAGTACTTGCACAATCCTAATCACTTAATTGAGTCAACCCTATTAAGTGCTTTTCTTTTTTGACAAGGCACTCCACTTCCCCATATGAATTTTTAATTCACCTTTTAATCCCCCAAGGCACCCAAAAGGATTTTTTAATTCCTTCACTTCTCCCCACATGTCCTTCACCTATTCTTTATTCTTTCCCATCTCCCCATGAGCATATTTGAAGAATTTTTAATTCCTCACATGTCTTCTCACCCACATGGGGACAAGGACCTCCTTTATGAGGAGATCTTGTCCAATCCCAAGGTACTTTGTACCCTCTCCATGTCATGTCCTTCTCCTTCCACCTCATGTCCACTTCACCTTTTAGGGCTACATCACATGCCACATGTCAAGATGTGAGGGCTTGTGAGTTCTCAACTCACCTTAGCCCTACATCTTGATATTTGGTGGCTCAATCTTAACCATCCATTTCCCTAGAATTCTCAAAATCTCTATAAATACCCCCTCTTTTCTCTCATTTTGGGAGATCATTTTGCTAGCCAAACTCTTGCAATTTTGTTTCTCAACTTATACTTAGCCATTTTCATGTTTCATCCACTTGCACTCATCCTCACAACATCATTTAGCTTGCATCTTGTGCCATCCAAGGGGCATACACATCAAAGATCGGGCCAACCAAAGGATCAATTGACACAAGGTATAGAGTTCCATTTTGTTGCTTTTATCTTGTGTTGTTTCCAACTTAGGCTAATCTTGAGGTGTAGGTTGTTTTGGTGTTTATTTGCACTCATTTACTTGCTGCTCATTTTCTAACGCTACATTTGACCTATCACATTTCGGCATGCCCGTGGGACCCACAAATGGGTCTCTTTCTTCAAGTTTGCTATTTTGCATTTTGCAGGTCGAGATTCTGAAAGTGGCTGATTTTGTCCTACTGAGAAATTAATATCGTCACAGATGCGGATCTGTATCACAGGGGTGGCGGACACAATCACGATAGGTAGGATCTATCACAGGTAAGCGGATCTATCTTGGAGTGGCAGACCTGTCCTCCTGCAGTGGTGGACCTGTCCTAGTGCATTGGCGGACCTGTCCTAATGCAGTGGCGGATCTATCCTGGAGTGGTGAACCTGTCCTGCAGTGGCGGACCTGTCCTCCTGTAGTGGTGGACTTATCTTAGTGTAGTGAATATCCCTGTCGCGATGGCGGAGACTTTGTCCTAGTCTCGCGGTAAGCGGGCTGTCCTGAATGCGATGTACGGACTGTCCTCTAGAAAGTAAAAATTTCAAGTTTTCCAAAATTGTCTTTTGGTCAAATAGGAACATAGTTTAATTAAAAAGGGGTGTCAATAAACCTTGCTTGGCATGTTTGGGAAGGCTATTTGACGTATCCAATCCTTATCCCGGTGATGAGAAATCGTAGCTTTCCAAGTCCTTTTGAGTCACCCCTTTTCACTTTCTTAGTGGGACCTGCTTGGAGATTTCATCACCCCAAGGGACGATTCCAACCACGCATACCGGCGGGGTATATAAAGGGGGGAGAGCGAAAGCTGTACCTCAATCCAACCACGTTGTAATTGGCGAAGCGTCGGGATGACGTGAAGAGTTGGTCCGAGCCTCTAGTATCTCGCTAAGGTTCCCGACTCACGCTTGTAACGGGTTGGTGTTCACGGTTTGGGCCTCACATACCGTGCGTATATCGAGGACTCCTTAGAAACCATGTGCATCCTAG
>VDFB02193867.1:29847682-29880321 GCA_007258455.2 Sequoia sempervirens
GGATCCATGGGCGTCCGAGGAGAATATTGTATGGTAAGTCGAGGTCTAGGACCTGACAGGTGGTTTCCATAAGTGTTGGCCCTACTTGGATAGGGAGCTTAATTGTGCCCTGTGACACTCTTTCTTGGTCATCATATGATCTGATTGTGATGCCCTTCCCTTTGTCAATGGAATCTTCTAATATCTTTAACTGCTTGATGAGGCTAAAAGAACAAATGTTTAAACCTGCACCTCCATCCACCAGGACCCTTTTGATTTTGCTTTTGTTCACAATGACCTCTAAGTGAAGTGCACGATTGTGAGATGGTTGGGCGGGAAAATCTTGGTCGAAAAATGTAAGGAGGTTAGGCGTTATGATGTTTCCGACCATAGCTTGGAATTGTTCCGCATCGAGGTCTGCGGGGACAGTGGATGAGGCTAATGCTTCTTCGAGGATCTTTTTATGGGCCGATGAGATTTTTAACAACTCCATGATGGAGATGTGTGCTGGCGTTCTTTTGAGTTGGTCTACGACATTGTAGCTATATGGAACGGCTCTTGATGAAGGAACTCTATTGGGTTGGGATGATCCTGCGATGGTGACTTTTTCGCCTCTTGTGGTGACTCCACAGTCTTCGGCATGGACGCCCTTGATGGTGATTACCATGCAGTTTTCATTGAGGTTGGCAACAACGGTTTCGTATACATGATTTACACTGCCTTTTTCTTTATCCTTGTTATTCCCTTTGTTGCCATGATTCGGCATCGGATTCGTGTAGATTTTAAGATCCTGATTCCCTGTAGGTGTTTCCACATTTATGATTCTTTTGTCAATGAGATCTTGAATGATGTTCTTGAGTCTCATACAGTTATTTGTGGTGTGGCCTTTGATCTTGTGGAACTCACATAGTTGATTTTCATTGTACCAAGGAGGTTTGACATCAGGTTCTTGATAATTCTCAAACGTGGGAGCTTGGATGAGTTTTTCGTCGATTAGCTTTTTCATGATGTCTTCCCGCTGGTCTCCAAAGTAGTGTATTTTCGCTTGTGGGTATGTTTTGGCGCTGAGGTGGTCCTCCTTTGGCTCGACGCTATCGATGGTGGGATTATTGTTGCTGATATGCTGTGCGATGAGCGTTTTGGCTGCCAGGTTGGCTTCATGGGTGTATTTTTAAGCGCGGGACCACCACGACCACCTTGGCATCGCATTTACTATCATTAGTGATGTTCTTTGTTTCTCGCCCGCTGCACGCAGGTTTATCATTGTAATTTGATGGTAGGCGATTGTTTTGTGGTTCATGATATGATGTTGATTCGATGGGGTGGGTTGCAAGGGCTCTTTCGATGCTAAGCGCCTTGGAGATCAATTGATCGTAGGTGGTGATTCCCTGAACCTTGAGGTGGAATGATAGACAACTTTCAAGATTGGCTATGATTGTACAGACTTGTTGTTCTTCTGGCATGGTCCATTTGCTCCGATTGGCCTTGGATCGCCATCGTTGAAGGAATGAAGGAAGATTCATTCTTTCCTTGTTTCGTAGCGTAGAGTTCTTCGGGAGACTAACATCCATTGTAAATGGCATGGCTAGTTTCTAATGAATGCCTCTAATTTCTTCTCGAATGTCCCAATGCCTTAAGGTGTTTGTAGAGAACCATTCTAGCGTGGCATTGCCTCACAAGCCCTTAGAAGGAATGATCGAGCAAGTATCACTATATGCAACCTCCATACAATGAACCCGAATTTCGATGTGGATCTTCGTGGTTTCCCGCCCCTCGATATTTATCAAATTTAGGGATCTCAAATCCCTTAGGGAATGGTTTCATGTCTAGGCTCCTATCAAATGGATAGGGACACAAGTTGCTTTGCGTTTTGGTTGTTTGCCCTGATTGAAGATCGAGTACTTGTTGTGAGAGCAACTTGAATTGTGTCGTCATATCATTCTGAGGATTAGGGGGTGGGATGAATGTGTTTTGGGGTGTTGCAATCGTGGTTTGGATGGATGAGTTGGTGTGGATGGATGGGTTGGTTTGGATGGATGGGTTGGTTTGTGCGTTGGTCACTGGTATTGGTATGTTATGGCGAGCGAAGTAGGCTTCTACTTGCTTTTGGATGAACAACGCTTGTTGTTGCTCTTGTTGTTGTTGCGCTAGGATTTTTGCTTGTTGTTGCACTTGTTGCTGTTCTAACAACGCTTGTTGTTCTGCTTGCTGTTGTGCTTGTTGTTCTAACAACGCTTGTTGTTCTGCCTGTTCTTGTTCCCACAACGCTTGTTGTTGGGCTGCCAATTCTGTTGCTTCTTGTTGTTCTTGATATTGTTTTAATGCTTGTTGGTACGCTTGCCATTGCGCCGCTTGTGCAAGAAGTTGTGCTTGTGTCGCGCCGTTTGTGCTTGTGCTGAGCTTGCCTGTGCTGAGCTTGGCTTGTGCTTGTGTTGGGCTTGCGCCAGCGCTTTGTTGTTGCAATAAAAGCTGCGCTTGAGCGACTCTTTGTGCTTGCAATGCTTGTGCGTTTGGGCCAGTTTGTTGTTGTTGTTGCTGCAATGTAAGCTTTGGCTTGTTGCGTTTGTTGCGCTTTGTAATGCGCCTTTGTGCGGTTTTGGTGCTTGCCAGGCTTGAGCGGCTTGTTGCAATGCCTTTTGTTTTCTTTGCACTGTTGATAGCCCTTTGGAAAGCGCCTTTGCACGTTAAGGCCGAATTGGTTTGGTGTGGTGATTGTTGGTGGGGGGGGGGGTGGTGGTGGATTTGGAATGGCGTTTGTGGTGGTGGTGAATGATGATGTTGTGTTGATCATTTGGTTGGTAGATGGTGTTGTCATGTTGATTGCGTGAAAGGTGGATGGTGTTGTCGTGTTGATTGTGTGATTGGTGGATGGTGTTGTTAATGTGGTAAGTGGCATCATTGATGTGATTGGCCCTTGAGAGACCATGTTTTGCAATGTTGTGGGGGTGTTTGATGATGTTGCCATTGCTTGCGTGTTTGTCATTTGTGATGTCAACAATAAGTTTTGAGCGTTTGGCAAAATGTTTTGATTCATGGTTGGGATAGCGGTTTGATTGATGCTTGGTAGGGGAGGCAACCCCAAGCCAAAAGTGATGTGGATGATAATGATAGTGGTGGGATAGGTGGAAATGTGAGGGGGGTGAATCCTTGCGAGAGCGTTGTGGTGTTAAAAATGCCCCCTGGTCCGAATATGTCTCCCTCTTTTTGTGAATTCATGAGAAGAGGTGTTTGTGATGCTCCATGAAATGATGTTGATGATAGGTCATAATGTAAATTGAGAGGAACATTTTGGTGTAATGAATTTTGGAGGGTGTTTTGTTCCACTGTGGTTTTTTCGTCCAAGTTTTGGTTATTCACAAGGGGATGTGATTGAAGTTCATTGAGAAATGTGTTTCCCTTGTTTTCATTTGGTTGAGTTGGAGCAATCGATGTTGTGATTTTTGGAATGTTTTGCGTGACGTTTTGGGATGGAGGTGTAGATGAAATGGGGATGGTGGATGAGATTGGTGGAAAAGATGTCTCCACTATAGTGCTCATATCAAAATCCGAAGGCAACTTGGCCCCTTGCTTTGCTAGTTCAAGCATGTACAACGAAGGGTTAAGTCTCATCATGATGTTGATGATTCTATGGTTATCTGGATTTTGGAGCATTTCAGTTATTTCTTCGCGAGACATTCCAAAGGTGAGGTCTTCCCCTTGATTTTCTTCTTGTGGGTTTTGTGATGATGAGGGGACCAATGGATTGCTTGATTCTGCAAGATTCATTTCTGCATTTGTTTGGCTAAGGTCACTTGAAGCGGGAGTTTCTTTGTGGGCTTCCATACTCTTCTTGTATTGAGATCTCGTTAGAACCATAAAACAAGGATCAATCTTCGGAAATATGGGAGATGAATCTCTTGATTCCTTGGATTTAATCTCTATTTTATGTCCCAAAGTGAAAGTTTTTAGGATGCCTTTTAGGATCAAACGTGATGATGATATGATGATAGGATGGTGATGTTCAAAGATGGATGCTATGGATGTTTTTTACTTTTGATAAATCTTGAATGAAATGCTAGGGCTTTGGATTTTTTGATTGGTTTGATGTTTTGGATTTTTGAGACTTTGTCCTTGATCTTGATATGGATTTTGATTTTGGATTTTGAACAAAAAGACCCTAAGATGTTTGATAATGATCTAAAGGATAGTTGTGTTCAAAGGATGATGATTTGGATATGTGTGAGGAGAAGGATACATCTACCCACACCTACCCAAATAGGATGATTGTTTCACTAAGTATATGAGAAGGATTCATCTACATATACTAAGCTAGACAAGATGATTTGGATGACTTTGACTAAAGATATGCAAAAGGATGCATTCACACACTCCTAGCCAAAGGTGTTTTTGATAAATGTTTTCAAGGACTTGATCTCAATGAGTTTGAATGATTGCTTGATTTTGTCATAAAGCCTAGCATTTCAAGGATGATTTCAAGGTTTTTTCAAAAGATGACTTGTGAGATGAATGTTTGGATGTTTTGAAAGATGGATGAAAAGAGGTTTGATTTTGTTTTGATCCCTAGATGAACCTAAAAAAGACCACTTTGTACTTTCCAAGACCTAGGTATTGAAGAGCATGCATATGCTTCCTAAAGACCTTTGTTAACCAAGGAATGATTTGACCATTTTGGATTTCCAATCAATGATTTTTGCTTTTGGGATTTGGAGTCTTCAACACACATGAAAGTTCATTTTGCTTAGTCTTTGCTTAATGGATTTATTTTACCAAAAACACTCTCTTTGATTAAAGTTTCAAACTAAGATGTACCAATGTCTTAATTTCTTTAAACCCCACAAGATATTTTATGTGGAAATTCAACGAACTTAAGGCAAGGGTTTTCCTATTGTTTACTCAAAAAGACAAATTGAGATATAATCCAATGCTTAGGAACCTCTACGAATGTGAATCCGCAGGGAAAGCAGTAACATATGGATCGAGTCAATGATATTTGTCTAAAAGAGGGTTTGAAATTTTGAGAACCATGTTGAATGTTTGTTTGCAAAATGTTTTCGAATACACACTATGTTTTCAAACAAAGAATAATTACAAGCCCTATGGATGTGATAGACAATGTTTGTTGAGTCCCCACTTGGACAAGTCCACGCCACTACTTTAGCGGATGGTTAGATGCTTGACCCCACCGCTCCCCTCCACGACACTCACTTATACGGGCAGCAAGCATCAACACCCATGAAACTCCCATGGCATGCTTTCCATCTCTACTAAAAGCCGTAAAATTGTGGGGCGGCTTCCGACCGTTCTTGCACCAACAAACAGATTAAGGATTTTGGAAAATTCTAACACATAGGTTCTAGTAAGGACTTTCCGTTCGTAGGAGTTGACCCAACGTGGCAAGAGTCCCCTTTCGGATCCATCTTGTCGGAGCCAACCGCGTGATTATGGCGTTTAACCAAAATCCTCATTTATATCCCGGCTGGAAATACTCTTGGCTTTAGAGTGTTACCGGTTGAGTCGTCGCTTGGGTGAGTACTTTTTCCCCAAGGCAGGCCCTCTAAGATAAACAAAAGCGAGCAAAGACACAATCCGTAACTCGATCGATCTTTGATGGCCCAAAGAACGAGAATGTACACGAAAATGCCCCTACTCACACTCGCACAAGATGTTCAATTTTTAAACCCAAAATGAAATGTTTTAAAGCAATAAAATGTATTTTGAGTGTTTCTCTTGCACCCTAGATCGCACGAAGCGCAAGGGGAGAGGATACGCACTCAAAAGACAAAATAACACAATCAAGCACTTGTTCGTTTTAGCCTCAAAGCAATGATGACTTCATTTTAAGCACCAAAATCAAGTGTGAAGTTTGCCTTGTTCAATTTTAAACCAAAACGAAATCTAGTAAGTTTGTTCTAAGGTTCGTTTTAAGCCCTTTGCAATGAAAATGAAATTGTTCGTTTTAGCCCCAATTGAAAACTAATGTTCTAAAACGAAAAGGAAAACAATTTCGTGAAGTGTTGATCAAACACTTAAAGTGTTAAAAAACACATTGTGTTTTCAAAGAAAAGAAAAAATCTTTCCCTCCTTTCGTTTTCGTTTTGTGAAGTAGTTTTGATCAAAGTGTTAAAAAACACATTGTGTTTTCAAACAAAAATCCTCCTCCTCTTTTGCTTTGCAAGGTTTTCGCCTTCGTTGTTTTTGTACCTTCGCTTGTACCTTCGTTTGCTTTTGTACCTTACCTACAAAAGATTTAAAAAATTTAGATACAAGTGATATACATAAGAGATGTCAATCATTTAGAAAAAAATTTCTTAAAGAAAGTATTAAATTGACAAAGCTCCTAAGTTCTTATTTGTGCCCATTTTTGTAAAATTTGATTTTGAGACTTCCACATTTAAAAAGCTATGAAGGAATGATTTATTTTAAAATTTCCAATCGAAAGCAAGTTGTCCTAAAATAGAAAATGAAATCAAGAAACGGATATCTCAAATTTTCCCAATAAGCATTAAAAAATGCTTTTCAAGGTTTTAAGTTTAATATTCAAGGCCTAAATTAAGAAAGTTTCTCTAAAGATTGTTCCTTTTGCTTCGAATAAATGGAGACTATAGGCTATTTCAATAAGCATTTAAAAAATGCTTTTGTGAATTTTAAATTTTTAATGTCCGATTTTCTTCATTCTCCAATCTCTCTTGCCTTCGCTTGAGCCCAATGTCCCATTTCAATGCCAACCCTCTTTATGCCCAACTTCCCCATAAAATCTTTAAATTTGTCAAGATAAGAAAATGATTTTGTGAGAAATAAAGATCTGCAGATATCCCTTTGAATATGTAATGTTCAATTCCAATCTACAATAAATCTTTGCATGGATTTGATCCCCCAACGCCAAGTCTAGTTATGGAAAGTCTCGTAACCCAAAACATTTTTGATGTCGCTCTTTAAAAACCAATTTTTCTCTTGAGATCTGCATTGTCCTTTTTTACAAATACATCATCGGCTCTACAAATTAGATGGTCAGAAAGTAAATAGACTGCATAAATAAATTAATACAAAGCTTGTTTAAATATAAAATACTGTGATTAAAGACTTCATACCACCGATTCCCATGAAGAACAGACCTTACAATGTGACCGGTTGACAAGACCTTCAGATTTGACTACCCCATAAATATATCCTACATACGTCAATGAGATGTGACGCTGAGAAAAGCTTTGACGACCAGTAGCAAGGGTGTGATGAGTACTCAACCAGAATCAGATCTTACAAGTCGCCTATTAAAGACTCATCTGATTTAATATTTGATTGGACGAGTATATCTGATAAATTGCGCAGACCGAGCCAAGCACATAGAGGCAAAAAATAGATGTTTTGAATGTACAATATCATTCTTTGAGTTCACTGTTCATAAGGCATAACAGGCCATGCGCGGGTTTGCAAAACAAAAGACTTTGAATCCTCTAAGAAAATGCAACTGTCCCGTGTAAATGTAAACTCCCCGACTATTCTAACATCCTCCCTACCTGGCCCCCTACTATTTCGGCGACGGTTGAGGTAGCTGGGAGTAGAATTCGATTTCTAAGACATAGGCATTAATGCGAATGATGAGGATGCAGGCGACATGAAGAAACAGTTGAATGGAAAGCTTTAGGTGTGTAGAACAGATTCATTGGATTCGGTTCAACACTTAAGGTGGCAGAGATGATGAGATGAGTCCAGAATAGTGCAGGCTTCGTGATTGACAGATGGTAAAGATCGACACAGTAAAGTTCAGACTATAAAAAATGCTCGAAAAAAGAAAGTATTGGCTGGCTGCCACTACATCAGTAAATGTACCTTAGTCTTGTTCAAATTTTTTTATCTCTCCCATCCACTAAATGCACATACGTTTAAATAAAATAACGGAGCTTTCACCTTTATCTAACGCCTTTCTCATCTTGAATTTTGCTATTGCCAATTACATTTATTGAAAGATCTGCATATGTTAGCATAATGCACAGAGGATTGATTTATTAAGGACTGACTTCCCCAAACGGACTTTTGTTAAGAAAGGACAAGCTCAGAATTGCATACTTTCCCAAAGGCACGTACTCAGACCACCTATAATCACTAAAATGTTCAGAGGCAGTAAAAGACACATCATTTATTCAATTTTGAACATTCCCTATGATGTAGTGAGGGCACATTCATGTCCCTAGATCTACGTATCTCAACATGAATCATGCACCCTGTCATATGCAAATCTGAACACTGCATAAAGCTAAGGAAGAAAACAGAGTTATTCTATGAAGAAACTTCATTTTGATGATGAAATAACTTGAAGAACTAAAGCGTGAAAGCTCTTGGCTATGCCCTCCTTCTAGCGCCAAATGTAGGCATCTTTTAAAATCTGCAAACAAACTACACTTCAAGCATGGATTAGTGTTTTGCAAACCTATTAAAGTGCCTCTATGAAATACCTTAGAAATGCTTCCAAATGCAACAAATGATATTAGAAAGACCAAAGCATTATGAAAACAAAACCAAATTACCTATTCCATAGTTGGATTGGTGTCACATGTGCTAGTGACCCTTTCCCAATCCTTGATCAAAGCTCAAATTGTGCAAATGCAAATGGAGATGGTGGAGTGATGGTGAACAAGATCAAATCTCAAATGAAGAGAGTAACCTTGCAATAGATTGTGAAGGATTTGCTTGAGGATGATGCTTGTATTTAAAGATTTTCAAAATGTTGAATGTTGAAGAGGGACCAATGTGGGATCAAAATCAAGCCAATGAGTTGAGGACACTTGTCATCATGTGATTAGTTAATGTGTGTGCAAGATTTGGGAAGAGTGCCCAAGAGGGGGAAATTTTGAATTCAAATTTGCAATAAATTTTGAGAGGGGGACAAGAAAGAAGAGCAATAAATGCCCTGTTTGACTTGTCATGTTGAGAGAAAATGATGTTTTAATAAATCAATAAAATTGATTTATTGTGCAAGTGGCTAGATCTAGATAATGCAAGTGGGATGGGATTAGCCTTAGATTAGGATTAGATTAATTTAATGATGATTATGCTGATTTAATGCTGATTAACTGATTTGACTTTTTGGACTTTGGAAAATGATTTAAGATTTGATTTAAATGGCTTTTTTATTTTAAATAACCTTAGGCAATGAGATTATTTAAATGGATGAAGGTGATGAATGGATCTAATGCAAATGTCTAGTTTAATTGATAAATGATCCTGATCGAATGCATAATGTAAAATTTGCATGTCTACAACTGGATAGCAATTATCGCCATCGAAATGATACTTGCTTAGTATTTCTTTCAATTGACGACACTCATCACCTCTATGTCCAAGAACACAATGATATGCACAATGTGGAATGTTAGCATATTTAGGATATATCACCAACCTATTTATAGGTGGTAATAATATGAGTCCTTTGTTTAAAAGTAGTTGCAGAAGTCAATTTTGCAGGAAACGAACAAAAAATCTTCTCCAAGCTTGAAATATGAATGAGATGACTTGAAGCACCTAGTTGACTTGTTTACCAATCTTCAACACCAAAAATCTTGTTAAATTTGCATACCTAGGTCTACAAACACACATGCAATAGGGGAAAAATTGTTGAGGGTTAGCAAATAGGGGTTTTCCTTGGTCAAATCCAACTTTTGGTAATCAAACCCTTAATGAAACAATGAAAGAAAATAGAATGATAAACTAATAACATGAAGTAGCTATCAACTTACCAAACCCTTGATAATGCAAATCTGAAGTAATGTCAATGGATGCTCCAAAGTGCTTGAATATTGCTTGAATGGATGAGGATATTGTAGGAGATGTAAAATGAGGTGAAAATCATATATTTATACACACTTGTGCCTTAGTTAACTATTCATACCTCATCATAGGATGACATCAAGTGTTTTTGAATAAAAAACCGAAAGGAAATTTTAATTTTTTTGAATTTGTAGCCAAGTGGGATTCGTTCGCCACCCATGGTGAATGGGTCCCACCTAGGGCCTGAAAATAGGTCTCAAGAATTAAGTTGTATTTAATGTTGTTTGTCAGGTTAACATTCAAAAATACACTTAATTAAAGCATATGAGGGCATAAAGGGGCCAAATAAAGCATGAGAAAGGGATAAATAGTGAAGCTGTGCCTAGAAAAGCATGAAATCTTGTTACAAGACTTTATGATACTTCAAAATAGGACTTGATTATGGATGAAAAAGGTGATTTTTAGGCGAATTACAATAAATAGAGTCTAGAAGAATGTACAAATGTCTTACAACACTTCACAACACCTTTACAAGATGTTATTTGAATTTTAGTACCTAAATATGCATGTTCAAGCCATCTCACAACATAAAATCAAAGAAAAATATATCAAATACCATGAAACAAGACCTAAAAGGCCATGAAAATGACAAGGGGCCATTTTTTTAGGGCACATTTAGCCTCCAGTTTAGTGAGAGAATGAACTTGCTTCAAACTCACACTAAAGTAGCCATGAACATTGAGAGAAGGGTTCAAATGCACTTATGTTAGCAAGATGGAATGACAACGATCAAGAGGGATGGTCAAGCCCCGAGGATGAAGATCCCATGGAAAACTAGACATAAGAACAAAGGAATACACAAGTGTTGAAATGTAATAATTATATGAAACTTCGATCGTTAATCCAACTAGTTGTGGATTAGATCTAGGCTAATTTTTTGAAAAAGAGAATGTGTACTCACTCTAGGGTGATAGAAAACATAACGATCCGCTAGGTGAGAAAGCCCAACTATACTCACTCTAGGTCCATGAAACTTCTAACTGTCCATGGGGTGAGAAAGCCCAAAAAGGTAAGATACATATGCTAGTTGGTATGCACTCACAAGTTCACAAAGCTGGCTATAGGGAAAAGTCATGCAGCTAGGTGGGCTTCTCGCTCAACCATATTAAAGTTACACCTTCTGATAACTTTAACAAGGAACCACAAAGAAAAATTCCATGAATAAAAAGAAAGGTACCACAGGCATGCAAGTTGCATTATGCAAGGTGGGAAAAGATGCTGAAATGTAAATGAAAAATTGTAAAGTGTAAAAATGTAAAGATGTTCAAATGAGTCTTGTTCAGTTCATGCAAGGTCAGTCACTTAGGGAACATTGTGTCTAATGTCTCCAAGAGAGGACTAATCAAATAATAGTATATTCACAACTTAGGAGATGTAGTTCATTGCATCAGGCCACCAAGAGGAATGTAATATGCTGAGATAGATCAAACTTATGAAGGACATCACACCCAATGTCATCCACACAGTGACAATCACATCATATAAATGAAAAGGCTACACTAAGAACCAAGAATGCACATGAATTAATGGTAATGTATGCCCCCCCAATTTAAAGGAATTGCTACACATCATTCTGTGAGCAATTAATTTAAAGTAGCAAAGGGAAGAAAAAGAAGCAAAAAAGAAAAAAAGACATGAGAGCCAACTTGGAAAGCCCTATGCCATGTCATATGTTTTGAAGTTAGGCTATGTCATGTCAAGAAAAAGGAAAAAAAAAAAAAAGGGAGCTGCCCCCCAGAAAAGAAAGCACACCAAACACATAAGGGATCTATGGATTTGGGGTTAGTATGTTCGTTGCTGCAATGTGTTTATGAAAGAACTCAAAACTTTCTTCTTTCCTCAAAGCACAAAGAAATAGAAGAATGACATAACGAGAGCGAAAAAAAAGGAAAAAGAAAGTCCATTTTGGGTCAACATGGAAGAGATATTGCGGTCTCAATGCCTTGCATCATCCCCAAAAGGAAAACACAAGCAGAACGAAAAGGAAAAAGAAAATGAAAAAGATTTTGGGAAAACATGAAGGAGAAATTTCAATCTCGATGCCTTTCATCATCCCCAAAAGGAGAACACAAAACAAAAGTGAAAAAGGCAATGTACGACAAATAGAAGAATAGAGATACAAATAGAAGAAGTGTATGAAGAGAGGGAACATCAAACACATGATACGAGGCAACATGATACACACATGAAAGGAAAACAAAAGGGAAAAATAAAAAGAGAAAATAAAAAAAGTAAGGTAAATTCAAGTCAATCATCTAACAAGTCATCTGCCTCCCAATCACATTAAGTGTAATGCGAGGGTGGTTGACTATCCAAAGGCATAATTGCAAGCATCGAACTAGGAGTCGTATTAGTTTCTTCACTTGGTGGAGAAGATTCATCTTTTAATCTCATTGTAGATGAAAATAGAGAATTTAAATAATTATGCACTTGTTCATCTATTGTTTCTATTGTCGCATCATCATCATCATCAAGATTAATGACAACAGGAGGACGAAGGGTGATTTCTAAGGATGGATGTATCAAAAGTTGAGGTTGTTGGATCGGTTCATTTTGTTGGGATTGTTGCACTGGGCTGTCTTGTGGTAGGTCAGGAGAAGGAGGGTGGTCATCTATTGCTTCTGTCAAAGGTAAAGGTTGATTTTCTTTATTTTCTTCCATGTGAGACTGACGAGCAAGGAGATGATGAGGACACCTACATTCCCTAGCACTGCAGTTTCATTTAATTCTATTTTGGAGTTGGTGAGGTGTAAGAGTGGATTGAGGCATCATAGGGTCTTCTAATTCTGAAGAGGGAATAACAAAAGAAACCAAAAAGGATGGATCAACCACTTTCTCTTTTTCTTTATATACTTGTTTAATATGAGGAGGCATGACAGGAGTTGTTTCATTTTCCCTTGGTCATTTAAACAATGGCTGGGAAGTATCTAGGGGTGGTTGTTTAGGAGGTCGTATGGTTTTCTCAATGTCAGAATCATGTTGAAGCATGGTTTCATCTATGATAGGAGGTGCGGAAGTGGATGAGGATGCATTACAAAAAGACAATTCAACTATCTTTTTGGCTTTGAATTTTTGGTAGGTTATGAAAAAGAAGTCTTTTTGAGGTGTGATGGGTTCCATGGGTTCATGCCTAAGGCTTCTAATGAAAAGTTACCTTTAGATGATAAGGGATTATAACCACTATTTTGGATGGTAAATATATCATTGCCATGTGGGAACTTCAAACACTTGTGAACAACCGATCATACCACTTTCATTGAGTGAAGCCAAGGGTGGCCTAGTTCTGCAAACAAAAATGGTCGGATTGTGGAATAATTGAAAATGTTACTTCCAAAGTTTTAGGTCCTATTTGTAAAGGGAGTACAATTGATTTGATCATAGGGCATGCAAAACTAATATGTGTTTTAATCGATGCAATTGGTTTATTATATTCATCTTGATATAGCTCATGTAATACTAGAAACTCCTCTATGATCACATTCTCACCACAAGTGAGATCTATTAATATCTCATTAGTGGGCTTATCATAGATTCTCCCAGCTATGTAGAGAGGACCATTAGGAAGCTTTTGTAATATGTCTTTAGCAAAAAAAAGTGATATTAAGAGATTTAGTGGTTTGGCCCTTACGAGGGATAACCTCTATCATAGCCGCAAGTTGATCCATAGGACTATCTTCAGTAACAGGTGGAGGTATATCATGTTGTTAATTGTGTGTATCAATAGTCATTACATCAGTGTTTGAAGGCTCACTAGCGTTGAAAAATGAAGTAGTCTATTTAGGCATAGGATTGGTGAAAATTTGTAAATTCTAGTTAGGGGGTCAACAGACTTATTGCCTTGATCATTGACACCCACAATGGACAAATGGCCTGAGTCAATGAGGTCTTAAACCAATCTTTTAGACGCTTGTAGTGTTCAGTGTCATGTCCATTTTGGTGATGAAAATGACAATAAGCATTAGGTTTGAAGGTGGGTGGTAAGGGCTGGTTTGGGTCAAGTGGTCGGACGAGTGGCAAAGTGAGATTGTGTTGTTGAATTAATTGGTTCATTGTGTTATGGAGGGTATCGGGTAAGGGAGTAAATTGTCTCTTCAGGTCCTCATAGTTATAAGGCACCACTATTTTAACAACTACCACTTGAGTTTGAGTTGGCTAGGTTGGTTGCAGTTGTGATGGAGGAGGGGGATTGAACTATAGAAAGCCTCTATTTTGTTTGCGAAAGTTTTGATTGTTGGTTTGATTGTTGTGTTCAGGTTTTTCAGCTCGATTATAAGGGGATTTTGAATCACAACTTGAAATTGAGTTATGGTATTCACACAAGGTTGTGCATAAATACATAAACAAAGGGAATTTCATTATTGTTAGCTTATCCTAAAGGTGTGTGTGAAAGTTTTCAATAAACATATTTTGTAGATGTGCATCAGGAATCTTGACATCAATTTAAGCATACAAGGATTGATATCGTGAGATAAAATCCATTACTTTTTCATCTATGTTTTGTCTACATCGCATGAGGTTAGCCATTGTATTTTTAGGTGTCATGTAAACTTGAAAGTGACTTATGAAAGCATCCACCAATTCATTGAATGAACAAATGGAATGATTGGGAAAGTTGGAAAACCATTATAATGCAGTATCTTTCAAGGTCCTTGGAAATAGTTTGGCTAACAATTTATCATCAAGGACAAAGTCATTACACAAAGCTATATAAGCATTAACATGGTTTACAGGGTCTCCTTTACCTCCGTTTTTCTCAAATTGAGGCATTTCTATCCCTTGTGGCATTGGGGTACGTAATATTTCTAAGGATAAGGGGCTACTACAGACATGATATGTGGTTGGAGCAGTCTGACCTTGGCCAATGGTGGAAAGTTGATGTTGCATGGATGAAATGGTATTAAGGAGTTGTGTAAGAACAAGATCGGGGTAAGTGGGTTGAGGCAAAAGAGAAAAGGGTGATGGACTATAGGTGATATTAGGTGAAGTGAAAAAAATACTATGAGGTTTTAAGGTGGTGGAGGGGACTTGCGATTCCACAAGAGAAGTAGGAATGCTAGGTGGGATCGGGAAAGAAGTAGCTGCATAATTAACCTATTGCATAGTTGTGTGGACTTGTGGATTGGTATAAGTTGGTATAGATGCCATGGTTGAAGAGGGAGGAATTTGAGGTCCTCCTTGGCTTATAGGAATGGTTGCATATTAAGTATTAGAAGAAGAATGTTTATTGTAAATCTCAGAAATTCTCTTCATCACTAGCAAGCCATCATCACTTTCAATCAAACAATGAATATTTTCAATGGCAGGTATGGCAGTGGAGGAAATGTTTTCAAGTGACAAATCTTGTTGTAAATGTGCAAAATCCTCATGAATATTATTGACCTTTTCTTGCGGGAGGGAATTGTTTTGGGTGTCAACATGCATTGGATGGAAAGGTGAAATAATAAAAGTGGTATTGTCAGTGCCTAATGCACCATTGTCCATACTAGGAGTAGGAGCTCATGAGATCCCAAGGTCCACAATGAAAGTGCTATCATGGGAAGCCATGAGTCTAGAACTTCTTCTCACTAAAGTATTATCAACGGGGCACCAAACAATCATACAAGTACCACAAAGGAAAGGTGAATCCAAATGCAAGGTAATCTAAGATGTCTAATATGAAAATAATAGAAATGTTGCTAACTATAATAGAGATCTAACTACAAAAAAAAAATGTAGGAAAATATCAAAAAAATGCCAAAAATGTTGAGTAAAAAGTGTAGAGGGATTGATTTTCCCAGGGTGGCGAATGAGTCCTAGTATGATATGTTTTTTCTTTTTTCAAAAATTTGAAGATGAATTTAATGCTCTACAGAATGCAATCAAAGATGTAGAATGCAGATTTTCAGTTTTTTCAATGAGATGCAATGCAAAAATGAAATCTAAATGAAGTGTTCACTAATGCAATATTAAAAGTCCTCGAATGCAAAAACAAAACAATGTCCTAATTGAATGTTGATGCTGAAGTAATCTAAGATGCAATATGCAAATGAAATCAGAAATAAAAAGTACTCAAAATACAGGTTCACCAAAATGAATAGTTGATTTTTGGCTCTCTAGGGCTTCTCTAAATCTTCTAGGGTTTTTCACCTAAAAGGAGAGAGATAGGTCAAAAAATGCAAACTAGTTCATTCAAATTATGTTATTTGGAATGTTTTCTAAGCTAAATGAAGTTAAATAAATGCAATTGAGTAATCTATATGAGTGAATTTGAGTGCGAAACTAAGATTTAAACTATGTTTGAAAACATACTGTGATATGCAAACAATGAACTAAATGAAGAAATAATGCAAAACAAAAAGAAATAGGCAGAAAAAAAGTGCACCTAGGAAATGTCTGATGAATCTAGAATGTTGTGGATGTTTATTGAAATCACTGAAATTTCACAATGGGACTCATTCGCCTAGGGTACCGAAGTAGTCCTCCTACTAGTGAAAAAGTGTCAGAAACTGGTTTCTGACTATTGAGATCCGAAATCTGACAAAATTTAGATTTTTAGTCCTGAGGTGGGACTCATTCACCATTGGTGGTGAGTCAATCCTTTCCAAAAATTTTGAAATATCATGAGACAAGTCTACAACACCAGATTTGGAAATCTTTGATTGTCGGGTTGCCGAAGTCAAATTTGTAGGAAATAGACAAAAAAACCTTCTCCAATCTTGAAATATGAATGAGTTGACTTGAATTTCCTAGTTGACTTGTTTACCAATCTTCAACACCAAAAATCTTGTTAAATGTGCATACTTAGGTTTGCAAACACACATGAAATAGGGGAGAAATGGTTGAGGGTTGTACCAAATAGGGGTTTGCCTTGGTCAAACCCCACTTTTGGTAATCAAACCCTTAATGAAACAAATGAAGAAAAGAGAATGATAAACTAATAACATGAAATAGATATCAACTTACCAAACCCTTGATAATGCAAATCTGAAGTAATGTCAATGGATGCTCCAAAGTGCTTGAATAGTGCTTGAATTGATGTTGTAGAATGCTTGAATACTTGAAATGTGAGATGGAATGCTTGAATGGATGAGGAGATTGTAGGAGATGTAAAATGAGGTGAAAATCAGCTATTTATACACACTTGTGCCTTAGTTAACCATTCATACCTCATCACAGGCCGACATCAAGTGTTTTTGAATAAAAACCTGAAAGGAAATTTTAAAATTTTTGAATTTGAAGCCAAGGGGGACTCATTTGGCACCCATGGTGAATGGGTCCCACCTAGGGCCTAGAAATAGGTGTCAGGAATTAAGTTATATTTAATGTTGTTTGTTAGGTTAACATTCAAATTTATACACTTAATTAAAGCATGAGAAAGGGATAAATAGTGAGGTTGTGCCTTGAAAAATGTGAAATATTGTTACAAGACTTTACAACACTTCAAAATAAGACTTGATTAGGGATGAAAAAAAATATTTTTAGGTGAATTACAATAAATAGAGTCTAGAAGAATGTAGAAATGTCTTACAACACTTCACAACACCTTCACATGATGTCATTATTTGAATTTTAGTACCTAAATATGCATGTTCAAGCCATGCCACAACATAAAATCAAAGAAAAATATATCAAATACCATGAAACAAGACCTAAAAGGCCATGAAAATGACAATGGGCCATTTTTCTACAACATATTATCAGATAAGCGTTGTTCTCGAGGAAGAAGTACATTTAGATCCTTATTGTGCCATCATCACAAAGCCTGCAATATTCTTTAAGAGGCTTACTATTATGAGAGGGATCTTGATAACCTAATCTCATTGTGTTGTCTTCTTTTGGATTTTTCTCTAAGAGTTGATGAATGTCATGTTCAGTTATTGTCTCACATTCTTGTTTTCTCAAAATAGTAAAACCTTTTCCATAGATTTCTTGGAGGTTGATGAGAGTATTGGTGACTTTGTTATCATAAAATGGTTGAAGGGTTGCTTGTTTAGAGGAACTAGGTTTAGTTGGTGGAGGGAACTTAGATTATTTATTTGTTTCAGAATGTATGTAACCAAACATATCAAGATGTGGTATTGTAGGAAGGTCATGTTGTTTCATGGATGGATAAAAGGATGCATTAGCTTCGAGGTTGTTAAGACATTCATTTAGAAACTTATTCATGATGTCATCATCTTCTCCAACAATTTCAACATGACGAGGAGGACATTCATGAGGAGTTGAAGGAGCATGTGGAAGTTCAATGTCATTATAATCGACATGAAAGGCACAACTTGACATGTCAACTAAGGATTCTAATGACATCCAAAGCTTATTAAAATACATAGCCATGATGCAAAGGAATGAAAGAAAACTAAATTCAAGAAATAGAATAAAATAGAAAATCTAGAAATAGTAACAAAAATGTAACAATAGAAAATAGAAATGCAGAAAATGAGCTTGAAATGATAGAAATTATAGTGCAGAATGTGTAACTGGACTAAGTTGCCCAAGGTGGCGAATGAGTCCAAGTGGTGAAAATAGAAATGCAGAAAATGAGCTTGAAATGATAGAAATTATAGTGCAGAATGTGTAACTGGACTAAGTTGCCCAAGGTGGCGAATGAGTCCAAGTGGTGATTTTTTTGAAAATTTTCAAAAAAATTTAATTGGATTTTATGCTTTTTAGATTTTTTAGATGCAAATACAGTATGAAAATGTAGAATTTTATTTATTTTCAATAAAATGCAATGCAAAAATGCAAGCTATATGAGCTTTTCACTAATGCAAATTTTAAAACCCTATGATACATTAAAACAATGAAAATGCAATGCAAATGTAATTCTAGGATGTAAATGCATCTGAAACTAAGAAATATAATGTTCTAAAGTTGGGTCTCACAAAATGTGGACAAATATTTTGGCACCACAAGGTTTCTTAACACTTCTAGGGTTTTTCACCTAAAAGGAGAGAGGTATGCCAAAAAGTTGCAATGTCTCCATTCAAGACTAATACAAATATGAATGAAATATTCCTAAATGTAATGTACCAAATGAAATTAACCAATGGAAAGATATTGATTATTAATGCAAAACTAATAAAATGTAAAATGTTTGAAAAAATGTTGTAGGATATGCAAAATGACCTAAGAATGCAAACAAACCTGTAACAAAAATGAATGAAATTTGAAAGGTGCACCTGTAAACTAGAATGTGATGCACTTTAGAACTTACAAAAATCATTGAAGCCAATTGGGACACTTTACACCAAGTTAGGCGACTTAGTCCTATTTTGGGAAATTCCGCAGGAACACGCTTCACCTAAAAGGGTATCCAAAACTACAAAAAAGTCACTTTTAGGCCTAGAGGTGGGACTCATTTGCCACAAATGGTGACTTAGTCAACCTATGAATCTTGTGGAAATTTGTGAGGGATGTGAATCTGTAGTCTTCGCCCTCCTGTTTCCTTTGTGCTTTATTCCAGCTCCAAAAATCCCAGGTGATCCAAGCCTCTTTAGGCTTTTTGACTCTTGAATGACATTGATGAATTGATTACACCTTAATACCTTTCTCTTGAAAAAATTATGCATACAAGACCTGCAAAACACACATGCAAAGAGGGGAAAAAGGGTTAAGGGTTAGTGAATAGGGTTTTCCTTGGCCAAACCCCAAATTGCAATCAAACCCTAGAAATTGAAATGAAATAAGTAGAGAATGATGAATCAGCAACATGCAATGCTACAACTCAACAAACCCTTGATGTAGAAATTTGAAGATGTGCAAGTAATGGCTCCAAAGTGCTTGAATGCTAAATCACATGATTGCTTGATTATAACACTAGAAAATATTCCGAGACTAAAGAGATTTTTTAGGAGATGAAAAATGAGAGGAAAACCCTATATTTATACATGATTATACAAAATTTCTCAAAAATTCCACATCACAAGCCGACCTCAAGGATAAGAGAATAATATCTTGCCAGAATTTTGAATTAATTTTAATTTTTGTGCCAAGTGGGACTAAGTTGCCCCTAGTGGTGACTTGGTCCTAGTAGGGAAATTTTAATGGGTGTCGAGAATTAAAGTGCATTAATTGATGTTTAACACGATTATTCTCTGAAACACACTTAAGTAGGGCCTATAAGTGAATTAAGGGGCCATTTAAACATAAGAAAGGGTCAAATTATTGATGACAAGCCCAAAAAAAGCTTGAAAGTTTGTTACAACACTTTACAAAATTTTGAAATAACACTTGGTAAGTGATGAAAAGAGGTTATTTAGGTGAATTATAATGAAAATTTCCTAGAAAAGTGTGAAAGTGGGTTACAACACTTCACAACACTTTTACAAGGCATCATCAAGTTCTTAATAATTCACAACTATCCAAGACCTAATATGAATGTGTTGAGCACATTGCAACATTAAAACAAGGAAAAATCAAGCCAAAATCACAACAAGGGCCTAAACTTGAAGAAAAAGTAGAAGGGTTACTTTTTCTGTGTCCACAAATGATAAGTATTAGAACCATCATAACTCTTGCCAGAACTAGTGTTAGAAGATGGGGTTTGTGATTCAAGATCAATAATATTGTATACAATGTCCTAATTTAATGGCTTCCACTTGGCACAAATGTGGAATTTATGGTGGATTTTCCAATCTACTTGGTACTTATCATAAGTTAATCTTGGAACAAAATAAGATTCCCATTTCAATCGATTATTAATGATGATAGTAGTAACCATATCTTGTATGAATGAATAATCAAGATTGATGTGTTGAGGTTCAACATAATAGAAGAATTACCTTATCTAATCAAAGGGTCTTGCAACACAAGTTATAACCCAATTGAAATAGGGTTGTTTGATAACATTGATCAACTACAAATATTGTTTATCAGTTTCAATTTTGAGGATAGTGTTCAATCTCCATAATTATCTTTGTAATAATGAGTGGCAATACAACTATTTGCAACACAGGGGTATAAAACTGAGAGGGGGGGTGAATCAGTTGTCACTGAATTTATACAAATTGAACTTATTCTCTGATCTGATATATAGACATGAAAGCATAAACAATCACCACATCAAAACCACACATAACACAAATATTTTTTACTTGGAAACCCTATTAGGGTAAAAACCATAGTGGAGGTTAGTCCACAAGATTATATTATGTTAAAAGTATAAAAGTATTATAAATGGGGAATGCACATGCATTCAAGCACATTGCCTAGAGCTCACTAGTCAAATAAAAAAAGGATCACTACCCAAAAGAAGACTCACTATCTTACAGTCACATTCAGATTACATCCAGAGGATTTTGAACTGAGAAATTAGCATCTTCTAATGCTTGATTATAGTTCCGGTTAAGCACATAAGCACTTTCTTCTGCTCACTCTTTTTCACACTTTACTTCTTCCTTCAAAAGATTAGAACATTATTTGCACGAATCACTCGTACACCACTTCCTTCAAATGGTATAAACAATTGATCATATATATCCACAACTAGAGATTAGAACAACTACATATCGACCCAACAAAATATAAAATGAGTACAAAATGTTGGCCCAAATCAATAAACAATTATCAATGCACACCAACCAATGTCAAAAAAAACATAGTAAGGACCCAAAACAACATCCTTGAACATGAAACACCTTAAAAAATTATGCCTCGAAGATCCACAACACACTACAATCACCCTGTCGACCATGATCATGAAAAACATGAACACACAGAAGAAAATCACCAATCACGAACATAACAATCAATGCAGACCAAAAAAATAGATAGAGAATGATCTAGAAACATTCACAAGCATCTTGAATCATCACAGAAGCATCTACAACAAATCAAATTACTAGAATCACATCATATTCTTTCAAGAACACCAACTAAAGCAACAAAACAACTGTCAGAACATAGATACACATAACTTAATCAAATATTCATGCAAACCTCTGAAACTTCATGTGGATAAACTAGAAATACCTGTCAAAAACCCTTTAATCTACAACCTCTTATGATCAATATACTGAGCTAGCCACCATGTTGAACTTCACTGCACCACCAACAACTTGCAACTTATTTTAGTACAATTTTCTCAATATCCTCGACATATACAACCTTAAAGACATTAATTCCAATAGTGTTGACATTAATGACAACCACATATCAGTAGTATACAACAATATCCCCCTTTGGCATTAATGGTAACACATGATGTGAAAAACACCATCAACACAACTTTCTCTTAACACTTTCCCCCCCTTAGATTTTGACTCTTTTCTCATTTACTCTTTCACAGTTTTTCACATGAATCTTCTCCCCCATTGACATCAGTGAAAAAAATACACATTATCTTTCTCCACACAAGCTATGAACCACATTTCTAAACATCTGACTACTCCCCCTGGGTAGCAGCCACCACAACATCAATTTGGATCATAAGATATGACTATGAAATGCACAAACTGATGCAATTCAATGCATCTTAATTCTAATTAGGAGGGGTAATCACCCCTAGCTTCCCTATGAGATATCAAAAGTATCCTTAGGCAAGGGGCACGAGTAGAAGATGTTTGTAATCTATTCCTTGGTGGTCACATGTCCAATCCCCACTTCCTTTTCACTCACCTTCTCTCTTAAAAGGTGAAACTTGATAGATATATGCATGGTCTTTGAATGCAACACCAGATTCTTAGAAATGTTAATTTCACTTGAATTATCACAGAATATAGCAATGGGTTCATCATACACAACTCTGATATCTTTCAAAATCTACTTCATCCACAATACTTGAGTACAATTTTTAGTAGTAGTAATGTATTATGCCTCTGTAGTAGACAAAGAAATGGAATTTTTCTTCTTACTTAACCATGAAATTAGCTTCTTACCCAAGAGAAATGCACCACCACTAATACTCTTTTGTCATTCACATCTCGCCCAATCAACGTGGTAAAATCACTCAAAGTAAGATCATCATCTTTAGGATACCATGGGCCAAAATCAACTATCCCATTGAACAAGTATCTAAAAATCCTCTTCACAATAGTTACATGAGATTCCTTAGGATCATCTTGAAATCTTGCAACAATTCATACATCATTCATGATATCTGGTCTAGTTTCAGTCAAATAAAGAAATCCACCAATCAGCGGATCACGTATCTAGTCGATATTTTTTGGGAGAATCATCATCTTGTGTTAACTTACATCTAATCACCATAGGTGTACCAACTGACTTTGAATCTTCCATACCAAACTTCTTTAGCAATTATTTCACATACTTAGAATGAGATATAAAGATCCCTCTATCTAGTTGAGTAATTTGCAATCCCCAAAATAATTTCATTTCTCCAATCATAGACATCTAAAGCTCACTCCACATCTCATCAGCAAAATTCATGCAAAAACTATCATCTCCTCCAAAAATGATATCATCAACAAAGACTTCAACAATCAAATCTTTATCATGATCAATCTTGAAATAAAATTACTTTCCAGCAATACCTTTAATAGAAATCAAGCTTCAACAAATTCTTGTCCAATCGGCATACCATGCTCTTGGGGCTTGCTTAAGTCCATACAATGCTTTGTTTAACTGACAAACCATATCTCCTTGATTAGTCAATTGAAATCCACTAGGTTGCTCAATATACACTTCTTCTTCCAGTTCACCATTTAGAAATGTTGACTTGGCATCCATATGATAAACCTTGAAGTTTTTGTAAGTAGCATAAGCAAGAAATAGTCTCACAGCTTCAATCCTAGCAACAAGAGAAAAAGTTTCTTCAAAGTCAATTCCTTCCATCTAAGAATATCCTTTACACACCAGTCTTGATTTGTTTCTAACAACTTCACATTGCTCATTCAGTTTTTTCTGAAAGACCCATTTAGTTCCAATTACATTTTTTTCCTTAGGTCTAGGAACAAGAATCCATGTATCATTCTTCTCAATTTACAGTAGTTCTTTCATTGCTTGGACACCCAATGTTCAACTTTGCATGATTCATTGACACTATTAGGCTCAGTCTTTGAGATCAAATAGTGTTCTTTTGCAATTCTTCTCCTAGTTTGAACACCTTTGTTCTTATCACCTATAATATGATCTTCTAAATGATTTAGTCTTACATATCTTGGAGTCTTAGGGTATTCTTGAATTTCAGGCTCTTATGATCTCACTTCTACACTTTCACTAGTTCCTTCTCTTGATTTTCTTGATTCACTAGAATGATCTGAACTTGATTTGGAGTTTGAACTTTCTTTCCTTGATCTGAGCTATCATTTTGATCATCTGAATCATATCCATAGGTTCTGGATGATCTAACTATGTATCCATCAACCTTGACATTATCGCTTTCAATTACTTTCCTCAATCTCTTATTGTGGCACTGGTGGGCTTTACTTTTAGTGGGAATAACCAAAATATTCCTTCATCACTTCTAGCATCAAAGCTTTCCTATATCTTCATCTCTTTTGACCATATCATTTTACTCCCAAATATTTTTCAAATTATCTAATGGTAGGCTTATGACCATACCATAGCTCATAAGGAGTCTTACCGTTATCACCTTTGACATGTACCCGGTTGAGAGTGTAAATGACAATACTCACAACTTCTCTCAAGTAGACATGAGGAGCATTTCCTTCCAACATCATGGTCCTAACAACTTCTTGAATTGTCCTGTTCTTCCTTTCCACAACTCCATTTTGCTGAGGGGTCCATGGGGAAGATAATTGTCTCTTTATCCCATGTTCTTCACAAAAGGAATTAAACTCACTGGAAGTGAATTTACCACCTCTATCTAATCTCAAACATTTAATCTTCAGACCCGTCTCTATCTCAACCATAGCCTTAAAAATATTGAATTTCTCTAGAACTTCAAATTTTTCCCTTAAGAAAGTAACCCACATCAATCTAGAATGATCATCATTAAGTAACATGAAATACATGTCTCCTTGTAAACTTCTGACTCTAGAAAGGACCATACAAGGATTAGTATGCACAAGCTCCAACACTTCATTTTGAACAATGTTGTTTGCTCGAATGAAACTCTAGTTTTCTTCCCTAATTGACATTATTTGCATGGTATTAGTAGGTTTATCCACTTAGGAAGATCTCTCCTGCAGAATTAGAACTTATCTTGATAATGTTGTCAAAGTTTACATGACACATTCTCCTATACCACAACCAACTTTCATCAACTTGAGCAATCAAACAAATTTTACCAATAGCAATCAGGTGAAATATGCTACCTTTTGTTTTTTTACTTGAAGCAATCACATTTTTGGAACTCCCCAATATTCTACACTTTCGATTCTTGAATTGAATATTGTATCCCTTGTCAACCATCTGTCCAACACTTAAGAGATTATGCTTCAAACCTTCCACATATAGAACATCATCAGTATTATGCTTACCATCAAGAGAAATGGATCCTCTGCCATGGATTACACCGGCTTTGTCATCACCAAATCTTACAACAACACCATCATACTTTTCCAAGCTCACAAATTTACTTTTATCACCTGTCATGTGAGTAGAGAGCATCCACAATCAATTTGCCCATTCATCTTTTCTTCAACTCTAGAAGCTAAGGAGCTTTCTCCACATTTGTGCAACTAATAGATTCAATAAGTACTAGATCACTTTCTTTGATAGCAATAAACACCCATTCACCCTCACTTAAATTCCCTTTATTAGATTCACCATCTATCACACCTTCATCAACAACATAATAACACTTTCTTTGGAATCTAGGCTTGTTAGGTCTTGGCTTAGGAACTCTTTCTAGACACCTTGAGGAAAAATGACCTATCTTATTACAAAAAAAACATTTAAGAGGCAATTTCCCTTTATACTTACCTTCTCCTCTTGCTACCCTCTTGACAATAAGTGCTTCAAGATCATCTAGTTTTCTCTCTTCTTCTTCAATCTCTCACATTTCTTGCTCATACTTGGACATTTTTATAGAAGAAATTTCTCCCAGATCATATCTCTACTTATCTTTTCTAGAGATAGTAGCTTTGAATGTAGATTTTGTCTTAGGAAGAGATTCACCAAACTCACTTAACTCAAAAGAAGTAAGCTTCCCAATCAACATGTCTCTGGTTACATTTGTCATAGTCCAAATCTCCTCAATAGTAATAGCTTTGTGTTTGTATGCAACAGGAAAGGATCTGAGAAATTTAACAATAATCTCTGATTGTTGCGATCTTCCACTAGCACATCTAATACTACACAAAAGTTCATTCACTCTCTACATAAAAGAGGTGATGTTCTCATCTTCACCCATTCTCAACATTTCATATTTCTCTTTTAGGCTTTGTAGCTTAGCAATCTTCACATGGGTATCACCTTCATACAAAGTTTCCAACTTTTTCCAGATCTCATAAGTAGTCTTCATCTCCATTACATTTGTCATATCGAAATTAGTTAGAGCACTAAACAATGCTTCCTTAGCCCTACTATTGTACTCGACTTCCTTAATCTCACTTCCAATAGAAGGACAATTTTGTGGGATGATATACCTATTCTTTGTAATTGTCCAATAAGGTTCACCAATGCATCTCAGATGACACTCCATTCGAGTCTTCCATAGAGAATAATTAGTTCCATCAAATCTCATACTATCCTTCCTATATGTTGGCATCCTAGATCACCTCAAGCTATTAAAATTCTTCTGAGGAACCTGCTCTTATACCAATTGTTGGCAACACAAGGGCAGACAACTAAGAGGGGGGTGAATCAGTTGTCACTAAATTTATACAAATTAAACTTATTCTTAGATCTGATATATAGACATGAATGCATAAGCAATCACCACATCAAAAACACACATAACACACATATTTTTTACTTGGAAACCCTATTAGGGGAAAAACCATGGTGGAGCTTAGTCGACAAGATTATACTCTGTTAAAAGTATAAAAGTATTTTAAATGGGGAATGCAATGCATTCAGACACACTACCTAGAGCTCATTGCTCAAATACAAAAAGGATTACTACCTAAAAGAAGACTTATTGTCTTATAGTCACATTCTGATTACATCCGAAGGATTTTGAACTGAGAAAATAACATCTTCTAATGCTTTATTATAGTTCTGGTTAAGCGCATAAACACTTTCTTCTGCTCACTCTTTTTCACACTTTATTTCTACCTTCAAAATATTAGAACATTATTTGCATGGACTCGCACACCACTACCTTCAAATGGTATAAACAATCGATCATATATATATGCAACTAGATATTAGAACAACTACATGTCGGCCCAACAAAATATAAAATGAGTACAAGCTGTCAGCCCAAATCAATAAACAATTATCAATGTGCACCAACCAATGTTAGCCTAACATAGTAAGGACCCAAAACAACATCCTCGAACACAAAACACCTTAAACAATTATGCCTCGAAGATCCACAACATGCTACAATCACCCTATCGGCCATGATCATGAAAAACATGAACACATAGAATAAAATCACCAATCGTGAACACAACGATCAATGAGGACCAAAAAAATAGATAGAGAAAAATCTAGAAACATCCACAAGCATCATGAATCACCACAGAAGCATCCAAAACAAATAAAATTACTAGAATCACATCATCTTCTTTCAGGAACACCAACTAAGGAAACATAACAACTGTCAGAACACAAATACTCATAACTCAATCAAATCTTCATGGGAACCTATGAAACTTCATGTGGATAAACTAGATATACTTGTCAACAAACCCTTTACTCTACAACCTCTTATCATGAATATACTGAGCTAGCCACCATCCTGAACTTCACTATACCACTGACAACCTACAACTTATTTTATTACAATTTTCTCAATATCCTCGACATATATAGCCTTAAAGAAATTAATGCCAATAGTGTTGACATCAATGACAACAACATATCAACAATATCCAATAGCAACTATGATGTTCTAAATTTTCTAAATTTATGTATATTCATAAATTTTAAGGAAATAGACCATGGAAAAAAAGATGGATGAGGAAATATGTTAGGTGGCAAGCATATATCAACCAATTCAATTATGAAGCCCAACATATTTTAGGGAAAAATAATATAACTTTGTAGATCATCTCAACAAAAAAATTTCTTCTAAGTTTTATGATAGCTTCTAGCTTTGGTCATGGTATATTATGATTGTCTTATTTTCCATGGTCCTTTTCAATATGGTCCTGATAGTTGAAAGTTTAGAACATCTTGGCTATATCACCACCACTCATTATAGAGATAATTATGCAGATTTCACTATCCTCAAAAGTGAAACTGATAAATAATATTTTTAGCTAATTAATGTTCTCAAACCACCTTATTTCAATTAGGTATGATTCCTTTTTTACCTACTTTTTCAAGTCATTTTGAATCTATAAATAAATTCTTGTGAAGCATCGTGGGCATCAATTGATCAATTAAGTGTTTAAAGTCTTAGTAAGTCTTAAGAGTCTTAGTATACAAGCATTAGTATACTCTTCTCTTGTTCCATAGAGGAATCTTGAGAATAAAATAAAGTGCCTTGGAAATATTTTGTATGCTATATAGTTATTCCAATGGTCTAACATGATCAACAAAGTAAAAAAAACATAATAGATGCACATACCATGAAAAATAAACACACAATAAGAGTAATATGCATGGTTACAATTAGAGAAACCCGAAAAATGGAGGACAACTATAGAAGAATGAATGCTTGTTCCTTATTCCACTATCTTCTAGTCAATTGCAAGTGTATATATGACATGTGTAGGAATTTTTTATTTTTTTTATCATGTGCAACTAGCTGTAAACACTCGTAACATGTGTCTGCATTATGAAAACCTTGCTCCTTGCTTAAAATATTCAAAATTTGAACAAGAATGAAGGTTAAATAATGAGAGGGGTGGTGGGCCTAGGTTGATTAGCTAAAGCATCATGTTGCAGGAAAGAGGTCACAAGGTCTAGTTTCCCCACCATCCTCGTGATATCAGAGGGCGTGTCATGCCAACACCATCGGTCATGTGAAATTTTTTTACCAGGCGCATTGCAGTTTATAGGGGGACAAATACCTGACCAATTCCTAAAGTAAAAAAAAAGGGTTAAAGAATGAAAGCCAAATCCTCTACAATTTTTTTTCCATATAATTATCTTTGTCCACATCCTTACTAACCACTAAAATAAAGCTTCAATATCAATAATAGAAATAAAAATGTCAAACTCTTCAAATTCCAAGCTCTATCATTGTTGCAATGAATTCACTTCTTATAGTAGAGAGTTGTTTTTAAACCAAAAGAAATTCACTATTGTGGATTTGGATTCACCAATTTCTATGGGGTGGCAATTATGAAATTTCCAAGGTGATTTCAAAATAATCACATATGGAAACCAATTTTGTCGTTACCATTGATTTATGTTTAGTTTTACCATCTAAACCCTTACTTCAAGGATTCTTTGCAATTATTTGAATCACCACAAGTATTCCTTTCATGTGAAACAAAAATCATTAGCAGTAAAGAAACAAAATAGAAATGAACTCCTACTTCCATGACTAAAAATGAGAACTTTGACATCTTTTTCAAATATCTATGACCCATTTTCTAAATTGGAATTCCCCACTAAGGAGCTTTAAGGGACTTAAATACAAATGGAATTTCTTCCATACACATTCTTTGGGATACCATTTTTCTTTTCTCAAAAAATATCATTTCAACCTTGCTAACCCCACTAACCATGTCTCATAATCTCCTCAATTTTTTCTATCCAAAATTAAAAGACCTTCCAATTCCTTTTTCCTATTTAAATTCATATCATAAAATAAATAAAAATTCACCCCCTTTATCCAACATTGAAATCTGGAATAATTCGAGTACATCAACATTAATGCCATGCCTAATTTTTATGTAACTAAAAAAATAGACCAAAATGCCCAATTCCCAACTCCCATGATGCATGTGATCCCATAGTGCATGTAGATCCTCCCCTTCATCTCCAAGGCATGGATCTAAGTCCCCCATGTATCCTAAGTATAAAGGTGCAAAAAAGATCATAAGCTTGTGTGAGTGGTTGAAGTGGCAAGTTTTCCATTCTTAGCATGTATCCCTTCTCAAGTCTACTTCTATCTCGAATCCTATCAAGATTATGGAATTTCCTATACCTTTTTCCTTTTGAACATCTCTTCCCTGAAATCCCCTCTTTATCAAAACTTTATATTTTGCATGCAACCATTCCCTAATATAAACCTTGACTTTCAAACATTAGCATTCATGCCAGAATTTATTATTATACTCCACCTACCACCCTACATGATAATATTGCCACTAATTCACAAAAGGATAAGACATCTCTATGTTGGATTCAAATTAAATCTAACGTTTATGCAAGTACTCTTGAAATTGAACCACATGGTTGTCCAACTATGCCTATATCAAAGGAGCCAATAACTACCATCTATATGGTAGATAGGATTTTGAACCCAAAGGATCTCATATATATACTAACTACGGATAGTTGTAGGTTATAGGGGACCCTCATCCATAGGTCTACCAAGACAATTTTTCATAAGAGGATGTCATGGATAGCTCAAAGTGAAAGGAAACAATGATCTATTGGTATAAGAATCCATTTCCTCAAATTGACCTAGGATGAAGGATACTATATGATTATTGTTGCTCTCTATAGGTATATTAAGTTTGTAGAGGTGAATGTAAGACCATAAGAAAAAAAAACCCAAAACCTAGCCTAAAATTGTTGCAAGCATTTTTTTCAAGCACACAAATATTTAGATCAGGGAAAACTTTAGTGGCGAATCTTCGCCAATTGGCGAATAATTGAAATCAAGACCTCTAGAAATGGTGAATAGTACAAGCTAAAAAGGATGTCGAATTTCCAGGTTTTTACAAAAAATAATTTCATCTCAATTAATTCTCCTATGCATTATTCTTTAAATGATGCATCATTGGAATTGATTCGCCAGTAGTTTATACCATAATTACAAATATTAATTATATTCACTAGTAATATTATATTACTACCATTAATTTTGGGGAAATATCGCCATAATAATAAATTACCATTTAATTTTAGGGATATTTTAGCCTTGAATAGGGCTTTTATTTATTTCCATTGAATCATCAATTATCATTTTAATCAGATGGTTGCACGTTGATTCCACGACCTAATACACACGTGCCTTTTAAAAGGCTTGTTGAGGCTCAAAATTTGTTTTGGGTTACACAATTAAAATTGTCGTGTGGGCAAAACAAGTGCAGACTTATATGGCCTTTTAAAAAGGCATCTTGTAGTCCAGTCAACCTACAACCGATGCCTGATTAAAAAGCTAATCAATGGTAGCAATTTAAATTTTCATTTAGTCTTACTTTTAAAGTGATATTTTTTAAAAATAATTAATTCGTGTGTGCTTCAATGCATTTTTTATAGTGAATTTATGCTTGGTGGTGGGCGGCTCTACCTTTCAACCCTGCCAGTATCGTGATAGGAGCGCGTTGGGGCTGCTATCCCCGGACCTCGCGAGGGGGCGTTGCCCCCTTGATCCCCACAAGGGAGCTCTGCTCCCTTGACCCCTGCAAGGGGCACTGCCCCTTGACCCCACTGGTGGCTGCTGCGCCTGGGCCCCTACTTCAATTTTACAAAAAAAAAAGAAAATACGAGGGAACTACGCTGAACAACTATGCAAAATTTTAAAGGAGATATTTGTCATTGTAATTAATATTTTTAGTGATTATTCACTAGGATTCACCACTATGATTATTATTTTTACCAATTATTCATTAAGATTTACCAAGATTTTACAATTTTTTTAATAATGTGCATAGATTCACTAGGAAAATTAATAATTTTTTCAAATAAAAGGAAATATTCACAAGGATTTTACACCTTCGCTGAGGGGGGGGGGTTTCTTAAATTTATCCCTAATTTAGATGAAATCCTATAGACATATGGAGGTTGAGGGATAGAAATACCATAAATATTGTGTTGGAGGGTAAAATTTTCTAATTTGGGTGAGAAATATCACATAAGGGTTTTGTTCAAGTGTTAATTAGGGTCAAAATTAGTGATAAGAAATCTACATGAAATTTCTAGTGTCATGGAATAAGGTTTGCATTTTAGTTCTTCCTGGATGTACAATAGTAAATATTATAATATTTTAATTACCTTTAATAGATAATATGTGGCCTAAAGCTCTTGTAAACATTATTCCCTTAAGTTTTTATGTTATTCATGGGTTGTTATTTTGTGATGACTATATTCTACCTTATTATAGCTACAATAGTAATATTTTGTAAGCATTTATATCCACTTAATGCAATAGACTTGTATAAGAGTGAATTTGCACGCTAGGTGCAATTCCCCTTTTTTCCTTTATACACTTTAGAAAACCAAAGTCGGAGGCTTAAATTTACTTAAGCCTGCTGTTGGCGGTCCACATGGAGCCTATTTTGTGTGTCGGTGGAGGTGCTTCAATCGGGGATGCCCACACAACATGCAGACATCCGCGTGGTGCGCTTATGTCCCTAGCAGATTCCTACAACTGAGATAGTAGAGGCGTTACTCTTCCCATTGGTAGCAAAGTTGTAATGCCTCCTTCGGAAACCGACCTGAATATGGTCATTTTCGTCCTCAATCCTTTATATTCACTCTTCCATTTTCCATTCCAACTCTTTAGAACTTCACTTGAACTCTTCAACACATCAAGCTTCCATACACACACTCTCACATCACTCCACAAGCTCACTTTCATTCACTTCCAAGCATTCCAAGCATTCCATTGCAACAACATCACACTCCATCAACTTGGTAGAGCACATTTGGGACTACGCCATTCGCAGCATAGGCTTGAGTCCCTCTCACTTCTCCCC
>VDFB02193867.1:29880421-30053238 GCA_007258455.2 Sequoia sempervirens
TTTATTTTTAATTCAAAACTCATATATGAGAGATTATATATATTTCCTTCTCCAAGACCAAGATGCTAATACACTAGTAACATCTACAAAAATATAAGGTTTCTATATTAGAACCCAATTTGAATTATCAAGCTATTTATAGCTTTTTTTGTGATTTCATAGTCCAACCTTAAAAAATAAGGATGTAATCTCTATTCCTCTCATCTTTAGTACTTTATTTATATATAAAATATTTTTATGCCTATAAAACGTAACTTTTAGTATATTTCTCTAGGAATGAACATAACTTCATTAGTTTTGTAATTTGGTCCATCTTTCCAGTACAATTAAATATGAATTGATCAATTTTTAATTTATATATAGAATTGTCATCCAAGAGATCTACTTGATCAATTTTTAATTTATATAGAATTGTCATGAATTTTTAATTTAATAATAAATGTGCATGTCTTTCAAGATTTAAATATATATATCAATTTCTAATTACATATATATAAATGTTCCACATGGAATTCTTAAACTTTCAAAACTAGAAATTTGATTTCATTTACATTCAACTCCACGAATAGCTTGCATGCTTTATTTGAATTATATGGTTCATTCTTAAGTATAGCTCAACATCTAGTTCAAGAATTCTTTGCATGCACATTCAAATGAACATGTGTATTAGATTATATGGAATTAGAAATTAGGTTAATGTAGAGCATGATATATGCACAATTTAAATGTATAAATAACTTTTACTGACTTTAAAAATGAACATTTAGAGCTTTAAAGAATTCAATCTAACTATCATCTATTTTCGATTGCATTTTTATGTTCTACTTTAAAACATGTATAGCATTAATCTCAAGCATATATGCATTCATTTTTTTCTATTTCTTGACCTATTTATTAAAGACAAATTCATTTTAACTATTTATTTAAATTAATTACATGTACATGTCCATCTTTTTAAATTTACAAATAGCAACCATTAGATAGTGGAGTGGACAACATTTTGATTTCACAATGTATTTAGTTATCTATATATGTACAAGAAGTGCATTTGAACAAGTTACCATAATTTAAATTTAAATAAAGGTACTTATAGATGTAATGTAAGTGAGTTCATCAAACCATAATAATGCACGTATATAACAAACCTCTAAGATTCAAACCATAAAACATAATTGTATGAATGTGACATGTAAATTATAACAAGTATATATATGTGTACCATAAAACATAAGTATGTAACACATCCAAATGTTCAATACATAAATCATAAAAAGTGTCCCCAACATATAATAAAATGATCTCAAACATGTAATACTATAAAACAAATCTCAAAGAGAGGGATGTCTGGTATGAATAGAATCATCAGATCTATGGCTCGATCTCTCCCTCGACCTCTCCCTCGATGCATGGCTCGATCTCTCCCTCGACCTCTCCCTCGATCCATGGACCGATCGCTCTGCTGATCCAAGATGTGTGGATCCATGTCCCGATCCAATATCTCCCGATCTGTGTCCTGAGCCTCGTCCCAACCCCTGCATGTGTTCAAGTACACATATATGTAAAATTATCTAAAAATTTTACAATGTACTTGAGTTCAATGTGTTCAAACTTAAAACATCAAGTAATTAGTTTTTTAAAATTAAATTTAAATGTACCTCATCTGCATACTGCATGGGATCGCCATCATGCTCGAAATTTCCAAAGTGTGGGAATTCACCATACTGCTTAAAATTTTCAAGTACACAATTTCAATCAGGAGTTAAACCCCTAGAAGTTTTTAAAATGCATTACATAAATTTTTAGAACACAATTTTAAAAATATATACATGTATTTAAATTATAAATTGAAAGTACCTGTTGTGCCTGCTTGAAAGCTCTACCAATGTCACTAAGATCATGAGAATGTAAAGACATCGTAGGGGGCCCTGTAGCATGTACAGTATCAGTAGCAAAAAGAAGTCGACTATATGTCCCATGGACAGGATCAGGTGTCGCAGTAGCCTCAACGTGACCTGTAACATCCTGATGACCACCTGGGCAAGCTAAAGGATCAATAGAAACATGATGTGCACGGGATTCTATAGGCTGATGTGGAATATCCTGAGCTGCATTTGCCACATTGTGGCTCATATCTGTATGAGGATATCATTGTCTAATAAATTCTGGTACCCTGTCAAGAGCAATCCCATGGTCCTCACTGATAACCTGATATGCTGCTAGTAAATCCAAAATTGAGAGTCTACATGTATTACGTAGAGTCGTGTGGGTCATATGCTCGACATCTACAAGAGTAGGTAGATCGGAACTAAATAAAATGGGGACGCTACTATGTGATGTAGCCTCGCTGGGAGGAAGTTGGATCCGCGGCGTACGGTACACTATTTTCAACCCGACGATGAAATCCGGGATCAATCACGCTTAAATAGAGGCGCAAATACCAAAAATCCTGACTCGAGTAACTCTCATATACTCGCTACACTCCAAACGCTTTTGGTAAACTTCAAAAGGCTTTACTAAACTAATTCCTCTCGTTGTCCACAAAGGTGGAAAATTCGGTGGTCTAAACTGTATTTGCTAAACGGCCTTTACCTTGGCCAGCATGCTTAGGATAAGATGTGTAGTCCACCTCTATATGTAAATGAAATTCTGCATATAACTTTTTGACAAAATACAATGGCAGCTCATCATTGTGAGGCTATCTATGATGTGCTGCCAACCATCTAGGGTATATGAATGGCGCAACAAGAGGATCTTCACACCTCGTAACCATATATCCTCTAATTTTATTTTTTCCTCTATAAAATGGGAACATGGATAACACATTTTCACCTGAAACTAATTTGGCAACGTCTTTATGTTTCACTGTGCCAGTAACACTCCTAGCAAGAGAAAAATAAAACTGTTCAATGCTGATTTCATCATAAGGATTGTATGATCGAATTGTCTCAATCATCTTCATAATCTCTTGTCTAATAGTGACTAATCTATCTCAATTAGCCAAATTGGCGGAGTTGTGAATTGTTTGCTCTAAACATTTTAGAGCATTGTCCAATCTAACAATACTATCCTGAAATATATTTGATCTGGTTTGAGCTTCTCACTCAGAACGAGGGGAATGATGAGATCCCTCATCGGCCATGATATATATAAATAGATAGAGATCTGCATATCATTAAAACAAAATTACATAATGAACTACACAAATTTAAATTGAAATTTTTTCAAAACTAAAAAAAAAAATATATTTAAATTAAAGGTAAAATTTTCAAGTTTCAAAACTAGAAAACAATTTTGAATTTAAATGTATCTAATGAGATCTAGTTCAAACTTTATATCTATCGAGCTATGTGAACCTATTAAATCATAGGCATGCATGTAATATTCAACCAAGAGTAAAAATGTAAAAAAAATATTTATCCTTTCAACCACTCTATACTAAAATTTTGATCAAAATAAAAAAATACTCTTCATTACAATTGGTCATATATGATCTAGCCTTTCTTTGTAATCAATTATTTTTTAAATCAAACACTAGAAATTATAAAAAGGTTAACATTTCCTTAATTTTTCGATCTAACTTAAAACATATTAAAGTAATAAAGTTAAAATTTAATTTAATAGTGTATGTGTGTATGTATGTATATGTATGTGTGTATGTATGTATGTATATCTAACTTAATTTAATAGTGTATGTGTGTATGTATGTATATGTATGTGTGTATGTATGTATGTATGTATATACATATATATATGTATGTACATGCACATGATATATGTGTATGTGTATGTATGTACATGTATTATATATGTATGTGTATGTGTGCATGTACATGCATATATATGTGTATGTGTGTATGTACACATGTATATACTCAAGTACATACATACATACATACACACATACACATATATATGCATATACATACATACATACATACACGTATGTATATATATAATGCATGTACATGCATACACACATACACATATGTACATATATATAATACATGTACATACATACACACATACACATATATGTGCATGCACATATGTATATGGATATACATATATACATGCATATACATACATACATACATACATATATATATGCATATACATACATACATACATACACACATGTACACACATGCATACATACATGTGCGCACATATACACACACACACATACACATATATACATGCATGTACATACATATGTATACATACACACATGTACACATACACACATACACATATATACATGCATGTACATACATATGTATACATACACACATGTACACATGTATATATAATACATCTACATGCATACGCACATACACATATATGTACATGTATGTATATGTACATGCACATATATGTGTATGTGCGTATGCATGTAGATCTGTATTATATATACATATGTATACATACAGACATGTACACATATGTATATATAATACATCTACATGCATACGCACATACACATATATGTGCATGTACATAACTATCAAAGGCGCTTTATTTGGGAGATAAGTTTAGCATTTTATTTAAGAGATTAGTTCAGATGGAATGTAGATTTAAAATTCATTTACAAGTATAGGAGGTATTGGAAAGCAACATATCTAAGGTGTACAACCCATGGACCAAAGGAAGTCAATTGAATCAAAGTGGTTTGAGACTGAAATGCTTTAATAAACACCGAACCTTATCCATGGAACAAAAGTCCTTCTAAATTGTTCTCCCTTATTTAAGTGTTCCTCTCAATTTTGAAGGATTTGAGTGATCAAAAGAACTCACTAATATTTCACTAATATTTCCCTTCTTGATCGAATATTCCCATGTACCTCAAGGGGTAAAAGAATGTTCCTTCTCAAGATAGTTTTTCTTCAATATATAACTTTTTATCAAAATCTAATAAACATGCTATGGGAATGGCTGTCTCTCTGTAAGATAGTTTTAAAATTGTAACATAGTTTTCTGGATTTAACTTTGAAAGATGTCAAATCCATACTTTGTAACCACATTGGTCAAAACTCAAATCCAACAAATAGTTGGCATTAGCTTTTCACATTCATTGTAGTATTAGAAATATAGCTTCTGAAATTAATCTGAGAAATATAGCTTCTGAAATTAAACTGTGTATGTTTTTTGTATCGATATTTCAAATTAGATTGCAGAAATAGACTTAGAAAGAGGGGCAGGGGGAGAAATAGAGTTAATTCTAGAAGCTATATTTCCAAACCCACTCATTTTTGAGAAAATTATATTTAGAACACAGATCCGTGTTAACACTATTAACAGACACTGATTAACAGATCTTTTACAGGTGATTAAGATTTTGACAATGATTAAGATTAAGACTTAGAAAGATTAATGCATAATAAAGTTAAATCCTGATATTCTTGGAAATTCAAAAATCTTTTTTCAGGTGGATGATACTGCTTCAGAAATTCATTGTAAGACAGGCTTCAGCTAAAATTGATTTTCATGCAGACCCATCTAGTTTGTGGAAAGCCATAATCCATTGTGTGTGTCGTTTTTGACTGTGTATTCGCTAAAGCTATGTGGAAGAAAATTTTGTTGGCTTGGTCACTCTTTGCTCATTAAGAAATATTGTAGCTTGATGTACTCTTTTAAGTTATTTGTTATTCTCCAAATGGGAAACACTCTTCTTTTATAAGATTTCTCTACCAAGTACTCGGGTTCTTGTAGAAAGCAAGAAATGCACATGTTTTCAAATAGGACTTTATAACTTCTACTTACTTCAGCTGTGAAGTCATGATCACCTCTCTTGTTTTGCAAGTTGAACTATTCTTCAAGGTTCCAAAGTTTGATTTCAAAATATTTCTCAATGGTGAGTCTATTCAATATAAGACTAGCTCAGTGGTCAGTTGCGGCATATTTTCAAAAATATAATGATTTCCTGACAGGAAAGTGAGCTTAACACATTCTCCTAAAGTTGTAGTTGACAAAGACGGTTGGGAAAACTGAAAGACCAACAACGGTTGTCACATAGTGGAGAAGAAAGATGATTCAAAGATGGATTTTCCTTCTCAAAATGGCAATGTTGTTCCTTAGAACTCTCTTCCTAGAGATCAAGTTGCTAATTCAAACCAAGCGTACAATGCTTTTATTGAGACTGTTGGGATTCAGAGAGAGGAAACAGAAACATGGAAATGTAATAATTCATAATATCTTCTCTGATGAAAGTATGGATGATTGCTTGTATACTAAGTTACCTGTTCACCCCCTGCATTGCCTAGATCCAGGTCCAGCTCGTACCTGCCCCAGATTCTGGGCCAATTTGAGCAGGGATTCTGATTAAGATTAATGCTTTTTTTCAGAGATCAGGATTTAACTTTATTATGCATATGTGATCACATTATCAACATCACCTCTACATGCATATGAAACCCACAAGGCATAAATACAGATCTCTATGCATAGGATTTGTCTAACCAAAAAGAAAATAATCGTGTAGGTCTATATATTTGTCCATGGGAGTTTCATCTACACATGGAAGTGAGTTTGGTAGTTGGGCATGTGCGGATAGGATGAATAAATACCCATGAATGGTTGAATGTGACAAATGTAGCAAAGTTCTAGAATGAGCTCAAAAGTAAAAAAAACGGTATGTCCATAAACTGTAGTTCTTACATAGATCAAATCAAATGGAATTTTCTTATATGCAAATGTACCTTATTTCATTGTGAATGTCATGTTGATTCCATCTTCATGGTTCGCTATCACTTGATTATATTGAGAATGGAAGTTGTATTGACTGATTCCTTTGTGTGCAGAATAGGACATTGCAAACATGCTCATGCTTTAAGGGCCAGATGTTGAAGGATAAAAATAAATGCTGGCCCACATCATTTAGATGTGGGATAATACAGATTTCAGCCTCTAACCATTATCTACATGCTTAATGAGATCATAAAATGGAATTTTGAGTGGTAGAAGAAACATGGATGAGTTCATGTGTTGTTTCTACAAAAGACAGTCTAAAGCTTTGAATCTCATAGTTCTTCATTCCAGATCAGCATATCATAAGAGATACCAGGATGTTTCAATCTAAATTATAGTCATAGTACACAGTAAAATAAATGCAGATAAAAGTTCCAAATGAAAATATGAATTAGTAATCCTGGAGTTTGAACCAAAACAAACATGGTACTTGTACAATATAGCTTTTGAAGAAGCAATCAATTCAAAACACGAGGCTAGGGAAATAGACATAGAAGAGACAAAGAAACCATTAGTAATGCAGGAGTAAGTGAGTCTAAAAGGAATGCACTGTGAATCTAAAGCATGCCCAACCATCTTTCTTTGCAAAACGTCTCTTCCATTTGTTTTCCAATACCTCCTAAATAAAATGCTAAACTTATCTCAAAAGCATGCCCAATCACAAATTAAAGCTTGTAAAGAAGGGTATGTTAAGTTTCACAGCCTAGAGAAAGAAATTTCATTGAGCATCATGGCCATAGCTGTCTCAACCATCACGGCCATGACATGATTTTTCCATTTCAATCAAACCCTAACAAACGATATATCCCAAATTTCTCACAATAGACAAAAATGATACGAGAAATCAAACATTCATCTCAATGCCACGAATGGAACCTGTTAATATGTCATCCCTGTTGCTAGCGATCGGCTGACAAGCTCTCGCCCCCAACACTTTCACCTGAGCGTAGCAATAGTGGGCCTGGTTTTTTTTTTCGAGATTTTATTAGCTATTTTCGGTCGATAGGGTTCCGATCGATAATGTTTCGGCCGAAACACACTCGACCGATAAGGTCTCTCCAGGTGTGCGCCATGTCAAATGTTTTCGGCCGAAAGTGACTCGACCGATAACTTGAAGCCACGTAGGCGCCATGTGGCTGACCCGTCGATTCGGCCGAAACCTTATCGGCTGAAAACTGGTCGGCCGAACTTAAGTCGCTCGAAATAATTTAGTTGGCCAAAACTGTGACACAAGTTTGTGCTTTCACCCCATTAATGGTAACACATGATGTGAAAAACACCATCAACGCAACTTTCTCTTAACACTTTCTCCCCCTTAGATTTTGACTCTTTTGTCCTTTACTCTTTCACAGTTATTCACATGAATCTTCTCCCCCTTTGACATCAATGAAAAAGATACACATTATCTTTCTCCACATAAGCTATGAACCACATTTTTGAACATTTGACTAGTTCCTTTGAGTAACAACCACCACCACATCAATCTAGATCACAAGATATGACTATGAAATACATAGACTGATGCAAATCAATGCATCTTTTAAAATTCTGATTAGGAGGGGTAATCACCCCTAGCTTCCCTCTGAGATACTCAAAAGTATCCTTAGGCAAGGGCCTGGTAAAGATGTTTGTAATCTATTCCTTAGTGGTCACATACTCCAATCTGACTTCCTTTTCACTCACCTTCTCTCTCAAAAAGTGAAACTTGATGGATATATGGTTGGTTTTTGAATGCAACACCAAATCCTTAGAAATGTTAATTGCACTTGAATTATCATAGAATATAGCAATAGGTTCATCATACACAACTCTGATACCTTTCAACATCTACTTCATCCACAATACTTGAGTACAATTGTTAGCAACAACAATGTATTCTGCCTTTGTAGTAGATAAAGAAATGACATTTTGCCTCTTGCTTAACCATGAAATCAACTTCTTTCCCAAGAAAAATGCATTGGACCACTAATACTCTTTTTGTCATTCACATCTCCTGCCCAATCAACATTAGTAAAATCACTCAAAGTAAGGTCATCTTCTTTAGGATACCATAGGCCAAAATCAATTGTCCCCTTCAAGTACCTAAAAATACTCTTCACAGCTATCACATGAGATTCCTTAGGATTAGCTTGAAATCTTGCAACAATTCATAAGACATTCATGATATAAAGTCTAGTTTGAGTCAAATAGAGCAATCTGCCAATCATGGATCTGTATCTAGTCTGATCTTTTTTAGGAGAATCATCATCTTGTGTTAACTTACATCCGATCACCATAGGTGTACCAATTGGCTTTGAATCTTCCATACCAAACTTTGGCAATAATTTCACATACTTAGAATGAGATATAAAGATCCCTCTATCTAGCTAAGTAATTTGCAATCCCCAAAATAATTTCATTTCTCCAATCATAGACATCTAAAGCTCACTCCACATATCATCAGAAAAATTCATGCAAAAATTATCATCTCCTCCAAAAATGATATCATCAACAAAGACTTCAACAATCAAATCTTTATCATGATCAATCTTGAAATACAAATTACTGTCAGCAGTACCTTTATTAAATCCAAGCTTCAACAAATGCTTGTCCAATCTAGCATACCATGCTTTTGGGGCTTGCTTAAGTCCATACAATGCTTTCTTCAACCGACAAACCATATCTCCTTGATTAGTCAATTGAAATCCATTAGGTTGCTCAAAATACACTTCTTCCAGTTCACCATTTAGAAATGCTAACTTGGCATCCATTTGATAAACCTTGAAGTTTTTGTAAGCAACATAAGCAAGAAATAGTCTCACAGCTTCAACCCTAGCAACAAGAGCAAAAGTTTCTTCAAAGTCAACTCCTTCCATTTGAGAATATCCTTTACACACAAGTCTTGCTTTGTTTCTAACAACTTCACATTGCTCATTCAGTTTGTTCTGAAAGACCCATTTAGTTCCAATTACATTTTTTTCCTTAGGTCTAGGAACAAGAATCCATGTATCATTCTTCTCAATTTGCAGTAGTTCTTCTTTCATTGCTTCCACCCAATGTTCAACTTTGCATGCTTCATTGACACTATTAGGCTCAATCTTTGGGATCAAATAGTGTTCTTTTGCAATTCTTGTCCTAGTTTGAACACCTTTGTTCTTATCACCTATAATATGATCTTCTAAATGATTTAGTCTTACATATCTTGGAGTCTTAGGGTATTCTTTAACTTCAGGCTCTTATGTTCTCACTTATGCACTTTCACTAGTTCCTTCCTCTTGATTTTCTCGATTCACCAGAATGATCTGAACTTGATTTGGAGTTTGAACTTTCTTTCCTTTATCTAAAATTTCTTTCCTTGATCTAAGCTATCATTTTGATCATCTGAATCATATCCATAGGTTCTGGATGATCTAACTATGTCTCCATCAACCTTGACATTAGCACTTTTAGTTAATTTCCTCAATCTCTTACTGTAGCACCGGTAGGCTTTAATTTTAGTAGAATAACCAAAAAAGATTCCTTCATCACTTCTAGCATCAAACTTTCCTATATCTTCATCTCTTTTGATATAGCATTTACTCCCAAATATTTTTAAGTATCTAATAGTAGGCTTATGACCATACCATAGCTCATAAGGAGTCTTACCGGTATCACCTTTGACATGAACCCAGTTGAGAGTGTAAATGACAGTACTCATAGCTTGTCTCTAGTAGATATGTCGAACATTTTCTTTCAGCATCATGGTCCTAGCAACTTCTTGAATTGTCCTATTCTTCCTTTCCACAACTCCATTTTGCTGAGGGGTCCATGGGGCAGATAATTATCTCTTTATCCCATGTTCTTCACAAAAGGAATTAAACTCACTGGAAGTGAATTTACCACCTCTATCTAATCTCAAACATTTAATCTTCAGACCTGTCTCTATCTCAACCATAGCCTTAAAAATATTGAATTTCTCTAGAACTTCAGATTTTTCCCTTAAGAAAGTAACCCACATCAATCTAGAATGATCATCAATAAGTAACATGAAATACATGTCTCCTTGTAAACTTTTGACTCTAGAAGGACCACACAAGTCAGTATGCACAAGCTCCAACACTTCATTTGAAAAATGTTATTTTCTCCAGAATGAAACTCTAGTTTGCTTCCCTCACTGACATTATTTGCATATAGTATTAGTAGGTTTTATCAACTTAGGAAGATCTCTCACTACCTGAGTAGAACTTATCTTTATAATGTTGTCAAAGTTTACATGACACATTCTCCTATGCCACAACCAACTTTCATCAACTTGAGCAATTAGACAACTTTTACCAGCAACATTTAGGTGAAAGATATTACCTTTTGTTTTTGTACCAGATGCAATCACATTTCCGGAACTCCCCAATATTCTACACTTTCCATTCTTGAATTTAATATTATATCCCTTGTCAACCATTAGTCCAACACTTAAGAGATTATGCTTTAAACCTTCCACATGTAGAACATCATCACTATTATGCTTACCATCAAGAGAAATGGATCCTCTGCCACATATTACACCAGATTTGTCATCACCAAATCTTACAACACAACCATCATACTTTTCCAAGCTGACAAATTTAATTTTACCACTTGTCATGTGATGAGAGCATCCACTATCAATCACCCATTCATCTTTTTCTTCAACTCTGGAAGCTAGAGCTTTCTCCACATTTGTGCAACTAATAGATTCAATAAGTACTAGATCACTTTCTTTGATAGCAATAAACACCCATTCACCCTCACTTAAATTCCCTTTATTAGATTCACCATCTATCACACCTTCATCAACAACATAATAACACTTTCTTTGGAATCTAGGCTTGTTAGGTCTTGGCTTAGGAACTCTTTCTAGACACCTTGAGGAAAAATGACCTATCTTATTACAAAAAAAACATTTAAGAGGCAATTTCCCTTTATACTTACCTTCTCCTCTTGCTACCCTCTTGACAATAAGTGCTTCAAGATCATCTAGTTTTCTCTCTTCTTCTTCAATCTCTCACATTTCTTGCTCATACTTGGACATTTTTATAGAAGAAATTTCTCCCAGATCATATCTCTACTTATCTTTTCTAGAGATAGTAGCTTTGAATGTAGATTTTGTCTTAGGAAGAGATTCACCAAACTCACTTAACTCAAAAGAAGTAAGCTTCCCAATCAACATGTCTCTGGTTACATTTGTCATAGTCCAAATCTCCTCAATAGTAATAGCTTTGTGTTTGTATGCAACAGGAAAGGATCTGAGAAATTTAACAATAATCTCTGATTGTTGCGATCTTCCACTAGCACATCTAATACTACACAAAAGTTCATTCACTCTCTACATAAAAGAGGTGATGTTCTCATCTTCACCCATTCTCAACATTTCATATTTCTCTTTTAGGCTTTGTAGCTTAGCAATCTTCACATGGGTATCACCTTCATACAAAGTTTCCAACTTTTTCCAGATCTCATAAGTAGTCTTCATCTCCATTACATTTGTCATATCGAAATTAGTTAGAGCACTAAACAATGCTTCCTTAGCCCTACTATTGTACTCGACTTCCTTAATCTCACTTCCAATAGAAGGACAATTTTGTGGGATGATATACCTATTCTTTGTAATTGTCCAATAAGGTTCACCAATGCATCTCAGATGACACTCCATTCGAGTCTTCCATAGAGAATAATTAGTTCCATCAAATCTCATACTATCCTTCCTATATGTTGGCATCCTAGATCACCTCAAGCTATTAAAATTCTTCTGAGGAACCTGCTCTTATACCAATTGTTGGCAACACAAGGGCAGACAACTAAGAGGGGGGTGAATCAGTTGTCACTAAATTTATACAAATTAAACTTATTCTTAGATCTGATATATAGACATGAATGCATAAGCAATCACCACATCAAAAACACACATAACACACATATTTTTTACTTGGAAACCCTATTAGGGGAAAAACCATGGTGGAGCTTAGTCGACAAGATTATACTCTGTTAAAAGTATAAAAGTATTTTAAATGGGGAATGCAATGCATTCAGACACACTACCTAGAGCTCATTGCTCAAATACAAAAAGGATTACTACCTAAAAGAAGACTTATTGTCTTATAGTCACATTCTGATTACATCCGAAGGATTTTGAACTGAGAAAATAACATCTTCTAATGCTTTATTATAGTTCTGGTTAAGCGCATAAACACTTTCTTCTGCTCACTCTTTTTCACACTTTATTTCTACCTTCAAAATATTAGAACATTATTTGCATGGACTCGCACACCACTACCTTCAAATGGTATAAACAATCGATCATATATATATGCAACTAGATATTAGAACAACTACATGTCGGCCCAACAAAATATAAAATGAGTACAAGCTGTCAGCCCAAATCAATAAACAATTATCAATGTGCACCAACCAATGTTAGCCTAACATAGTAAGGACCCAAAACAACATCCTCGAACACAAAACACCTTAAACAATTATGCCTCGAAGATCCACAACATGCTACAATCACCCTATCGGCCATGATCATGAAAAACATGAACACATAGAATAAAATCACCAATCGTGAACACAACGATCAATGAGGACCAAAAAAATAGATAGAGAAAAATCTAGAAACATCCACAAGCATCATGAATCACCACAGAAGCATCCAAAACAAATAAAATTACTAGAATCACATCATCTTCTTTCAGGAACACCAACTAAGGAAACATAACAACTGTCAGAACACAAATACTCATAACTCAATCAAATCTTCATGGGAACCTATGAAACTTCATGTGGATAAACTAGATATACTTGTCAACAAACCCTTTACTCTACAACCTCTTATCATGAATATACTGAGCTAGCCACCATCCTGAACTTCACTATACCACTGACAACCTACAACTTATTTTATTACAATTTTCTCAATATCCTCGACATATATAGCCTTAAAGAAATTAATGCCAATAGTGTTGACATCAATGACAACAACATATCAACAATATCCAATAGCAACTATGATGTTCTAAATTTTCTAAATTTATGTATATTCATAAATTTTAAGGAAATAGACCATGGAAAAAAAGATGGATGAGGAAATATGTTAGGTGGCAAGCATATATCAACCAATTCAATTATGAAGCCCAACATATTTTAGGGAAAAATAATATAACTTTGTAGATCATCTCAACAAAAAATTTCTTCTAAGTTTTATGATAGCTTCTAGCTTTGGTCATGGTATATTATGATCGTCTTGTTTTCCATGGTCCTTTTCAATATGGTCCTGATAGTTGAAATTTTAGAACATATTGGCTATATCACCACCACTCATTATAGAGATAATTATGTAGATTTCACTATCCTCAAAAGTGAAACTGATAAACAATATTTGTAGCTAATTAATGTTATCAAACCACCTTATTTCAATTAGGTATGATTCCTTTTTTACCTACTTTTTCAAGTCATTTTGAATCTATAAATAAATTCTTGTGAAGCATCGTGAGCATCAATTGATCAATTAAGTGTTTAAAGTCTTAGTAAGTCTTTAGAGTCTTAGTATACAAGCATTAGTATACTCTTCTCTTGTTCCATAGAGGAATTTTGAGAATAAAATAAAGTGCCTTGGAAATATTTTGTATGCTATATAGTTATTCCAATGGTCTAATGCGATCAACAAAGTTAAAAAAACATAATAGATGCACATACCATGAAAAATAAACACACAATAAGAGTAATATGCATGGTTACAATTAGAGAAACCCAAAAAATGGAGGACAACTATAGAAGAATGAATGTTTGTTCCTTATTCCACTATCTTCTAGTCAATTGCAAGTGTATATATGACATGTGTAGGAAATTTTTATTTATTTTTATCATGTGCAACTAGCTGTAAACACTTGTAACATGTCTCTACACTATGAAAACCTTGCTCCTTGCTTGAAATATTCAAAAATTGAACAAGAATGAAGGTTAAATAACGAGGGGGGTGGTGGGCCGAGGTTGATTAGCTAAAGCATCATGTTGCAGGCAAGAGGTCACAAGGTCTAGTTTCCCCACCATCCTCGTGATATCAGAGGGCGTGTCATGCCAACACCATCGGTCATGTGAAATTTTTTTACCAAGCGCACTGTAGTTTATAGGGGGACGAATACCTGACCAATTCCTAAAGTAAAAAAAAAGGGTTAAAGAATGAAAGCCAAATCCTCTACAATTTTTTTCCATATAATTATCTTTGTCCACATCCATACTAACCACTAAAATAAAGCTTCAATATCAATAATAGAAATAAAAATGTCAAACTCTTCAAATTCCAAGCTCTATCTTTGTTGCAATGGATTCACTTCTTATAGTAGAGAGCTATTTTTAAACCAAAAGAAATTCACTATTGTGGATTTGGATTCACCAATTTCTATGGGGTGGCAATTATGAAATTTCCAAGGTGATTTCAAAATAATCACATATGGAAACCAATTTTGTCGTTACCATTGATTTATACTTAGTTTTACCATCTAAACCCTTACTTCAAGGATTCTTTGCAATTCTTTGAATCACCACAAGTATTCCTTTCATGTGAAACAAAAATCATTAGCAGTGAAAGAAACAAAATAGAAATGAACTCCTACGTCCATGACTAAAAATGAGAACATTGACATCTTTTTCAAATATCTATGACCCATTTTCTAAATTGGAATTCGCCACTAAGGAGCTTTAAGGGACTTAAATACAAATGGAATTTCTTCCATACACATTATTTGGGATACCATTTTTCTTTTCTCAAAAATTATCATTTCAACCTTGCTAACGCCACTAACCATGTCTCATAATCTCCTCAATTTTTTCTATCCAAAATTAAAAGACCTTCCAATTCCTTTTTCCTATTTAAATTCATATTATAAAATAAATAAAAATTCACCCCCTTCATCCAACATTGAAATCTCGAATAATTAGAGTACATCAACATTAATGCCATGTCTAATTTTTATGTAACTAAAAAAATAGACCAAAATGCCCAATTCCCAACTCCCATGCTGCATGTGATCCCATAGTGCATGTAGATCCTCCCCTTCATCTCCAAGGCATGGATCTAAGTCCCCCATGTATCCTAAGTATAAAGGTGCAAAAAAGATCATAAGCTTGTGTGAGTGGTTGAAGTGGCAAGTTTTCCATTCTTAGCATGTATCCCTTCTCAAGTCTACTTCTATCTCTAATCCTATCAAGATTATGCAATTTCCTATACATTTTTTCCTTTTGAACATCTCTTCCTTGAAATCCCCTCTTTATCAAAACTTTATATTTTGCATGCAACCATTCCCTAATATAAACATTGACTTTCAAACATTAGCATTCATGCCAAAATTTATTATTATACTCCACCTACCACCCTACATGATAATATTGCCACTAATTCACAAAAGGATAAGACATCTCTATGTTGGATTCAAATTAAATCTAACGTTTATGCAAGTACTCTTGAAATTGAACCACATGGTTTTCCAACTATGCCTATATCAAAGGAGCCAATAACTACCATCTATATGGTAGATAGGATTTTGAACCCAAAGGATCTCATAACTATACTAACTACGGATAGTTGTAGGTTATAGGGGACCCTCATCCATAGGTCTACCAAGACAATTTTTCATAAGAGGATGTCATGGATAGCTCAAAGTGAAAGGAAACAATGATCTATAGGTATAAGAATCCATTTCCTCACATTGATCTAGGATGAAGGATACTATATGATTATTGTTGCTCTCTATAGGTATATTAAGTTTGTAGAGGTGAATGTAAGACCATATGAAAAAACAACCCAAAACCTAGCCTAAAATTGTTGCAAGCATTTTTTTCAAGCACACAAATATTTAGATCAGGGAAAACTTTAGCGGTGAATCTTCACCAATTGGCGAATAATTGAAATCAAGACCTCCAGAAATGGTGAATAGTACAAGCTAAAAAGGATGTTGAATTTCCAGGTTTTTACAAAAATAATTTCGTCTCAATTAATTCTCCTATGCATTATTCTTTAAATGATGCATCATTGGAATTGATTCGCCAGTAGTTTATACCATAATTACAAATATTAATTATATTCACTAGTAATATTATATTACTACCATTAATTTTGGGGAAATATTGCCATAATAATAAATTACCATTTAATTTTAGGGATATTTTAGCCTTGAATAGGGCTTTTATTTATTTCCATCGAATCATCAATTATCATTTTAATCAGATGGTTGCAGGTTGATTCCACGACCTAATACACACGTTCCTTTTAAAAGGCTTGTTGAGGCTCAAAATTTGTTTTGGGTCACACAATTAAATCTAATCGTGTGGACCAAAACAAATTTTAGGCCTCAACAAGCCTTTTAAAAGGCACATGCGTGTTAGGTCACAGAATCAACCTGCAGCGATCTGATTAAAAAGCTAATCAATGGTAGCAATTTAAATTTTCATTTAGTCTTACTTTTAAAGTGATATTTTTTAAAAATAATTAGTTCGTGTGTGCTTCAATGCATATTCGATAGTGAATTTATGCTTGGTGGTGAGGGGCTCTACCTTTCGACCCTGCTTGTATCGTGATAGGAGTGCGTTGAGGCTTCTATCTCCAGACCCTGCGAGGGGGCGTTGCCCTCTCGATTCCCACAAGGGGGATCTACTCCCTTGACCCCTGCAAGGGGTGCTGCCCCTTGACCCCACTAGTGGCTGCCGCCCCTGGGCCCCTACTTCAATTTTATAAAAAAAAAAAAAAAGTATGAGGGAACTATGCTGACCAACTATGGAAAATTTTAAAGGAGATATTTGTCATTGTAATTAATATTTTTAGTGATTATTCACTAGGATTCACCACTATGATTATTATTTTTACCAATTATTCATTAAGATTTGCCAAGATTTTACAATTTTTTTAATAATGTGCATAGATTCGCTAGGAAAATTAATAATTTTTTCAAATAAAAGGAAATATTCACAAGGATTTTACACCTTCACCGAGGGGGGGGTTTCTTAAATTTATCCCTAATTTAGATGAAATCCTATAGACATATGGAGGTCAAGGGATAGAAAAACCAGAAATATTGTGTTGGAGGGTAAAATTTTCTCAGTTGGGTGAGAAATATCACATAAGGGTTTTGTTCAAGTGTTAATTAGGGTCAAAATTAGTGATAAGAAATCTACATGAAATTTCTAGTGTCATGGAATAAGGTTTGCATTTTAGTTTTTCCTGGCTATACAATAGTAAATATTATAATATTTTAATTACCTTTAATAGATAATATGTGGCCTAAAGCTCTTGTAAACATTATTCCCTTAAAATTTTATGTTAATCATGGGTTGTTATTTTGTGATGACTATATTCTACCTTATTATAGCTACAATAGTAATATTTTGTAAGCATTTATATCCACTTAATGCAATAGACTTGTATAAGAGTGAATTTGCACCCTAGGTGCAATTCCCCTTTTTTCCTTTATACACTTTAGAAAACCAAATTCAGAGGCTTGAATTTACTTAAGCCTACTGTTGGCGGTCCACGTGGAGCCTATTTTGTGTGTCAGTGGAGGTGATTCTATTGGGGATGCCCACACAACATGCAGACATCCGCATGGCATGCTTATGTCCCTGGCAGATTCCTACAACTGAGCCAGTAGAGGTGTTACTCTTCCCATTGGTAGCAAAGTTGTAATGCCTCCTTCGGCCAACCGACCTGAATATGGTCGTTTTCGTCCTCAATCCTTCATATTCACTCTTCCATTTTCCATTCCAACTCTTTAGAACTTTACTTGGACTCTTCAAAACATCAAGCTTCCATACACACACTCTCACATCACTCCACAAGCTCACTTTCATTCACTTCCAAGCATTTCAAGCATTCCATTGCAACAACATCACACTCCATCAACTCGGTAGAGCACATTTGGGATTACACCATTCGCAACATAGGCTTGAGTTCCTCTCACTTCTCCCCCAAGTAATCTTGAGTGCTCTTGGTGGAGGTGGTAAGCTTCCCTCTCCCTCCTCTATCATTTGCTGAGTAGCATAGTACTGCATTGTAGTGTTTGTGTTTTCATTACATTGTTGGACTTTATCTCGTTCTTTTGGCTGTTCGTGGTGGTGGAAACACCTAAACAGGGGTCTGACTGAGGCAGGCCCTTATACATCCTCCCCAACATTTTCTCTCTTGCTATGTGTAGATGAACACACTTTGTGGAACTAGCTGGTGAATAGGCTCTTCTACAAGATCATCTTCATCACCTTAGCCTTGGTATACCTATTTTATCACCTCTATTTGTATTTCTCTTATTTCATAGTATTGTTTTGTTCTCTTAGAAGTTGTTAAGATAGGCTGCCAGTCAGTTTAACTAGATCAACCTTGCCTCGGCTGTGTTATGACTGTATGGACTACAATGCTCTTTCGAGATGCCAGTGCACCATGCTGTCATCCCAAGTCCATGTTGACATCATCGTGCAAAGAGCTCCTTGAGATGCAGAGTTGGATTGAAAAATTAACTCGCCTAGCCCCACCTTAAAACTTGGGATTGACGAGTGGTTGCATGGTTCTATAATCCTTATTATTCTCACCCCCATACCCTAAATACTACACTTAGCTGAGGTAAATTAGGGTAGCCTCTTGTGTCTTGACCCTCCATCACCTGGGGTCTTGCATGCGATGGTCCCCCTCTCTTACATTTTTGGTGAACCTGAAGTGAACCATTTTGGTTCCATTCTTGCGATACTGATAGTCCCTTTCCTTGTACTCTAGGAGTGTTGTAGGTGTGAGTGTTGTAAGGATGTCACCTTGCAACCCAACCTACAACCCCTAGGTGGTGTAGTTGGAACGTTCCAAAGGTATTGCATGACAAAACCTTAATTGGGTCACTGTATGATCCATTAACCTTTGGTGATTCTATAAAAACATTGTCTAGTGTGCGTAATGGCCTCCTTCCTGCATCAACCCATCCCCTCTATGTAGCTTGTGGATAGTAGCGGGTGTTCTAGTTGACCTGACTTCGCATGTGAACATAATAATAGAGGAAATTATGGTAATTAAATTTTTACATAAGGATGGATATGATGCCCCCATGAGTTTCATTCGCACACATGACGAGAATTTTGTACCCCCCTTGGGTAGCATTGTCTTATCAGTCTTAGTCGGGCCTAAGTCCATAAACCTCTTGTTTGATATCATCCCTAGGTCTAAACTCTTTCGTGTAAAGTTAGGTATCCCTTGGTTGGTAGCGATGAATGCGATACCCTTCGTCATGCATAAATGTATGAAATTTATCCACAGAGGTTCCATACATGTGATCCATGACACCTGTTATCTGCGGGTAGACATGTCGCCAGTTTTAGACATGCTCTATCTGTAGGTAGACGTGTTGCCGCTTCAAACACGTTCTATTTATGAGTAGACATGTCACCACTTTTGACATGCTCTATCTGTGGGTAGACATGTCACTGCTTCTTGACTTTTTCGAGTCCACTTCCTTGGGGCTTCCTCAAAGTTAGAGATCTGGGGGGTTGCCTCCTTGCAGGTCCGTGGGCTTGTGAGATGCTTTGTTCCAACTTCATAGTTTCGAGCAACTATGGAGTACTTCACATCTCCTGCACCTTTGGGTATGCCAGATCGATTATTGCTTCCTTGATGGTTCAGGTATACTTTTCTAACGCTACTTTCTTCTTGATCTACTTTATCGAGCACTCATCAATACTCGTGCTCGCTAAAGTGGGGGAAAAATGTATAAGAGAAAATTTGCACCCTAGTAACAATTCCTCTTTTTTACTTTATACAATTTAGAAAACCAAAGTTAGACGCTTAAATTTACTTAAGCCTATTGTTGGTGGCCCACGTGGAGCCTATTTTGTGTGTCGGTGGAGGTGTTTTTGTCAAGATTCCCGCGCAATGCGCAGACGTCCGCGTGATGTGCTTATGTCCCTGGCAGATTCTTGCGGCTGAGCCAGCAGAGGTGTTACTGTTCCCATTGGAAACAAATTTGTAATGCCTCCTTCGGCTAACCAACCTGAATATGGCCATTTTCATCCTGAATCCTTCATATTCACTCTTCCATTTTGCATTCCAACTCTTTAGAACTTCACTTGGACTCTTCAACACATCAAGATTCCATACACACACTCTCACATCACTCCACAAGCTCATTTTCATTCACTTCCAAGCATTCCAAGCATTCCATTGTAGCAACATCACACTCCATCAACTCAGTAAAGAATGTTTGGGACCACGCCATTCATAGCAGAGGCTTGAGTTCCTCTCATTTCTCCACCAAGCAGCCTTGAGTGCTCTTGGTGGAGGTGGTAAGATTCCCTCTCCTCTTCTCTATCATTTGGTGAGTAGCATAGTACTACATTGTAGTGTTTGTGTTTTCATTACATTATTAGACTTTATCTCGTTCTTTTGGCTATCTGTGGCAATGGAAACACCTAAATGGGGTTTTGACTGAGACAGGCCCCTATACATCCCCCCCAGCATTTTCTCTCTTGTTGTGTGTAGGTGGATACACTTTGTCAAGCTAGTTGGTGAATAGGCTCTTCTACGAGATCGTCTTCGTCACCTTAGCCTTGGTATACCTATTTTATCACCTCCATTTGTATTTCTCTTATTTCATAGTATTGTTTTGTTCTCTTAGAAGTTGTTAAACTATGCTGTTAGTCATTTTAACGAGTTCAACCTTACCTCGGTTGTGTTCTGACCGTACGGACTATAGCGCACTTTCGAGATGCCAGCGTGCCATGCTATTGTCCAAAGTCCACTTTGACATCCTCGGGAAAAGAGCTCCCTAAGGTGTAGAGTTGGAACTAGAAACTGACTCACCTAGCCCCACCTTAAAACTTGGGATTGACGAGTGGTCACAGGGTTCTATAATCCTCATCATTCTCATCCCCATACCCTAAACACTACACTTAGCTGAGGTAAGTTAGGGCATCCTCTCCCATCTTGACCCTCCGTGACCTGGGGTCTTGCACGTGGTGGTCCCCTTCTGTTACAAGAATTATTATTTATTTTCCTTTTTAAAGGTTTTTATTATTTTTCAAATTAAATATTGAAATTCTCTTTTTTCTCAATTCAAACATAGTCTATTTAGTGCTTTTTGTTGAAAGGTTGAAAATGAAAAATTTGAAGCATATTTAGGGATAGATAATGTCACACTCTGAATAATTTCAATCTAGGGTTCATAAGATTTCTTTTTTGTTGTGAGTAAACATTACAACAAATTAAGGGTTTTAGATTATTATTTTAATATATTGAATATATTAAAATTATTTACCACAAATCTCTAGCACAAGATATTATAATGGCATCAAAGCTATTAGTAATGACTATTAGAAGAATATCTCCAACATTTTATGGACCACTTAAATGGGCATCTTTATAGAATTTTTAGCCCTTTAACATCAATTCTTATCAATCTTAACAAGAAGCAAGGTTTAAAAATGTCTCCTTGCACTTGGCTTTAAAGAACTAGTAGAATTTGGAATGCTAGTCTTATGCCTAAATTTTCTTATTTCATTAGGTGTATGGTTTATGAAGGGATGTTGTTAGGTGAAAGGCTCACCCACATTGGCTTTTCCCATCCTAAGTGTCTAGCTTGACATAGAGTGAAGACTTTGAATCAATTTTCTTGGACTTGTCCTCACACATGACACTTGGAAGTATATTTATGAAATTTTCTGCCTTTCCATCTAAATCTTCTTTGTTGGAGTATTTCTCTGTTTGGGATATGACCTAGTGACATGCTTATGTAGCAAGAATTTAGGAATTATTTAAAGTAGATATTTCATTTCAACTATAAAAAGATAGAAATGGTGTTATTTTCAATTTAAATAAATTGATAATTATTCTCTCTTTGTAAAAACATGCTATAACATTTGCATTTTCTTAGATCCAATGGAAAATTGAGTAGGTGGTAATGATGTTTTAATATTTATAGGGCATCATCAACCATTGAGGTAGTGTGTTTGTACTATAAGTAATGTGCCACCAAATGACAATTTACAATCCACACCTTCAGCAAAGCCATCCCATCATAGGGGTCATTTTTCATGTTACTAACTTCAAAGCTAGTATGCATCTTCTCAAGAAAAAATAATAGATGTGTAGAGTGGCAAAAAAGCCACTACAAGGAATGCTCTTATCACCTTTGTTAGAAATTTTTAGTATAATACCAATTGTTAGTAATCGGAATCACAATAGATACATACATACATACATACATGCATACATACATACATACATACATACATACATACATACATACATACATACATACATACTCATCCCCATTACTTCTAGGACCCTCTAAAGTTTAATACTGGTAGATGGGAGATATGCTTGATATTCATATAAAAATTACTTTTTAAGATATTCAATGGACTAGATTTAAGATATTGCATAATTGAGCACACAAGTTTTAGATTATTGACATGTATCACATGTTTATTTGAATTGATTATGTGATTATGTGATTATTAATATTTACAATCTCTTTTCTTTGTTTAGGTGGGAGCTAGTAAACCCAAATAAAGTTATAAAGTATATGCCAAATCCAAGACTAGTAGATGGTACTAAATTATTCATTTGAATTTAACGTAATCATGACCACCTATGGTGTAAACATTATAAAAGTGTGTGTGAAGCTTAGTGAGGGAATTTCAAGTTATTTATTTGAAATTAACCTCATCATGAGCACCTATGATGTAGACATTATAAGAGCATCTCAAATGTATGAGTGAAATTGTAAAAGATCAATGAGAACAGAGTACCTAAGGCATCCTTGAATCCTATTTTTGGTTATTATGAGAGAATCTTATAAGTTGAGTTTTTGTGCATGAAAATGGGGCACATTGATTCAATATTTGATTTAAGTGGGGTGTTGGAATTGACATAGGTTGATTTTTTTCTCATGATTTTTTATTACCACTTGATAGTTTTGAGAAAGCATTGTGCCTAGAAGTGCAAGCACTTGGGTGTCATATTGGTGTATAAAGCATATTAGACAATTGTAGCACAAACATAAGAATTAGGAATGCCAAACAAATCTCATTTTATTGTAAACATCATATTATTAATATATAGTGAGTGTAATAACCATTGATGGTTACCAATCATTCCTTTTCTTCTTTTATTTCGTCTCTATTATAACTAGCACCAATTGACTAACTTATTATAAAAACTTCATTTATTAAAACAAATCAACCTAATGATTATATATCAATATCAATATAGCATACCATCTATTCACATAAACATTTAAAAAGTTAAATTTGTAAACAATTTTTATGCATAATGTCATTAAATAAATGCCAAAATGTCATAAAAATAATCACATTTATAAGTAATAGAAGCATGTATGACTTGTTAGATGCTGTTCAAGTAACATGAATTAAGTCAAGTACCCCACAAGTTCTTCACAGATGTTTTCCAACTAAAAATTCATGTCTGGCCTGAAACATTTGTAATTGGGTTTGGGATCTAGTTCCCTAGTGCCTATTTATTGCTTCCCTCAAACATTTGTAATGGTATTTACTCAAATTTTGAAATTTATTTCTACGCTCAAACATTTGTAATTCATGCAACGTAATCCCTTAATAGTCCAAATTGTAAAAGGGAAACAATCTTTGATGACTTGTTACCTGGAGATGATATTAGTTATGAGAATTATATCTAAGGTATCAGGATCACATAGGGCACCTCTACAATACCTCTCTCAGTTTTTGTTATCTCAAAGTTGTTTTCCCATGGTGTCTAGTTTTCACTTGATGGAAAAAGTATCAAATGCAAGTAGTGTAAAGTTGCAAAGTGGTGCAAGTTTCATTCTGCAACTCGTGTGACCAAAAAAAATGTTCCAACTTGTCTGGATGGGTACGTTTACACTAGGAAAGGTCCTCTTTCACACCCAAACATGTCGAATCAATTCGAGCTACGTTCAATTGGCTCAATCCCTTAAGGGTCCAAAGGAAAAATGGTTGCAATCTTTGATAGACTATTACTCAAAAATCGTGATGCTTATGAACTCCCTGTATGAGCCTACAGGATTGCGTTGGGCCCCTCTAAAATAACCTAGATCTTGGTTTTTTTTTATCTCAGAGTCATTTTCCTATGGTGTCCAGTTTTCACTTGATGGAAAAAGTGTCAAATGCAAGCAATGTAAAGTTGCAAAGTGGTGCAACTTTCGTTCTACAACTCATGTGACCAAACGAACTATTCCAACACATCCATATGGGTACTTTTATGCTAGGTGTGGTCCTCTTTTGCACACAAACATGTCGAATCACTCTGAGCTACATTCAACCAGCTTGATCCCTTAAGGGTCCAAAGTGAAAAATGGTTGTAATATTTGACATGCTATTACTCAAAAACTGTGATTCTTACGAACTCTTTGTATGAGCCTACGTGATTGCATTAGGCCCCTCTACAATAACCTATCTCAGTTTTGTTTATCTCAGAGTTGTTTTCCTATGGTGTCTAGTTTTTAGTTGATGGAAAAAGTGTCAAATGCAAGCAGTGTAAAGTTGCAAAGTTGTGCAAGTTTCATTTTGCAACTCGTGTGACCAAAAAATTTATTCCAACACATCTGGATGGGTAAATTTACGCTAGGCATGGTCCTCTTTCACACCCAAACATGTCGAATCACTTTAAGCTACGTTCAACCGACTCGATCCCTTAAGAGTCCAAAGTGCAAAATGGTTGCAACCTTTGATGGGCTATTACTCAAAAAACATGATGCTTACGAACTCTTCATCTGAGCCTATGGGATTGTGTTGGGCCCCTCTACAATAACCTTTCTTGGTTTTTTCTATCTCAAAGTCATTTTCCCGTGGTGTCTAGTTTTTACTTGATGGAAAAAGTGTCAAATGCAAGCATTGTAAAGTTGTAAAGTGGTGCAACTTTCATTCTGCAACTCGTGTGACCAAAAAAACTATTCCAATACATCCAAATGGGCACGTTTACACTAGGTATGGTCCTATTTTTCACCCAAACACGCCGAATCACTCTGAGCTACGTTCAACTGGATCAATCCCTTAAGGTTCCAAAGTGCAAAATGGATACAATCTTTGATGGGCTATTACTAGAAAACCATGATGTTTACAAACTCTCCATCTAATCCTACAAGATCTCTTTGGGGCCCTCTACAATAACCTCTCTCGGTTTTTGTTATCTTAGAGTCATTTTCCCATGGTGTCTAGTTTTCACTTGATGAAAAAAGTGTCAAATGCAAGTAGTGTAAAGTTGCAAAGTGGTGCAACTTTCGTTCTGCAACTTGTGTAACCAAACGAACTATTCCAATACATCTAGATGGGTACGTTTATGCTAGGAATGGTCCTCTTTCACACCCAAACATGCAAAATCACTCTGAGATATGTTCAATCGGCTCGATCCCTTAAGGGTCCAAAGTGCAAAATAGTTGCAATCTTTGATGGGCCATTACTCAAAAATCGTGACACTTATAGACTCTCCATATAATCCTACCAGATAATGTTGGGCCCATCTACAATAACCTCTCTCGGTTTATGTTATTTCAGAGTCATTTTCCCGTGGGGATGACTTTTCAGTTGATGGAAAAAGTGTCAAATGGAAGTAGTGTAAAGTTGTAAAGTAGTGCAAATTTCATTCTGCAACTCGTGTGACCAAAAATATTGCTCCAATGCATTCAGATAGGTATGTTTATGCTAGGGATGGTCGTCTTTCACACCGAATCACACCGAATCACTCTGAGCTACATTCAACTAGCTCGATCCCTTATGATGACATGCAAAACAATAAAAAATAGAAACATTCACATGACAGTTGAGAAGTATGAGTTTTCCACATCAAAATCATATGATCATCCTCAAGTCTAGCAAGGGTAAGAAATTTTTTAATTATCCTCCTCGCCCTTACAACAATATACAACCGATTGAAAATGTGTACAATGATGGAACTTGGAAATATTTTATTTTTTCATCAATTAACAACTATGGTTGTGAAACATTTTTTCATTTTCATTTGAAATGATTTGATATGCTTGAAAATTGGAGTCTAAGAGAAACAAGTAATGCTATCACGCACATTTATTATTTTGTGTGGTAAATAAAGTTTTCACCTAAATTCATTTCTTATTTGTATTATAAATTATTTAAAGCTTTCTCCCAAGTCCATTTCCTATACATGAAATAATACTGCAAAAGTTGACATATACATCTTTCGATGTGTTTATATGGTGATGGATAAAGAACATAAAAATTCATTTTGTACTATGAGGATTATGCTATGAAAATGTTTAAAGATCATTCAAGATAAATGTTTGTCTGAGAATGTGTCAAGAAGTTAACTCCTCATCATCTACTATGAATGTTATGTTTTGCAAGTATTGTGAAGATTATGTATCCTTTGATTAATTGAGTTGTTCCAATCAAAATAGTAAATGTAATGGAATCTTTTTATGAAACATCTCATGGAATACCAATTGAAAGCATGCTTTTTGATTTTAGATAAAGCATTTGATGGAACTCTTTGAATTAAACTGAATTGAGATATGTAAGAACAAAGGAGCACTAGGAAATACCCAGCTCAAGGATCTTAAATAAGCCTTCTTATCAAATTTGAAAAATCTTGATAAGCCCATGGTTGAAAATTTTGTACTGATCAAAGTGGGTACTAATTCTATATTATATAGATTATATTTCTTCATTATCTTTAAGATCTTATAACTTTGGAAATGGTTTCACCAAGCTATGAAGGGTGAACTATTCTTTATTCAATTATTCCTATGTGGGTTCATTTTCCTTATCTCCCATTGTAATTTTGGGTGGATTACTGCTTTCAAAGTATTGGGAATGCCTTGGGTAGATTTATATCCATTGATTTGATGCACATAGAAATATATCAAGGGGGTTTCTTGATAAATTTTGGTTGACAATTGGGGAGCGAGCATGGAAATAATCCATTGATTATAAAAATGTTAGTGTAGAATATTCCTTTAAATAATTTTGCTAGTTGTTAGATTTTTAGGATAATGATTTCTTAATTTTGCAATATTGCATGGAGTTGCATCCTATTTTCTAGTTGGTAGTTGCCATTCTAGAAGGCTCATCTCTTGATATATATATTATACTCATTCTTAAGCAATTATCAAGTTAATAATCAGTGCATTCATTTACAGTTAATCTTTTATTTTCAATTTATAGTGCAATTTTGTAATTTGTAACTAGTAGTATTCTTGGAAATATTGAAGTTTTTTTAGCATCAATCAATAAATATTCAAGACAAACCATGAAGGACAACAATGAGCAATGCTAGGGCTAACCGATTAATAAGTATACATGTGAATAAGTCAAGAGTACATGTGTGAATAAGTGAAGCACAAGTACTAAAATACATGTGTAAGCCTTGAAGTATACACATAAATACATAGTATACACAAATTAATACAAAGTATATGCATGAATACAAGGTATACACCATGCAAACACATAAGTCGCAAAGTATACATTGGAATACACGTAAGTCACAAAGTATACATGTAAGTTGTAAAGTATATACTTGAATACACATAACTCATATCTATTGAACCATGGATTTATAATGAAAATATGGACACCATTGATAAAAAAGATTTGTATTAACCAAATAGCCATGTAGGCATACATCAATATATGTCAATATAAGTATAAAATATATACAAAATAGCCATATAGGATTATGAAAATGTCATATAGGCATACAATGTCAAATATATTCAATACAAAATATGTACAAAAATGCCATATAGGCATAAAACAAAGGGCTTTGGAATCAAAAGTCATTTCTCTCTGGATGCTCTCAAAATAAAATCTTTCCCTTTGCTTTTCATTCAGATGGCGATAAGTCTGTCACTCATTTATTATAAAGTCGAGAAGTGCTCCTAGTGCTCCTCCTAGGGTTTAGTTCCTGGTCAAGCTTTATTTGTTACAATAACAAGTAAAGACATTAATATATAGACTATTACATTATAAAAAATGATGTATTTAAAAAACTAATCACATACCACCACTAGACGATCACTCTCCTTGAGGGAAATATTCACATGCCCATGTTGTGGCATGTTGAAGCCCTATAGAAACTATCCAAAGAGAAATTAAACTACAAATCAATAATGGTTTGAATTTTCACTAACTAAAAGCTATAACAATGAATGTAAATTGAAATTTAGTAATTTTACTCATACCTTCGTGAGAGGCATCGAGGAGTCTATAGCAAAAGAAACACCAAGCTCCATTTCCCTATGAACATGTGGAGGCGTATCAGCTTCCAACGTCTGAAAATAAAACAACATATTATCCAATCACATAAACTACAATAGTGATGCATGTCATGGCTTATAATGTATGAGATAATGAACAAAATTTTGAGTACTTATTGAACTATATATTTTTGAGTATCATGCTTACTATTTTTCGTATCCATAGCTTGTTCGAAAGCACCTATTTTAGGATTTTATCCATATCAGTAAGGCAGTTAACTGTTTGATAAAATGATTTGGTAGACATGTACGAAAATTGCAGTAGCATAGAGACTTGGTAGTGAACTATTTGAAAAAGTGCCTAAAATAAAAGTGGTTTCATGGTGATGGAATTCCATTACAAACAAATTTGTCATGGCATTCCATCACCATGTGACTGTATTTATTTTAGGCATTTTTTCAAATAGTTCATTGCCTTCTCTATGGTATTATGTTGGGATGGGGTGGATGGTATAGTGTGGTCTTGGTTGTGAGATGAAGGGTGATCATGACATGAAGAGGGAGGGGTGGAGATATGAACAAGTGGAATAAAAGGTGGAAGGTTTCATGGATTGGTAAATTGAGGATGAGGATGAGGACCTTGAAAAGAATTTGGAGGGGAGTTTTGGCTAAAGGCTTGGTTTCTATTCTTCAAGTAGAGAGTTGTTTGAAAAAATGCCTCAAAGAAATGTGGTCTCATGGTGATGGAATGGCATTCCATCACCATGAGACCACATTTCTTCAAGGAATTTTTTCAAACTACTCACTGGCTTGACTATGATATTGCTTACTATTGTGCTTTGATAGATTTTTTCCAAGCATCCATAGTTTGTTGGAAAGCACCTATTTTAGGCTTTTAGCCATATCATCAAGGAAGTGAGTAGTTTGATAAAATGCTTTGGTAGACATGTATGGGAAATGTGGTAGCATATAAAAGGTAGTAAGCTATTTGAAAAAATTCCTCAAAGAAATGTGGTCTCATGGTGATGGAATGGCATTCCATCACCATGAGACCTCATTTCTTTGAGGTATTTTTTCAAACTACTCAGTGCCTTATCTATGCTATTGCTTACTATTATGGCAATGAGCTATTTGAAAAAATACCTCAAAGAAATGTGGTCTCATGGTGATGGAATTCCATTCCAGCACCATGAGACCACATTTCTTTGAGGAATATTTTCAAATAGCTCAATGCCTTTTCTATGTTATTGCTTACTATTATGCTTTGATATATTTTTTCCAAGCATCCATAGTTTGTTGGAAAACACCTAATTTAGGATTTTAGCCATAGCAGCAAGGAAGTGAGTAGATTGATTAAATTCTTTGGTAGACATGTATGGAAAATGTGGTAGCATAGAAAAGGTGGTGAGTTGTTTGAAAAAATACCTCAAGGAAATGTGGTCTCATGGTGATGGAATGACATTCCATCACCATGAGACCACATTTCTTTCAGGATTTTTTTAAAACTACTCACTGCCTTGTTTATGTTATTGCTTACTATTATGCTTTGATAGTTTTTTTCCAAGCATCCATAGTTTGTTCTAGGAAACATCTATTTTAGAATTTTAGCCATAGCAGAAAGGAAGTGAGTAGATTGATAAAATGCTTTGGTAGACATGTATGGAAAATATGGTAGCATAAAAAAGGTGATGAGTTGTTTGAAAAAATGCCTCCAAGAAATGTGGTCTGATGGTGATGGAATGAAATTCCATCGCCATGAGACCACATTTATTCGAGGCATTTTTTCAAACAACTCACTGCCATGTTTATGCCATTGCTTACTATTATGCTTTGATATATTTTTTTCCAAGAATCCGTAGTTTGTTGGAAAGCACCTTTTTTTAGGCTTTTAGCCATAGCAGCAAGGAAGTGAACTATTTGATAAAATGGCTTGGTAGACATGTATGGAAGATGTGGTAGCATAGAAGAGGTAGTGAGTTGTTTGAAAAAATGCCTCAAAGAAATTGGGTCTCATGGTGATGGAAATCACCATGAGACCACATTTCTTTGAGGCATTTTTCAAACAATTCATTGCCTTGTCTATGTTGTTGCTTACTATTATTCTTTCATTTATTCTTCCAAGCATCCATAGCATAGACAAGGCAATGAACTATTTGAAAAAATGCCTCAGTAAAAATTGGTCTCATGGAATGCCATGACAAGCAAATGCAATTGGTAGCTGCTCCTAGTTATTACTTATGCTATGTTAAGTAATTGCATCATTGCTTATGTTGACTTTCTAAACAACTATATTGTAGTTGAATTTTTGTCATCTATCAACATCTAGTTATTAGTTATGCAATGTGAAGTAATACTTTGAGTTTGAAAGGAAATGCAATTTAATCAACGATATGAATATAAACTACACAAATCTATTAAGTACAATTCATTAGTTAAAATATTTATTCTATTACCTATGTGAATGTTTGTCTAACTCCATTGGGACTAAGAGGTGTTCCCACGAAACCTCCAATATTAGCCTATTCAACATCCAAAATCAGATATTAGAATATCATTCATGTAACAATGCTATTCACATGCAATAAATTTATAATTGTTTACTAGTTACATACCTCAACGGTAGATGTAGTGGAGTAATAAATAGGTGGAGGTCTGGTGTATCTAGTATCAACACTATGACCCTGAAATTTTATTACAATCATAAAACTAAATTAGTTAATCTTGCATTTCAAAAATGAAATTTGATAAATTAAATTCAATGAACATGCTAACATTTACCTGAGTATCGATGCAAAAAGCCTCATTCAAAATGTCAGTTGCCCTCGCCATCTCTGTAGCTACAGATGTATCCTACACACCATCCTCCTGAGTGTCTATGGGGTCATATGTATAAGTTGACCTGCAAACCTGACAAGAATGGGGTGGAAGCCTACTACTCGAAGACTCCCCTGGATGGCGCTATACTACAGGACTAGTATGCTGGATGATACACTAGGTCAAAGAGCTGATAGACTACAAAGTGTCCACCTCAGCACTCTCCTTCGCGATGGAAGGGATAACAACATGCTCACGAGCCAGTCTAGCAATAGCTCATCTTGCTTGTCGTTGAGGATCCAGTCGTACACTAGGTTTATCTTGTGCCGAGCCCCCAACACTCCCTTGAAAGTCCCTCATATCAAAATGATTGGGAATTTTGTTGACGATTAACTCATAGTAGAGTTTCCTCAAGAAATATTGGGGGACTTCACAATTGTTGCATGGTGGATAGTAAAAAACCATGTACCACCTATCCCAAAAATAGTTCCTAATCCTTTGGTGGTGGCACCAATGGATAGGAAACCTCTTGGAATTAAGGTCAATATTTTGATTTATGTGTGGGTCAGTGAATAAGGAAACACAAAACATATTTTTTAATTTTTTCATCTTTTACTTCTTTATATGATAATTTATCTACGTAAAAATTCCTAACCGCCCGCCTTTTATCTGCCCAACCACTTAATTGCTTGTTTATTAAATCTACACATTTTAAAATTTCTTGAAGTGAACTTGCAAGTGTTCTTCTTTCCATGGTTGAAATTACTAGATCGTTCAACCTCATAATTAACTCCTCAATCTATTTTTAATTGTTTGCAATTACCCCCATTAAAGTTTGTTGAGTGCTAGGAGGATGTTGAGGATTTGGTGGAGGAGATTGTTGTTGTGGTTTTTGAGGATTTTGTTCAAGTGCTTCTTGTTGTGGTTGTTCAATATTTTGAGGAGGGTTTTCAGGTTCATTAATATTTCCTACATATTAAACAAATGAATATAAAAAATAACCTAAAACTACCAATTTTTAAAAAAAATTCACAACAAAAACCAAACAATGCTTACTTGTTTGACCTCCCTATCGATGTGGTGGCATATTGACAATGAAATTGCAACAAATTGATGAAGAAAATGCAATTTAACCTCCTTCTATAATGTGAGCACGTGAAAGCAGGGTTTTTGGTTGTGGGTAGCAAAAAAATAAGTTAGAATACAAATGAATTCGTTTACTTTTTTTTGTTTTAATGAGCTATAACGTGCTCGTGTTATAGTACAAGTGCATTATGATTATGAACCATAGATTTTAGGGGTGTGAAATGTTGAATCTTTTGCTTAATTAGGGTCTTTCACTTAAAGGAAAGAGATAGATCTACACTTGTCTTCTTGTCAGGTTAATGAAACCAAATATGCAAAAAATGAGTTGAATGTTGTCTCCAAGCTTGAATTAGGGTTTAATTGACTTGAATAGCTTTGATGACTTATTGACCACTTTTCAACACCTATTTCTTTGACAAGTCTACCTACAAGACCTGCAAAAACACATGCAATGAGGGGAAAAATGGTTAAGGGTTAGAGTATAGGGATTTTCCTTAGTCAAATCCCACTTTGGTAATCAAACCCTTGATAAAGAAATGAAATGAAATAAGAAAGAAGTGATGAATAAAAAACATGCAAGTGTCCTAAACTCACCAAACCCTTGTTGTTGAAGGCTGAAGATATGTCAATGGTTGCTCCAAGATACTTGATTCAATGATGCTATGTTACTCAAATGCTTGAATGAGATGATTGAATGGATGGATGAATGCTTGAATGAATGGGTGAATGGGGGTTAAAATGGATGGAAAAACACTTATTTATACAAACTTATGTCCTAATTTCTAGAAAATACATCACAGGCTGACATAAGGTCTTAATGAATAAAAACTTGAAGGAAATTTGAATTTATTTTGAATTTTGTACCAAGAGGGAATCATTCGCCGCCCATGGCGAATGGGTCCCACTCAAGGCTTGCAAGTGGGTGTTAGGAATTAAGTCATCTTTAGTGTTGTTTGTCGGGTTTGTATTCAAAAAAACACTTAATTAAGGCCTATAAGTGCATAAAGGGGCCAAATAAAGCATAAGAAAGGTGTAATTAGTGATGACAAGCCTAAAAAAGTGTAAAAGTTTGTTACAAGACTTTACAACACTTTGAAATAGGACTTGGTAAGGGATAAAAAGGGAATATTTAGATGAATTGTAATAAGACGAGTCTAGAAAAGTGTAGAAATGTGTTATAACACTTAACAACACCTTCACAAGACATCATAATTTAAATATTCAAGACCTAATGTGAATGTATAAGTTACATTGCAACATTAAATCTAAGCAAAATAAAATAAGCACCACAGGAAAAAGACCTAAATGACCATGAAAATGTCTAAAGATCCAATTTTTTACGGTACAAGTGTGCTCGTGCTCTAACACGAGCACATTATAGGCTCAATGTGTTTGGCTCGGTCACACCAAGCCATAACACGAGCACATTATAACATGCTCACGTTATAGCCTATCAAATGATTTTTGAAATTTTGGCCACTTTTTGGCCCCCCATCTTTTTGCACCCACCCATTAGTGACCCACTTATGTAAAAATTGGGATATACCTTTATGCTTCCATCCTTTAATTTTGTGATTTTTTTTTATAAATACAACGTCAACATATATAATAAAAAAATCAATTGTAAATTACAAGTTATAACTTTCTAATATTTCTTTTCACATTTTAAGTGTTGATTTCATTTCAAAATCATCTCAAATATTAGTTAATCACTTAAAAGAGGAATTATCAATTAACACTATAAGGATGACAAGAGACATATTAGCTACATTTCCTTCTCCACACTTTTCTATGTTTCTTATAGATAAGTAGCTTTTGGGTTATAGAATTATTATGATCCTAGAATAACGTTACAAAGCCCCCAATAAATTTGAACATCAAAATGCATCTATTTGTGGCACACATAATTGAGCCCATTTGTCAATAGTAGAAGCCTTTCAATTATGATACCTTTAGTAGGTTATAAAGAACTCCCATGGATTAAAAGAGCTCACCAATTTTTTAAAGAGAAAATTCATCATTCCTTATAAAGATGCCTCACAACATGAAAATTTTAACTATTTATTGGCATGTATTGCACCAACAACTTCCTTTAGATCTTTTCACATGCCATTTTTATGTACCTCAAAAATTTGCATTTCTTATCGCACTAACTCCATTGGTCACAACAACAAAAATATGTTTAAGATTATATTACCCATAAGGGTATAACTCTTAACTACAAACAAAAAAAACTAAGGAAATACAAAGAAGATTATTCTAATGATGATATATTTAAACCTCTATTAGACCATACCCTAGTAGGGTGCCTATTGTGATAAGTGATAAAGAGAAACAAATTTTAATAATTAAATTTCTATTGATTCATTCCTATGTGTATAGGTTCATATATGCATGTCAATTCACTTCTGTAGGAAATGAGGATTAGGAACATGTGGTATAGATCTAAGCCAAAGTAAAGTCAATTTGTAAATTTTACGATGCTTATCTAATCAAGTTCTAAAATTTGAACATTGTGATGAATTGTTTCTTAACATCAACATCATTTTTGCATCTTCAATATATTTGAGTTCATTGAATTTCCACAGTTAATTTACCATTTATTATTCTCATATCCAATTAATTTAACATTTATTATTCCCAAAACTAACTATGCATTTTAAGTTTGACAAAACAAAATAAACAACTATCCTTTATAAATTATAGTTACCTAAATCATTCAAATTGGAATAGAAAATATGCTCTAATCTTTGCATAAAGAAGACATTTAATATATTAAACATTATTAGATTATATTTTTGTTCTGCTAACTTATGAAATCTAGAATACTTATATAAATTTGACTTGCATTTGTTTTCTCGTCTTGCTCTCTTTCATCCTGATGATCACAGAATGTGATCTGTAACATTGATACATAAAAAACTCCAACACAATTGAATTCAGAGACAATACTAAACAACAATATAAATTGTAGAAACCCCATATTTTTAATATTTCCAACTATTATACCCCTTCCATTGTTTTTGAGATCGTGTAATTAGCCGATAGGCTATTATAGGTGAGCATTCAACCGGAAAAGTCTCATGTCTGATGCCGGCTGAGACTATTTCGGCTGGATTCCCACCTGAATTTTTCCCTGCGACAGCATTTTGTGCGGTTGGTTTTCTACTTACCTGACCCTGTACGCTGCTCCTCTGCACCCGGTATGGGCGTCCTGCCAGGAGTATGGGTGAAAAATAAATGACTCATTTAGTTCGAACACTGTACCAGTTACTCCCTGCATACTGTGTTAATTTTACCTTGACTTTCGGGATTTTGCGTGCGAGTTGAAGCAATGTCTGCGTGTGCAATGGTTGCTAACCCTTTCTTGCTGTGCTTGAACGGAGTTCTACCTAGCTCTTCATTTTGGACGCCATTGCAGATTTTTGAGTTGACTATTCACTGGGTCGTGGCAGTCTTTAGAAGGCAATTCTGGAGAGCAATATTCACTCAAAGAGGCACGACAATGTGAAGAAACATTGGACATAGCTTTTACAAACATCAGACCTTTGAAGGTTGCGATTTCTGGGTGTATTCTAAGCAGAATAGAAGGGACGCGATTTTTTGTGTAGAGGCGTTTTCTTAAAACGGATTTAAGCCAAAACCCAGGTCGTGGCTTCCCCATTAAGTTTAGTAGGGAATTTGGAAGTGTTCCAGCCAAGTGCACCATTTTATACAAGAGCCTTTGATGCTGAGGTGTGTTGGCTACTAGGTGTTGATTGAATCTTGGTGTGGTCATGGTTTCCCATCCAGCTTGAGGACGCCTTGCCTTACCCAGGTCTGGGCGTTGATTTCCTATATTGAATTCATATGCTAATGGATGTAATATCTAAATGTGATAAGTCTGGGTTTGTGGTATCATGTATTAGCTTGGTTGGGGTTTGATAAGCCAGTCTATTAAACTGACAAATGACATTGTGCGTAGGCAATCCCATCTTTGAACTGTCATGTATGGGGAATTCTGTCTAGACCTGATCTGCAATAAATGATAGTGTTTTCGAATTGCATTTGCTGTCAAGAATATAATATACATGGTATGGGAAAATGGCCTTCTCTATAAGTTGGAGTCACATGTAGGTTGCTGTTTCATTTTAAGTCTGCTCTCTGTGAAAAGTCTGATTATTAGAGATCAGAAATATTCTAAAAATTGTAATAGGTGGCTGTAATGACAATCTAAATGTGAGTGTTGGTGATCCTATATTTCAGACCACTCTTTTTCTTTTTTGAATTTGACGCATTTGTGTTTGGTGATGGGTTTTCACAGATGTGCTCAAGGTTGGAAGTATGGAGATTAAATGTCACCACTTCTATGATGATCAATGGTAAGCTCTCTTCTACTTTTAGATTTGTTAAATATTTTTTTACATTTATTATAATAAAAATGTATTGGATTTTATTTTATTTTATTTTTATGTGTAAGATCTTATTATTTAAATGGCTTTATATTTTTTATGTTGTAATTTTATTTTTGTAAAGATAATAAAAATCTTGAAATGTAGATTGAAATTTGTATACTTTTATACATTCTTTTAATTAGTAATGTTATTTTATGTTATATATTATATACTTTTATTCTTTATTGAACATCTATTTTATTTATTCAATAAGAAAATAAATCATAGAAATCATACACATGTTTTTAAAACTCAAAAAAAATAAATTATTTACTTTAATTATAATTTCTATTTTATTTACATAATTCTCATTTAGATGCATGTTTAATAAATGGACTCAAAACTTATACTATTTTAACTTAGTTTTGAATTGAAGAGCTATTTTATTTTTCAATAACTTTTTCCATGATAATAAAATAAATAATATAACACATGAAAACAATTATATAACAATGATTTAATAAAAATCAAACACACTATTTTTTTTTTTTTTTGTTTCATTTATCAATTATTTTTATTGATAAGACATCACTAATAAATTATATTTTTTGTTAAGTAACTTTAATAAGTATATGGTTCATAGACACAAATATATATAGCTCTATATATATTTCCTAATGTCATGATGTGTAATACTCGGTAGACAAGGCTATAAATATTTGTATCTATAGTTGCTTACTAAATTGAATGATCAAAGAAACAAATCAAAAACCAAATCAATAATTCAAAGATATATCTCTTTACCCTAACCCTAACTATATCTCTAGCATGGATATATATATATATATAGAGACAGAGACAGAGACAGAGAGAGACAGAGAGAGAGAGACAGAGAGAGCATCAAACTTAGGGTTAGGGTTAGCATTAGGATTAGGGTTGCATTTAGGTTTGTTGTCAAGTTTAGGGTTAATAGATATAGTTAGGGTTGGGGTAATAATTGGGGTTACTAGCATCAAACTTAGGGTTAGGGTTAGCATTAGGATTAGGTTTACATTTAGGTTTGTTGTCAAGTTTAGGCTTTGTTGTCAAGTTTAGAATTATGATTATGGTTAGGATGGGGTTAAGAGATATAGTTAGGATTAGGGTTTAGGTTAGGGTTAGGGCTAGAGATATAGCTAAGCTTATTGTTAGGGTTAAGAGATAGAGGTAGGGTTAGAAATATGGTTAACATTAGGATGAGGATTAGGGTTTGCATCAAAATTAGGGTTAGGGTTAGCATGAAGAATAGTTTAGGAATAGGGTTAGGTTTAGCATTAAGATTAGAGTTACAAAAGGGGTTAGGGTCACGTTTAGGGTTAAGAGATATAGTTAGGGTTAGGGTAATAGTTGGGGTTAAGCTTATCAGGGTTAGGGTTAGGGTTAGGGTTAAGAGATATGTTTAGGGTTATAGGTAAGGTTAAGGTTAATGCTAGATATATAGTTACAATTAGGGTTAGGGTTGAGATTTAGTTAAGAGTAGGGTTCTTGTTGGCTTTAGGATGAGGCTTAGAGATAGCATCAAAATTAGGGTTAGGGATAGCATCAAGATTTGCTCAAGATTAGGGTTAGAATTGGGTTTCAGGTCAAGGTTAGGTTTACGAATAAGGTGAGGGTTAGGGTTTGCATAGTTGTTATGGTCATACTTAGGGTTAGGTTTTGCGTTAGAAATATCATTAGGTTTAGGGGATTAGAAATTTAGTTAAGAATAGGATTAGGGTTAGGGTTAACATCAAGGTCGAGGTTACGGCTAGCATCAAAAATTAGGATTAGGGTTAGAGTGAAGATTAGCTTAAAATTAGGGTTAGAGTTAGGATCAGGGTTAGGGTTACACTTGGATTTAAGATCAATTGTAGGTTTAGGGTTACGATTTACATCATGGTTATGGTTATGCTTATGGTTTGGATTTGGGATAGAGATATAGTTAGGTTTAATGTCATTATGTGGTTAGGTTTAGGGATAGACAATGACTTAGGAATAGGGTTAGTGTTAAGATTAAGAGATATGGTTAAATGTTCTCAGCGGTAAAAATATATAGTTAGGTTTAGGGTTTAGGTTAGGATTAGGGATAGAGATATAGTTAAGCTTATGGTTGGGGTTAAGAGATATAGTTAGGGTTAGCAATATGGTTAACATTAGGATGAGGGGTAGGTTTTGCATCAAAATTAGGGTTAGGGTTAGCATTTCTTTTGCTTTCCAGGCCTTGAAGCCAAATGGCATATATCATAGCCCCTCACCATCAAACACCTAGCCCCTCACCATCAAACACCAACAATTGTACTGTATTTTGTTCGGAAAAAAGTTCTACTACAAAATTGCTGGCCAGTTTTTTTTCTTTTCATAGCGCACATTTTACATACTATGAACTACCAACAAATGTACTTGCTACAGTTGAGCTACAATGTTCCACCACTTCAACCATTTAAGATAATATATTGCGTTGTTCATCCACTTGGCATATTCAACTCTACTTGCATCCCGCCACCCATTCACATTCCCTGTGAATAATTACTCCTACAAAAAACCAGATTGCACTTTCCCCATGCATTCTCCCCCTCTCTGCCCTCCGAATACACTACCATAGTATACCCTCCTATCGGCGTAACCATTGCGCCTTGCTAAGGTGCAAGCGCTAGTATTATTATATGAACTGCAGAATATCATGTCTGATAGTTGATGTTCGGAGTCACGTTACATAAATAAAAACAAAATAAGGCATTAGGTAGCAAATGTTGCGCTACGTTAAACTTGACAGCTATCGACCAGCTCGTTCAGGATAAATGTATTCAATTTGACCGTTTTGTTTAACAAATTAAAGTTGACTACTGTTTGACTGTCACGTAGAAGATACACACGTTAAATTTTACATCCAGTGACAGTCATTCGACCGTCAGTTATAAAATTCTATGCTAAATTTGACAATCATTTGACCATCACTATCCCTTTCTCTTCAATTAAATTTGACAGTAAGTGGATTATCACGTCTATTAAATTTGACATTCAGATCATCGATTGAAAAAGGATTTTAATTTTGACAGCTATTTGACTGTTTCCCTTGGCCTATTTGACAGTTAGATCATGGAAATTTGACCGTCATGTCCCTGCATTCTGTTTTTAAACAATAGGCAACGACTTGACCGTCACGCCAAAGATTTAGAAACTCAATTTAACGACCATTTGAGGATCATTACTTTTCGCTAAATTTGACTGCTAGTTGACAGTCGCGCCCTGGAAATACAATGTTAAATACGATGGTCATTTGGTTGTCACCATAAAATGAACTTGTAATCAACTGACGGTCGTATGGCTGTCAATGTCCATAACTAAAAAATGTTAAATCTGGACAGTTGATCGGGACACCCGAATTTGATTTATAGAGTGTGACGGCCTTTGGACCGTCTCCAGCATTCTAATCTTCCGTGAGCATATTTCAAAAGTTGCTTCTGTCCAAAGAGACTGATCTCTTAACCCCCTCGCCATGGTTGGTTGAGCAACAAACCCCCTTTTCCATTATTGCTAATTATAAAATTATTGTGGATGTCTACTATTGTATAGTGATTGTAAATGGGTATCTAATAAGGGATCCATCTTTTCTAGATTATGGAGATATTTAATGTAATTAGTATGATTAATTTATGGGGCTATTAAAATATATTAATTTGTTAGTTCTTTCATACATTGCTTGTAAAGTTTTTCATATTTTCTTTGTTGTTTTCAAATCTTGAACATGAGACCTTATCTTTGACGTAATTTGCCATAAAATGGTAGCCCTTTCATTCATATCCATTTCGTCTTCTATTGTTAGCTCCCATAAGTCTTTCATTTGTAAAATCAATTCCATCTCACATTTCCAACTTGCATAGTTAAAACCATTTAATTTTGCACTAACCACAATATTAGAGATTTTAGAGGCAGCCATAGCAAGAACAAATAAACTCTCCAAGCACACAAACACAAAAGCTTAAAGAATGAAGCCCCTACCAACAAACACAATGAAATTTTTGTATTATCATGCCTTGATGTTGGCCTTCTTATGAATGAAACAAACAAAGACTTTTACAAATTTATGTCTTACAAATATGAAAAATAACTTGACCAATCTTTCCACTTCAACAAAAATTATCAAAATTTACAATATGACAATTTCACTTTCCACTTTCTTTATAAACAAAGCATGAACATTTCAAATTGTGTGAACACACCTTTCAATTTTCACTTACAATAAGACATGCTTCTTCATACTTTTTCTTGATTTTGGAGTAATTCCGGTAGCATAATAGTACTTCAACAAAACAACAACATACAACTCAAAAATACAAGTGCTCAATATATAGGAGCTTAAAATGCATTAATTAGACATTACTAAAATTCAACACCAAAGGATGAAGATGCAACACAAAGAGCATCAAAACCACTACACGTGCATAACAATAAGTCTCCAATTGTCTACAAATGCAATATTGCAACTACTAATTGTCACTACACCTCCACATGCAAAACCTACACCTACCAAAATATAATTGCATCTCCAAAGCTCATATTCCATGCAAACTCAACAGGAAATAGAAATTTCCTTCATGCACAACTCCACCTATAAATACTAACTTCCAACTTGACTCCTCCTCAGAAATAGAAACTACAAGTTGTAACTCACAAAGCAACATGGGATAAGTATCAAATATAATTTCAATATTAAATAATTAAACATGCTATGAAAAAATGAAAGGTAAGAGACACCTTATTTTTCCTAACAAATCAATTTAAAACTAGTTATCTCATCAACAAGATTTTAATAGGGAAAGATGAAGATGAGTGAAGCAAGATAAGGGTAATCTCCTCCCAATAGAAAAGGCTAGAGTGTACAAATTGATGGGGAATTTCCACGTCAATGATGATGAGTTTATCAGAGTTGGCATGGAACATTTTCCATACTATACTACTACCTTCGCATGAAACAAAATGACCATCAACTATGTCATTTGTGTTGCATTCACCTCTGCCAACACATTTTTCATTTTTCTAATTAATTATTTAAACCTTAAACATTTACATAATTTCTATTAGAACATGGGAATTGGAAATCTCATGTGTCTAATTAAATAATTAACGATAATTTTATATTTATTTTGTCTAAAACAATAAATAGATAAAGTGTCTTATCTTTACTAAAAAAATAACTTAATTGTACAATAGTTTAAAAATAATAAAATATGATTCAAAAATTTAAATATATTTTCAAAATAAATAATGGACCTAAATAACTTATTACATTATTTTTTATTAATACTTGTTATTAAAAAGTGATATAACTAATTTCTATTTGAGCAAAATGTTAAAAACTAAATTATAAAATTTTAAAGTGTTATATAATTTTATAATTTTTTAAAAACTTACATCAAAACAATTATTTAAAATCTAACACTATTGATTTTTAATATTTTGATAGTATTTTAAAAACATTACCATTCTTAAATATCAATAAAAACACACACACAAGCATAATCTCATATAATCTCACTTATCTTTTATATTATTGTTATAATTATAGATTATCATTTTTTAAATATATAATTATTTATATTTCAATAATTAAGATATTGTTAATAAATTTTAATTATTTTTTATTTGATAGATATAGACACTTCTTTGGAAATCCCACTCTCTTTTAAATCTAGAAAAAGGGCAAGCATGTTAATTATTCAATATGGAATAACACGAGGTTAGTTTATAGTAACAGGTGAATATTTTGACTTAGGATTTTACCGAGGATAAGATTCGTCTAGTACATTTTAATGAACAAAGATGTTTGAAAATAAATTTATATATTTTTATGGATAATTAGATGGATAGACCAATTAAAGAAAAGCTATGTGTGCATTAGAAGATATGAATTTGACTTACGTAACTTGAAGATGTTATAAATTACTTAAATTTGGTGAAGGAAATATTGATCTTTGTGTTTCCACATCAATTATTTTTAGTTGGAAATTGATTATGGAAATGCAAAATAAAACCATAGGCCGTCTTCATTATTTACACTGTATACATTAATTGCAATCTCAAGCAATTAATCATCAATAATTTTAATTACAATAATTCTTTTAAAATGATTTTGATTAATAATATTAGGAGAATGATTTTTTAATAAATCACATTCAGTAAATTAAATTTTCAAATAATTAGTTTTGTTAATAATAATAATTTCTATCCAAAATTTAAGGTATGACATAATTTTATATGTATTTTAGTTTAATAGTTGGTAGGCCTATATGGACATCTATATTTGTTGTTTTTGTTTAGGTCAATCAATCAATCGATTAATTATTATTTAATTATCTTAAGATAAGACAATGTATGCAAGATTAACAACCATTTGCATAAAAGAGGAAATTGATCTTTGGTATTTATAGAGCAGGAAATTGATCTTTGCATTTCCACATCAATATTTTTTAGTTGGAAAATTGATTATGAATTAGAATCTTAAGCAATTAAACATTAATAACTTTTTTTCTTATTAATATGGAATTTTTAATAATTTGAATAACAATAATTTTTTTAAAATGATTTTAATTAATAATCTTAGGAGAATGATTTTTAATACAAATTTTCTTAATAAATTGCATTTGGAAAATTAAATACAATTTAATTTTTTTAATAATTAGTTTTGTTACTAATAGTGGTTTCTCTATGAAATTTAAGGTATGATATAATTTTATATGTATTCTATATGTATTTTTATTGATTGGATCTAGTAAAAAGCTTTTCTATAATTGGTGTATGTACACAATTAGAAGGAGTTAGTTAAACCAAAATAATGAATCAATGATCATATAGAATAAGAACAAATAACACTAAGAGAGGAAAGATGCTCATAGTTGAATTGAAGAGTAACTTACACCATCTTTGATGCAAAACGAATAAACAAACCTCACGAGAAGAAGAATGTGATCACACGACACACATATTTTGCATTTTTAGAATAATTGAATTAAAAGATATGTCTTGTTTTGTGGGGAAAAAATGATTTATTTGACTTCAAAAAAGATATTCTACTCAACCCATTAGAATTAAAAAGGAAGTATTAAAAGTAGGTAAGCATATGTGTAAAATCAATAAAGACAATGTGAAACTAAACATAATTAATGGTATTTACAATTAGTTCACCGAATCTATTTATTGATATTGTAGCATTATACAGTTGGGACTGATGAACATTTTTTTTGGAGTACCTATGCTAATGTAAACATATACACTGCATGCAATCAAAGTAATCACCAAGTGGGAAATCCAACACATGCACAACAAAGAACTCTTGCCCTGCAGAGTATGCAGTAAGAAGTGTTATAAAATCTATGGGAAACAACATAAGTTATAATTTCCTAGGAAATGACATGAATCTTAAAGTCATGACAATTGCCACGAATTTTCTAACACTTCCCTGTATACTTTGCAGATCAAAATAGCTACTTTTTGTTTCTTCATCTTCATGATTTTCAAATGAAATATGTACTGCACAAATATCTATCCAATGGACCGCATATTCGAAGACTACAATTATGCTGATTTCCACCTGCGAAAGCAAAAAGCTCATCAACGAAGACTAGTTTCACGTTTATGTACAATACCAATAAAGACAATGTGAAAGTAAAAATAATTAGTGGTATTTATAATTGGTTCACCAAATCTATTTATTGATATGCTAGCATTATATAGTTGGAAGTAATGAACACATTTTTTGGAGCAACCGAGCTGAAGTAGTCGTATACGAAGCATGCAATTGACATAATCACCATGTGGAAAATCTGGTGCATGCACAAAAAGGAACTATTGTCCTACAGAGTATGTAGTCAGAAATGTTATAAAATCCATGGAAAACAACATAACTTATAAGCATGAATGTTAAAGTCATGAAAAATGCCATAGGTTTTATAACATCTACCTGCATTCTGTGTAGGCTAAAATAACTTTTTTTTTCTTCATCCCCACGATTCTAAATGAAATATGTGTTTTGCAAATATTTTTCCAATGAACTACATATCCAATGACTACAATTATTCAAATTCCCACCTGCAAAATCTCTATTGTATCTAGGAAACATTATAAAGGAAAAAATATAGATATAGAATAAAATAGGCTAGCATTATTTGTTGTAAATAGAAAGAGACAAATAAAAGATTTTGAATACATGGGATCCTAGTAAATAATTGTGTATAAGTAATCTATTGAAGAAGTTGAAAAGAGAGCTGTGGAAACAATGACAAATACAATGGATAGAATAGAGTATGTTTTTGGTGGACAAGTGGATGTGAGAATTTGTGTGTCCATGTATATAAGCAACAACCAATATATGGCGATAGAATCCAAAAACACTAAACCCAAACTCTTTCTCCTCCCTACCATATTGGCATCATGAAGCCTCACGGGCTCTAGCCAAACCCCCGATCAAGAAAGGCAGGTAAGGTCCATTGAAAATATCAAGGACTCTTATCATATATCACATAATAACAAAAATAGATAAATTCTAAAACAACTATTAGAAAAATACTTAAGTATCACAAATAAGTAATAGATGGTCGGGAACCCACATTAAACAGATTGATACAAGACAAGCAATGTAGCTAATAGTTGGCTTGTTAATTGAAGGTTGAAGCTATATTATGTGGTACTAAATATTATAGAGAAATAGAGAAATTGTTAAGAGTTGTTAAGAAAAAACTTAAGAACTTTAAAGTATAGAAAATAAAAGAGGCAAACTATGATAAGGAGTAGATTGTTATGAAAGACTAGGACAAATGAAAAGTACGATACATATTGAAACAAGTAAGTTGTGTAAGGGGAATTCTAAAAGAGCTATTAGGAAAAATAGTTAAGAAATCAATATAGACATTCTAAAATTTAAAATAATTAATAATATTTACAATTGCTTCATCGGATCTATTTATTGAAAATGGAAAAAATTTGTACTTACATGCTCTCCTCCCTACCATATTAGCATCATGAAGCCTCAAAAAAATATGATGAAACATATTGACACAAGAAAAAAAATCTATGTGACAGTTGGCTTCTCAATTCTAAATTCAAGCTACATTATTTGGCACTAAACACTATAGACAAATAGGTAAATTGTAAAAAAACTAGTAGGTATATATGTAAGAACCATAGGATAACAAATTGTTCTTCATGATACTCTTTTTCCCAGTTCCCCATAGAAGACCCTTCATTATTGTAGATTTCTTAAGAATCATAGGTAAATGACAGATGATTGAAACCCCAGAGTAAACATGTTCATAGAAGAGAAGCAATGTATATAAGAGTTAAGTTGTCAACTAAAAATTTGAACCACATTCTTTGACAGTAAACCCACATTAAACAGAACTTGTAAAGGAAATGGGTAGCAATAATTTGTGCGAAATTTGCACATAGTTAATTGGGAATTTGAGCTACATCGCTTGGCACTAAATATTATAGACAAATAGAGGACACTTGCCGAGGCTCTATTTTTTTGGCGATGTGGAGCTTACCTCTTGAACAAAGTATACTATTAAATGTGCCTCATTGGTTAATAAGAATTGGAAAAAAAAAAAAAGAATTTAGAATTGACAATTGAATTGTTACATAAATTGCTTGTGTTGTATCAATATGTGTCATGGTATTCTTTTTTCCTCATCTATTTGAAGGTCACTATAATAAATTATTCTATTGTTCCTGTAAGAAGCAATGTTTCCAATTTATAAAATTCCAATTATTTTTCCATGATTATTTTGTTTGGATGCAACATGTTATATGTCTTGTATCAATATCTTTCATGATATTCTTTTTTCTCATCTGTTTGAACTTCGTGATAACGAATTGTTCTTCATGATATTGTTTTTTTCAATTGCCCATAACAAACTTTTCATTATCATAGTTTTCCTCTTCTATCCTCCATATTTTAAAGATGATTTATGATCATCTGTTATTATCTTGTGTTTCTTAAATATTTTCCTAATAGTTCTTTTACAATTTACCTATTTGTCTATAGTGTTTAGTGCCAAATAGTGTAGCTTGAATTTAGAATTGAGAAGCCAAGCCTTAGATAGATTGTTTGTCTTGTATCAATCAGGAAAACAAACAAGAGTCATAGGTAAATGATAGATGATACGAAAACATACAAAAAACAAAGGAATTGAAAGTAGGCACCAAAGTTTTCCGTCCATCTGTCATTCATGCGTGATTGTTAAATGTTATTCCAATACCTATTAGAACTATCACATAGGCTGCATGCCTTGTAACAATATGTTCCATCATACATCCACTAGCCTTTGGATCCTAATTCAGCAAGTATAAATTTCCTTTTGTTATACCTATTGCAAATTTGCTATTATTGTTTCCAATTTTTACATGGGGATTTTGCATAAATGATTAATTTATTGTTTATGTCTTTCATTCTTTGCTTATTGTTGCTTTTGATAGCAGGTTGGAGGGTTTTAATAGTGATGTGTTGCAAAATGTGCAAGAAAGTATATTGATTAAGTTGCATTGTCGAAAGAGCCATTGTGGTGTTGGTTTGATAGCAGACTATGTGAACCATAGATTTTTGGCACCCTAATCCTTTCTAGCACTTCTAGGGTTTTTCACCTACAAGGAGAAAGAAGGGCCAAATGATCTAGCTAGGTTCACTCAAAATATGTAATATATGATGTGATTATGACTAAATGGAATGATCTAAATGCAACTAAGCTATGAAATTGATTGATTATGAATGAAAAATTAATGAGACAAGTGATGTTTGAAAACACATGATGTAATACAAAAAGACTTATAAATGGATGCAAAACTGAACATAAATGAATCAAACTAAAAGTGTGCACCTGGAATATGGATGGAGACTGGAAATGGTTTTTGAAATGCTATTGATGCTGATTTTTAGGCCTGGTGGGACTCATTCACCATTCTAGGCGAATTAGTCCCAATTCTATAAAACTGAGCCGAAACTTATTTTTGACAAAAGGGTATCTAAAAATGTAGAAATCACAAAACTGATCTTGGAGTGGGACTCATTCACCACCCATGGTGAATGAGTCCACTTTTGAATTTCTGAATATTCAAGAGTGGAATCCGGAGCTTTCAATTTTCACTTTTGACTTCTCCAGGTGTTTGCTTCCGAAACTCTAATTTACAGGTCTGAAAATGAGCTTTTGTTGATATTTTGACTTGTTGAATGTAGAGAAGACTTGAGCAACCTTGCAACTTGATCTTGAAAGTCTACAAAAAAACATGAAAGATCTACCCTTGAATGTCTGAAAATTGATATTGTATGACTTGTAATGATGAAACCCTAGCTTGTTTGAGAAGATGAATGATGAATGAGTTGTAAAATGAGTTGAGAGATGGGTGATCCCACAATTGTGGTTTACAATTTTTGGCCAAACTAGACACTTAAATCATTTTTTTAACTAAATCTTCACTTTTGGGCACCTATAGTGGCTAAACCGTGTGGAATTTGAAGATGATGAAAACTAGAGTTTCGTAACATTTTGTCTATAGATTCTAAATATATTTTTTTCAAAATTTTTGGAATCAGATTGCACTTCTTTTTCCATCTCCCTCAAAAACTAGTTTTTTCAGAAAACAACATTTTGAAAAAGTGACGCTCACCGTATAACACATAACTTTTTTTCCATGAAGGATAAAATTCTAATTCTTTCGAATTTAGATTTTTAACTCTGATATCTAGTGCTTCCACTTGGTTAGATAGTTTTTTATATAATTATTTTTCTTTAATCGAGTTTTGAAGTCAAACCAATTACAATTTAGACATAGCGCAACCGTATAACGCGTAATTTTTTTTGTATGTATTGAAATTCAATTTTTTTTGTTGGATCAAGGACTTCAATATCTAGTGCACTCATATTTTTCAAATTTTTTTTGATAATCTGCTATTTTTCCACATGTGCAGAACAAAGAGCTTAATTTTTTGGTGAAAAACCTATGTTTAATAAAACAAAAAAAACAAATACATAATAAAACCAAAACATATTAAAATTATAGTTGTTGGATAGCTTGTTCTGAGGACTACCTAATTCTAGTTGGGTTTGTGAAGTCTCCTCCATCTTTATCCTCAACTTGAGCTTTGAAGCATAAAAAATTGGACTTTCAAAGTGCCTGAGGGGGAGAATGAGGGCAAAGGGGGGTTCACTCAAACCCTGGTTTGAGCGAACCTCCTTTCCTTTTGTATTTTGTTTTTTTCGGGCGGGAAATGTGGGCCCAATATTTAATGGGTTCGCTTGAACCTACAAGTTTGTTCAAACCCCTAAAACTAATTTTTTTTGCATGGGATCATTTTTTTCTTGTTTTCCTTCCTCCATAAAATTATAAACTACTATTTTAGCTTCACCCAGATGTAAATTAGGTCTTAGAAGGTTGTATTTATAGGAAATTCACCTATTTTACCCATTAATACCTCATCATAGGTCGACATGAAGTAATAATAAGCTTAAATTTCACTTTTTTCCAGCTCAAAGGTCAAAATTGGGCCAAATGGGACTGATTTGCCACACATGGTGAATGGGTCCCACTTGGATGGGACTGATTTTCCATGCATGGTGAATGGATCCCACAGGTGCCATTTTGACAGCTAAGAAGCCAAGAGATAAGGAAATAAGTCTAGAATGCAACTTTGTTGGGTATTTGATCAATTTAAGCCTTGAGATGCACAATATGGGTTAATAGGGGCCTATGAGTGATTATGTGAATGTCAAATAGGGCTTGGGACACAAAATTCAATGTGAAAGTGTGATTAAATACACTTTACAACACTAAAATGTGGTCCACATAGCCTAGGAAGGCACAATAACCAATGTGAATGTGTGAGACACATTACAACATTCAGTTTAACATTAAGTTTAAGTTACAAGCCTTCTAAATTGATGTGGTAATGTTATTAAACACATTTTATTATGTTGAATTAGGGGAAAATGGGTTCATTAAGTCTAGAAAAGTGTGAAAGTCCATTACAAGACTTTACAACACCTTTACAAGACATCATTACAAGCATGCTATTCAATTTACAAGGGTCCAAGACTTAGTGTGGATGCATAAAATGCCTCACAACACTTGAATCAAGGCCTTATTAAGTCCAATTTATCATTAACTATTCCCATGTCAAGCAAAGGGTACTTTTTCTATGGTGCACTATGTATTGTTCATGTATTTCATTCTATGCTTATTGTTCCTCTTGATAGCAAACTATTGTAAAAATTGTTCGCTCTACCTCTGTTTAATAACAGATTGGAGGGTTTTAAAATAGTTGTACTCCAAAACCTGATTTGTATATATATATACATGTATACATATATATATACATGTATACATATATATACAAACGTGTATATATATATGTATATATATATATACACACATGTATATATATACATACACATATATATATATATATATATATATATATACACACACACACACACACACATATATATATATATATATATATATATATACACATGTATATATATATATATATATATATATATACACACATGTATATATATATACACACATGTATATATATATATATACATGCACACATGTATATATATGTATATATATAGATACATGCATATATATACACATGTATACATAAATGTATATATACATATACATATAGCAATTGTAGTTAAATCTTCTTTGTTTCATCAAAAAATATGGTTAGAGTTAGTAATTTTATCACCCTCCATTTGATGTTTTAGTTATCCCTGTGAATTTTTGTCGTTATACCCATTAACATAGGAGAAATTGTAGATTAACATAGGAGTGATTTCATATTTTGAATGTTGTAGTGTGGGAAAGTATACTTTGATTGAGTTGCATTGTTGAAACAACCATTGTGGTGTTGGTTTGATAGCATTTTGTATAGGTTATTTCCCTCTTCTATTCTCCATGTTTTTTCCATGATATTATTTTCCCGTCCATATGTTAGTTAGATATGCTTCTTAAGTGTTTTCTTAACATCGGGCTACAATTGTTTCATACATTGCTTGACTTGCACCAATATAGTACATGGATTTTTTTCCCCTGATCTGTTTGAAGCCGCTTATAATAAAGTGTTAATTGTTGTGGTTATTTTGTTTGTATGGAACATGTTATATGTTCTTTTTCCCAGTAAAAAGAACATATAATAGATTGGTGGGTTTCAAGACTATTGTGCATTTAATTAAGAATTGTGCCCTGATCTTTTTTTTTTGCTCAACATGATAGTGGTATTGGTTTGATAGTAGACTATTGTAAAAAATATTTTCTCTACCTTTGTTTAATAGCATATTGGAGGTTTTTACAACTATTGTGTTCCAAAAAAACATATAACAAGAAGGCATCAACAATAAATTAATCATTTATGCAAAATACCCATGTAAAATGACTTACAGATTATGTAGCACAACAGTTTTAAAACCCTCCAACCTGCTAAAAAATCCAGGGCCAAAGGCGACGATTTTAACAATAGCCCGCTATCAAACCAACATGACAATGGCGAATTTCGACAATACACACTAGCTTGAGCATGAATTGGATTTGCCAGTGCTAGAGATGACCTAGCTAGCGGGGGCTTGACCAAATCTTTTTGTGGCGACGTGGACCTTGGTAATTACGTGGGTTGGTGGTGGTGGAGTTCGTTTCCTCGATATGTGGGAGTTGAATGGTAAGTATTTGCTTGTGTGAGGCTTAATGCATCCCATCGTTGTATGATGGCAGTGAACAAAGTAAATGCAATATTCAATGTTGCGGTGTGGGAAAGTATACTTTGATGAAGTTGTACATATATATATACATGTATATATACTATATGTATATATATACATGTATATATACTATATGTATATATATACATGCACACACATATATATATATATATATATATATATATATATATATATATATATATATATATATATATATATACATGTGTACATATATATATGAAATTAGTTTGGTGGCTGTTAAGTGTTATTCTTTCCAATATCTCTTTTTATCTGTTCAATTTATTTGTTTGAAGTTTTCGACGATATTTTTGTCAAACCAGCCATGAATAGGATTTTTTCGTGTAATAGCTCTTTTACAATTTCTCTATTTGTCTATAATATTTAGTGTCAAGCAATGTAGCTCAAATTTTTGATTAAGTCTGTGGTGTTATGTATACATACATATATATATATACATGTGTATATATACATGTATACATACATATATATATATACATGTATACATATATATATATACACACACACATATATATACATGTATACATGTATATTTATATGTATATATATATACATGTATCCATATATATATATATACATATACATATACATATACATATGCATACATATATATATATATATATATATATGTATATACATGTGTACATATATGTATATATGCATAAATACATGTATGTATGTTCTACTAATAGTTCTGCTATAATTTTCCTATTTTTCTATAATACCGAATGCCAGATAATGCAACTCCTCTTATACAATTACTCTATTTGTTAGTAGACTAAAACGAATGTGGGAACCATATTAAAATAAAAAGCATGGAATTATGAATGTGCAAATGTATATATGTAAGCACAAGAATAAATTACATTCATATTTGCAAAACATAAGTCTTAGATTGGATGCAGGCATACCTTGTGGGTGCAACTGGATGTAGTATGAACAAAAGAAAATAAGGCCTGTTGTCCACCCTGCCATATTGGCTCATGTAGCCTCATGGCTTGTCACCGAACCCCCAAGTAAGAACATATGTTTCCCACCAAAAATCTTAAGCATTATGGATTGTGGAAATCTCATAGCATTAACCTGACAGTTTTTTTAAGTTGAAATCACTGTTATACATTTTTAAAAATATATAAAGTTATATGATTTATGACAAAGGATTTGACATCTAGTCATGAAATAAGAGATAACACCATATCAAAATAAAAAACACGAGAGCTCAATGAATGTGTGAATATATATATACTAACATAGGAATAAATTACGTTAATATAAATGCAAAATAGAAGTCTTGGATAAGATGTAGGCATACCTTCTAGATGCAACTGGATGTAGTATGAATAGAAGAAAAGAAGGCCTGCTCTCCACCTTGCTATATTGGGTCATGCAACCTCATGGCCTATCACCAAACCCCCAAGAAAGAACATACATTACCCACCACTATGATCAATTGTGAAGCCAATTTTTGGGTACCTAAGTTTTTTATTTCTAGATATCTGATTGTGTTTGAGTTTTTTCATCTAGAAACCAAAACACAATCAAATATCCAGAAATAAAAAATCTTAAGCATTATAGACTATGTGAATCTCATAACATTAACCTGAGAATTTTCTTTAGTTGAAATAAGTGCTATACATTTTTAAAAATATATATAATTGTATCATTTATGACAAAGAATTTGACATGTAGTCGTGAAATAAGAGATGGAATAAAACACACATAGGATTACCTTCTAAATAAATAGAATGTAGTTGCAGCTTGTACACCATGCCAAATGTGCGATGATAAAGCTATTTAGTATTGTGGAGATGTGTAGTTACAGTTGTAAATATTTGCAATCTAAAATGGTTTCAATCAGATATAGTTAGTCACAAGGAAAATTTGAAGTTTAGTGTGGCGGACATGTGTAATTGGTAGACAATATGTAAATTAAGAAATACAAATAGTTTTATAGTTTCTAACAAATAATATGTAATGCATCTGCAATAGAAGAGATCACATAAACAAGATTTAGGTATACCTTGTGTAAAGAGCGGGACAAGCTCAATCAATATACAAATATATATATATATCCAAACATAGAACTAAATTATGTTCATATTTGCAAAAAAAAACTACTAGCATCCCATAGTGAACATTAAAAAAGCAAGACACAATAAATAGAACCGAAGAACATGGAGAATATAAGATGTGAACTACAATAATGAATAGTTTGTTATGGAAAAGTGGATATTCATACAACACAAGCAATCTATGTAACAATTGGTATGTCAATTCAAAATTCAAGCTACATTATATGGCATTGAATATTGTAGACAAAAATGAGAAATTGTAAAAGAATTTTTTTTTAAGTTTCAAAATTCTGAAATTTTGTCAATTGGTATAAAGTACAAACATGACATTCACTTGTACCTTTGCATTGCTTTCAATTTTTTTTGCTCTATGTATGTGTTATTTTTTGCAGTTAAAGCTGTAAGACCATTCAGCTAGCATACGGTGTATTTCTTTTGATGAAGTTGCCACTGGTTTACTACAAATTCTAGCAAAACATCTCTACATCTTAAAGGACAGCTCTAAGTCTACATCAGATCCTGTTGCTATTAATATTTACTAGAAAATTAGTGTTATTCTAATACCTCTTATAGAATTCTCTATTTTTCTTCAATATTTACCACCAACGGATGTAGCTTGAATCTTGTATCAATATGTTTCACATTTTGTTAATTGTGTATAAGTTTAAAGAGATGGGAAATACTTTTTTTACATAAAAACATTTAGGATTGCATCATATAATTGTTGCCATAACCTAAAGAAAGTAGGTATCATCATAAAGAACTAGGTTTAAATAGTTGAATTAGCAAGTTGTATAGCTCTATAAGCATGGAGAAACATAGTCAATTGAATACAACATGTTGTGTATTTGTAGCAGCCAATGTATGATAGTGAAAGGAAAAACCACAAAACCCATGCTCATTCTCCTCCCTGCCATATTGACATGATAATGAAGCCTCATGGGCTCTAGCCAAACCCCCGAGCAATAAAAGTATGCAACACCCATAAAAAATTTAATGGAGCCATAGCATATATCACACAATGGTGAAGTAGGGGAAATTTTGCTGTTTCCATATATGATTTCTTATATTGTACTATTCTTTTTTCATGCAACAACTTTTAAAAGATGGATATGTTGATAAAGAGATGGCTATAGATAATTTTTTCCATAACTTGAAAAGATAACTATGGAGACATGGAAACATGTAATGTGTAGAATATACTATGTTTATTGTACTCTAGTGCATGTAAGAATTCATGCATGCATGTATATATCATATATTGCACAATGGAAAAGTTGCAAAAAAAATCCATGTTCTCATAGATTATTTCCTTTTTTGCAGTGTTGTTTTTGCTGCAATAACTTTAAGGAAAATAGAGTGTAGATAAAGAACTGGGCAACATGGGGCTTGTCTATAATGTTTATAAGTATAGGGAAATAAGAATACATGGGAGCTCTTGTTTCATAACATAACCAATTCCGTGGATAAAATAGCTAGATATTGTTAATAGTAAAATATAATTTTATAAAACAAACCTTGTTTATGCTTATAATGATGACCATCTTTTAGGCAACAATTGTCCCACAAATGGGCTTCATATCTCCTTGTTCATCTATGCTTGGATTGAGCCCAACATAATATTACTACAAAGCAACATTTTATTAGAATCTATCAAAATGTTTCTCACTTGTTAGATGTGTATGGAATGGGGAAAAGACATTGCAAAAAAAATTACAACAATAGGAGGTCAAATGTTGTAGGCTATGGAGAACAACACTCATTCCAAAGTACACACACCAAAACACTCTTTCCCTGCATACTATGTAGTCAAAAGTGCTATAAAATCCATAGTGAACAACATAACTTGTAATTTTTTGGAAAATGCCATGAATTATAAGGTCATGACAAACACCACAAATTTCATAGCATCTTAATGCATTCTCTATAGGGAAAAATATCTCCTCCTTTTCTTCATCCTTGCAATCTCAAGTGCAATACACGGTTAACAAATATTTGACCAATGAACTGCATAACCCATTATTACAATTATCTAGATTTCCATCTGCAAAAACAACATGCTCACTAGGGGAAAATAGTTTAATGTTTATCAATTACATGACATGAGCTTGATGCATAGAACCTTCATGAAACATTCCACACTATTGACATGCTACTCCTTCATCACATCAATTGTTTCATAAAGCCTATGTGCATCAAGCTCAAGCCTCCTATCATGAATGGCAAGTGTTTGCTCACACAAGGGTTAATGCATGTTGGTGTTGTTGTATGGTGGAACAAAAGGAAGTAAATGTAGTGTTCCATGCTGTACTATGACAAATTATACAAGCATACATGAGAAAATGATCAAAAATCACAACGGGTCATTGAAATGCAAGCATTATATGGTTGGAAGTGATGGACTTTTTTTGGAGCAATCATGCTAAAGTAGGCGTATACGCAACATGCAATCGGCATGATCATCATGTGCAATAAGAGACTTGTAAAGTCTCATGCCAAGAAAAATATATTGAAACATAGAGAATAGAACAAGTGAACAACAATAATGAATAGTCTGTTATGTGCAAGTGGGGAAAACAACATCATGAAACATATTGATAGAAGACAAGCAATCTATGTAACAGTTGGCCTGTCAATTCAAAATTTGAGCTACATTATTTGACACTAAATATTATCGACAATCAAGCAAATTGTAAAAGAAATATTAGAAAGCCACATGAACACCACAAGAAATTGACAGATGACCAACAACCCACATCAAACAAAAAATTATGATAATGAACAATTTGCTATGGGAAAAAAAAAACCATGAAACATATTGATAGAAGCCAAGAAATATATGTAACAATTGGCTTGTCAATTCTAAATTTGAGCCACATTATTTAGCACTAAATATTAAACACAAATAGAGAGTCCGCAAAAAGAACTATTAGGAAAACACTTCAGAACCACAAGAAAATGACAGATGATAAAAAACCAACATTAAATGGAAGAAGATCATAGGATGCCATTTATTGTTTTAGATATCTCTGTGCATCTTTACTGTTAAACCCATTAACATAGGAGAAATTGCAGATTAACATAGAAGTGATTGCATATATATATAGGAAAATGACAGATGATTAAAAACCAACATTAAATGGAAGAAGATCATAGGATGCCATTTATTGTTTTAGTTATCTCTGTGCATCTTTGCTATTACACCCATTAACATAGGAGAAATTGTAGATTAACATCAAAGTGATTGCATATATATATATATATATATATATATATATATATATATATATATATATATATATATATATATATATATATATATATATATGCAAAGGGTTAGTGTGAAAGCATAAACATATTGGATATAAATTTAGTTTGGTTGGTGTTAAGTATTATTGTTTCTAATATCTCTTTTATATGTTCAATTTATTTGTTTGAAGTTTTCAGCAAGTTTTTTTGTTAGCCTAGCCGTGAATAGGATTTCTCGTGTAATAACTCTTTTACAATTTCTTTGTTTAGGGTACATGTGCAGGATCATGATGGGCCAAAAAGTGGCAATATGATGGGTATATGGCTGACGACTATTTTTTAACCTAAAATTGATGAAACGAAAAGGGTTTTTAAAGGAGATTCTCAGCTTTCCATCAATATAAATTATGCTTTACTTTGAATTTAATAAGTAATTATTATTCATTTTCTATTGAAATTATGACTAAATTCTTGATTGATAGGTTGATTGAAAAACATCTATAGCTTTCAAACAATATCACATTTTTTGAATCCAAAACATGCATCACATTCTATGCTTCACATAATATAGGATTAAAAAAAGAAAAATTGAATTTCATTAAGTTTTGACCAAGTTAAGGTGGTCGACATAGGAGTTTTATATTTTTAAAAATTTGTAATAAAAAATTTATAATTAATTATTTACTTGGAAAAAAATTACAAAAAATATGCATCACATCGGGAATGAGTCATCTACTTATACCTAAAATCTTATAAAAAATATTATAATTTTATTGTGGTTAGGGTGGTCAGACAGACACCTACTTCTTATTTTTCCACGAAATTTAAGTACCTTTGCATTGAAATTTTAAATTTTCACCAAATAGATTTAAAAAAAGTAGTTTAGAAACTACATTCAATTTTCTATAGATTCTATTCTTACATATTTTTGGAATAATATAGATAACTTATTCAAATTTTTACATCAAGTTGCCTATCTCTGATTTTTTTGAATTTTTTGCCACTTAAGGGCCTGTTTTTTCCATGATGATCCTGCACATACCCTTTATCTACTGCTATTGCATTGTGAAACAAGCCACAATGGTCTTGGTCTATATATATGGATATATATTTCTGCCTCTGCTATTGGTCATATTTCTTTTGTCAAGCCTAGTTCAAATGAAGAACCATTTCCCAGCGAAGAAATTGTTGTTACACCTTGTTTAAATACTGATAGAGTTTTAGTTTGGAGCATATTCGAGCATACTTGAAATTCTATCAGTATGTTGACAAGGTGGAACAACAATTTCTTCACTTGCACTAGGGTCTTCATTTGAACTAGATTCTTCACTTTGAATATTGTTTGTAAGTAATTTCACATACATACATGCCCACATATCGACTTTTTTTGGGAAAAAATTCAAATCACAACAAGATAGTTAAGAATCACAGGAAAATGACACATGATTGAGAACCCCAAAATTTCATAATTAAAAAATTGAAAACAATTCTTCTTGCAAGAACAATAGAATAATTTGTTAGAGGGAGCTTCAAACAGATCAGGAAAAAAGAGTATCATCAAACATATTCATACAAGACAAGCCATCTATGTATCAACTGGCCTGTCAATTCAAAATTGAAGCTGCATTATCTGGCACACAGTATTATAGACAAACATGGAAATTGTAAAAGAACTATTAGTTATACATACATACATATATATATACATATACACATACATGCATATATATACACATGTATAAATATCTATATTACACATATATATATGTATATATATATACATATATATACACACACACACATACATACACACACACATACATACATATATATATATATATACACACACACACATATACGTATACATATACATATACATACACTTTCTATTCTTTGTTTATTGTTTGCAGTTATCTCTATACATCTTTGGCATTATACCCATTACCATAGGAGCAATTGCAGTTAAATATTCTCTCTTTCACCTAAAAATATGACAATGTGAAATTTGAAAAAATTAATAGTACATGCATTTGACTTGCACTTCAAATATTCTTTCTAAGTAATTTCACATACATAGATCTTGACAATGCAGAAAACACTTATACATGATATTTTAAACTCTACCTAAAATCATAGTCTACATAAATACGAACAAACATAGTATATAGATTTGTTTACATATACATATGTATATATAAATTGGTGTTGCATTCTCAAATGAGCCACAATGCTTTTCGTCTGCATATATGGATATGTATACCTACCTATATGTATCAAACCAACACCATAATGGCTCTTTCGACAATAGAAATTAATCAAAGTATACTTTCCCACACGACAACCTTGAATATTGCATTTACTTCGTACACCACCATCATACAATAATGACATGATGCATTAACCCACATTAAATAAAACTTTAAAATATGGAGAATAGAAGAGGCAAACTATGATAATGAAGAGTTTGTTATGGGGGACTGGGAAAAAGAATATCATGAAGAACGATTTGTTGTGGGGAAGTTGAAACAAATGAGGAAGAAAGAATATAATGAAACATATTGATATAAGGCATTGCCATCCCATGTAATTAGCAAGCTCCACTGCTTACATAAACAAAACCGAGCAGTTTCTTCCAGGGAGCCTGAAGCAAATCAGGGAAAAAGAAAATCATGAAACATATTGATACAAGATTCTAGGCAATGTAGCTCAAATTTTCAATTAAGCCTATGGCATTATAGGAATTTTTGTATAGGTTATTGCTACTCATTGGCTTTACGAGTTCTATTTAATACGGGTTTGGTGCCAAAGAATGTAGCTCAATTTTAGAATTGACAATCCAACTCTTACATAAACTACTTGTCTTGTATGAATATGTTTAGTGTGGTTTTTTGATCATCTATGATTTACCTATGATTCTTAAGTGTTTTTCTAATAGTTGTTTTACAATTTCCCTATTTTGTCTATAATATTTAGTGGAAAATAATGTAGCTTGAATTTTGAATTGACAAGCCAACTGTTACATAGAATTTTCTATTACACCTTGTCTAGATAGTGACAGAATTTCAGGTGAGCAGGAATATTCTGCAAAGTGAAATCTATACATGCATTTGACTTGAATTGGGTTCTTCACTTTCAATATTCTTTGTAAGTAATTTCACATACATACAAGTCCATATATCTAAAAATTTTTGGTGAATGGAAATTGGAAAAATCCTATTAGAAAAACACTTAACAATCACACAGAAATGACAGATGTTGGAAAATCGACAATATGTTTAATGTGGCCTTTTGATCATCTATCATTTACCTTTGATTCTTATACTCTTTTTCTAATAGTTTTTTTACAATTTCTCTAAATAAAATCATTGTATTTAAAAGGTATTAGAATAACACTTTTTCACTACTAAATATTATAGACAGAAAAATGACAAATGTTCAAAAACCCACATTAAATAAAACTTAAAAATATGGAGAATACAAGAGGAAAACTGTAATGATATTAAATAGTTTGCTATGGGGAACTAAAAAAAAAATATCATGAAGAAAAATTTGTTATGGGGAACTTGAAACAGTTGAGAGAAAAAGGGAAATTGGAAAAGAGCTATTAGAAAAACACTTAACAATCACAAGAATATGGCAGATGTTTGAAAACCCACACTAAGCAGAACTTTAAAATATGGAGAATAGAAAAGGAAAACTATGATAATGAACAGTTTGCTATGTAGTCAAGAAAAAAAGAATATCATGATACATATTGATACAAGAGACATAACAATGTGTTCCATCCAAAGAAAATAACTATAAAAAATAACAGTTTTTTATAAAGAGCTTTTGCACAAATACATAAATTCTAAAAGGTCTATTAGAATAACACTTAATAACTTTCATACTAACCCTCTGCATATATATATAACATCCAAAGAAAATAACCGTGGCAAATAACAATTTGTTATAAAAAGCTTATGCACAAATACATAAATTCTAAAAGGTCTATTAGAATAACACTTAATAGCTTTCATAATAACCCTCTACATATATATATATATATATATATATATATATATATATATATATATATATATATATATATATATATATATATATATATATATATATATGCAATCAATCCTATGTTAATCTATAACCTATGTTAATGTGAATAGCGCCAAAGATGCATAAAGATAACTACAAAAATTAATGAAGCACAAAAAAATTACTAACCATAACCATATTTTTTGATGAAAGAAACAAGATTGAACTACAATAAATCCATCCATATAGAGCCATAATCTCTTTGAAGTCTCTAAAATGGGTATAACGAAAAAGATACAAACATGTAACAAGGAACAATAAGCAGAGAGCAAAAGACATAAATAATAAATTAATCATTTATTCAAAATACGGGCCATGTAAAATGACTTACAGATTCTGGAGCACAAGAACCACAAACAATAAATGAAATGCAAAAAAAATTACTAACCCTAACCATATTTTTTGGCAAAAGAAAGAAGATTAAACTGCAATAAATCCATCCATACAAAGCCATAATCTCTTTGAAGTCTCCAAAATGGGTATAATGGTAAAGATACAAATTACTAACCCTAACCATATTTTTTGGTGAAAGAAAGAAGATTTAACTACAATAAATGCATCCATCCAGAGCCATAATCTCTTTGAACTCTCCAAAATGGGTATAACAGAAAAGATACAAACATATAACAAGGAACAATAAGTAGAGATCGAAAGACATGAACAATAAATTAATCATTCATGCAAAATACCCATGTAAAATGACTTACAGATTTTGGAGCACAATAGTCTTAAAACCCTCCAATACCCTATAAAACGGAGCCAAAGGCGACAATTTTTACAACAGTCTGCTATCAAAGCAACACCACAATAACTCTTTCGACAATGCAACTTAATCAATATACTTTGTCACACATTTCACAACACATTAGTGTTAAAACCCTCCAACCTACTATCAAAAGGAACAATAAGCACAAAATGAAAGACATGAACAATAAATAGTCTGCTATCAAACCAACACCACAATGGCTCTTTCGACAATGCAACTTAATCAATATACTTTCTCACACATTTCATAGCACATCACTGTTAAAGCCATCCAACTTCTTATCAAAAGAAACAATAAGCAGAGAACAAAAGACATGAACAATAAATTAATCATTTTGCAAAATACCCATGTAAAATGACTTACAGATTCTGTAACACAACAATTTTAAAACTCTCCAACCTGCTAAAAAATGGAGCTGAAGGCGATGATTTTAACAATAGTCTGCTATCAAACCAACACCACAATGGCTCTTTTGACAATACAACTTAATCAAAGTATACTTTCCCACATGACAACATTGAATATTACATTTACTTCATCTACCACCAAAGTACAACAATGATAGGATACATTAACCCTTGCACGAGCAAACACTTACCATTCAGCTTCCGCGTATCAAGGACACCAACTCCACCACTACCAACCCATGTAATTACCAAGGTCCACATTTCCTCAAAAAAAACCTGATCAAGTTGCCACCTCTCAGGACATCTCCCGCACTTGCAAATCCAATTCAAGGCTGGGTTGATGAAAATCCTAGCGGAAACTTCAAACAAAATAGCCTATCAACTAATAAAATAAAATCATAATAAAACAAAAAATTCAACTCTACAATTTTGATGCTTACAATTTAATCAATTTCACTTCATACACATATATGTCTAATATTTTTTATTGATTATCATTAAATTTTGATAAATTGTGTTTATTTTTTATTATAGAAGTACATATATAGTTATTTTAAAATCACATTCTCCTTTCAAAACTAAAATAATAAATACAAAACACATAAAATTAGCAATGGAAACTTAATCAATTGCATTATATCCACGTGCATATTTAAAATTAACCTTTTAAACCTTAGACTTATAAAAAAAATCAAAACTAATTAACTTTTTAAACCTCAAACTTATCAAAAAAGAAAAACTACTTTATTCATCAAAATCCTAACACTACTATATATATAGCTTTTAGTTTATGGGTTGCAAATATGTAAATATCGTTCCCCTTCCCCACATCACCTATGCCCTCCAATATCTCCCACATGGAACACAATACCCAACATCAACCATATCTTACCATTTACAGCTAGGAAGGTAACAAACAAAATCCCACAGGAAAATCAAATCTAAATTTTAACAAGGGGAGGGGAGAAATCAAGTGGGTATTTCTCCAACCAAACATATCTATGGTGGGTAATTCTCTGTCTAGATGGAACATTCTAGAGTGCTCGTCCATAACTACTTCAACTTCAGCTCTTCTCAAAATGACTAACCCATAAAGCTCTCCCTTTCTATTCACATGCTTGATCTTTTCAACAATTTCTGGAGCTATTTTAGCAATGGATAGTAATGGAAGGGAAATCATTAACAACAAGAAGAGAAGAAAAGCAGATGAAGTCTTGTAGAAATCCATGACAAAATAGAAGAGTAGAGCTACTGCAATTCACACTTACTATGCTAGTTTGTAATGTGAATCTCTTTGCCCCTATTTATAGGGAAAAACACCCTCCATTTTTTGCATCTAGAAATATCTAAGTTATTGATTAGTATGGTTTAACAAAGGCACCTTATCTTAATCAAGTGGGACATGTGAATAAAATAAAAGCAAGGGACAGTTGCAACATTTAGTACAAGATAATGTAGAGTGATGCATACTGATGTACAATAGGCACAATGATTATTATTAGTTCTTCCCAAGGCAGAATACTAATGCATTCATTGCATGCAATTTTTTTGAGTGATAGTGACAATCCAACCAATGAACATCTAGAATTAAAAACTTGACCAATAATTTTATATAGTCTATTTTTAATTGTCTATTTCTAAAATTGTTAAAATATTCTTTATCTTTCTTTTTATTGGTTCATGTTGTCAACAGTAGTGCAAAAATTAGGGATTTTTTTTCTTTCTAAATTATGTGCAATGCAATGCATTTAATTCATTGAATCAAATTTCAAACCTATTAATGACTTGAATGACATGAGCACTATTACATGCATCATCATATAATTACATTGTTGACTTACAAGTATTATTTTACATATTTTATTTAATAATTTATAAGATTTTCAAAGCTTATTAAATAAATGTGAGTACACTCAATGTATATTTTATAATTTTTATCAAGTGTGTATTAAATACCACAATAAAATTTATCTATTTATAACAAATATCAAATCTCTCTACGATTAATATTTCAATAAAATCTATTTTAAAAAATATACATGTAATAATATAATTTAACAAGGCAAAAAATACATAAATATCACATTATCAAAAGAATAAGAATAAATATATGTAATAATATAATTTAGCAAAGCAAAAAATACATAAATATCACATTATCAAAAGGATAAGAATAAATACATGTAATAATATAATTTAGCAAGGCAAAAATTACATAAATATCACATTATCAAAAGGATAAGAATAAATATATGTATGAAGTTATTATAATAACATATTTTTTATAATTGAATATTTTTTATTTTTGCAATATTAATTAACTATAATAACATTATACAACAACAAACAATTATATTACACCACTACCTACTTCTATTAACTAAATGTTTAAAACAACAAAACACACCCATATGATTTTTTATTTTTTATTTGTGCAACATTAATCAACTATAATAATAAAATTATACAACAACAAACAATCACATTACACCCCTACCTACTTCCATTAACTAAATATTTAAAACAACCAAGCACACTCCATAATGGGCAGAACTTGATGCAAATGCGTCTCTTGTCTTCTAGTGTTTTCAAATAACCATTTTAATTCTTACTTCTTGGTGTCTATTGTTCCATATTTTGTTTTTTTATGAATTGTGATGTGTAATTGTAATTTGGGCATTTAAGTAGTTGTTATACATATGTAAGATTTTATATTTAAATAGTGTCTATTATTTTATTAAAAATTAAAAATTTAAGAGCAAAAAATATTGGGTTTAATTAATTAGTTTTTATTTATTTTGATAAAATGTGAATATGGACATCAAAATTAAATTTATATTACTTCTGGTAAATAAATTTATGTTTTGAAGAGAACTATTTTTAATTCAATGAGAATGTTCTAGAGAAAGAATTGTCACCTCTAATTCATACAAAATATATTCAAAAATTTAGAAAGAACAACTTTTAATTTAATAAAATGGTGTTGAAATGGCCAAACACCAAATAAAGATGAGGAGTAGAGTCATCAAACACACTTCAACACAACATACTCTCTATTTTTTAATTTATGATGATTTCCTTTACCAAAGCCATTTCTTCTTTTCACACCTCAAAAATCTATATCTTTATCCTTTGAATTTTTATTTTTTTTTCACATTAATGACAATTTATTATTTTTTAATGTTACTTATTCCCTCTTTTTACTTATCTTGTTTACAACTCATAACTCTAATAACTCTATTGGAACTTTGTAGTTAGAATTCTTTATGATGTGGAGAAGCATACTATATTCTACACTAATGAAAATAAGAACATTAAAAAATATATATAATGAGCATCTAAAAAAGTCAAAATAATATTAAAATTCATATTGAAAGATTAAAGAAAAGATAAATAGTAAAAATAAAATAACAAAAAAATCAAACAATAAATAATCTTTAACAAGTATAGGTTTAGTTTTAAAAATACAAGATAATTGTTTTTCATATAAAAGATAAAGTAAATAGCTTACTTTAATTGACATCATAAAAATTAAATGCTATGATTAAATTTATCATTACAATAATTCATAAATTTGACATACCATAATTCCAATTCACATTAATAGCTTATTTTTTGAAATTCATTATTACCTATTCATAATTAATGACAATATTATAATTCAAATTCATAAATTTTTTATTTTTCCATTTTAAAATCATTTGTATATATATACACATAGGATAAATGAAAATGATATCTATAGAATATTTTTTAAATAACTGAATTGAATATATATATCAAATAACTTGAATTTTAAAAAATGAATTATATTTTAATTTTAATTGTTAATTTTTATTAGAGAAATGAATTATATCCAAATATAATAAAGAGTTTATTAAAAATCTTTATTTCAAAGAAGTCTTATGTTTAAGTGTTAGAACAACAACATTTAAATCTTTAATAGATCAAAAAAATAACATGATGTTAGAGTCATAAAAAATAACATAATCAATGATGATAAAATAAAATTAAAATTCTAAACATCAAAATATAATACACTATAAAACATTAACCACATAATTAATTTATAAAAAATAATATTGAATTTACATTAAATCACTTGGCTGATTGGTTGGCTAACCAGGCAATCGATGAGTAGACCTCGTATAAAGAATTTAATAAAGAAACCCTTCCTTTATTTCATTAAATCTGTACTATTAGCCTCAGAATTGAGAATACGCTTTTCTGTCTTGGTTGTGTGTGCCTCCCTGTAAGCTTCTAGTGGGTTCATGTCGCTGTAGATCTGCCAGTTGTATCTATTGGAAAACAAGGAAGTTGTTAAGCTACAAATAGAGTATTGTATTATATCTCAACAACTAGCACATTGAACAACATATCGTTATGAGATTGGTCCTTGGGGTGAACTCTTATCGAACTCATTATGTCTCGCCGACCGGCACAAGAAAGAACTTTTTGGTGAGAAACATTTTCATCGAAGTGAGGTCATGGCGTAATGGTATATGTCTTACGGACCATGTGCGTGTGGACTTGTTTAGGCCAAACCAAGGGTCTTCGGTGTAATGTCATAGTGATTCCTTTTTGTCTCACCGACTATCGGGGTCCAAGCATGTACTTCAGGCAAACAAAGCGTATTTGGGGTGTGGTCATGGTGTGGTTGATGTGTCTTGCTGACCACTGATAATGAAATACATTTTGGTAATACTCACGAGCTTTGATGAAAAGTCTTAGCGAACCCGTCAAGTCTTGCCGACAAAGTCTAATGAATGGTTTTCTGTGAGTGGTTGGTATTGTCTCTGCGAAATGAAGGTGTCATGGGATGTTTCGGTATGACTCAATGGATTCTTTGGGACCTCTCTCCATTTATGAATTGTCTCGGCGAAAGCGAATGAAACAAAAAAGATACGTCTAGATGAGAATATTCTTTTGTCTTAGCGACACACAAGATGGATGAAGACTCTCAGCATGACATAAGGTAATCGTTATGATATCTCCCCAACAATAGAAAGTCACGATGAAACACAAGGAAGCAAAGGATGACTGTCGATGTAACATTGTGATCAGTATGTCCATCAAGGATATCTTGGCGAATTGCTGGCAAGTGTTAATTAAAACTCAAATATTGTGGCCGTCATGTGAATGCCCAACTGTAATGGATGGTCGACATGAGATTTACCCGAGTACAGTGGTTGGCCGACTTGGAGTAACAATGTATGCAAAATGTTCAAACATAAACAAGGCACATGAACTATTTGAAATAATTCCTTAAAGTCGATGTCATCTCATGGAATGTGATGATTGTAGGTTATTCATAGAATATATTCATTGATAAGGCTTTTGAAACTTTCAAGCAAATTCAAACTGAATTTTATTGACAATGGGCATAGTTTTTACTCATAAACTCCAGTTTATAATTGATGTATGGTGTTTTCCCCCGGATTTCTCTACATGGGTAGAGGGCAGCTCATGCAGTCAAATTGAAAGCAAATTCCTTGGCAGCCTCATTGTCAAATAAAATTTTGTTATGATCATGCTTAATTGTTGTCGTGCTCATTCAGTTCTGCTCTTCTATGGTTGTGTGGTGGTATTTCTGGCCTATTTTCTTTGCCTATTGGATTTCCATGGTTGTGCTTTGGTACTTCTATTCATTTTCCCTTCTCTCTACTACAAGCATAGTTCAAAAATGGAATATTAAAATTATTCGTTTGTGGCCACATGCTTGTTTGTGGTAAGTTACATTTATCACTGGTCAAAGCCAGTTCATTGCTCTTTTCTTGGCTTTGGCTACTTGTTAGTGGTTTGAAGGGACTGAACTTCCTTTGCACCTCCATGTGAATGGGATTCTTGGTGTTTAATTTGTGGCTGTTCTTACTCTGGTACTGCCTATGCATGTTCTTATCCATGTCCCGGCTCCCCCTTCTTCCTGTTTCTACATCTGTTCAGATCTACATGAAGCTTCTAAATTGGCACTATTTTGTTCGCTCCTCATTGAAGGTTTTCTCATATGAATGCATTCCTTTCTAATGATTGTTCTTGGAGATCTTTTTTCTGGTTTTTTTTTTCAGGTCAGGTTTACGTGGTTTTTCCTTGGTGGAAACTATTCGAGATGTTTTCTTGTGTTTGGACAACCTTCCTCCTGTGCCTCAGTGGTGTTATCTTTTTCCTGGCATTACATTATCTGCTTGATGTTGCTGATTAGATGTCCCAACTATGACACTTCCTCCTCTGAAGAAAGAAGACAATTTCTCTTTGGATCTTGGATCATCTACTACTATTGTCTTTCTTTGTTATGTGGATTCACCTGTTTTTGAGAAATGTTTGCTTTGGGTTTATGGTATCATGAAATTGTATCCTATTCTGGGTCTTTTTCTATGGGGGGCCTCTCTGGGGGGTGAAATGATATTATTGTATTTGGGGTTTCTATTTGGGTCTGGTTGAGGTTCTAGGCTAGTTTCTTTTTGTCTTTTTTTCTTTTGGAGCTATAACCGAAGGTTTTCTTCCCTGGTTCTTTCCTGCCAGTATGCTCCTTTTGAACCAGGGGGTGTAAACTGTATTTTTAATCAATAAAATGTTCAGTGGCATTGCCACTTTGATTCAAAAAAAATAAAAAATCTACCATTTAAATTATTTTAATACTTCCATAACCTAAACGCACTCAAATTTAGCTAAAATTTAATATATAACATATCTATATTATTTTTACCATTTCAGTAAACCTTTCAGCCTTACCACCTAAACAAGATCTGATACAAATCGTAGGCGCCTTTCAATTATATTTGTTCTCTTATTCCCAAACAAAATATAATTGCTTTCTTTTTCATTTTTTTTTAAAGAACGAAAATTTATTGATGAAAGAATAGAAGAATAAACAGTAACAATAAACAACTATTAAATATAAATAAAAAAATCATTTTATTGGAATCAAATTATTGATTGACAGAACAAAAGAATACACGGTTTATATAAATAAACAGTAATATCAAATAACTATTTATAAAAAGTGTCATATTTATTGAAAATGTTTTTAAGATTTTTATTGTTTTTATTAAAATTATTATTTATATGGTTTGGGATAAAAAGATGGGTAGTTGGAATTTATAATGTCTTTATTCATAATTCAATAAAATAAAAGTGAATATAATTTAAAAGTTCAGCAATAATATTATTAAGAGGAAAAGGAGGTTCATTGCATTGAAGAATTGTAGGAGGAAAAGGAGTTTCATTGTGTTCAAGAATTATATGCTAAGAGTTTTTATTTGGTTAATAATCTGAAGCCTCTCAAATTTGTATAGATCTTCTATAGTTAAGGTGATAAGAACATCCTTTGTAGTGGCTTTAGTGCCACTTTACACATGTGCATTATTTTTTTTTGAGAAGATTTGAAGCTAGCAGCATGAAAAATGACCCTTACAATAGGATGGCTTTGTTGAAGGTGTGGATTGTAAATTTTCATTTGGTGGCACATTGCTTATAGTACAAACAAACTACCTCAATGGTTGAGGAGACCCTATAAATATTAAAACTTCATTGCCACCTTTTCTATTTTCCCTTGGATCTACAAAAATGCAAATATTATAACACTTTCTTAGAAACAGAGAAATAATTATCAATATATTTAATTGAAAACAACCTCATTTCTATCTTTTTATATCTCAAATAAAATAGATACTCTAAATAATTCCTAAATTCTTGCTACATAACCATGTCACTAGGTCATATCCCTACAAAGAGCAATCCTCCAAGAAAGAAGATTTGGATGGAAAGGAGAAAATTGCCATAAATACACCTCTAAGTATCTTGTGTGTGAGGACAAGTCCAAATTTTTATATTAAAAGTCCTCACTCTATATCAAGCTAGACACTTAGGGTGAGCAAAGGCAATGTGGGTGATCCTTTAACCTAACAACATCCCTTCATAAACCATACACCACAAGAAATAAGAGTTTTAAGGAAACATCAAATTCTACTAATTCTTTAAAGCCAAGTGCAAGGAGAAATTTTTAAACCTTTCCTCTTGTTAAGATTGTTAAGAATTGATGATAAAGAGCTAAAAATTCTATAAAGATGCCCTAAGTGGTCCATAAAATGTTGGAGATATTCTTCTAGTAATCATCACTAATAGATATATTCTTTTCAACCCTACAGAACCCTTTAAAATATTGTCTAGTTATAGTTATTTCAATAGTCTAACATAGTTTATGTAGTTAAAAATAAAATAGATGTATACCATGCAAAAGAAACACACAAAAAGAGCACGACACATGGTTACAATTGGAGAAACTATAAAATGAAGGATAACTGTTGAAGAGTGAACTATTACTTCTTATGCACTATTTTCTAGTCAATTACAACTGTATATAAAGAATCTAGAAAAATTGTGAGATTTTTCATTTAAGTAACAATAGCTCTTGTAGACACCTAGAATTGATCACTTGTATTTGATCAATTTATTTTGTTATTCTATCTAATCCCCTTCTATCTACCTTAATTAAATAAATTTCAATTATTTAATTAATATTATCAATTTACTCCTAAGTCTTCTACGATTTTAAAGTAATTAATTGATTAATTGCTTACCTTAACTTTTATTCAATTATATTTAATCATATAATATTTTAAACTTTTAAATTATATTTACTTTTATTTTTTTAAATGAATAAATTGACAAATCATAAATACCATCTTTTTAGTGCAAATCATATATATAATAATTTTAATAGTTAAAAATATTAAATAAAATATTTTCAATAAAATAGATTTTTATTTATTGTTCCTATTTATCTATATATAAACTGCATATTCTTCTATTCTTTCATCAATAAATTGATTAAAATAAAATGTTAAATTCTTTATATTTAGCAGTTATTTGTTATTACTGTGCAGGGGAAACATACCAGTAGTCGCTAGGGCTAACTTCGTGCATCCGTAGAGAGTGGAAAATAGGTCTGATTTCTTCGATCTTTTTTGGGCTTGTTCGTGAGTGAGTTATTAGCTTAAAAATAAAAATCTAGCTTGTGGGTAGTTAAAACATACATCTTTTTGAACTTGTAAAGTGAAAGGTGGTCAAAAAGGGTGTTTTAAAACCTCTATCCCCTATATCTTTACCACTTCTCTACTACCCGTTCATTGGACAACCAATAAAAACTTAAAAAAATTCAAGGTGTTTTCAATGTGTTTTCATTGGAAATAGATATGTACCAATAGTTTATTTTTTTGGTCAACTACACATTCAGTAGTGAACATATATTGGTGTAATATGTGAATTTTTATTGGCATAATTAGAATAATGTAATGACTAAAATATAAAGGGTTATTAGAGGTCAGGTAAGAATGGGGTAAACAATAATTGGATCATGGACAACAACTAACACATTTCCCCTATTCTCTAGTTCTTTCAATAAAAATTTTGTTCAATTAAAAAAGAAACATACTAAATCTTTTGTTTGGGAATAACATATGATCTTGTTTAGGTGGTCCTCATTAGAAACGTTGGTACTATAGTACAAATACTGCAACATAGGGTTTGTGTGGACACTTGAGAGCCCTCTATGTCACCGTCCTTCTCCTTATCCTTATCCACATTCACTTGCTTTTGCAACTCTGATCATTATTTACACCAAATGCGTTATTTTCAAGGGTTAAAATCAAATACCAAAAATCTACTTTCTTTGTTATTGAAAAGAAAAAAAATCTTAACCATTGTCTCAAAAGGCCAAGATGGTTTTTCTTTAAAAAGCATGACACATTTGTTTGTTTGTTTTTTTTTTCATGTTCTGTAGTCCTTCACAGTTAGGTGCCAATCATCTTCAATGTAATTGATTATATTCATTCAGTGCTTATTATGCACATTTAATAGATTTGACACATTCCATTATGAGGATGCTCACTTTGTTAAACTGTGTATTATTTGTGAGTTTGAGGTAGACCAAGGAAAAAGAAATGGCCAACAATGATTAATATCACTATAATGTTGGTATTGGCATGGTGTGATGGTTTATAGGTGGCATTGTTGTTCTTGCCACCAAGGTTCAAACCCCGTAGGGGTGGTATTGTTGAATGGTTGTATCCAGTTCATAGCTCCGGTCAAAAGCATTTACCCCTTGAATAATAATTAAAAAAAAAGAGTCACTATAATCATTGTGCTTGATGTACATCACATAACATAAGGGAGATGGCTTGATGGTGGGTAGGGTAACTTTGAGTGAGGGGTCCACATCATCAACATCTGAAGTCGGCTAATTTTTTTTGCCAGGTCCCTTGCCCATCGAGCTAGCAGTATGTAACTTTTTTTTTGGGGAAATTCAAGCACGTTTTCCAATGTTTTGGGAGTGCTTTTTAAAAACTACCAAAAATGTCTAAACATTTGGTGTATACTAATCATGGACATCTGTATGACTGATGGTTGTTTGGCGCCATGCCAGTACTGGCAAATATCAGTCCTAGTAAATGCACATTAATTTCCACACATTCCTACTCCGTCAGTCTTAACGCCTACCACCTCAGTATGCACACCATTTGCTTGGTCTTGCTTTCAGTTCATGAAACATCCATTCATGAAACTTTATTCATTTTGAGCAGTTGCATTTAGAAAGAGCTCTGGTTAGGATGGAGGCTGACAGTGGTGAAGCCATGGGCTAGTCGTGGTGATGCATTTTTTTGAGCATTTTGTGTTTATCAACACCACATTCAGTAAAAGGAAACTATTTAAATTCTTGCTACATAGGTGAGGTTGTGTTCCAACCTCACTTAGGCAGTAACTATGCGTTGCAAGATTTTTCTAGGTTTTTTTTAGTATATTTTTTTGTTTAAATAGCTTCTGTCAAGTTGTAATAATTTCCTCATCTAATGAAGCTTTGTTGCAACTTATTCATGGCTGCTTATGTGTACATATATATCTATACCGATATATATATATATATATACATATCTGTATACAAATATATACACACATGAATGACAAGCAAATTTAATTTTTCAACAATAATGCACCTATATTATGGCCGACTATGTGTATATGTGAGTATACAGATATATACGCATATATATGTATATATATGCATATATATCTATGTAGACACACATATACACACATGAACGATGAGAAAATGTAATTTTGCAACAATAATACACCTATATTATGGCATAATATGGGTATATGTGAGTATATAGTTATATTTAGGCATATATATGGCTGACTATGTGTATATGTGTGTATACAATTATATTTATGCATATATATTGACGATTGTGTGTATATGTGTGTATATATGCATATATATCTCTATATACACACATATACACACACTCCGCCATAATATAGACCTTTTTCTTCATTTTATACCTCTATAATTTGCATATAGATAGTGGCAGTATTGGAAATTAATATACTCTTCAATATTAAGAGTTTCTTGCAAGTAAAATATGGCCGACTGTGTGTATATTTAAAAAATAACACACACACACACATATATGTGTGTGTGTGTGTGTGGGTATGTCTATGTGTTTGTGTGTATATATATACACACAGTCAATCATTGACATATGCATACACATACTGTGTGTATACATATAGATAATGTCTATTAAGGGTTTCATGCACCTATGTTTTTGGCTGATTATGTGTATACATATGCATACCATTCATGGGTTTGTACAACTCAACTATTTTTGGTAAAGTAAGCATCATTTACATGGTGTTGTACCCTTCACAAGGAGCCACAAGGGTCAATAGAGTCCATATCAAAAAGTAACAAAACAAAACACTAAACCAAAAATAGATGCAGATAAACAACACATAGTCCAACAGTAGACCAGCAACAGACTAGCTTGTATTCTCCCAATTCTTTGACAGAAGCTGAACCAAATCATCACCAATCCACTCTTGGTGGTCTTCAACCTTCTTCATCTCCATCTCATCTTTCATGATGGTAGACAGGGTACTAGTAACATAGTGAATTAATTTGACAGTGAATCGGGTCAAACCATTGAAATTTTTGTCCAATTTTTCCATTCTTTCTTTCAACACTTCGAGCTCCTCACCTTTTCCCATAGTATAGTTAGGATCATTTTTCTCAATCCCCAACGGTTCTGAAGAGTGAGAGATAGACACCTCCTTCCGAGCTTTAACCTTGTCAGGAATGGGAGGAGGACCACTAGTTTTCATCTCTTCATCACCTTCCGACACCTCTTCCACTCTACTATCTCTGTTGTCTGACAACTCTTCTTCAGTGTCCACATCTCTAACCAACATTTTCTTTTTATTCTTCACCAATCTACTTGAACACCGAATGATGGTATCACAACCCAAAATCATAGTCTCCGCCACCACCGTGTCACCCAAGGAATCCTTGCTCATGACATTTTTTCCTTTATTTGGAAGCATCTTTTCCTCCTTACTTTTCTTTTTTGGCCCAGCCTTGCTGGGAGTCTTCACAGGGGTAGACTTGAGATCACAAAGGCTCACTGCCACATAGGTTTGGGAAGCTGCCTCAACACCCTTTAGTATTTTGGTAGCAGTTTTGGGTTTTTGAGCATCCTCAGGGACAGTATGGCTTTTCTTGGTAGGGATTTTAGATTCGGTTGGAGATAAGTTTGTCTCATTGGGTGGCTCAATTTCTTCAATGTAGATGATCAAAATGGGTTTTAGAGGGCATAAAGCCAGATGAAAGTGGTAGAGTCTTAGGATAAGATCCTGGTGAAGCAGCAAAGGAGTGGGTTCATTGGGATTACTAGCAACCGACTCCACACTCAACTGTTAAGGGTTTCATGCACCTATGTTTTAGCTGACTATTTCCACCGTTGTTGTGAACCCCTCGCTAAAAAATTCCCAACCCTCATTGTCTACTCTTCCCTATCCATCGTCTCCGCCTGAATTGTGGAGTTTTTGGGAATATTTCATATCCATTTATAGGATTTTCCTAGTCAATTTACTAATCATTTTAGTTTTTTAATTGACTAATCATTTATAGGATTTTCCTAGTTAATTTAGTAGTCATTTTACTTTTTTAATTGATATAATATTGAACATCTTTATATTATAATAAAAATTAAAATATTATGTATGTATGTATGTGTGTATATGATACATACACATACATACTTAGGTATTATGTCATATGTATGTATGTATATATTAAACATTAAAATATTGTGTATGTATGTATACACACATACATACATACTACCACAATATGTATGTATGTTTGTATACTATACATACATACATGCATACATATGTCAGTTAATATACACATACAAACATAGATATTTTGTACACACACACATACATGTATGTGTGTATGTGTGTTTACTATATACATACATACAATAATATATATGGAAATTCATATCTATGTATGTATGAAGGTCATGCACTTAGCCATACTTAAGGCATTTATATGTAACATACATACATTACTTTATTATGATGACTATATGTATTTGTTGAAACCAATCATACATACATACAAACTTTTGCAAAAAGATAGGTGCATGCCACCCTCAACTACATGGAGTGTATGATAATGTTCTAATACTACCATTATATATATGCAATTTGCAGGTTTACAATTACATATGGCAGATATATACAAATTTATTTTCATATCTAGCCTTGTTCATTTACATTTATATGAATTCTGGACATGCATAATTTAATTTATATTGAATTACATTCACAAATCTTACATGCAATTACAATTACAATTACAAGTCTTAATTGAATTATATTGAATTACAATTACAATTGGGGATATGATAGTATAACATGCAATTCTTGTTTCATTGCACAAATACCATAGTTCATTTGTAATCAACTCAATTAGATGCATGGTTAGTTTGTTATTTAATTACCATATAATGTTGCATATGTATATGTATACACACACACACACACACACACACACACACACATATGTACATAAGTATATTTATATGTATGTGCATATGTATAGTTTGTTTAAGGGAAATGGGTCATTGGTGGGTAGGGAAATGTTGATAGTATAACATGCATTTCTTGTTTCATTGCACACATACCATTGATCCTTTGAAATCAACTCTATTAGATGCATGGTTAGTTTGTTCTTCAATCACACTCACTCTTACATGTATGCATTTGTTGTTTCAATTTATATCATTCAATTATTTCTAAGAGTATGAATTGGGGATGTCATACTATAACATGCACTTTTTGATTCATTGCAAACATACCCTTCATCACCTCAAGGATATAAGAGTTACAAATGTGCATATACATTGGAGGAGTCTGATCTATCCAAGATATACTGAATTAGTGTTGATGATGGCATCAATGGTTTCTTTGTATATCTTGTACATATAATACTTCTTCTAACGTATATCCCTCTTAATCTTATTACAAAATAAGGACTCATTCCTATTAACTAAAGACACCTCAATCTTACATGTATAACATAATACCCTTGTTCATTTGCAATCATCTCAATTAGATGCATGGTTACTTTGTTCATCGGTTACAAGCAATCTTACATGTATCAATTTGTTGTTACACTTTGTATCACTATTTCATACGTATATGTATATGCATATGTATATGCATGCATATATATACATAGACATATACATATGGGTGATCCCACAAAGCTAGTTTACAATTTCTGGGAGATTATGATTTTTGCTGAAATCACATATTTTTAGAAAATATAATGATTTAAGCCTTTAAAAGTTCCATTTAAAGCATTCCAATTGAACATGGTTTGATCAAACTACCTTAGATCAAACCCCCTTGGATAGAACCCCACTAGTTTTAAACCATACCTATAATGGAGCTTGCTTTACACCTATCAAAATGTTGATAAAAAACCACTTTTGATTTACCTTTTGGGGGATCAAATGAATTAATTTTTTTGTTTTGTTTTAAGTATTTATTCCTTATTATAAGCTTCCCAAAAAGTATAATTTTAAATAAATTTAATTTTATTACTATATTTATTTTTTATTTCATGTGAATGTAGGTTTTTCATTGAAAATCAAGCTCTCTGTTATGCACATGTGGAAAAATAGAAGATTACGATTTTTTTTTTTTAAATGAGTGCACCAGATATTGAAGTCTTTTATCCAACAAAACAATTTTTTTTTTTGATACATACAAAAAAAGTTATGCATTATACAGTCCACATATGTCTGAATTGTAATTGGTTTGTCTTTGAAACTTGATTAAGGAAAAAATATTCAATAAAACACTATGAAACCAATTGGAAGCACTAGATATCATAGTTAAAAATCTAAATTTGAAAAAAATATAATTTTATCCTTCATGGAGAAAAGTTATGTGTTATACGGTGAGTGTCACTCCTTAAAAATGGTGTGTACTAAAAAAAACTAGTTTTCAAAGGAGATGGAAAAAGAAGTGCAATCTGATAAAAATATATATTTAGAATCTACATACAAAATTCCACAAATCCCTAGTTTGCATCATCTTCAAATTCCTCACGGTTTAGCGGCTATAGGTGCCCAAAAGTGAAGATTTAGTTAGAAAAAATCAGTCTAGTGTCCAGTTTGGCCAAAAATTGTAAACCAATATTGTGGGATCACCCATATGCATATGCATATGAATATGTCTATACATATATGCATATGTATATGTATATGTATATATGCATATGCAAACAAAAAAGTGAAGTTGTTATTTTAGGTGGAGAGTGGAACGAAGGAAGGAATGATGCATAAGCATAAGTAGCAGCAACATTAAACTCTCCATCAAAAAATGCATCGTACCTTCCATTCGTTACACTCTCCATCAAAATTGCATTGCATATGCATGGATGGATTTACATATACATATGCATATGTACATTGAACCTAATTAGATGTATGATTTGTTTGTTCATCAATTAAAGTGTCTATAAATATTGGCTCCTCTCCCTTACAACTAACTGTGATGATGGTTGACTCCTACTTGTGTTATAACCATTTCTCATACACTCAAATAGATGCATGGTTTGTTTGTTCATCAATTGCAGTCAATCTTACATGTCTCAATTTTTTGTTACAAGATTGTATCATTGTTTGATTTTTTTGAATTATAATTGGGGATGTGATAGTATAACATGCATTCTTTGTTTCCTTGCACAAAGACCCTTATTCATATGCAATCAACTCAAATAGATGCATGGTTAACTTGTTCATCAATTACAATAGATCTTACATGTCTGAATTTTTTGTTACACATTGTATCATTGTTTGATTTCTGTCAATTACAATTGGGGATGTGATAATATAACATGCATTTTTTGTTTCATTTCACAAAGACCCTTGTTCATTTCCAATCAACTCAATTAGATGCATGGTTATTTTGTTCATCAATTATACTCAATATTACATGTATGAATTTGTTGTTGCACTTTCTATCATTGTTTGATTTGTGTGAATTATAATTGGGAATTTGATAGTATAACATGCATTCTTTGTTTCCTTGCACAAAGACCCTTGTTCATATGCAATCAACTCAAATAGATGCATGGTTAATTTTTTCATCAATTACGCTAGATATTACATGGCTGAAATTTTTGTTACACATTGTATCATTGTTTGATTTCTGTCAATTACAATTGGGGATGTGATAGTACAACATACATACTTTGTTTCATTGCACACAGACCCTTGTTCCTTTTCCAACTAGCTCAATTAGATGCATGGTTAGTTTGTTTATCGATTACACTCAATATTACATGTATGAATTTGTTGTTACACTTTCTATCATTGTTTGATTTTTGAATTATAATTGGGGATGTGATAGTGGTGCAACCACGGTAGGAGGGTCCTTAAAGGGAACAATCCAGAACGTGCAACAAGAATAACACAATAGAAGCAACTTGAAATATGGAGGCAACTACAGATTAAAAAATCCTCAAATTAACATAAATCTCAGTTACAATCGACTGACAACATTCAGGCTTATAGATTCAGTTCATAGGCCTGATACAACATGTTCAAAAATACAACATTCCAATATGCTCCTATATGCGAGCTGAAATCTTACAATTTGGATCCAGAAGTTATCTACTTATTATTCATTGCTTTCCTAATGATCTATTACAAGCTTTATATCACATCCATAGGTCTTGAAACATCTGTGTTGGCCAAAGATTATTACAATCTCGAATGAAAGAAAATGTAATGTGTGCATGAATAGGTTGGCCTCAATTTTGAATTACTCCTCGTTGAATGCATAGGATGAAGTGTGGACCTATAATTAAGGTCAGGGAAACTCCATGGAATATTTAAAATAACACCATTAAGATATGCAAGTCACGGGAACGATCCTCTAGCGATCAAATTAGCTGCTCACTTTGAAAATTATTCTGGTGTCAGTTCAAGAAACTACCATGAAATCCAGAATTGATAACTTGTTGAAAACAAATCCAATCGTGCTCAAATCTTGGAATAAGGAAAATGAACATGTCCATAATGAAAATGTAGGTCCACAAGGTTTGGTGAGAAAATATGACAGATCCACCAACATGAACTCAACAAGAATAAAAACTAAAAGATTTTTTTTTTTTGGTTGATGTAAGATTGCCAAGAACCAAGGATACTCCTACATTAGACATCTGAGGTTATTGAAAAGTGAGTCCCTCACTTTGCTAGGGCTAAAGGAAAACCAATATGGTCTACCTTAGCCTAAGAAATCCAAGAAGAATCCTCCACCGGTCTGCCTCTCCACTTCACAAGATATTCTTTGTACTGTCTTCCAGGAGTTCTCCTCCCATCTCTGAAAAGTGTCCTCCAAAAGTAACCAACAAAATTTGTATCTTTGTCAGAAATAATACTCCTAGGTAATCCATGCAATCTAACCACTTCTCTGAAAAACAAGTCTGCTACATGTACTACATCTATTGTCTTCTTACAAGGTATGAAATGTGCCATTTTAGAAAATCTATCAACCACCACAAATATAGATTCATTACCTCTCTCTGTCTTCGACAAACCAAGTATGAAATCCATGCTGATATCCTCCCAAGGTCTCTTTGGAACTATGAATGGCTTATACAATCCAACATTCTGACTACTCCCTTTTACAACTTGACAAAATCCTCAACTGTACACAAATTTCTAAACATCCTTATGAATTTGGGGCCAAAAGTAATTCTCACTTACCAATGCTACTATCTTATCAATTCCAAAGTGTCCTGACAATCCTCTAGTATGCTTCTCTTTCACCAAGCTATCTCTCATCGAACTTTGGGGTATACACAACTCATTCCCTCTGAATAACATATCCTCCTAAATGAAATAATCCAACTACTGACTCCTATCCTCTAAAACTGGTTCTTTACAATCTCTCCAAGGTTCTACAAAATCTGGGTCTTCCTCATACAAGTTCTTCAATTCACCAAATCCGAATACCTCCACTCTCATCTCTTCCAGTAAATTCCTTCTCCTACTCAAGGCATCAACAACTCTATTTGACTTTCCACTCCTATGTTTCAAAACAAAAGTATAACTCTGCAAGAATTCTACCCATCTCACAGGTCTCTGATTCAACTTACCCTAAATTTTCAAATATTACAAAGCTTGATGATCTGCATACAACACAAAATCCTTAGGGAAAAAGTAATGTATCCACTTCTTCAAGGCTTGAACTATGGCATATAACTCCTGATCATACATTGAATATCTTCTTCTAGCATCATTCAAATTCTCACTAAAATAAGCTACAAGCCTCCCTTCTTGACTCAACACTCCTCCAATTGTATTTCAACTTACATCACATTCTACTTGAAATACTTTATTAAAATATGGTAAAGCTAGCATAGGTTGCTCAGTCACCTTCTATTTCAATACTCTGATTTTCTATAGATGTCCACCTAAAATCCTTCTTATCTCCTCTCATTGTTTCTGTCATACGACTACAAATAGAACTAAAATTCCTAATAAACATCTGGTAGAAACTAGCCAATCCATGTAATGATCTCACCTCTCCAATGCTATCCAGTGTAGGCTAGTCAAAAATTTCTCTTACCTTCTCAAGATCCATCTTCAACCGATCTACAAATATCACAAATCCCAGATATACCAATTCTTCCTTCATGAAGCTACACTTCTTAATGTTTATCAACAACTGCTCTTCTCTCAACCTCTGCAAAACTTGTCTTATATGCAACAAATGTTCTTCTCTACTCTTATTGAAAATCAAGATGTAATCCAAGTAAACAATCAAAAACTTACCTAAAAATTTCTTCAATACCTCATTCATCAGCCTCATGAAAGTACTCGGTGCATTTTTCAATCCAAAAGGCATGACCAACCACTGATATAATCCTTCATCTATCTTGAATGTTGTCTTCCATTCATCCCCTTCTCTAATTTTGATATGATGATATCCACTCTTCAAATCTATGTTTGTAAAGTATCTAGCTCCACTCAAACAATCCATAATGTCATCGATCCGGGGCAAAGGAAATCTATACTTCACCGTGATCTTGTTTATGGTTTTAGAGTCTGTACACATTCTCCATTCTCCATCCTTCTTAGGTGCTAGCACAACAGGTACTGTACATGGACTTAAGCTTTCTCTGACCAAACCTTTTCTTAACAATTATTTCACTTGTCTATTCAACTCCTCATTCTCTATAGGTGTCCACTGATATGCTACTTTATTAGGAAAACTAGCTCCAACAATCAAATCCATGCAATGACTAATACTCCTCATAGATGGTAATCCATTAGGTACATTATCTAAAATGATTTCTTCATACTCTGTCAACATTTCCTTTATCTCCTTTGGTTTTTCTTCTACATGCTTCAAGTCTTCGGCCTTCTTAGGAACCAAGGCATAACACATACTCTCATGTCTCAATCCATCTAGGAATCTCTTTCCATCAACCAAACAAATTCTAGCACTCGTACAAACCTCAACTTTAGGAACATCTTCCAAGGGAAACAAAGTCTGCTTCATCCCATTAGCAACAATAGTATATATATTCTTCTTTCCATCGTGAATAGCCTGTCTATCATACTGCCAAGGCCTTCCCAACAAAACATTACATACATCCATGGACATGATATTACACAAAAATTCATCATGATAATTTCCTATCTTCAATTTCACCAAACAATGTTCACTTACCAGTATCTTATGCTCATCTTGAATCCATGGTATCTGATAGGGCTTCAGGTGTTTCAATATTTCCAACTTCAAATTGGTCACCATCTCTTCTGAAACTAGGTTCTCTGAGTTTTCACTATCAACAATCACCTTGCAACATTTACCAACTACCTTGCATCTAGTCCAAAACAAATTCTTTCTCTGCAATGGCTCCTTCTGCTACTCACTTTGACGCAATACTCTTCTATTCACCAACACTTCTCCTTCTTCTAGTTTATTAGATGATTCGACATGATCTTCCTCAACAAGGGATATTATTTTATTGTTTTTTTTCTTCCTACTTGTTTCTCCTTGATTACATTGAAATGCTCTATGTCATTCTCCAACACACTTATAACAAGTTCCCTTGATTACTCTTTTCTCCTATCCTCCATCATCTCTTCTATAACCTTCATTCCGGTAACCACAATATCCTCCTCTTCTGTAAGAGTTTCCATCACCTCTATGGTACAAATTGACATTCTTACTAACCTCCTTATCCTTATTCTAATCTAGAAAAGATCCTCTTCCTCCTCCAATAAAATTCCTTCCTCTTTGAAATATTCCACCTCTTCTTCTTTGTCTTTGCTCATGTCTTTTATTCAACTTCTCTTCTTTTAGGGCACATTGGTATGCCTCTTCCACACTCTGTAACTTGATCAAGTTGATCTCATCCTATATAGATGATCTCAAACCATTCACATATCTAGCTACTTGCTGGATCTCATCCTCTAAATGTCTAGATCTGATATTCAATTTATAGAGCTCCTCATTATAATTTGTCACACTTGATTCCATCTGCTTCAAATTCTACAATTTTTGGAACAAATTGATCTAATAGTCTGTTGACATAATTTTTTTTTCAACTTATTCACCATCCAATCCCATGATTTTATCTTTTCTTTTCCTCTTCTTTTCCTATCTGTCTGCAAATGTTCCCACCAAAGGGATGCATGTCCTTTCAACTTTTTATTGTAAGAAAATTTCACCTTCTTGTCTTCAGTGGTACTTTCAAAATCAAAATACTTTTCCATCTCTGTTATCCAATCAAGCAATTCTTCTGAATCCAACTTATCATTATATTCTGGTGGATTGAAATGTGGCTTAGTATTCACTCTAGTTAGGGCTCTTATGAACCTTTCTTCTCCCTGATCTAGACCAGGATTTTATTCTCTTCCTCTTTCTTCTTGTACTTCTACCTCTTCATCACTCACATCATCAACCAGTTGCCCTCTCCTCTGGGCCATTTCGACTGCATCTAATCTAGCAAAAATTCCTCTCAACATCTGCATTAAAGCTGGTTCTGCATTTCGACGTGCTCCATTTCCTCTAACATTTCTTCTTCCCACCATCTTTACACAAGTCCTTTGTAGCTACGGGTCGGATCATCAATCTGCCACCCTACAAAAAATCTTCAACAGGACTCCACGAATTCTGATGACCTCACATGGATCGAATCTTGCTCTTATACCAATCTGGTGTAGCCACGATAGGAGGGTCCTCAAAGAGAACAATCTAGACTGTGCAACAAGAGTAACACAACATAAGCAACATGGAATATGGAGGTAATTGTAGATTAAAAAATGCTCATTAATATAAATCTCAGTTACAATCGACCGACAACATCTAGGCTTATAGATTCAACTCACAGGCCTAATACAACATTCCAATATGCTCCTATATGTGAGCTGAAATCCTACAATTTGGATCTAGAACTCATCTACTTATTATTCACTACTTTCCTAATGATATATTACAAGCTTTATATCACATCCGTGGGTCTCCAAACATCCGCATCAACCAAATATTATTACAATCTCCAATGAAAGAAAATGTAACGTGTGCATGAACAGGTTGGCCTCAATTTTGAATTACTCCTCGGTGAATGCATAGGATGAGGTGTGGACCTATAATTAAGGTCAGGGAAACTCAAAAAAAATTTAAAAATTGCATCGTTAAGATCCACATATCACGGGAACGATCCTCCAGCGATCAAATTAGCTGCTCACTTTGAAAATTATTCTGGTGTCAGTTGAAGAAACTGCCATGAAATCTAGAATCAATAACTTTCTAGAAAAAGATCCAATCGCGCTCAAATCTTGGAATAAGGAAAATGAACACGTCCACAATGAAAATGTAGGTCCATAGGGTCTGGTGAGAAAATATGATAGATCCACCAACATGAACTGAGCAAGAACAAAAACTGAAAGATTTTTTTTTTTTTTTGGTTGATGCAAGATTACTAAGAACCAAGGATGCTCCTGCATCAAATAGTATAACAATTACACTAGATCTTACATGTAAGATTTTTTTTGTTACGCATTGTATCATTGTTTGATTTTTGTCAATTACAATTGGGGATGTGATAGTTTAACATGCATTTTTAATTTCATTACACAAAGACCCTTGTTCATTTCCAATTAGCTCAATTAGATGCATGGTTATTCTGTTCATCAATTACACTCAATCTTACATGTTTGAATTTGTTGTTACACTTTCTATCATTGTTTGATTTATGTGAATTATAATTGAAGCTGTGATAGTATAACATGAATTCTTTGTTTCCTTGCACAAAGACCCTTTTTCATATGCAATCAACTAAAATAGATGCATGGTTAGTTTTTTCATCAATTAGACAAGATCTTACATGTCCAAATTTTTTGTTACACATTGTATCACTATTTGGTTTCTGTCAATTACAATTGGGGATGTGATAGTATAAATTGTATAAAGACCCTTGTTCATTTCCAATAATCTCAATTAGATGCATGTTTAGTTTGTTTATGAATTACACTCAATCTTACATGTATGAAATTTTTGTTACACTTTCTATCATTGTTTCATATGGACATATGTATATGCATATGCATATGCATATATGTATTTGTATATGCATATGCATATGCATATACGTATTTGCATATGCATATATGCATATGTGCATATATGCATATGTTGCATGAAGTTATATTTGAGTATGCTATTTGATAAATGGTATTAACATAAGTAGGAGTCGACATATATGTCAACTCCTACTTATGTTAATACCATTTATCAAATAGCATACTCAAATATAACTTCATACAACATAACACTTTTTGATACATCATTATCAAATTTATATATAACTTCAAACGACACTATGGTATAAATATTTGCAACCCTTTCTGATACAACATATTGAAATTTCTAAATAACTTCAAACAATAGTATGATACAACATTATGATACATATATGTGGGTGTGTGCAGGATCATCATGGAAAAAACAGGCCCTTAAGTGGCAAAAAATTCAAAAAATCAGAGTTAGGAAACTTGACGTAAAATTTTAAATAAGATATCTATATTATTTCAAAAATATGTAAGAATAGAATCTATAGAAAATTGAATGTAGTTTCTAAACTACTAGGTTTATTTAAAAAAAACCTTATTTGCTGAAAATTTGAAATTTCAAGAATAATTCTTAAATTTCAGTGGAAAAATAAGAGGTGTCTGTCTGACCACCCTAACAACAATAAAATGATAATATTTTTTTATAAGATTTTAGATATAAGTAGAGGACTCATGTCTCAATGTGTGATGCATATTTTTTTGTATTTTTCAAGTAAATAATTATTTTACATGAATTTTTATTACAACTTTTAAAAATATAAAACTCATATGTCCTGACCACCTTAACTTGGTAAAAAATTCATGAAATTCTTTTCTTTTTTTATTAATCCTATAGTATGAGAAGCATAGAATGTGATACATTTTTTGGATTAAAAAAATGTGATACCGATTGAAAGCTATAGATGTTTTTCAATTAGCCTATCAATCGGGACTTTAGTCGTAATTCAAATAGAAAATGAATAATAATTATTTATTAAATTCAAAGGAAAGCATAATTTATATTTGTGGAAAGTTGGGAAACTCTTTTAGAAACCCTTTTCATTTCATCAATTTTGGGTAAAAAAGAAGTCGTCAGCCACATACCCATCATATTGCTACTTTTTAGCCCATCATGATCCTGCACATACCCATGTATAGATTAAGATAGATAGATACCTATGTCTCCTATAGCCTTGTTCATTTTCATTGAACTTAATTAGATGTATAGATGTAAATGTATATATATATATATATATATATATATACAACTATCTATTACAGAGATAGATAGATACATAAGTTTCCTATCACATAGATAGATAGATAGATACATATCTTTCCTATCACATAGATAGATAGATACATATGTTTCCTATTGCAAAGATAGATAGTAACATGATGGAATATGTTGTTTGTATTCAATCCATACTGTTGTTCAAGTTACAAACATTCAAAACAAAAAAGTTCAAACATTGTTTCGAATCCATCGAAAACCTTACAACAAAAAAGTAGCAACCAAACATTGAAATCAATCAAAAAATGTAGGAAAACTGAAATTTGATGCCAAGCTATCTTGTGAGTTGGATGTGGCCTGTGATGGAGAAGGACTCCAAGATTGAGTTGGTTGGATTATGCTTGGGGTGGGTGAGGGTTGATAGGACTGTAAATGAGGACTCCAACTCTCAAATGGTTGGATAGTTGTTGGGCTAGGTGAGAGTGTATAGGACTGCGAATGAGAATGGCTCCAACTTTGAAATGTTTGGCTGGTAGCTTGGGTAGGTGATGGACAATATTGGGGGCATTGAATATACACGAAATTTGTGAAGATCCTATGGCGGTCAGGCAAGGGATTTAGAGGGCCGCTGAGTTGCCTCTCCTTTGTAGCATTTTCTTGTGCCTTCTCCAAATATTTTTCCCTTTTTGCAGCTTCCTTTTTTCTCCTTTCCTCCTCCCATTTTTTTATCCTTCTTCTTTTGTAGCTCCTTTTCAGCCTATGCTTTTAGTCATTGCTTCTCCTTTTCAATTCTCATAATATTTTTCACCTCCAATTTTGCAATCCTTTCTATATTGCGCTCTGCAAGCTGTTGCTTCTTCCTCAATTTCAGTTCTTCTAGTTCCTTCTTATTTTCCTCTTGCTCACTTAGCAATTCCATGTAGTCATTAGTAGTTAGGAGTTGGGATCCTCTTTGCAATTTTATCCCATGGTTAACTACCTTATTAGACTTGTATTTCACTACACAAACCTGTAGCTTCAAGAATTGTGATATGCATGAAGTTGGTTGGCCTCCCAAAGGCCCAATCAAATTATAACGCCCCGCCGTGCGAACCCCAAAGGAACTAACAACAACGAAACAAATTTTTTTTTAAAGAATATAATAAACATACTTAAGTATTCTAACATAACAATGTACTAAGTTGTACGACTAATTCCATTGGGGTACACGAGGTGACATTACTATACTAATCCATAACAATGATAATAAGATAACAATAATTAAACAATTATGTAAATCTATTCATTCCCATTTCATCATTAAAATATCTATTAAACAATAACCATATTCATAACATATGTACATAAGACAACGAAAGATACTATAAAGATATGGAGCATTTATATTACCACAGATATAACACAACTTAACACAATTATTACAAATGATCGTTCCTGAATAAATACATGGCCTGAATATACATTACATCCAAATGATAGTAAAATACAACAGTTTGAACATACATCTCAATAACCACATATACAATTTACAACAAGGTCATCCCAACACACGTGGCAGACAATACATCAATGAATACATTACATCTGAAGTATAACATACATCTGGTACAAATAATTACTGGATCATCAACATCCTCCAAAACCCTGCAATAAAAGATACATCTGCAACAGAAAGGGAAACCCAACGGGGTGCAAAGCACGTTCCACCCAACCACCCCCATGCTGGGAGTAGACAAGGAAGGGTCCCCGACAAAGCACGTCTAACAATAACACAAAACTAACTCCAGACAGACAACTTAACATCGAAGACCACTTAGAAACTCAACAACGAAAAATCCAAAAGGCACAACAACAAACCACTGATGAACATAACAATAAAACACTTTTCTAAATTACAACTAGTCACACTCACAACATCAATGAAACTCAAGACACAATATCAAAGACTACTTCCAACAATGACTAAAGACAAATCAATAAATCACTTCCAGAGGACTTTAGTAAATCAACACAAATAGAATGTTAGACGAGAGTGTCATCGCATGGTTTCACATGGATTATCCAGACAACCTATCACAAGGTGCCGCCTCCATCTCTACATGGATTCTCCAGACAACCAAGTTAAGGTGCCACCTCCATCTATGGTTCTCCTGACAACCTATCTCAAGGTGCTGCTCCATAGGGTCACTCATGCGGAGTCGTTAACCTTTCGTGAAGACAAGGCAATGACCTAGCCAACCACGGCCTTCTCAGTCCCCTTTAGTCTGTGATAGCACTAACAAACGAACGAGGATTCATAATTATCTTATTAGTGTTTAATCCCCACCCGTGGTTTATTACTTATGTTATCACTGATTAATCTAACTCTACGTGGGTTACCCTGACAGCCCCTTTGTGCGTCGGCCCCCACTAGAGCCACTCTCTCTAAACACTCAAGCACAAAAATATCCAACTCAATAGGTTGAATCAACAAGGAAAAAAAAATTGAACCAACAATGGATCAAATGTGAGGCTTAACCTTCTCGCCCACAATCATGTGTATAACATTCACAAAATAGTACCATCCAAGGGTACATTAACCTCACCATATCCCAACCTCTGGAAGTCTTAAACACAACTTAGGTTCCTATAACTGGAAAAGTTAACTCTAGGGTTTTCTACATGACCTACACCCCAATCAAGGAAAATCAAATTAAACTTAAATGAATAATCTCGAATGTGCATAAATCATAGATCAACGCCAACAAACTACAAGCACAATAAATTTCACCAACTTCATCAATCAATAATTCGAGAAAGATTGATTAAATTCCAAAACACACAAGATATTCCTAATTCACACAATAACACTATAACATTATATCTTTTAATTTTTAACTAATCAATTTATTAGTAATCACATAGCATATTCCGGAGTTCTTCAATTAAACTATAAAATAATAACTTGTGAAATAATAAATTTATTTCATAACCATAACATAAATGACCATCCAATATATATATATATATATATATATTAAAATCAAATATTTAAAACTCCATACAAAATTTAACCAAATAACTCATATATATAGATATATTTTGTTAAATCCAATTTAAAACAAACTTTTAAAAAAAAATCGAATTTATATAATACATATTTTTTAAAAATAAAATGAAACTTTTAAGAAAGAAAATGTGTGGCCCCCACTTCTTGTGGTATTGTGTACCACAGGTGGCAGGGCCGCGGTACATAGCCCCATCAGGCTATGCCTAGCAGCCTCGGCTACTGTGCACGGTCGACGGTGGCTGCGTACAGCTAGCCACCGTGGGCCGTGGGGGTACGGCCTCGGCCGACCCCCACCCCAAACTTTTTGTAATATTTTTTTTGTTTGTTTGTTTTTTTTTTAATTTATTTTATATTTCTCATATATATAATAAATTCATATTTTATGAAAGGACACGAATTTTCAATATTAAATCAAATTCGTTCAGACATCTTTTCTTTTTAAAAAATATAAATATTTTATTCAATACACAGAAACCGAGGCCCGACCCAGCATACAGACCTATATATATATTTATTTATTTATTTTGTTTTGCCCAGAACAGATTATTTAGGTATATATATTTTATACTAAAACTTAATTCATAGGAAAAATACAGAAGAGAGTATAAAAGAGTCATGAAATTAATTAAATATATTATATTCGATACCTTCCATATAAAATCTACAACAAAGATGACTTTTATTCTAATCTCATAAAATGAAATTACAGAGGTACATAATAATTGTAAAATATATTTAAATAACCCAATAGTATTGTCACACAAATATGTATATCAAATTTTGTTTAAATATATATAGGAGTATATATATATATATATTTAACAGAGATACAGAATAATAATATAAACAAATAGATTTTACAAGATGCCCAATATAAATTTGGCACGTAGTTTCAACAGTAACACGATTTTTATTTCAAACACAATAAATTTCACAACTAAGTTATATTGAAGAAATTTCGGATAGGTTCTATTAAAGTTTCCTACAGAATATTTGAGGGTTTTAATACAAACGAGTTTTCAAATCATAAAACTTCTTTCAATGAATTTTCTTTTAAGCACAATAAGCCAGATTTGTTTATAGCACAATAAAATAATAATGAATAATAGAAGAAAACCTGGATTCCTTCATCTGGTGAAGAATCCAACACAATAATCTTCTTTCCAACGTGGAACCCCTCTGCAACTTCTTTTCCAAATTCCTGTCTTTAGCTCACTTCTGAAACTATCTTTTCTTCATCCACAATTTTTACCCAGAAAACACAAAACAAAACTATTTTTCTTTTATTTTTATTTCCAAATCTCAAACAACAAAGAAAACTTCTGTGTGTGAATAACTCTCTCATAAAAAAATAATAAATCAAAACAAAGAATCAATAAAGCTCTTCTGCTTTCTTTTCTCAAAAATCCTCCCCTCTTATTGGTCCTTTTTCCAGCTTTTAAAAGCACAACTTATCTACAATTTTAATTAAAATAGTTTATTTAATCAAGGTATTATCCTCACATGATTTTCTAATCTAATATTAATAAAAAGATAATATCTAATTATTCTCAACAATATTAATTTAATTTAATTTCTTGCACTTTAATTAATTAAATACTTTTTAATTTACAATATATTTAAATTTAACCATTTACTAACTCACAATTAAATCAAAACAACAAAACAACTTTAATTAATTATCTTATCAAATAAGATTAATTAATTAAACACTAACCATAAATTAAATAAAAACTCAACAATTAACTATACAACGACAAGGATAAAACTTCAGTCATGACACGACGACTCACAACAAACGACGGACTTGGGACAGGGACACTTCCAAACCTACTCCCTTTTTCAACATTTTTACCCGTTGGGTTAATTTATTGCTTGCCCTGTCCTGCCAAAGCAGGTGGAATCGAGACTTATTCCTACAATCTTGCATCCAAATAAACATCAAGTAGCACATGTATATATATATATATAATCAAACATCCTATCATGAGAAGGAATTGCAGTGTAGCAGGGCACTCGTGAACGAGTGATGCTACACTGTCCTCTCACCTAATCTATTCTAACAATTACAATATCAATGACGAACTAACATTTCTAATCAAATTGATCATAAGATAACATGATACTTAACTACTGCATCATAACTAATTATTAAACCATTGCATTATAAAATAATACTGAATTCAAATAACATGATCACCATAGAATCATCACATATACATATAAAACATTAATGAAAAACTATTTGAATAAACAATAATCCAATCAACACACAAAGTATCATAAATCATACTAATAATGTCATATCAAATGATCATGTCCACTAAAGGAATAACATCATCAAACTTCAAACCAACCAAATCAAACCATAATAGTATCATCATAGTATCAACGTATCAAGCTAAAGCATAGAAATTAATAAATCCAAATAGTAAGAGGAGGGGTATTACACAAATCGTCATTATTTTTTTCTTGCATCTCACTATCTATAGCATCCAATCTATCTCCTAACTACTCACTGTCACTATCTCCCCAATTAGCATAGAAATGTACTAACGTATTCAGACCCATGCTATGCAGTGGAGATGGCATTGTATGACTTTGTTCTTCCTCCACATACATATCCATACCAAGATTAGCAACACCATCTAAGAGCTAGGAGGGTTGCTCGGGTGGAGTTGGTAGGGAAAGAGTTATGTCTTCAATAGTATTCTCCTCTCCCAATACTGTTGCTTCAAGTAGTTTATTGGAATCTGAAACAACAAATTCAAACATGTAAGTTTGAGAGTAATTGAAGAACAAACGAACCATGCATATAATTTAGTTGATTGGAAATGAAGATGGGTAATTGTAGAACATACTAACCATGCATCCCATTTTTCTAGTCTCCAAATTTTGTAGTTCCATCATTACACTCACCCTCATTCACTGCCAAACCATTGTTGGATAGGCTTAGAATGTTTGTAGCAGCTAATACTTCCTCAGGGGAAGCAAACTGGAAAGTATCACTAACCCTCATGTCCTTCTCTAGAGAATTTCGATCAAAGGGCCAAATACCTATTCTCTTGAAGTGAACTGTTATGTTTGAAACAATCAATGACTTTTGAAAAGCTAGTCTCCCAAGTGTAGCCAATTTTGCCCTTCTTATCTCCAGATTTGGATTTCTAATGTACTCCAATTTGTTATTTCCTTTTTGAAGTTAGAATTGAAAGATGAGAAAACACTCACATCAAGAGGCTGCATCTTGTGTGATGTGTGGGCCGGTAGGGTGAGCAAGTCAATACCAAGCACCCATGCTTTAGTAATGGTAGAGAATGCTACATGGATTCCATGGCCATCAAATATCAAGAGGTGTATATGGGTGGGTGAGCAACCCCCATGTACTTTCATAGAAAAGAACTTGAGCCATTTGATAAAAAGCTCTTTAGTCATCCATGCATGAGGTTGAACAACCATCAATGCTCCTACCTCACAGTTGGCTATGTAGTTTTGCCCATGATTTTTTCTCTTGAACAAATAAAAACCTGGATGTTTTTGACTTGTAGCATTTACATATGCTAGAATAATGATCCACTCCTAGCTATTTGGGATAATGTAAGCAACACTTATGGTGCCTTTATTGGAAAACACCTTCATTTTACCATTCCAACCAGCTTGTAGCCATGTCTTGTCGCAGTTCTAAATCTTCTATGGTCCATAATTCACTCCTACACATGCCTTCTCCAAAGTGTTATAGAAAGCACTTACAACTGTAGGCCTCATATTTATAGCACAATCTTTATCTTCTCCTTGGGTTGTTTTCAAGCACAGATCAGGATGCCTCCTTTTGAATCCCGTCCACCAAGACTTGTTGGGAAGCCCATTCTTGAAGGGATTATTCCTTGTTTTGCATATTTTGGCCACTTTTTTTTTTAGATTGACAATCTCCAAACCTTGGCCAACAACAACCATCTACTTGCACCAATCGATGATCAATGAATCTTCCTCCTCAGTTAGGAATGTTGGGGGCCCTTTCCTTCTACTAGTGGTCACACCACCTAGCCAATTTGATAATGTTGAGGTAGGAATACCCCACTTTTTGGCTGCACCTCTAGTTGACCACTTGTTGTCTTCGACATCTTCAAGGGCATGGTCCATGTCAACCTAGGTCCATTCCTGCCTCACTGCAACCTTTTTGGTTGATACAACTGGGTTAGCTTGGACTATAGATTCGGTTGGTTGCTCCACAACAATTTTGACCTCGTCCTCACTACTTGGTTTTTCAGTTGGTTGGTGAACAAGAATCACAATGCCCTCCTCATCGCTATGTGGAAGATGCACATCTCTCTTGTGTGTAGGAATATTTTTCCACCTCCCTTTGGTACAGGTCACCCTGTTAAAGGTAGCCTGGTATTTTCTATCACTTTTTTCTTCCTCTGCATTGAACCAACATAGTGATTAGTAAACAACATACACTTATAACTGGTATAATGAAAATAATGATACCAACTAAAACAAAAAAATCACACATGTAATATTGAGTGTAATTGGAGAACAAACTAACCATGCATCTAATTGAGTTGATTTCAAATGATGAAGGGTACATGTGCAATGAAACACACACAATGCATGCTATACTATAATATCTACAACTCTACCTCTTATAAACATTTCAGTGATCACGTTAAACCCTTCCTCATACAAAATTATGATACCATTATATATAAAATTGAAAGAGCAGTATGATACAAATGGGTATGTGGAGGATCATCATGGAAAAAACAGGCCCTTAAGTGGCAAAAAATTCAAAAAAATTAGAGTTAGAAAACTTGACTTAAAAATTTGAATAAGTTATCTATATTATTTCAAAAATATGTAAGAATAGAATCTGTAGCAAATTGAATGTAGTTTCTAAACTACTAGGTTTATTTACAAGAAAAAAAATCTATTTGGTGAAAATTTGAAATGTAGTAGCACTTAAATTTCAAAAAATAAGAAGTAGGTGTCTGTTTGACCACCCTAACCACAATAAATGATAATATTTTTGTATAATATTTTAGATATAAGTAGAGGACTCATGTCTTGATGTGAAGCATAGAATGATGCATGTTTCATATTCAAAAGTGATACAGCTTTGAAAGCTATAGATGTTTTTCTAATCAGCCTATCAATCAAGACTTTAGTCATAATTCAAATAGAAAATTAATAATAATTATTTATTAAATTCAAAATAAAGCATAATTTATATTGGTGGAAAGATGAGAAGCTCCTTTAAAAACCCTTTTCGTTTCATCAGTTTTGGGTAAAAAAAAAAGTTGTCAGCCACATACCCTACAAATACCCACCATATTGCCACTTTTTGACCCATCATGATCTTGCACATACCCAAATATGTATATCTTCAAACAACATTACGACACAAGAAAAGGTTTCAAATATTTCTATCATACTACTATTTCAAGTTGTGTAAATGTTTGATAATATTGTTTGAAAAATTGTTAGCATATAGTCACTTTAATTGAAGAACAAACAAAGCATACATCTAATTAAGTTGAATGTAAATGAAGAAGGGTAGGGTAACTTTGAGCAAGGGGTCCATGTCATTAGCATCCGAGTTGGCTTATTTTTTTATGCCACATCCCTTGACTGTCGAGCTCGCAGTATGTAACTTTTATTTTATCTATAGGAAGCTTATGTATTTATCTATCTCTGCAATATATATGTATATATGTATATACATATACATATATGTATATATGTATATACACACATATATATATGTATATATATATGTATATGTATATATATATGCACATGTATATATATGTATATCTATCTATCTTACTATTGTTTCAAGTTATTTATGCTCTTTCATAAATGGTTATAACATAAGTAGGAATCATATGCTATCACAGTTGGCTGTAAGGGAGAGGGATTGTCATTTATAGTCATTTAAATTGAAGAACAAACAAAACATACACATAAGGGAGAGGAGCTATGTGTGGGCATAGGAGCCAATTGTGGGTATAGATTTGGACATATGACATATGGTGTGTATGGTATGTGATAGCCTACTATAGGAAACATGTATACACTGTCAATTTAATTGAAGAACAAACAAAGAAACAGGGGAGCTTTTTTTCCCTATAGAGAATGCAGTGAAGTGGTATAAAGTTCATGACAATGTCCATGAAATTAAAATTCGTGGAATTTTCCAAGAATTTATAAGTCATGGTATTTTCCATGGATTTTATACCAGTTTTGACTGCATGCACTGTAAGGCAAGAGTGTTTTGATGTGACACATACGTCGATGTGTGCATATACATATATGCATATGTATAATGAATCTAATTATATGTATACTTTGTTTGTTTTCCAATTAAAGTGACTGTAAATATTGGCCCCTCTCCCTTACAGCTAACTATGATGATGGATAACTCCTACTTATGTTATAACCATTTCTCAAACAACATATCGAAATATAACTTCATACATCATATAAATGTGTGTGTGTGTCATGGCTTTTAATTTTTTTTTGTAACATAAGTAGGAGTTAGCCATTATCACAGTTGGTTGTAAAGGATAGGGGCTGATATTTACAGTCACTTTAATTGAACAAAAAACAAAGCATACATCTAATTAGGTTGAATGTAAATGAAGAAGGATATGGGTGACATACATATCCATCTATCCCTATAATATATATATATATATATATATATATATATATATATATATATATATATATATATATATATATATATATATATATATATATATATATATATATATATATATATATATATATATATATATATAATTTGGTAAAGATAGATAGATACTAAAATTGAATGTACATGAGCAATGAATTTATTATTTTATCTCTCTCTATATATATGCATCACATGCTATCAAAAGGGTTGACAATTTGAACCATAGTTATGAACTACCATATATAAATTTGATTTCAATATGCATATATATATATATATACATACATATATATATATATATATATATATATATATATATATATATATATATATATATTCCATAGATAGATAAATGCATAAGTTTCATGAAAATGAATAGGGCTATATATAAATTATATATATATATATCTTTGTTGAACGAAGTGCAATGAAGAACCCAGTTCAAGTGAATTGCACTTGGTTCTTCACTTGAACTAGGTTCTTTACTTGCATTGTGTTCAACAAAAGAAATGTGAGCAGTAGTAGAGACTATATATATATATATATATATATAAACCTATATATATTGCAGATATAGATAAATGTGTAAGTTTCATGAAAATGGATAGGGCTATAGGAAACATCATAGATATGTATTTGTGCAATATATATATATATATATATATATATATATATATATATATGTATGTATGTATGTATGTATGTATGTATGTATGTATGTATGTATCATAATACTGTATTCGAAAGGGTTGCAAATATTTCAACCATAACAGAGCTTAAAGGGAGACTGGCCGATGGCAACATAAAGGATGGCTATGAAAATTAACAAGGTGTCGATTCATTTAAATGTAAATGAAGAAGGAAATTTCAGATAGTAGAAAATGGAATGCTAATTGTATAATTGTGAAGGAAGGTATTGAGACTTACTGTAGAAGCTGAAGGAGGAGACTACATCAATTTGTAGGAGGTCATCGTCACTCAGGAGTATTCAGCAGAAAGGGAGAAGTTTGAATTAATTCAGTTGTAATTTGCATCGCACAACTGAGGATTGGTTGCATAAATAGTTTTGTAGAATTTGAATAGGTAGCAAGTGGATTAATTTGAATTATGGGAGGGAATTTGATCCGCATTCAATGGATTAATGGTAGAAGTGATAGCTTCATTGGTATGTAGGATTTTTGGCTGGTAATTTGAAGTGATATTAAATTTTTTTTGAATTCTAACCAGTTTTAATTTTTTTTATGATTATTGTTTTTTATGTGGATTTGTAAATAATAGTCTAATAATTAAGTGTTTTAATGAAAAATTGCAATGCATAGTGAGCCTGAGAGTTCATTTTTTTCAATTTTGTAGGAAAATTCAAAAAAGTATTGGTTATTATGGACACCTGGGAACCAGTAGTTTGTAAAAAGAAGATGAGAAATGGAACATATTGAAATGTATTTTTTTCAAATATATTTGGAATTAAACCACTTGGAAATGCCTTCTATACATGTCAACTCACTTTTAATGCAATAAGACTTATATTTTGGATAATAAAATATCCCTTTACAACAAACGTTTATTAGGAAGGTGGAAAATATTATTTATATTGTGGAAATAAGATTATCATGATGCATTCACTTGATATTGTGTAGGTGGAAAATAAATGTCAACTTGCAATCACCTACTATTGAGAAGGTGGCAATAAAAAAGTCTACCTATGATCGGACATATTTTGAATTTAATATGAATCTGTCATATCATATTTAAAAGAATATTTGAAATTTTTATTGGCATAAAAATTTTCCAACGGTGGGCCCCAAGCTGTCCAAATCTATACCCACGATTCGTGCCTATCCCATGATTGGCTCCTATCCCTTAGTCTCATAGAGAATGCCACAAGTGTCCCTTTCTTTTCTTTTCTTCACATGTCCCACTTGATTAAGATAAGGAAAGTTTGTTAAAACCATACTAATCAACTCCTAATACATTTGGATGTGGAAAATCAAGGTTTTTCTTCCCTATAAAGAGGAATGAAACATTTGGCATTAACAACCAGCTTAGTAAGTGTGCATCGCAGTAGCTCTCTACTCTTTGAACCATAGAAAAAAGGACCCTTTGCTTTACATGGGATTAATTCATGATAAAATGGATTTAATGAGGTCTTAATCTAGTGTTGTGAGGAATTTTATGCATCCACACTAGGTCTTGGACCCTTTCACATGCATTTAATGATGTCTTGTAGAGGTGTTGTAAAGTGTTGTAAGATGCTTTCACGCTTTTCTAGACTTAATGAACCTATATCTACCTAATTCAACATTCTAAAATGTGTTTAATAACATCATCACATCAATCTAGAAGGTTTTTGAATTAAACTTAATGTTAAACTAGTGTTGTAATGTGTCCCACACATTCACATTAGTTTTTGTGCCTTCCTAGGCTAAGTGGACCTCATTTTAGTGTTGTAAAGTGAATTTAACCACACTTTCACATTGATTTATGTGTCCCAATCCCTAATTGACATTTACATCATCACTAATAGGCCCCTATTAACCCATATTGTGTATCCCGAGGCTTAAATTGATCAAATACCTGACAAAATTGCATTTTAAACCATATTTCCTTATCTCCTGGCATCTGATCTATCAAAATAGCCCCCATGGGACCCATTCACCATGCATGGTGAATCATTCCCATCCAGGTGGGACCCATTTTCCATGTGTGGCGAATCAGTCCCATTGGCCCAATTTTGACCTTTGAGCGGGAAAAAAGTGAAATTTGAGTTTAATATTGTTTCATGTCAGCCTGTGATGAGGTATTAACGAGTAAAATAGGTGAATTTCCTATAAAATCACCTCTCTAAACTCATTTTTACAATCCATTAACTTAATTCACATATTCATCCACCAATCTTTCATCTCAAGTAAAGCAACTTAGGGTTTTATTATTGAAAGACATCAAGAGAGCTCCCAAAGACATTCATGAGTTGAATCCTCCTCCATTGCTGCAAAAATTCAAGATCAACTTCATTGAAAGGTAATCCATTCCATTATTGCATGTTTCATTCTTTCATCATTTTGGTTTAATTATCTAAATGGGGTTTGACCAAGGCAAACCCCCATGCCCTAACATTCAACATCTCTTCTTGTTATCTTGTGTGTTTGTAGATTTAGGACTTTTGGAAGTTTTGAAATCATTGGAAGTCAAGTTAAATTTTTTTTCAAGTCTTCTCCTCATTCAACAAGTCAAAATATCAACAAAAACTCATTTTTAGACCCATAAATCATAGTTTTGGGAGCAGACACCTGTAGGAAGCTAAAGTGCAGATTGGAAGCTCTAGAATCCAGTTTTGAAAATCCAGAAATTCAGAAGTGGACCCATTTTCCATAGGTGGTGAATAAGTCCCACTCTAGGGTTAGTTTTGATTTTTCTATATTTTTGGGTACCCTTTTGCTAGAAACAGGTTCCGACTCAGTTTTGTAGAATTGAGACTAATTCACCTAGAATGGTGAATAAGTCCCACTAGGACCAAAATCAACATCAGTAGCATTTAAAATGTCATTTCTAGTCTTCATCCATATTCCAGGTGCACACTTTCAATTTGATTCATTTATGTCCAGTTTTGCATCCATTTCTAGGTCCTTTTGTATTACACAATGTATTTTCAAACAAGTCACATTTCTTAGGTTTTGCATATTTAATCAATCAATCTAATCATCTAGTTGCATTTAGCCTTAATAACATCATACATAACATAATTTGAATGAACCCTTTAGCATATTTGGCCCTACTCTCTCCTTTTAGGTGAAAAACCCTAGAAGAGTTAGGGAGTCTTGTGGGTGCCAAAAATCTACGGTTCATTTTGGTGAACCTACTTTTCAAATTCTTTGTTGAATGATTCTGAGTCCTTCATCATCATATATCTAGCTTGCATTAGGGTTTGCATGATTCATTTGCATGCTAGGTGTTAAATTTTGCATTCATAAAAAAGTTTATTTAGGTTGCATTTTTCACATCTACATTCATTTCAATTTTCTGAAATTTGACATTTTTCACTTAGGTATGCATCAGAGCACTCAGAAAACATCAAAATAAATAATTTTTTTTTTTTTTTTTTTGAAAAAGTCCATACTGGGACTTATTCACCACCCTGGGCGAATTAGTCCCTTTTGACCTCTAAAACTGCATTTTACAGAACTAAAAAATCTATTTTTAAGCTTTTGTTTGGTGCCTTAACCTACCTATATCAATTAGTTGCATTTTTGTAACATGCATTTCATTAAATTTAGCCTAACTTAGCTCATTTCATGCATGGTTTCAATTTCAAGTTTGCAAATACATCTTGTTACATATCATAGTCAGTAAATTGTCATCTTTAAAATCTGAAAAATCACATTCTTTTGCATCTTTGCTTTAGCGTTATTACATTTCAAGTTTGTAAGATAATCATCCCATCATATGTTTTCATTGCAAATTTCTATAGTTATCATCTTGCATGTTCTCTTTTTAGATCTTATTGCATGTTGTGAGAGACTTTTGTTAAAAGCATGCGAATATGAGGTCATTTCCCCTCTCTTTTTGTTCATCATAGATCCCTCTCCTAGTTCCGCTTTTGTGGATGAGGTTAGTCTGGTGAAAGAAACCTTGGATAAGCATAACACTTACATTTCTTCTTCTCGTATTTTCTCTCCCACTTGCGAAGAAGATATTATAGTGTTAGAAGAACCAATTGATGAGAGCTGGGTATGTGTAGGATCATGATGGGCCAAAAAGTGGCGATATGATGGGTATGTGTAGGGTATATGGCTGACAAATTTTTTTTTACCCAAAATTTCATGAAATGAAAAGGGTTTTTAAAGGAGATTCTTAGCTTTCCACCAATATAAATTATGCTTTACTTTGAATTTAATGAATAATTATTATTCATTTTCTATTTGAATTAGTAAAGTCTAATTGATAGGCTAATTGAAAAACATCTATAACTTTCAAATGGTATCACATTTTTTGAATCTAAAACATGCACATTCTATGCTTCACATACTATAGGATTAATTTTTTTTTTCATGAAGTTTTGACCAGTTAAGGTGGTCAAACATACAGTTTTATATTTTTAAAAGTTGTAATAAAAATCATAATTAATTATTTACGGAAAAATTACAAAAATGCATCACACAGGACATGAGTCCTCTACTTATATATTATTAAAATATTATCATTTTATTGTGGTTATGGTGGTGAGACAGACACATACTTATTTTCTCCCTGAAATTTAAGTGCTACTACATTGAAATTTCAAAATTTCACCAAATAGATATATATTTTTTAAATAAACCTAGTAGTTTAGAAACTACATTCAATTTTCTATAGATTCTATTTTTACATATTTTTGAAATAATATAGATAACTTATTCAAATTTTTACGTTAAGTTGCCTAATTCTGATTTTTTTGAATTTTATCACCACTTAAGGGCCTATTTTTTCCATGATGATCCTGCACATACTTAGTTGTGACAATCTAAGTTGTTTCTATCCTCTTACCTCTCCTATTAGACATAACATTACTAAAGAAGAAAACATCACACTAAGTAATCATGACGATCACACAACACAACATGAAGATGAGATCATAGACACATTTCTAGACATTACCTTACCTAGTCTCCATACCCATGATAATCAAACTAGTTTTTCTCCTAATATCCCTTCTCGATGCAAAGAGGATAGGTTGATATTAGAAGATATACATATTCAAGATCATGAGAAAATTATCCCTACCTTCCCTAATGTCCCTATTCTATTGTTATACCTATTTGAAAATTATAATGGTCCTTCCCTTGATGCCTCTCCCACTTCTGATGAAGGTACTTTGAAAATTTCAACCTTAGATGAACATATTACAAGCTCTCCTAGTAGGGTAGATAATATGGAACAAGAGAATGAAACCTTAGAAATAACCAACCATCAAATATAATTTTCCCCTAATCTCCTCACTATCAATTATCAAACACATTAAACCATTAATAACTCCCTTAGTTGCGATGAAGTTATTTTGGATGAACCAAACCTTAATTGTCACGGACATGTGTTTTTTTTTTCTCCCAGGAACTCTCCTTCTAGGGACGATATTATGACCCAAGAAAAATATAGCATTCCCTTGAAAGACAATGAATACTGTCACTTGCTAAAGGATGCTAACATTATTCAACCTCAACTCATCCTTTACCCCCCTTCATGTAAACCTCCACCTCAACACAAACTTGAATTCGTCCTTTACCCACCTAAGAATAATGTATCATAGTAGCTGAGTTATAGTACCATTTCTCATACATATAACACTCAAAATAATCCACAACCACCGCAACAAACCCCAATCTCTTTACCTTTACCTAATCCGCCTAGTGCCCCTCGCTTCATCCCACATACAAAGGAGTATGATCTTGTTGAACAACTTAAGAACACTCCTACTATTTGATCTCATTATGAGACCTTATTCAAGCCTCCCCTCACTATCGCAACATGATCCAATCTTCCTTGCAAAAAGTTCTTGTCCCTTCTAATACACAAAAAGCTAATATTGCAGCCATAATCCAAGGAATAAATCTTGACATTATTTTCCACCAAAGTGAGCTTCCTCCTTTGGAAGTGAAAAAACAAAATGAAGATTTTATGATTGGGCGGGTGCATGAAGTTGGGTACCAATTTTCTAGCCACTTATGAATTTTTTAAAAAAAACATGCTCATGTTATAATGCACACGTGTTATTTTGCGTTAAAAACAAAGAAAAAATTGAAATTATTTTCCTTGGAATACCAACCCAAAGGCTTGGAGGGCGTTCCCAACAAGGCCAGAGACGTGTTTTTGCAAATTCTACAATTTTTCACATAATCGGGTCTGTGCTCACCATCAAGATTGCATCTAGTTCAATATTGACAAAATCGAAAACATGGGTTATGTTAGGTTCTCTCTTAGCTATCCAACGATGTAATTTTTTTCACTTTTCGACAATGTTAAGCCTTTCATCCATAATTTCTTTTGTTTGTATGTTTGTTCTTTGCCAAAAAGCAATGTCTAGTGTTTTTTTTGTTATAAATTAACCGTTCATGAAAATTTCAAATAAATTACATTTTTAGAAACTAGACTACATTCTACAAATTTAAAAAAAAAAGAATAAAAAATCAATTATTTTCAAAAATTTGTAGGGGGAGCACGGCCAAAATTTTGCTTTTCGGGAAGTACCCACTTAGAAAATTAGTAAAAAATCAAATATTCATTAAAAAATTATCAAAAAAATTGTGCACTAACTAGATTAGCTAATCTGATAGTAAGATTTTAAAAATACTAAAAAGGTCCCGTGCTTAGGTCGTACAATAGTTGCTATGTTATGTTTTTTCGACAAAACAACACCAATTTATTATACATCCCTTTGTTGAACCCCTTAATCTCAAATTTTCAAAATAAATTAGTAGTTTAGAAAGTAGACTCAGAGCACTTTGATCCTTGTTTTTGTTCCATCTCAAAATTTTGAGTGTAACTATCCTCAATTTCGCATCCAAGGTCAGCATTTCCTGATTTCAAAAAAAAAGTGGCCACTTAAGCCCCCTTTTTGGGAACCATCTTGGTGCACTTACCCGATTATTGCTCAAACAAACAAACATCCTAGATTAAGAGGACTCTTATAGATACTGGTTCCGCTCTTAATGTATGTGGAGTGAACCCTCTCAATAGACTTGGCGTCGATAGATCAAACATTAAATCCAATTCTTTATCTATAAGGGGAATTGACAATGTACGAAAAAAACCACTTGGTTTGATCACTTTACCTCTTACAGTTGGAGTGGCCACATTGGAAACACCAATGCATGTTATGCCTAATGATCTTTCATATAATATTCTTCTAGGCAGGTTGTGAATTCATTGAATGAATGGTGTGCCTTCCACTCTTCATTGTAAATATATCCACAACAACAAAGTGTACACACTCAATGTTGATGATGAGCCTTATAGTGTCTTACAACTTGAGCAAACCACAGAGAACCCCTTGAACACATTAACCCCAATCACACAAGTGGAACATACACAAAAAAATGACAAACACATTGAACATCACCCAACATTATTGGATGACAATTGGGGTTCCTTGGAGTTTGAGCATGACTTCACGAGCGAGTACAAAATCATCCACAAAAATTCCAATAATGACAAAAAATAAATGTCTACACAAAATTCAGATGACCTTTCAAAAGCATCCTCCTCAACCACTTTAGACTAAGAATAAAAATACACAGTCACCTTTGATGTTGCTTATGATCAACCACCACTCAATCCAAAGCAATGAATAATATTTATGGAAAAGGTTATGAGCTTATGAAACAAATTGGATATAGTGGAAATGGATGTGGTGCTCAAGAACAAGGTATCCACAACCCTATAGAGCCTAACACACAACAAAAAACTCATGGTCTTGGTTATTGTCCTATAATAGAGATCACCAAACCTTCACCCAACATCACCAGTCTCCCACAACACACTCTTAAATCATCTTCAACAACTAGTGGTCTTGAACATCATCCTTTATCAAACATACAACACACAACTACATCTTCGTTTCATGTCAATGTCATCTTGCAAAATGATCATGATTTGAATTCGCTAGATATTATATCCTCCTATGGAGAAAACAAAATCTCACAATCTCAAGAGTCTTGTGTAAGTATGACATCAACTACTAAGCAAGATGTCTCTTTGACACCAACCACAAGACCACCTTTTATCCTTGATCAAGAGGGTATCTTGTGGAGACTCCTCCAAGATCACTTGATCACTCTCCCTCCCAAAACTTGAAAGAAATGCTATTCCAAGACTTCATTTTGTGCATATCATAGAGTTCATGGTCACTCCACTAATGAATGTAATTCCTTGAGTCATAAAATACAAAATTTTTAGGAGTTTGGTATGATTCCCTATGCGGGGCACATCATTCCTCTAATTGCTATTGATTTTCACTCTAGCATGAATTTCATCAATCATTTTGGCTCACCTTTGTCTTGCACTAAGTGGAGGCAAGGGGTTTGATAGCCTTGTCCTCGTATGTCACTTGTGGTTACTTTCTTTGGCTAATTTTTAACCTTTCATGAATACTTAAGAGCAAGCTTGGGATGTGGACAACATGCCTTTAGTAGGCTTGCATATGACATACTACCTTTTTCATGATGTAGCTTATCAGAAACATATGACTTGGAAAAGGACTTTCTGCATAAGCTCTCATGTCTTCTTCTCTCTTCTTCTACTTTAAAGAAATTACTCATAGTACGAGTGCTCACAACCACTTTAAAGTGGGGGCATACATCACCACTCACATTTCATTGTGCGGTTTTATTTTTCTTGTGATTTCCTCTCTTGGAAGCATTAGGTACAATGTTACTCAGGATGAGACATTGCACTTTTCCTCTCTTGGAAACAAGATGAGATCATTTTCACTTATCCTCTATTGGAGAGATTGAGCATGATGTTCCCTAAGATGAGATCATGCATGAACTAAGAAAATCCCTTTAAACAATCCTTACACTATTTTGCATTAACATTGTCTATGAGTGTCAAGCATAGGAAATTTTGTTTACCTAATAAAGCTCAAAAATCATTTTCCTTTGTGGCGTATTATTAAAGTTATTAGGAGGTATAGCTTTGGTATGGTTTGAGCGGGAAGCCCATTCCGAGGCACGAATTTCCCATAGCCACCTATGTGTTTGTGACTGCATACCAACTAGCATATCTTTCTCACCTTGAAAACAATCAAAAATTCTTTGGCCCCAGAGTGAGTATGTTGTGGACTTCTCACCCCACAGATGACCTAAAGTTCTATGGTTCCAGAGTGAGTACATCTTTGCCACCCCATTTTTCTTTCCTTTAGTTCTTTCCATTGCATGATTTTGTATCTTGATGGTTTGACTTAGGATCTTCAATCTTGGGGGCTTGGCCACCTCCTTTGATCTTTGTCATTCTTTGTCATCTGCATTTGTATATGAAGATCTCTCTTGAATGTCTACTTTAGTGTGAGTTTGAAGCAAGTTCATCCTCTCACTAAAGTGGGGCCTAAATGCACCATAGATAAAAGGACCCTTTGCTTGACATGGGATTAATTCATGATAAAATGGACTTAATGAGGTCTTAATCTAGTGTTGTGAGGCATTTTATTCATCCACACGAGGTCTTGGACCCTGTCATAGGAATTTAACAATGTCTTGTAAAGGTGTTGTAAAGTGTTGTAAGATGCTTTCACACTTTTCTAGACTTAATAAACCTATTTCTACCTAATTCAACATTATAAAATGTGTTTAATAACATCATGATCACATCAATCTAGAATGTTTTTGAATTAAACTTAATGTTAAACTAGTGTTGTAATGTGTCCCACACATTCACATTGGTTCTTGTGCTTGCCTAGGCTAAGTGGACCTCATTTTAGTGTTGTAAAGTGTATTTAACCACACTTTCACATTGATTTCTATGTCCCAAGCCCTAATTGACCTTTACATCATCACTAATAGGCCCCTATTAACCCATATTGTGCATCTCAAGGCTTAAATTGATCAAATACTAGACAAAGTTGCATTTTAAATCTTATTTCCTTATCTCTTGGCATTTGAGCTATCAAAATAGCCCCTGTGAGACCCATTCACCATGCATGGTGAATCAATCCCATCCAGGTGGGACCCATTGACCATGTGTGGTGAATTAGTCCCATTTGGCCCAATTTTGACCTTTGAGCAGGAAAAAAGTGAAATTTGAGTTTAACATTACTTCATGTCAGCCTGTCATGAGGTATTAATGGGTAAAATAGGTGAATTTCATATAAAAGAACCTCTCTAAACTCATTTTTACAATCTGTTAACTTAATTCACATATTCATCCACCAATCTTTCATCTCAAGTCAAGCAACTTGGGGTTTTATTATTGCAAGATATCAAGAGAGCTCCTAAGGACATTCAAGGGTTGAATCTTCCTCCATTGCTGCAGAAATCCAAGATCAACATCATGGAAAGGTAATCCATTCCATTATTGCATGTTTCATTCTTTCATAATTTTGGTTTAATTACCTAAACGAGTTTGACCAAGGCAAATCCCCATGCTCTAACATTCAACATCTCTTCTTCTTGTCTTGTGTGTTTGCAGATTTAGGACTTTTGGAAGCTTGGAAGTCATTGGAGGTCAAGTTGCAAAGTTTTTCAAGTCTTCTCCTCATTCAACAAGTCAAAATATCAACAAAAACTCATTTTCAGACTTGTAAATCAGAGTTTTAGGAGCAAACACTTGTAGGAAGCTAAATTGTAGATTAGAATCTCTAGAATCTACTTTTGAAAATATAGAAATTCAAAAGTGGACACATTCACCATGGGTGGTGAATGAGTTGTACTCTAGGGTCAGTTTTGAGTTTTCTACATTTTTGGGTACCCTTTTGCTAGAAAAGGGGTTCAACTCAATTTTGTAGAACTGAGACTAATTCGCCCAGAATGGCGAATGAGTCCCACCAAGCTCAAAAATTAGCATCAACAGCATTTAAAATGTCATTTTCAGTTTTCATCCACATTCTAGGTGCACACTTTTAGTTTGATTCATTTCTGTTCAGTTTTGCATCAATTTCTAGGTCTTTTTGTATTATACAATGTGTTTTCAAACAAGACACATTTCTTAGGTCTTGCATATTTAATCAATCAATATAATCATCTACTTACATTTAGATCATTTAATTTAGCCTTAATAACATCATACATAACATAATTTGAATGAGCCCTTTAGCATTTTTGGCCCTACTCTTTCCTTTTAGGTGACAAACCCTAGAAGAGTTAGGGAGTCTTGTGGGTGCCAAAAATCTATGGTTCACTCTTCAATTCTGCCATGGCTTTCTACAAGATTTCATCTACTTTTCTTCTCTTCTTGTTAATGATTTCCTTTCCATTACTCTCCGTTGCTAAAATACTTCAAGAAATTGCTGAAAAGATTGAGCATGTGAATAAAAAGGGAGAGCTTTATGGCCTCGTCATTTCAACCAGAGCATAAATTGATGTAGTTTTGGATGAGTGCTTTGGAGTGTTCCATCCAAATAGAGATTTACCCACTGTAGATACCTCTGGTTGTTGCAAACCCAATTGTTTTCTACCCTCCCCTTTGTTAAAATTTAGATTTGACTTTCCTTTGGGATTTTGTTTCTTACCTTCACAACTCTAACTGGTAAGACATTGTTGTTATACATTAATGGTTGATGTTTTGGTTTTGTGTTGTAGTGCATAGATTCCATGTGGGAGATATTAGAGGGCATAGGAGTCTTGTCATGATGTGTGGAAGGGGAATGGTATACTTATTTCCAACACAAATTAAACTAAAAGCTCTAGATGTAGTAGTGTTAAGCATTATTATGAATAAAGTAGTAGTTAAGAGATTTTTTTTGGGATTTGTTGATATGTTTCTTTATCATATCTTGGTTCACATTTAGGGGAGACGAACCAATTTTTTCTAGGGCTAACTTCGCGCATCCGTACAGAGTGGAAAATAGGTCCAATTTCTTCATTTTTTTGGGCTTGTTCGTAAGCGAGTTAAGACCTTAAAAAGAATAATTTGGCTTCTGGGTACTTAAAACGTGTCTTCTCAAACTTGTAAAGTGAAAGGTACTCAAAAAAGGTGTTTTTGGACCTCCGTCCGCTACATTTTTATCACTTCACCGATACCCATTCATTAAAAAGCCTAAAAAAAAAGCCTATTTCTAATTATCAATAAACCCATTTCAACTTGTGTTTGTATGTGGGCCCACTCTTTTATACACATGGGTCCACTATGAGGTGGTTGCTTTAATCTCAACCCGACCACATTACCTTGTTAACCATGTGCTCCATATTCCTTCATCAAACCACGCATATGAGTTTACCTTGCCCTAAACTCATCATCTCTCGTGGATTTCTTCCTCATTCGCATTTAGCTCTTCCTTCTCCCGCCATGAACCCAACCTCATGCGACCATGACAACTTCTGTCGGTTCCCTTCTACTATAGGTAACATCTCCACCTCTCTTCATCTACAATATTGTTTGTTCAACAATGGGTTCTTGTTGGCATCGACGGTGTTTGAGTGCATTTTGGTGTGTTTTAAAATCATTTCTCTATATTGCATTAAGGGTTTGACTGTAATCATTTGTAATACCCCTCCTGTTTGTTGTTTGGACTTATTTTCTTCTATGCTTTTGTGTGATACGTTGAGACCGTGATAGTACTATTTATTGTTTGGTTTGGTGGTTTGGATAGAACAAGAATGTGCAGGATCATGGTATGCCAAAAAGTGGCAATATTTGTAGGGTATGTGGCTGACGACTTTTTTTTCACCCAAAATTAATGAAACAAAAAGGGTTTTTAGAGGAGATTCTCATCTTTCCAAAAATATAAATTATGATTTAATTTGAATTTAATAAATAATTATTATTCATTTTCTATTAGAATATCGACTAAAGTCCTGATCAATAGGTTGATTGAAAAACATCTATAACTTTCAAACGGTATCATATTTTTTGAATCCAAAACATGCGTCACATTCTATGCTTTACATACTATAGGATTAAAAAAAGAAAAATTAAATTTCATGAATTTTTTGACCAAGTTAAAGGTGAATTGAGGGCGAGTTTTATATTTTCTAAAAGTTGTAATAAAAATTCATAATTAATTATTTAATTGGAAAAATTACAAAAAAATATGCATCACATCGGACATGAGTCCTCTACTTATATATAAAATATTACAAAAATATTATCATTTTATTATGGTTAGTCAGGACAAACACCTACTTCTTATTTTCCACAAATTTAAGTTTGCATTGAAATTTCAAATTTTCCAAATAGATTTTATTTATTTTTAAATAAACCTAGTATTTTAGAAACTACATTCAATTTTCTACAAATTCTATTCTTACATATTTTTGAAATAATATATATATTTATTCAAATATTCGTCAAGTTACCTAACTTGATTTTTTAAGATTTTTGCCACTTAGGGGCTGTTTGGCATACCATGATCCACATCTGAAGTTAGAATGTTTGGTGATTGCTATTTCATTTGAGAATATGGATACTATATGACATTATTATGGTTTGGTGAGGTTAATTTTATTTCAGTAATTCATTGTGATGCAGTGATTAATAATTTATTTTATGATGTGATCAGTTAGTTAGAAATGTTATTTCATATTTGATATTGTAATTGTTAGAATAGATGTGGTGAGAGGACAGTGTAGCACCACTCGTTTACGAGTGCCCTGCTATGCTACAATTCCTTCTCACAATGTGATATTTTTATTTTATATATATATATACATGTACATGATCTTGTTGTGTACAGGGATTGCAGGTACAGAGTCTCGATTCCACTTGCTTCGGTAGGACAAGGCGAGCATTAATTTACCCAACGATATGATGTTTAAACAAAGATGACAAGGAAGCCACCCTGTCCCATGTTTGTCAAACCGTCCTGATTGAGTGGTATTGTGCGTCCTTGTTCTTTTTTCATTGTTGCAATTTATTGTTGTAATTTGTGTGAGTGTATTTTGAGATGTATTTTATGTTGGTATTTTGTATGATGTTATCTATTTAATTAAATGATGTTAATAAATGTTTTTATTAGTGTTGGATTAATTTGTAATAAAATATAAAAGTTTTTATTTTAGAAGTCATGTGATTTATTTATAGTGTTAATTAAAATTAATTATGATTAGTATTTTGTTAATTTAATGAGATAAGCTTGTGGAGGATAATTATGATAATAAATTATTTAAAGAAATGAAATTGTGTGCATTGCAAGTAAAGCTTGCAAAATCAGAATTAAAACAGAAAAGTATTGATAAATGGAAAAAAAATCAATAAAAGAAAAGAAAAGATAAAAAGGACGAATGAGTATTAAGTTTGGCTGAAAAGCTGGAAATAAAAATTAGAAAATTTCTTTTAAGTTGGATTTTTAGAGTTTTCAAAAAAGAAGAGATATTTTTTATTTAATTGCAAATTTGAGAGATTTTTCATTCACGGGAAAATTACAAAAGTTACAAAAAATATGGAGTTTTTGGAAATGAGATTTTCCCTTGTTCTTCTTCTATAGTAAATTATTTTAGTTTTTCTTTGTTCGGAAAGAGAGGCTATTCTAGATTAAGTTTAGATCAGAGAATCTAGCAAGGAAAGCTGGTGACGAAGTTCTGAAGGAGGAATGAGATCTCTTCGAAAAAGTTATCCGGATCAAGGAAAGCTTCATTGAAAATTTCAACAACACAAGACTCCAGGTTCCAATTTCTTATTTCTTCAATTTTCTGATTCAAAGAAAAATAAAAATAGATAATCATGATCCTTCTATGAGAAAAGAAACTATGTGTGGTTTTAGAAAACTCTTCTAGGAAATAATTGAGAACAATAAATTCATTTTATGAAAATGTCCAATTTGTCTGACTTGATATGAAGGAAAACACTTTATTCCTCCGAAACAATTAAATTTTGAGTATACACTCTTATGTATATATATATATATACATATATATACTTTTAGAGTATATATATATTTATAATATAATACATCTGTTCGAAAATCAGTTTTCCTATAGAAGATGGTTTGAGAAATATGTGCATATATATAGATATACTTATATATATATATACATATCCAAGATATATATATATATATATATAAATATATTGATATATATATTAAATATACAAATTCTTTTACATATTGTATTAAAAAAATTCTATGATTCCTTTATTCTTTTTTTACCATACCTGTGTTTGAATCAAAAGAAAACAAAAATTGTACGGGCGAATGTTATTTCTATTTTTTTTTTTTTAAGTATTTGAAATAAATTTTATTTATTAAAATTTTTGAGGAGTGTTGGGAGGGACGACGTTGGCCTTACCCCCTCGTACCCTCAGCACAGTCTTATTGATTGTGCACACCAGTCATTATGACTGTTGCGCGCAGCAGTCATAGTGACTACTGTGTGCAGTACTTAAAAGGCCGACGACCTTCATACATTTGTCAAGTTTTGTTTTAGTTTATTTTTTTTATATATATATATATATATATGTGGTGGGTATTTTTATTAAAAATTGATATATATGAAATATATATATATATATATATATGTAATATTTTTAGAATTTTGGTTTATATATGAAATTCATTTTTAGTATAAAAAAATTATAATTGTGAATATTACGAAAAAGACAAATTTTATTAGGAATTGGAATTTTTATTGAAATTTATTACAAATTAGTTCAAGGAAAAGAGAAGTTTTGTAAGGTAATTAAAAGAATTATATTAACTTGGTGTGAAAGTTATTATGTTGTTTTAGTTTCTAATTCTGATTGACTTTTTTATTTCCTTGAGTTATCTTTTTGACTTTTGTAATGTGAGAACCCTATCGATCTTTTGAACCCAAATTTTGGAGTTTGTGAACTCTAGTTTTCCAGAGGCATGTTCTTATCATTGGATGTTTACCCTCGTATTATGTGCTCGGGATGTTGCATGATTTTAGCATTATTCTTTTGAAAGGGTTGTACGAGTTGTGTTGAGACTTTGTGTATGTGTTTAGTGAGATGGATAATGCCTCACAGGTCCTTGGTTGTGATATATGGTTTGTTCCTTTTGTACAACCCTTTCCTTGGTTTTGTTATGTTTTTGGGGTCTTTTGGGAGAGTGGCTCTTCGTGGGGGCCGGTGCCTCAAAAGGAGGAAGGGCTCAGGATAACCCACGTAAGAGTAGTTTAACAAGTGAAAACCTAATATTAGAACTTAGGGGGATGGGTAGTAAAAATATATAAGATAATAATTGGATACCTCATCTATGCATTAGGGCTATCATAGATGAATGGTAGGCTGAGAAGGCCATGGTCAGAAAAGTCATAACCTTGCCATCATGAGAGGTTCATGGCTCCGCATGAGCTACCCTATGGGGCCGACACCTCAAGTAGGAGGAAGGGCCAAGATAACCATAGATGGGGGCCGACACCTCATGTTGGAGGAAGGGCCAGGATAACCCATGTTGGCTATGTGATGACACTCTCCACTAGATGCCCTTATGCCTTGTTTCTTGGTTTCCTCTGGAATTGTATTCTGATTGTTGTTTCAGTTTCATTTGGAAATGTTTCATGATTGTTCTTTGGTTACTTGGTTAATGGTTATTGCCTTGCTTTGTTATGATGGATGTAATTTTAGATAAGTTATTCAATTTCATCTTTTATCTTTTCATTTTGTGATTGTTATGCGATGTGACCTTGCGTGCCCCAGAGGACATAGTGTTACGATGTTAATGTGCAATGTAAATATGTTTTAATGTTTAGTGGCATGTTTACTTTGTATAAAAAAAAATGTTTGCAATGTTTGTTCTCTGGGGTTTGCACGATGGGCGTTACAACTTGGTATCAGAGCCAGGTTTGCAAACACTGGGGTCTCTGGGTAGTTGTTTCCATTAGGCAACCTTTGCATTTAACTCTTGAGCTCGAGTGGGTCTAACGGTGACCTAATGTTGAGGTCTTGGCGACATGGGAGGATGCCTTCCGTATTAGGGAATCTTATTTTCTTTTGTTTACTGGCTTCTAGGAGTAAGCCGAATTTATGGGGAGGAGGATGTAATACCCCTCTTGTTTGCTTTTTGGACTTATTTTTTTCTATGCTTTTGTGTGATACGTTGAGACCGTGACAGTACTATTTATTGTTTGGTTTGGTGGTTTGGATAGTTAGACTGTTTGGTGATTATGCAAATGTAATCATGAAATTTAATGGGTATACAATTTTTGTCCCAATTTATCAATCGGTTTTAAGATTACAATTTGATGACAATTATATATATATATATATATATATATATATATACAGTCATGTCGTGTAGGGTTTCATCATATCAAGCCATGTAGGGTTTCATCACATGAAGCTTCACAAACAATGATATGTTCTAATCAGATTGTATATATATTTTTTTGTAGAGAATGATATATTCTTTTCAAAAAATATGTTCATATCAGATTATATATATATCTTTGTAGAAAATGATATATTATTTTTAGACAATGATATGTTATTATCAAAATGTATATATATTTTTGCAGGAAATGCTATATTCTTTTGAGACAATGATATGTTCTTATTAGATTGCATATATATATTTGCAAACAATGATATATATATATACATATACGCGTTCATGTGATGAAACCCTACACAACATGAGTCTTGATATATATATACACAACATGACCGTATATATATACAATTTGATAAGAATATCATTGTATGCAAATACAATGATATATTCTTATCAGATTGTGTATATATATATATACAGTCATGTCGTGTAGTGTTTCATCATATCAGGCCGTGTATGGTTTCATCACATGGACCTTAACATGATCCTCTATCAATGTATGCCATTTAATAATGCCCAAGTTTCTTGCCATATATCAATATAACTTACTTATATTTAATAAACACATTAGCATTATTAGTTTAATATGCATGTCCAAAGAATGCTGAAAGGAATATAATAGATAACTTGGATTGTCTAGCCCCTCAAAACTCAAAATAAAGTAGTTACTTTGAATTTGTTCATATCCTCACGGAAACCCATAGATGCTTAAATATCATCCAATAGTTACAAAAAGGTAAAACCAATGATGGTTCAAGCAAAGTTTTCTTTTTCCACTTAGAGGTAAAACCAACTTCTTGAAGAATAAAAAAAACCTTAATCTTTTCTAGCATGACTTTAAACCGATCAATGTCATTTAATGCAACTCTTCACTTTTACACAATTAGTTTCCTTCCCCATGAACTATTCTCCCATCACTTCTAAACCTCGGTTAAATGGTAACAATGGATAGTCACTATGCACCTGCTAACATCCATGGAAACCTCCATATATTTTGCTTAAAATTTTATACCCACTTTCTCCATAGCCTCAATCAACACTTTCTTTTTTGGTATCTTAGGAATGTCAATTTTGATATAAGGTAAAGAGAGCCTTTTAGTATCTTAGGCATGACAATTTTGATATATATATATATATTAGATTATATATGTATAATCTTATATAGATATCTGATAGAGATATATATCTATATAAGACTATAAATATGTAATCCGATATATATATCCGTGTGTGTGTGTGTGTATGACATTATATGTATAATCTAATATACATTATATATATATCAAATTATATATGTATAATCTTATATGGATAATAGAGGTGAAAATGAGGAAGAAAACCACAGGAAATGATGAGTTTAGGGCTTAAAGATGCCCGACAACCTGTGGTTAGGTAAACCCATACGCGTGGTTTGTTGAAGGCATATGTGGCACATGGTTAACATGGTAATGTGGTCGGGTGGAGATTAAAGCACCCACCTCCTAGTGGACCCACGTATTAAAATGAGCGGGCCTACATGCAAACGCAAGTTGAAATAGGTTTATTGATCATTAGAAATAGGCTTTTTTCATTCAAGGCACCATTGAAACTAGACATAAATGGCAACTGTACTATAAAATGACTGATTGTTTTACAAGAAAATTCAAAATTGAAAGTCAATTGCCACAATTCAATTCATTCAATATACACATTCAAATGATTTTATAAGAGAAAATTTCCAGTGTCATTTTCATTATGAATTCTCCTATGCTTTCACTAGATATCCTCTACAAAATTCAGCTTGGTACATATTGTAGACATCCAAATTTGGACAATTAATTTATCCAAATTTATCACTTTTCATCTAAACATCCTCCTATCCGAGTTAGATAAGTAATATTAGTATTATTTAATTAATATCTTTAATTCTACCAAATCCCTAAAATATTTAATTAATAATTAAATACCTTACCCTCCTTAAATCCTCTTTTCATCAAATAAATTAAATAAATATTACATTTATTTAATTCCTCACATGTCATTTTCATCTAATCCTAATCCATCTCCTAATCTCTTCATTAAGGATGTGTCACATCCTCCATCTTTTGCAAGTTGGCTTCTAATCCATATTAACCCCTAATTATCCTCTAATTACTAATTATGTTAAACCTAATTAGTACCTTGGTCAACTCTTCCCATCCCCCAAGGAATTTTTAATTCCTTTTTATTCACCCTAGGCTCCTCTCTTCTCCATGTAAATTTTTAATTCACATTTTATTCTTTCTAGAATCCCCTTTTCCTATGCACCTTCTAGAACCTTTGACTTGTCACATCAAGTCACATGTGACAAATTCCCACCTTTTGGGAACATTGTCTTATCCACTATATTCTTCCAATCATTGTAAATTTTTAATTCACTTTTATTCACCCAAGATTCTTCCCATCTCCCAATGTACTTGTAAGGTACTTGTCCTTCCTCCACATCATGTACCTCTCTTCCACATCACCTACACATCATCCTACCTTTATCCACTTCACCATCCACATGTCTAGATGTGAGGGCTTGTGAGTTCTCAACTCACCATAGCCCTTCATCTTGACTTTGTTGGATGAATCTTGACCTTTGAATTCTCTAGAGAATTCAAATTCTCCTATAAATACCCCCTCCTCAAGGGCATTTAGAACACTTAGTCATTTTGCAACTAAATGCTATCATTTTTTGCACTCATCTAGCCTTCAATTATATTCACTTGCATCCAAGCATATAGTCAAATCCTTCATTTTTAGCCACATCAAGAGCCATCAAGGAGCATACATATCAATCCAAATCAAGGGCCAACCAAGGAGTTTCAGATGTAAGGAGGAAGGTATAATCAGTTATCTTCATTTAACAGTTTCTTCTTTCTATTTTGAAATTCCTTATGCTAATCTTGAGGTGTTTCATTATATTTTCCCTTGCACTTTAATTGCTTAGAATAGGTTAAATATTTTGAGATCACATTTTTGGCATGCCCGGTGGGACCTACAAATGGGTTCCTATACTTTACATTCGCTGTTGTTGAGGTTTTTGCAGGAACACGTCGCAGTGGGGTGACTATGCCCCTTTTTTTACCGCAGTGGGGCGATTATCAGCCAAAGAGGGCGCAGACGCCCCACTGCAATAAAAACAGGGGCGATTACACCCCTATTTTTATTACAGTGGGGCGTCTGCACCCTCTTTGGCTGAAAATCAATTTTTTGCTAACACTTTACTGCAATGGGGCGTGTGCTCCCTCTTGGGCTAAAAATTGTTTTTGGTGCTAATATTTTACTACAGTGGGGTGTGTGCGCCCTCTTGGGCTGAAAATCAATTTTTTGCTAACACTTTACTGCAGTGGGGCGTGTGCACCCTCTTGGGCTAAAAATTGTTTGGCACTAATATTTTACTGCAGTGGGGCGTGTGCGCCCTCTTACGCTGAAAATTGTTTTTGTACTAACATTTTACTACAGTGGGGCGTGTGCGCCCTCTTGGGCTGAAAATTAATTTTTTTGCTAACACTTTACTGCAGTGGGGTGTCTACGCCCTCTTGGGCTGAAAATTATTCTTGTGCTAACACTTTACTGCAGTGGGGCGTGTGCACCCTCTTGGGCTGAAAATTGTTTTTGGTGCTAACATTTTACTGCAGTGGGGCGTGTGCACCCTCTTGGGCTAAAAATCAATTTTTTGCTAACACTTTACTGTAGTGGGGCGTGTGCGCCCTCTTGGGCTGAAAATTGTTTGGTACTAATATTTTACTGCAGTGGGGCTTGTGCGCCCTCTTAGGCTAAAAATTGTTTTTGTACTAACATTTTACTGTAGTGGGGCGTGTGCGCCCTCTTGGGCTGAAAATCAATTTTTTTGCTAACACTTTACTGCAGTGGGGCGTCTGCGCCCTCTTGGGCTGAAAATTATTCTTGTGCTAACACTTTACTACAGTGGGGTGTGTGCGCCCTCTTGGGCTGAAAATTGTTTTTGGTGCTAATATTTTACTGCAGTGGGGCGTGTGCGCCCTCTTGGGCTAAAGATTGTTTTGTACTAATATTTTTACTGCAGTGGGGCGTCTGCGCCCTCTTGGGCTAAAAATTATTTTTGGTTCTAATATTTTACTGCAGTGGGCCGTGTGCGCCCTCTTGGGCTGAAGATTGTTTTTGTACTAATATTTTATTGCACTGGGGCGTCTGCGCCCTCTTGGGCTGAAAACTATTTTTATGCTAACATTTACTACAGTGGGGCGACTACGCCCCTACTTTTACTGTAGTGGGGTGATTACGCCCCTGTTTTTACCGCAGTGAGGCGATTACGCCCCTGTTTTGCTACAGAAGGGCGACTACGCCCCTATTTTGCTGTAGAAGGGTGACTACGCCCCTTGGAAGGTAAAATTATTATTTTGACTTCGGTTTTCCATTGTTCTTGCAAGGATACATGTGTTTTTTGCTAAATTTTTGCAACATATTCTTGTGAAGTTGGTGGAGAAAGCGAGATAAAACATCTAACATTTGCTTGCAGGGCTATCCATTTGCTCAAACTCTTTAAACTATCCTTGCTATTTGCATTAATCTAAGAACATAGTTTAATTAGTGGGGGTAATATTCATTGCTTGTTGTGCTTGTCTTTTTGTGTTACCCAAAGGGGGCATTAGCTTGTTTTCACTTTTCCCTTGCACTTCGTGTGAGCCTGGGGAGTAGTTGGAGACGGTTAGTGTTTTCTTTATAGTGGGACCTACTTGGGGATTTCATCACCCCAAGGGATGATTCCAACCACGCGTACCGGCGGGGTATATAAAGGGGGAGAGCGAAAGTTGTACCTCAATCTAGTCACGTCATAATTGGCAGAGCGTCGAAACTAGGGTGATACTTAGATAGACGTGAAGAGTTGGTCTGAGCCCTTCAGTATCTCGCTGGGGTTCCCGACTCACGCTTGTGAGGGCTGGTGTTCACGGTTGTGCCTCACATACCGAGGGTATATCAAGGACTCCCTAGACACCTTGTGCATCCTAGATTAAGACCTCTTTGGCCATACCCTTAACACTAATCATAGGGTTGTGTTTGCTTAAGAGTGTTTTCTTATGAGAAACCAGTGAAATTTTGATAATTTGGCCTTATCATTGTCATTTTAAAGTCCTTGCCATAGTCATTTGCATCAAACCAAGCCTCTGTTTTACCGCAGTGGGGCGATTACGCCCCTATTTTTACTGCAATGAGGTGATTACGCCCCTATTTTACCGCAATGGGGCGATTACGCCCTGTTTTTACCGCAGTGAGGTGATTATGCCCCTGGTTTGCTACAAAGGAGCGAATTTGCCCTCCTGAACACCCGAAATCGCCCCATTTGGATCTGTTTAGCCTCTAAACCATCATTTAACCATTCCCAACCATTATCTCATCATCCCAAGCCTTTGTTTTGTCACTCTAAACCTCCAAAAACCTCCATTTGACCATTTTAAACCTCCATATCATCATTCCAAGCTTTTGTTTAACCATTCTAAATCCCCATTCATTCTCCACAATTATCTTCAATCCACCCATCTATTTTAATCTTTTCCTAATCCATTCAAAAGTCCATACCCTCATCTAACGAACGCCATAATTTTACCATTTGCATAACCAAATCATCCTAACCTTGTATTACAAAGTGGTTACCCCAAATTGACCATAGTACTTGAACTTGATTATTAGTCTTTAACTTCGACCCAAATCAATTTGCTTCCATCTTGAGGTAAATTCGGTGTCGTAAGTTATCATACTCATCCCAATCAATACATTCCTATCTTAAGGTGGATTTGGTGCTGGGATCATCCTCTTAAGCTCTAGGTCACTAACGGTAACTTCCTTTGATTAAACTCAAGGTCTCTCTCACATCTTTCATCATCCAATCATACCCATCTAATCATCCAAATCTATCAAATCCAATCATTTTGTCAAATCATCCAATTACCCAATTAATCAAATCACATTCATTCTATCACCACAATCCTATCCAATCTGATCTATTCAATCAAAATCTGATCCAATCAACCTTATCCAATCCAATCCAATTACATCACCTTCAACCTAATCAATCTACTTCCATCTCAAAGTAGATTCAGTGTTGCAATCATCCTTTGATAATCAAATCTGATCGTCATAATCAATCCCATCGCATCATCTAATCATCCTAATATGAGCTTTAGTCCAATCCTGATCTGAGCTTGACCCAAATCCTGATTTGAGCTTTAGTCCTGATTTGAGCTTTATCCTATCATCATCATGAATCCTCATCCTCCATCAATTGTAGTCAAGGGAAACCCTAATTACGTCGATAACGATAACGAAAGTCTTGTTGATCAAGAGGTATACGACATAGATCCCCTTGACACTATCATATCTAGTAAGCTTTCTCCACCCACTTTCCAAAATCCAATTACTCCTATGAGCTATCCCGTTATGTCTTCATCCATGCCTAATCATGCTCCTTATGCCACCTTTGACAATGGATATCCTGTATCTTCTTCATCCCCATATTTGTCATGTCCTTTATCTACATCATCCTCTTATCCTAATTTTCCATCCCAATACTCCTATTACAATTCCCCATCCATGTCCCCCTATCGTAATCCTCTTTCCCAATCTTTCCCATACTAATCGTACATCCACACCCTTTTACCTTAATCCTACATCCGTATATCCTCATCCAATCCACCATCCCAATACCCTTATTATAATTCATCCTTTTCACCTATATCCTCTTGTCCTAATCCACAATCCATGTCCCCTATCTTAATTCCACCAATATCCTTACCTTAACCCTCCATCCAATCCCATTCATACATCTACTCCTAGTCCTCCATCCAATCCCATTCATCCATCTACTCCTAGTCCTCCATCCACTCCTAATCCCCCATCTACTCATAGTCCTACATTCAATCCCATTCCTCCATCTAACCCTAGTCCACCAATCCATAATCCTTCATCCATTTCTACCACCCTAGCCAAGCCAACCATATGCAAGTCTCTCATTTCAGAAGTTCTCCAAGGACTCATTATAAAGAAGCCATCCCCAACTCCACATCTTGAAGTCATGGAACCATGCCATCCCAATCCATCATCCACGGTCACTAGTGATGAGAGCCTTCTCCATACCACACCTATCATTGTTGTTACCACCCCTAGTACTGCTCAAACCATTAAAACCATTGAACCCACTAAATCTATTGAACCCCCATCTCCTACTCCAAGAACCACCGAATCCATCGAAGACACCCAATTCCAATCCACTCCCTCTACTCCTAGATCTACCCAATCCATCGAAGATACCCAAATCCAATCCACTCCTCCCACTCCTAGTAGCACCAAAACCCATTCCAATGAACCTCATGGATCTTCCATCCCTCCATCTTCCCCACTTGAAGAGTCCCAACAAGAATCCATTATCATGCCATCCACACAAGATGAGTCATGCCAAGAGTCTAATCCAAAGCATGCCAACATATCCCCTTCTCTAGATCAAGATCCTACCATCCTATCTAGCCCACCTCAAAATCACAGTCCCCCATCCATTCCATCCCATGATCCCTTTGTCATTCAAGCTTCTACTGCTCCATCTCCATCTCCATCGCATGAGCCTACTACCACAAATCCATATCCTATCATGGCCCCTACTCCCTCTCCTGACATTGCTATCCCATCATCTCCTTCTCATGATCCCCCATCATCGCCTAAAAATGCTATCCCCACACCACTTGCATATCCCCTTGGTCCTCTCACATTCCTCCATGGTGGTCTCCTCATATATGACAAACAAAGTATATACACCAACCCTCCTCTTCCACCTAATAATGGACTCGCATCATGTTTTTTGAATAACACAAATCCTATCATGGATCACATGCTCAAGAAAATGAACTATCAAGGAAAAGTTCTAGGCCTTCATGAGCAAGGTATTTTAGAGCCCATCCAAGTCAAAGAACAAGTCTGCATACAAGGTCTTGGACCTATTTCCCAAGCCTCACAATCTAAAGATGTTGGTACAACCTCTAGACGTCCTCAACGAGCCTTTTCCAAATGAAATGTTGGCTCTTCCCATCGCCCCACTAGATCATATGTTGCCATCCCTTCCCATCGCCCCACTAGATCATATGTTGCCATCCCTCCTCCTCTATCGTATCGCCTCAAAACCACCGTCCATATTCCTCCTTCATCTGCTCCATCCATTTTGGGTCCTTACATCCCTCCATCTACCATCTTTAATCCTCCATCTACCATGCCCATGTTTCCTCCAGGTCCAACGTCTATTTTGGGCCCCTATATCCCAAAATCACCTCCTCCATCTCGTTCTATCCATCCTTTCATCCATTCATCACCTATCCATTTCATCCATCATAAACATCCCTCTCACATGTCCCCTAATCAGGATCAACAAAGGCACATACCCGCACATCCTCCATCTACACATAATCCCCATACTCCTACCTTCGTCGCTCCACATCATCCATCTCCTCACACCCATCCCATTGCTACTAAACGCACTTTGGCTGTTAAAGAAAACATGCATAAATTCAAACATCCACATGAATCTAAGGCTCCCCATGTCCCCTCCAAAAGACATGGTGAAGAAAAGAAAAATCTAAATATACATCAAATCTGTAGGCCACAAAGGCCCACCAAAGCAAAGATCAAAACCATGTGGATCCCAAAGAAAAAAGATGCAATGCCATCACATGAAAAATCTGTAAGAACATCCAAAGTCGCTAATCCAAAAGCTAATCATACACCCCTTTCATCTCCTAAGTCTGTTTTGGGTCCCTATGTCCCGAAATTCCCCATTCCATCTCCTCCATTATTCCCACATTCTCCATGCCTTAATCCTATTATCTTTCGACATCCACCACCACATGTGCAAATGATGGTCCTGAACACATCTCCCCATCACATATCCACCCCATTATTCCATCCATACCCTTTGCAGCATCCCATCCATTATCCCATGTATCTCCCCTCTCAAAACCCTCTAATTCATCCTCATGCATAATCCATTTATCCTAATAAGGTTGTACCAACATCCAATAGTCGCTTCAAACATGGGCTCTTAATACCTCATATGGAACTTGATGCTTGAGTCCATCCATATCCTTATCATGTATCTTCTAAATTCCCTTATCCACATCCCTATCCTTATCCATTTTCAACCCCCTACCATCCAAAAATCAAAAAAATCAAAAAATCCACAAAAAAAAAAAGTCAAAAAAAAATCCAAAAAATAAAATAGTAAAGAGAAATAATTCACAAATGGTGAAAACTTGGCAAACAAGCACCTTTGATAAGTACCATGATGAAAACATGGAAAATAGGCGCCATGCGTAAATCCCTCATCTGCACTTGGGGGAAACTTTCTGATATGCATTCCCTCCATCCGCTATGCTTCTTGCTATGCTTCCAGCTATGCACCTGTAATCCCCTCCATCCCACCTATCTTCCACATCCTACCATCATATCCCATTTATCTCCCATCCCTCCATCCTTCTTGTGATCTTGATCAAAACAGGGGCACCTATCTATACATGCTTTGGCCACCTCTTGATATCCATTCCTTTCATCCATGCTCTATTGTATTTCTTGGTCACTCATCCTATCCACCTATAGTTATCTCCTTTATCTTCCCATCCACTCGTCTTCCATCCCTCATGCCTCATCATATATGACATATCTAGAGTGGAGGCATCTACTTCCTTTGTGATATGGTCATTGGATACATCATCTATCCTAGCATCCCTTTCCTCTCCCGATCCTTATATCCCTACCCATCTATAACAACATCCCTTCCATCTCCCCATCCTTATCTTCGTATCTATCTATCCTAGCATCCCTTTCATCTCCCAATCCTTATATCCCTATGCATCTATCACAGCATCCCTTCCATCTCCCCATCCTTATCTTCATATCCATTTATACTATCATCCCTTTCATCTCCCAATCCTTATATTCCTATCCATCCAAACAATCCCTCTCATCCTTCATCCATTCTTTCATCTTTATCCTCATCCCATCTCACAATCCCTTGTCATTGGTATTTGGCCATAGGCCTCCTTCCATGCAACCCAATGCCCTTTATCTCATTGCCCTCACTTTTGCTTCTTTTACACATCTTTTCAATCTCTTATATTTTCTCAATGTCCATCACCCCGTCCCTCTTTTCTGCTTTTCTTTGTCGCAATGGCTCTAACCCTCCCCGGGGTGTGTCCACCCCGTTGGGGCGTCTCTGCCCTCCCGGGGCGTGCCCGCCCCGTCGGGGCATCTCCACCCTCCCCGGGCGGCTCCACCCCCTAGGCGTTTTCGCCCCTCCCTGGGGAGGCTCCTCCCCCTCAGGGCGTATCTGCCCTCACAGGCGTCTGCCCTCGGGCGGTTCAACGCCAGAATATGCCCTCGGTGAAACCAGCCCGTCGGTTAATAATACGCTACGGTAGGTGCATACATAATGCCCCAGCAGTAGCGCAGCCCTATCCACCGCCCAGTATCCCCTCACGGCACAAAAGTAAAAAAAATTCAAAATCCGTAGCCCGACCCATTTTCCTGAATTTTCCTCGAGCAAAACCGTAATGTTAAGGGGTACTTTCAACATTGGTTTTTATTACACACTTTGAAACTTCGGAGGCCATAACTTTTATTTCAGTTATTAAGTTTGAGCTGAAATTTGGTTGCCCAAAGAATGCCCAAGTTTCTTGCCATATATCAATATAACTTACTTATATTTAATAAACACATTAGCATTATTAGTTTAATATGCATGTCCAAAGAATGCTGAAAGGAATATAATAGATAACTTGGATTGTCTAGCCCCTCAAAACTCAAAATAAAGTAGTTACTTTGAATTTGTTCATATCCTCACGGAAACCCATAGATGCTTAAATATCATCCAATAGTTACAAAAAGGTAAAACCAATGATGGTTCAAGCAAAGTTTTCTTTTTCCACTTAGAGGTAAAACCAACTTCTTGAAGAATAAAAAAAACCTTAATCTTTTCTAGCATGACTTTAAACCGATCAATGTCATTTAATGCAACTCTTCACTTTTACACAATTAGTTTCCTTCCCCATGAACTATTCTCCCATCACTTCTAAACCTCGGTTAAATGGTAACAATGGATAGTCACTATGCACCTGCTAACATCCATGGAAACCTCCATATATTTTGCTTAAAATTTTATACCCACTTTCTCCATAGCCTCAATCAACACTTTCTTTTTTGGTATCTTAGGAATGTCAATTTTGATATAAGGTAAAGAGAGCCTTTTAGTATCTTAGGCATGACAATTTTGATATATATATATATATTAGATTATATATGTATAATCTTATATAGATATCTGATAGAGATATATATCTATATAAGACTATAAATATGTAATCCGATATATATATCCGTGTGTGTGTGTGTGTATGACATTATATGTATAATCTAATATACATTATATATATATCAAATTATATATGTATAATCTTATATGGATAATAGAGGTGAAAATGAGGAAGAAAACCACAGGAAATGATGAGTTTAGGGCTTAAAGATGCCCGACAACCTGTGGTTAGGTAAACCCATACGTGTGGTTTGTTGAAGGCATATGTGGCACATGGTTAACATGGTAATGTGGTCGGGTTGAGATTAAAGCACCCACCTCCTAGTGGACCCACGTATTAAAATGAGCGGGCCTACATGCAAACGCAAGTTGAAATAGGTTTATTGATCATTAGAAATAGGCTTTTTTCATTCAAGGCACCATTGAAACTAGACATAAATGGCAAATGTACTATGAAATGACTGATTGTTTTACAAGAAAATTCAAAATTGAAAGTCAATTGCCACAATTCAATGCATTCAATATACACATTCAAATGATTTTATAAGAGAAAATTTCCAGTGTCATTTTCATTATGAATTCTCCTATGCTTTCACTAGATATCCTCTACAAAATTCAGCTTGGTACATATTGTAGACATCCAAATTTTGACAATTAATTTATCCAAATTTATCACTTTTCATCTAAACATCCGCCTATCCGAGTTAATTAAGTAATATTATTATTATTTAATTAATATCTTTAATTCTGCCAAATCCCTAAGGTATTTAATTAATAATTAAATACCTTACCCTCCTTAAATCCTCTTTTCATCAAATAAATTAAATAAATATTACATTTATTTAATTCCTCACATGTCATTTTCATCTAATCCTAATCCATCTCCTAATCTCTTCATTAAGGATGTGCACATGCCTAATCCTTGATTAGGATGTGTCACATCCTCCAACTTTTGCAAGTTGGCTTCTAATCCATATTAACCCCTAATTATCCTCTAATTACTAATTATGTTAAACCTAATTAGTACCTTGGTCAACTCTTCCCATCCCCCAAGGAATTTTTAATTCCTTTTTATTCACCCTAGGCTCCTCTCTTCCCCATGTGAATTTTTAATTCACATTTTATTCCTTCTAGAATCCCCTTTTCCCATGCACCTTCTAGAACCTTTGACTTGTCACATCAAATCACATGTGACAAATTCCCACCTTTTGGGAACATTGTCTTATCCACCAGATTCTTCCAATCATTGTAAATTTTTAATTCACTTTTATTCACCCAAGATTCTTTCCATCTCCCAATGTACTTGGAAGGTACTTGTCCTTCCTCCACATCATGTACCTCTCTTCCACATCACCTACACATCATCCTACCTTTATCCATTTCACCATCCACATGTCAAGATGTGAGGGCTTGTGAGTTCTCAACTCACCATAGCCCTTCATCTTGACTTTGTTGGATGAATCTTGACCGTTGAATTCTCTAGATAATTCAAATTCTCCTATAAATACCCCCTCCTCAAGGGCATTTAGAACACTTAGTCATTTTGCAACTAAATGTTGTCATTTTGTGCACTCATCTAGCCTTCAATTATATTCACTTGCATCCAAGCATATAGTCAAATCTTTCATTTTTAGCCACATCAAGAGCCATCAAGGAGCATACATATCAATCCAAATCAAGGGCCAACCAAGGAGTTTCAGATGCAAGGAGGAAGGTATAATCAGTTATCTTCATTTAACATTTTCTTCTTTGTATTTTCAAATTCCTTAGGCTAATCTTGAGGTGTTTCATTATATTTTCCCTTGCACTTTAATTGCTTAGAATAGGTTAAATATTTTGATATCACACATATAATAAAATAAAAAATATATTATAATTCATATATATGACTGAACTTATGCAAGCCACCTATTTTGTTAATTAAACCAAATATAAAATTAATTTCCTAAAAGCCACGACAGAACTTAGGCATAAATGGCCACTATGAAATGAAATGACATATTTTTTCCCACGAAGATTCAATTTGCACATTCAAATGATTTTATAAGAGGGAATTTCTAGGGTCATTCCCTAAATATCCTCTACAAAATTTAGAGCTTACTAAGGCAACCTATGCATATTCCTCTTAAAAGGGAGCTTATTCATGTTAGTACACCCAGAATAACTAAATTCATGTTTTTATTTATCAGTATACTATTTTATATTTATTGACTCAATGTTTACATTATTTTGAGGCATACAAATTATTTAGTTTTCAGTTAGTTGTTCAAATTAGCATTATCCATTATTTAATCATATATGTATATACATATACATGTACATGTATATGTATATGTATATAATATGTATGTATGAATGTATATGTATACATGTATATGCATATACATAGACATGTATATTTATATACATATACATATATTTATTGACAACTATGGCACAAAGCAATTTGAGAGTGCGTATTCTAGAACACATTATATGTACTTTACTGAAGATTTGAGAAGTGTGTAGAAAGATTTCCAAGAATACACTTGCTCTCAAATATTTCTACACGCTTGTTCTCAAATCTTCTATAAAGTACATTTAATGTGTCCTACAATACACACCCTCAAATAGCTTCGTGCCACGACTGTCAATAAATATATGTATATGTATATGTATATGTATATGTATATGTATATACATATACATATACATGTATAGACATACATATACATGTATATATATGTCCTTTCTATTGCACTGCCATGTAGGGTGCCATGATATGCAATATACACTGTATCTTTCAGCTTCATACTAAGGATCAAAACATTGTGGATTATAATGCTCCAATCAAAACTCTTATTGTTGTGCATGCAATATTGTAAGGATGATTTGATGTGGGAATGTTACGAGTACAAGTACTATCCCCGTTTATTACAATTATTTTTCTAGCAAGTAGGAGCATCAAGAGGTGAACTAGGTATGTGGATTATCAACATACCAATGAAGCTATGTTTGTTAACACAATAAACTCTATAGGGACAATTTTATTTGAATACTTTATGATATGTTTATATTTTCTGTTATATTGTGTTCATAAATATTTTGTTCTTACAAATGCTTATTTGATTGGATGAATATATTTAACTACATTGGTCTCTTAATGGAAAGCATGCGAGGACTTGTCTACAATTAGGAGAAGACATTAAGCATTAATGACAGGGAAAATCTTTGACTTTACTTTGGCAATGACCTAGTAGTACTGAAAAATATATGCCTTTATATATATGGCTGAAAAATAGATGAATGTTATAATAGTATAGAATAATTATGAGATTAGTTAGTATTAGATTAATTATATATATGTATGTATATACATATATAAATTGATAGGTATATATGTACATACATATATATTGTTATCCATATATATATATAATTAATCTGATAATTAATATGTACTTTTGTTAAATTTTGATAGTGATAATTAATAAGAATATATCATTGTCTGCAAATACAATGATTACAATTTGCAGACAATGATATATTTTTATCAGATTGTATATATATATAATCTAATAAGAACATATCATTGTATGCAAACACAATGATTAAAGACAATGATACATTCTTATCAGATTGTATGTATATATATATATACATAGAATCTGATAAGAATATATCATTGTTTGCAAATATATATATACAATCTGATAAGAACATATCATTGTCTGCGAATACAATGATTACTATTTGCAGACAATGATATATTCTTATTAGATTCTATGTATATATTCTTTTGACGACTTTTGTCTTATGCAATATCCTCCTTTCCAAACTGCAAATAGCTTCGACAATGAAACAAACAATGAACTTACCTTGGCTAGCAATTATAATAGTAATCTCCTTTAGCATTGAAGAATATTGATTCTCCCTTTAACATCCGATTGGCTGGCAACTTCTTTGTTCTTATTGCAGTGACCCAAAAAATACAATGTCCTTCTTGAAATTGGCATTTCTTGTGGGCTGCCACCTACCTTTCATCTCTCAGTTGCGTTCTCATCTGCGCAGTAACGACTTCCTTCAAGATTGGCACCTTTCAACAAATACTATCAGGTTCTAGTTTCTCATGCTCTGCTACTTCAACACTCTACGCCTCCAGCTCAACAACCCATTCTACAACAAATCTGTGTAACTCAAGTCCCCATGAGCATTAGAGATTTTCAGACAGATACTACACTTGAATAAGGAGAACTATCAAACAACTAATCTCAGCTAGACTCTGAGTATAGCAGAAAATTCACAAAGAAAACACTATAAAACCCATCTGGCTCTGATACCATGAAAAATAAACATAGAAAGAAACAAAGATAAGTGTCTGCAAAACTGAGCACACAGCTATCTGTGTTCATATTTAATTTATAGAAAAATATACATAATGTATTACAAGCTAGGCTACATAGTAGTTGGTAGAGAATTAATTGTCAATCATTGAGGAGCACCTGTAAGTCGCGTGAGGCAGCTGTAGGCCCTATCATGGTTTGTGTTGACAGAGACTATAACTAATTTATTCTAACAAAAATGCCATGCTCTGAGAAACCCCTCCGCCTACTGGGTGCAACTTAGGACAGAGTGGATGGTCTATTGTTGATGTGTTTTTATGGGGATCTCTGGGCTATGGGTGCACTCTATGAAGCTTTGTCCCCAAATTTTATCCTTTTCTAGCATTTGAGCCGAGAAAAAATGGGGGCTTCTGATGGCATCTTTCTTGTTGGAATAAAATTAAAAATAAACACACAAAGGTTGCAACTCTGTTACCAATCTATGGAATGAATGGAATCTAAACCAAAAAAAAATGGAGGCAAAACTAGAGGAACACGATTCAAGAAACAGAGAAATTATATTTCTTATTTATCAGAATATGTTCTACAATAGTATTTATATTTCTTATTTATCAGAATATGTTCTACAATAGTATTGTTACATACAAATCATTGAACAATCCAAAGTTACATTTTTAGAACTACTGTGTATGCTCATGTCTGGAGTTGTGTAAACTACCTTTTGTAGCTGTTACTACTCAAAACTCTACTGTTATATTGCACTCCGTTTTTCCTTTGAAATTCTTCTTGTCTTCTGTTTTGAGATGATTAAAAGCATTTGAATTTGAGTGGTATTGGGATGGGTGACCTCTCGGACAGGTCCAATGCTTCACCTTTGTGAGCATCATTTAGAAGCAATGAATGTTAAATGGACCATTCATTAGATGAGTTCTTGTGAACCACTACTCATGAAACATGGATCAATGAGTTTGACTTGAAAAACTATATGATTAATGTTAAATTCCAATATTGGTGACCATCACCCGATCAATCACATTCACTAGCTGCTCTTTTGTAATTCTTGAAGTTCTCCACTTGCTTCCCCGAGGTAATCACATATTGTTTATAAAGTGAAGGTAATGTTCATGTTAGGAATATGGAAAGAAAGTATAGAAGATATAGAACTAAGAATTCAAAATCAAAAGATTTACAAATCATGGACTAAGATAGTTGTTGAATAAACCATGTATTATATCGTTGTTGTTTGTTTAATATGAATATGTACATTAAAATAAATAAATATTGACAGTTTATGGTTTATGAGTATTAATGTATTATATATGCATAAAATGTATTGAAATTTGATGGTTCATGAATACTAATATAGTATAAGCAAGTCTAGTGTTATCTTTTAGACTCATCTATAATGTTAGGTTAGGAAAAAAACTTTGATAATTGGAAAAACATAATAGAATTTTTTTTCAATTCAAATAAATTGTATAATCATATTTATAAAAGCATAGAAGGTAAGACTCAATTGTCAATTTTTTTTGTAAAGTATAACTACCAAAACTATATAATAAGTTAAGTAACCCATACAATTAATATTTACATTCACATTCTTAATTTGAAGGAGTTGCAATTAAACCTTGAAAAATTCCTATAAACTTCATAAATTTCTCTCATCATACTAGTTTGGTCAAAATTTTGTTGGTTGGTATATGTAGTTAAAAAATACATAAGTTGTATATTATCATCTTTCACTTAATGTCAAACCAAATGAAACTTTGTGTTGATTTGTTTGGTTTGATCATAAGAGTGGATTTCTTGCCATTTTGATTGTAGGGGTATTGCCAATTAGAATTGGTGTTGATGAGATTTTCAAGAATTCATCAAGCTTATGGATTACCAATCAATTGTTGAGGGATTACATAATTGGGGAGATTGGTTCTTATATGAGGGTTACATAGTCATTCATGTATTTGTATTCTCAAAGATGCCACGTAAATTTGCATTTAGAGTGCCAACTAACAACAAGAATTATTTATTTAAAGGCCTTGTGGAAAATGAGTGTAGAAAATCATGCAAACTTCAAGCTACACAAAAAGGAAGAGAATCCTCCCATCCCATGCTAAGGTTGGGGATTTCACAATCTTGGGCCCAAAAGGATATTAGAGGGTGGTAAATATCATTAGTCATGTGGGTTTAGAATCTTTCACTCAAAGGATGTATGACCCCAAGCATTTTATCAACAAGATGAGGTAGGAAGCACGGGTCTTGTAGGATATGATCACTAATTTGATGAATTAGAATACCTCATTAGGATGTGTAAGGATATTGATGAGAAGAGAGAAAGAAGAACCAAACGGTTCAAAATTAAAAGTGATTAGAAGAAACTTATGGAGGCTAGTTACTCTAAAATATTCTAAGGATTTGTTATGGAAATCAAGGATCATCTCTATAGAATGAGGGCTTCATTGAAAGACTGGACTACCTTTTGTGAAAGTTCAACAAGCCAACTTCTTGTTCTTTTACATCAAATTTTGGGAGTCCTATTCCTCAACTAGGTGAAGCATAAGTCACTTAACAAGTGTCTAACATGGGGGAATCCTAAGCAAAAGGAAAGGACATGGTAATTGAGGAATCTTGTAGACTACAACTAAAATTAAAACTTATGGAATATTCTTAATTTCCTTAGGATCCCCCAAGATTTAAAATAATTCTTGAGGAGACTAGTCCAATTGATGTAGAGATCATTGAATCCATCTAGTCTCTAGAGCACATTGTTAAAATATTTGAGGTGACCCACATTTTCAATGAATCTCTACTTTCATATTCAATTTATAGTTGTTGCTAAAAGAGAAAGCAGAGGAGTTTGATGGGTTACTCAAATTAGGATTTCCAAATGAGATGGATTCAAAGGGTTAGTCAAAATAAAGTGACATATAAAAACATTAATTGAAAAATATTATTCCTATGTGGCTAAGTTCTATTGTACTAAATGACAAAAATGAACATTTGTTGGTCAAGTACCAAGTAGACAAAACCATTGACCTAGAAAGTAGGATGGATGGTTTCATTAAAGGGGTAAGGGTCATATTGGATGCTAGGTACACAAAAAATATAAATAAAATCAAATACAATATTAGAAACTATGTGGCCATCAAATGAAGAATTTGAGAACTAGATAAAGGCATGTACAAGAATATTATTAGTGAGCTATATTTTATCATCAGTCTTGAATTTACTCCCACACATTTTGGAGCATTCCAATGCATGGATTTTAAGAACACCACACTTTTGTAGTGGAAGATGTTGATGCTAGTTCGTCCCTTATTCCATAAGTCACACTTATGGAGAATACATAGCAGTTTTGTGTGAGGTGTGCTTTTATGTCATATGAGTGAATTTATCTCTTTTTGAGCCATATTTGAAGTGATATTTCCTATGGGAATTATATGTTGGAGATGCAAATATTTGAAAGAAACATCAATATAGCCTTCCATTAGTGAAACAATGAACATAAAATAATGCCTATCATATATTATGAAGAGTGTGTAAATGCACAATAAGAGACTTGAATATATATAGGCAAGCAAGGTAAAGGAGGTAGGAAGGTAGGATTGAATGGCTAACTACCCCTCTAAAGTTTTAACACATATAAGCTTAAATGACAAGTGTTTTCAAGCATGTGTAGACTGTGCATGAACTAGGTATAACAAAAGGTGAGTACATGTGTCTCAACCACATGAATTGAGACAAAAGAAAAAAATTCCCTACATGTGGAGACTTGGCTAGGGTGAATAAATAAACCTATAGCATAGAAAAATTAACCCTTTTTCATGCTTAGTTTGGGAATTAATAATTAATGATAATATGTACTTAATTGTGCCTTATTTAGGGTGTTGTAAAGTGTTTTCTTATGCTTTCACACTAATCTAGGATTCATTAATTAATTGAGGTTAATTAAAGATTAATTGGTTCCTTTAATTCAAATCTAAGCATTACTAATTGCAATTTTCAAGGATCTATCGTGACACCCATTAATGATATTGCATGACATTTAATTTGGAAAAGTTGGAGTCCTAGAAAACTGTTCTAGGAGCCATTCGCCACTTCGGGAGAATGAGTCCTCCTAACCTAGGACACCCCTTTTTGGCATATTTGAGATGGGTTTTTGATATTATTTCACCTCCCCAAAGCTTGGTCCTAGAAAATTGTGCTAAGCCCCATTTTCCCAAGGGGGCAAATGGGTGTTTCTTACTTAGGACACCCCTTTTTGAATTTATTTTTGGTGTGATATTAATGATTTTGAATTCTAAATATGATGTTGGCTTGGATTATTTGAATTTCAGGGTTAATCCTTAGATTTAGTATAAATATAAGGTTAATTCACATAACTTTTCATTTAATATTTTTAAGAGAACATCCTAATACTTCACAAGAGCATTATAGAGCTCTTCAAGAGCATGTTAAGGAAATTCAAAGCTAAATTAACAAAGTTTCATTGTAGCAATTCAAGATCATATCATCACATGGTCAAAGAAACATGTAGTTGAGCTAACGTTATTGATGTAGCATTGAAGATCCATTTGAAAGCATTGTTTCACATCTAATTCAAGATCAATATCTACATTCTACATGGCCACTTCATCTTAGTTTGTAGATTTACATTCCAAGACATCTCCCAAGGTATCATCATTGCATGTTTCATGTTTCATGTTCATATTTCATTGTTTCATTATACGGTTTAGTTACCTAAAAGGGGTTTGACCAAGGAAAACCCCTATCCTCTAACAATCGACAAGTTTTTCTCCTCTTTGATGTATGTATGCAAGTTCATAGGTGGAAGATTAAGCGAAGAACAAGATTGAAGCGAAATTGTCAAAGTCGTCATCCATATTGCATGAACACAAAAATAAGGCTACAAGATTTGTTTCATATTTTTAGGAGTTGAGCACTGCGGAGCTGGAAGTGTAGAAATTAAGGAATAGAACCCAAAAGTTAGTTTTTAGAAACCCTAACAGAGACCCATTCGCCACTTGGGGTGAATGAGTTCCCAGTGACCTAAAAACAACTCTTGCAATAAGGTACACATTGTTTTAGCCTCTCAAAACTTCCCAAGTATTGTTGCTATAATGGTAAGGAGTCATTTTTTATTGTTAGTTAGGCATTTTGGCCCTCATAATTGAGTGAAACATCCCTAAGAAAAATTGTGGCTCATCATCTTGTTAATTCATCTTGATGAACCCTATTTTTCGATATTTCAAAACCTAATAAGCATAATTAGCTAACTAGATCTTAAATGACCCTTTTTACAATAACACTTCCTTAAGTTCAACTTAGGGAGTTATGTATGTAAAGATGATGGTGATGGCAGGTCTTGACTATTAGGCCATGTTAGGTACCCATGTACAAATTTCTCATAACCGAAGTAAAGGAGAAAACCTAGTGGAAGAAAACTCCTCTCCAAAAGGTAAATGTTACAAAAAAATGTATAAGTGAAGAAGATAGAAGATAGAAAAAGGACTCATGATGACCCTCTAGGGACTACTTCTAATACAATGTACAATGAATTTTCCCTCGTAAGAGAGAAATGAGAGAAGGTCTATGTGACCCTTCAAAAGATGAGAAAGAAATAACTCCATGTGATGAAATGATCCCTCCAAAAATTAATATGATAAGAGAAACCATGCAGCCTTCCCTCAAAATGATGCATGTCTAGTGCTGGTAGATCCTCAACATTGGATGTTGAAGATGATCCATGAATGTTGAAAAAAAAAAATTCCCTTGGGAAGAAACAACACCACAAACGTGTGCAAGGTGCCTTCCCATTCTAAATAGGAATATGTAGGAAATAAGATGGATTCCACTAAATTTTGTACATGATCCAATAAATTAGATGCTTCCCATGATGTTCTATTGAATGATTCTAAAAGATATCCAATCCAATGAACTGATAGGATGAATTAGGTACCATATATAATTCAAGTACAAGAATCATGGATGTATGGTGACAACGAGATTGATGAGAATCTAATGCTATAATGAACAATGCCAAAATGGATGATGATTGAGTCAAATATGTGAACTCATGGATATCTAAAAAATCTATCACTATGAAAGCTAATGTAGGAAATGCAAGAGCAAGATCCGAAGATGCATTTGTAGTGACAATAGTGTCAAGATAAGACTATCATGAAGGGTAAGTGCACCGAGATGTGATACAAAAAGGGGGTCTTAAGATTCCATTTTAAAAAAAATCTACAAAGTCTGATATTCAATGAGAAAATGAAGATAGTTACGTTCAAAATTTGAAGATACATCAAGAACAAGAGTTGTAGTGCTCTAAATCTACTTTCTAAACTATTTTTTTTAAATGGTGAAGATTAAGGGTTTCAAAAAGGGGTAACACACAAAGTGGTCTTGTTTCTTTAAAAAAAAACATAACATACCATCTAAAATGCTCTCCCTAAAATGTTATTTTTTTTTAGAATTTCAAAATTTGATTGAGTGAGAAATTAGCTAACACCATGTAGTTTATGCTAGATTTTTCAACTAATTTTTAATGAATATATGATTTTTTACTAATTGTTAGTGTGAAAGGGGTACTTTATCTAACTACTTCATTCTTAGCTAGATCTCCACTAAATTCCTCTTCACACTAGCTTAACTTACATAGGGATAAGGTGGTTGACCCTTTAATGACATGAGTTGTCACACTTTATAGGATGCCAACACTTGTCATAATTTGGTTGCATCTATCTTTCCCCTTGGCCTATATAACCAAGGCATTTCCTTTGTAATTCTCAATTCTCAAGCTGAATATAGCTTTTCATTCTTGAGAGGAATATAGTTTATTCCTCATATTTATGATTTTGCTTTGCTTCTGTCATTAGATTCCTAGTAGACTAGTTAGTAGATCTCACATGGTATCAAAGCCAAATGTGAGTTGTGGGTTAGCATTCCTTTAGGAAATTTGAGTGTTGAGAAATATTGAGTATGCGCTTCTCTTGCATCCTCAGATGATCTGGAGAATCAGAAAGGTGTGAAAAATATCAGTTTCTAGGGGGTTCATACATTAACTTGTCAGTTACAAGTCTTCTTGAAGCTTCTTAGAGAGATTCTAAGCTCACCATTGAGTCCAAAGTAGCTGAGACATTCATATTTTCCCTTTATTTCGCTAGAAACAGACATCGAAGACTAGATCTACAACAATTTGAAGCGAGAGGTTCATTGCTAGATCCAACAAGGAGCCATCATTTTAGAGCATTTTGGGTCAAATCTAACCTTGTCATCATGCTCAAAAGGCCTGAAAACCATAAAATTGACTATCAAAATGTTGATTTTGGACAAAGTTGCCAGGTAAAGCAATTTTTTTTGTCTAGGGAGCCATTTTGCCCCCATATGAACAAATAAGTAATATTTTTTTATTTTAAAATAAAAAATATATATATTTTTTTTAAATAAAAACATTTCATTTTGTTTTTAAAATTAAAATATTTATATTTTTGTTTTAAAAAAATAAAACCTTTTATTTATTTTAAAAAAAACATTTTATTTTTTCTTTCTTTTTTCAAATAAAATATATTTTTGTTTTTTTTTAAATTGTAAAATATATATGTTTTGATTTAAAAAGGAAAAATAAAAAATAAATATTTCTAAACATATATTATTTTTGCTTTTTTTAAAACAAAAAAAATCAAAAATAACAATTTAAAATCAAAAAAATAAAAAATAAAAACTTTTAATAATTTATATTGCATTGACTGTGTAGGTACTTCGTACTTGTACAACCTGTGTTGCTGGTACCAAAGGTACCACAGGTACCTATGGCCTTTGGTCCCTGCGCCCAGGGCATGGCCTCTGTGCCTACCTTCAGACATTTTTAAAAAAAATTAATATTTCAAAAAAAACCAAAATCCTGAAATCTATGTGCCCCAAGAAAATCACACCTTCGTCCTCGTGTTTCATGTCTCCTGCAAAACGAAACTCTACGCCTTTGGGCTTCTTAAGTTTTTTTTTTAAAACAAAGTTTTGTCTTGTGTTGTGTGCTATGCACGATTTATGTTAATTAGTTTTTTTTATATATAAGGTTTTTAATATTTTTTAAATGTTAAATTTTAGTTTTTTCAAATATGCTGATGAATTTGTAAAATCTCCAGCAAAATTTACAAAATTCCACCTGGGTATGTGCAGGATCATCATGGAAAAAACAGGCCCTTAAGTGGCAAAAATTTAGAAAAATCAAAGTTAGGAAACTTGACGTAAAAATTTGAATAAGTTATCTATATTATTTTAAAAATATGTAAGAATAGAATCTATAGCTTAATTGAATATAGTTTCTAAACTACTAGGTTTATTTAAAAAATAAAAAATCTAATTGGTGAAAATTTGAAATTTCAATGCAATAGTACTTTAATTTCAGGAAAAATAAGTAGGTGTTTGTCTGACCACCCTAACCACAATAAAATGATAATATTCTTTTATAAGATTTTAGATATAAGTAGAGGACTCATATCCCGATGTGATGCATATTTTTTTGTAATTTTTTTCCAAGTAAATAATTAATTATGAATTTTTTATTACAAATTTTAAAAAATATAAAAACTCATATGTCTGACCACCTTAACTTGATCAAAATTTCGTGAAATTCATTTTTTTTTTAAAATCTTATAGTATGTGAAGCATAGAATGTGACACATGCTTCAGATTCAAAAATGTGATACCGTTTGAAAGCTATAAATGTTTTTCAATCAACCTATCAATTAGGACTTTAGTCATAATTCAAATAGAAAATGAATAATAATAATTTATTAAATTCAAAGTAAAGCATAATTTATATTGGTGGAAAGCTGAGAATCTCCTTTAAAAACCCTTTTCGTTTCATCAATTTTGGGTAAAAAAAAGTTGTCGGCCACATACCCTACACATACCCATCATATCACCACTTTTTGGCCCATCATGATCCTGCACATACCCACCCACTTTTTTAATTGGCTGACGGTTTTTAATATTTTAATATTAAAAATTGATTTTTGTTACACCAACATTTTTTAATATTTTTTAATATTATTTTTTGACATCTGCCACACTTTTTCCAAAATATCTTGCTGATAGTTTTTTAAGAAATTTTTAATTAAAAAATATAAAAAATTTAAATTTTTTCAAAATTGGAAAGGGATTTGGCGGGTGACTAAATTGGAGGTACACTAAATTTATCTGGCAAAGTGCTACATTTGGCAGAGTTTTAAAACTAGTTGGTAGACATCTATATTTGGTGGACCACTAACTTTGGCGAAATTTCTGCTAAATTTAGTGGATTTTTTGTTGAAAAGTTCTTACCCCCTCTCCATTGATGCATTTTTTTTTTGAAGGCCAACTTTGACAACTCATAACTCGGGCTCCCAACCTCCAAATTCAGTGCAATATTTTTTATTTAGGCTAATCTTTTGTGCTCTACGTATTGGTGAAGATGGTTTCAAATTTTGGTGCACAGAGCTTTTAGAAATTGCTGATTCTTAGGAATGACTCCTCACCGTTCTCGTTTTGCAAACTTCAAAGTTGCATAACTTTTGCATATGACCTCAGATCGAGTTGATTCTTTGTTTTGAAAGTGCATTAGTTTTTGTGTACTTCGCATTGATGTTGTTTATTTTGTATGAAATTATGCCAAGTGTATACTTTCAACACATGCTCATTTCTTGAGGAATTGTAAAATCATTGAAATCCAAAAATCTGTAACTGCACTAAATATAAAGTAAAAAATTATTTTTCTCTGGGGGGTTCTTTGATTGAGTAAAGAAGGGAGGTCTCTTGTTGTCTTTGTGCTTGAACCTCTCTCATACTTTGTGCTCTGTTTTTCCTTCACTATGGGTACATTTAAGTTTCCATTGCTCACGTCCTACAACTACAACACACGACATCAAAATGCATGGAATACCTTAATTTACAACTAGGACATAGACCTTATGTTGAGAAGAAAGCAACTGAACCCACAAATGATAAGGAAAAACTACTTTGGATGTTTGAACATATAAAATCTCTTGGTTGCCTAAGGAGTTTTGTTTCTCTTGATATAATGTTTCAGATTGAAGAATGTAAAGATTCACATGATGCATGGGACAAATTAAAAAATCTATGGTACAACTGATGAAGTTCATGGTTATCAAATTGATAACGAACTAATGGGCCTTGATTTGAAGTCTTTTGATAACATCCATGATTATGTAACAACAGTCAATGACCTTAGAGCACAATGTATATCATGTGGCTTAGAGAAGAAAGACATTCAACTTTTTTATAACTCTCTAAATAAACTTGGACATGAATTTGCAAGTTTTGTTTCTAGCTTTCATACTCATAGGTTGACAATGGGATCCACATTTATTACACCTTTTGCTTCATTTTTTGAAATTTTAATACAACAAGAAGGTAAGATTTTTTCAATGGGTCTTCTCAAGCCTTGGGTATGTGTAGGCTCATCATGGAGAAAATAGGCCTTTAAGTGGCAAAAAATTCAGAAAAATCAAATTTAGGAAAGTTGACGTAAAAAATTGAATAAGTTATCTATATTATTTCAAAAATATACATAAGAATAGAATCTATAGAAAATTTAATGTAGTTTCTAAACTACTAGGTTTGTTTAAAAAAAAAAATCTATTTGGTGAAAATTTGAAATTTCAATGCAGTAGTACTTAAATTTGAGGGAAAAATAAGAAGTAGGTGTCTGTCTAACCACCCTAATCACAATAAAATGGTAATATTTTTTTATAAGATTTTATATATAAGTAAATGACTCATGTATCGATGTGATGCATACTTTTTTGTAATTTTTTTCCAAGTAAATAATTAATTATGAATTTTTTATTATAACTTTTAAAAAATATAAAAACTCGTATGTCTGACCACCTAACTTGATCAAAACTTCATGAAATTCAAATTTTCCTTTTTTAATCCTATAGTATGTGAAGCATAGAATGTGACACATTTTTTGGATTTCAAAAAAGAGATATCATTTGAAAGCTATAGATGTTTTTCAATCAGCCTATCAATTAGGACTTTAGTCATAATTCAAATAGAAAATAAATAATAATTACTTATTAAATTCAAATTAAAACATAATTTATACTAGTATAAAGCTGAGAATATCCTTTAAAAACCCTTTTTGTTTCATCAATTTTGGGTAAAAAAAGTTGTCAGCCACATACCCATCACATTGCCACTTTTTGGCCCATCATGATTCTGCACATACCCCCTTCACATTCACAAAATTTGATGGCTAGTCAACCAAAGGGTCAGAAAGAATCAAGGAAACCTAACAATAAAAAAAAGTAGTGTAAGAAGAAGTCACAAAGAGATCAAGCACAATCATATTTAACAAAAAAAAATTACTCCAAGACCTCCTCTTCAAAGGGGAATTTTCAAAAGAAGGAGTGGCCAACTTGTAGCTATTGCAAGAAACCTGGTCATGAGGAAAATTCTTGTCATAAGAAGTAGATCAATGAGTTAAATCATCTTCTTAAAAGGAACAACATTAATTTTCCTTCTTCTATTTCTTAGTAATCCTCTACTCCTTCCAAATTAGATCAAGGGAAAGCACATGCACTTGTTGCTATTACTGATTCTTCAAAAGAGTGGATTCTTGACTCAGGCACATCACATCACATGGGTTCTATGAAAGAATAGTTTTCTTTGTTGGAGCCTTGTTATGTGCCCTACATTCTCATTGGGATGATTCTGTAGTGGATGTAATTGGGAAGGGTTCAATTGATACTGGCAATGGTACCTTTGAGGATGTCCTTTGCATGCTTGATCTGTCAGCCAACCTTCTCTTTGTCTACCAAATCACTCAAAATGGTAGAAAATTTGAATTCACTCTAGATTTTGTCAACATCCAGAATCTTGAAGATAATGCACTTCTTGCAGTTGGTAAGACCGATCACGAGTCTCGCTTGTATGCTTTCTATCATTTTGTACCTGAGTCACATTCAACTACATTTCTCACCCATTCAAATGTTGTGAGCAACCTATGGCATGAGTGGTTTGGCCATCTCAACTACTGCTATCTTCAACAACTTAGCAAACATAATATGGTCATGGGTCTTCCTCAAATCAATTTTTTAGATGGTGTATGTTTAGGTTGTGCCTTGTGAAAACATCTTAAGGAGAAGTTTGGAAAAGGGAAGGATTAGAAGGCTTCAAAAGACCTTGAATTGGTTCATAGTGACTTGGCAGGTCCTTTTCCATCATTATCTTTCAGTAAGGCTTGTTATTTGCTCACTTTCATTGATGACTATTCCAGATACACATGGGTTTACTTTCTTTGAAACTTGAAGGAAAATTATTTGATAGATTTCAAGAGTTTAAGGCTCATGCTGAGAACCAATCTGGAAAGTGTGTCAAAATTCTCTGCACTAATAATGGTAGAGAATATGTGAACCATCGATTTGAGAAATTTTGTACTCTTGAAGGGATTGATCTTCAACATATTGTTGCCTACACACCACAACAAAATGGTGTAGCTAAGAGGAAAAATAGGTCCCTGAAAGAGATGGTCGGTTGCATGATCCACACTCCCTCCCTTGCATTTGCATATTGCACTGAAGCTATCAACTGTGTTGCTCACATCCAAAATAGAGTTCCACATAAAGCATTAAAGGGCATCACTCCCTTTGAATCTTGGTGTGGAAGGAAACTTTTGGGTCACTTTAGAGTTTTTGGCTCCCCAACATGGGAACATATTCCTTTATAGAAGTGCAAGGCCTTGGAACCTCACAGTCGGCCCTATATCTTTGTTGGTTACCTTGATGGTGTCAAAGAATATCGGCTAATAGATCCTAAAACACACGAGCTCTTCATTGAGTGCAGTTTGCAATTTGAGGAAATCTCTTCAAGCTCCTCCTCTACTCTTCCTTCCTCCATAGTGGTTTTAGAGGATTCTGACATTGAGGATTTTCCTCAAGCTTTCTCTAGTCATCAAGTTGATCATGAGATTTCCTCTTCCTCTTCAGAGAGTTCAGAATCTCCTCCTCGATCCCCTACCATGCCTTGTTGGGCTTGCCAAACACTTGAGTCTACATGCGATTTTGTTGGGGATCCTTCAAATACAAGGACTTGGTCGCAACATCATGAAATTCCACATTCCTACATCGCCACAACTTTAGATCCATAGTCATTTTGTGAAGCCTCTGGTATTGCTGAGTGGGATTCCACAATGGAGGAAGAGTACAACTCTTTAATGCAGAATAAAACATGGGATCTTGTTCCACTTCCTAAGGGAAGAAAACTGGTTCGATTTAAGTGGATCTATCGAACTAAATTTGCAGCAGATGGTTCAATTGACAAGTATAAAGAATAACTTGTGGCCAAAGGTTTCTCTCAAGTACTAGGTATTGACTACACTGAGACATTTGCCCCTATTGCCAAAATGAACTCCATTCACTTGCTACTTGCTATTTCTGCAGCTCATGGTTGGGTTGTATATCAAATGGATGTGAAGAGTGCATTTCTTCAAGGAGATCTACATGAAGAACTTTACATGGAGCAGCTATAAGGATTCATTCAATATTCTTCATTGGTTTGTAAACTAAGGAAGTTTCTCTATGGCCTCAAACAGGCTCTACGAGCTTGGTATGCCAAAATGGACTCCTTCCTTCTGTCCATTGGGTTATCCAAATGCCACTCAGATCTGAATGTCTACATCTTATGACAGGAGGATGCTCTTCTCTTCTTGGCTCTCTATCTTAATGACTTGATTGTCATTGGGAGCACTTCATCCATCTTCTCAACTGTCAAGATTGCTTTACATGACAGATTTTACATAACTGACTTGGGTATCTTGCACTACATTTTTAGGATTGAAATCACTCAATCCTCTTCCAAGATCTCAATTGCATAGCCCAAGTATGCTCTTGATCTTTTGTCACATTTTCATATGGCTGATTGTAAGCCTGCACCAACTCCCTTTTTGTCTAGAGTTAACCTTAAGGCCAAATGTTCCACACCACTAGTTGATGTTGCTTTGTATCGTCAACTTGTTGGTAGCCTCATCTACTTGACTCATACTCGCCCTGACATTTCCTTTGCAGTTGGAATTGTTCCATGCTTCATGATAGAACCACATGAGCTTCATTGGAAAGCTTCCAAACGCATCTTGAACTACATCCTGGAATGCACTCATCGGTATGGGATTCACTATGCAGTAGGTACAAGTTCTAACTTACTTGGCTACATAGATTTTGATTGGGCTAGTGATATTGATGATTGCACGTCCACCTCTGGCTACAGTTTTTACTATGGTTCTAGTACCATTTGTTGGCATAGCAAGAAGCAGCATGCCATTGCTCTTTCTTCAACTAAGGCTCAGTATCAGGGGGCTATCAATGTTGCCACTAAGGCTATTTGGCTTCAAAATATCCTCATTGAACTTGGCATCACCTTTCAAAAGCCATCAGTCATCTATTGTGACAACTAGAGTACCATCCAGATCTCGAAGAACTTGGTCCATCATCAATGCACCAAACAAATCGAGATGCATATGCATTTTCTTCAAGAGTTGGTTTAGGAGCAGGTCATTGATTTACGATATTATCCTATAGAAGATCAAGTTGCAGATATTTTCACCAAACCCTTCACTGAGAGAAAGTATGTTCATCTTCAGTCTCTCTTAGGGGTGAGGTAGATCTCTTCTGGGGGGGTCACTTATACCTTCTTCATTTACCCTCTCATGGGCAGGAGTTTTTTCCCATTGGGTTTTCTCCTTCTTTATCATTGAGAGGTTATTATGTAGATGGGTACTTCATTAGGCCTAGTAGTCGAGACCCATATTTTCATCTTTACATTGTATACTTCTCCCTAAGTTGCACTTAAGGGGGGTGTTAGTGTGAAAGGGGCACTTTATCTAACTAGTTCATTCTTAGCTAGTTCTCCACTAAAGTCCTCCTCACACTAGCTTAACTTTACATAGGGATAAGGTGGTTGAGCCTTTAATGACATCAGTTAGGATGCCAAGACTTGTCATAATATGGTTGCATAATATATTTTTCCCCTTGGCCTATATAACCAAGTAATTTCCTTTTTAATTCTCAATTCTCAAGTTGAATATAGCTTTTCATTCTTGAGAGGAATACAGTTTATTCCTCCTCATATTTCTGGTTTTACTTTCCTTCAGTCATTATATTCTTGCTAGGCTAGTCAGTAAATCTCACACTAATTTTTGAAGTCCAAGCACATATTGAAAAATAGAAATGTAAGCGTGCTCCCCCCCTGAACTTTTTGAAAACTAATTGAAAATCAAGCTTATTTTCTTCAATATGTGTACAATGGATTATAGTTTCTAAATACATTATTGTTTCAAAATTTGATGACTGAGTAAAAAACTATACCCAAAATACCACAAGTTGGTTTTTGAAAAAAAAAACACACTAACAAAAGAAATTAAAGATGAACACCTTAACATAATCAAAATGTGAAAAAAATCATATAGTTAGATAGCTAAGAGAGATCTTAATGTCATCATGGTATTTTTATAAATTTGAATTGAAACATGTACAAAACCTAATGGAGAACACAATAAAAAATATGTGATTTTTTTTACCTTTTAAAAAAAACACATCTTTGACATGAAATGATCATCCAACCCTTTGGGTTGGATTCCCAAGGAAAATCTAACTCAAAGGGTTGGTATTTCCCAATGAAAATCATTTGGGGAGAACAAAATTTGGTTCTAGCCAAATGAAAATGTTTGTTTTGAATGCTAGAGCCAAATGAGAGAGAGAGGGAGAGGAGAGATAGAAATAAGGGGGAGGGAGGGAAGGAGAGGGAGAGAGAAGAGAGAGTGGTTGGGAGTGATGGAGGGAGAGGTAGGTAGAGAGAGGGAGAGGGGAGATAGAGGTAGAGAGGTAGGTAGAGAGAGTGGTAGTGAAGGAGAGATAGAGGGAGAGGTAGGGATGTAGAGATGGAGGGAGAGGTAGTGATGGAGAGAGGTGAGAGAGATAGAGAGAAATGGAGAGAGGTAGGTAGAGAGAGGTAGAGAGGATATATAGAGAAGTAGAGAGGGAAGGAGAGATGGAGGGATAGGTATTTAGAGAGAGAGAGGAGATACAAGAACTAGAGAGGGAGGGAGAGGTAGTGAGAGAGAGGTGAGATAGAGAGAGAGGAGGTTGGGTGGGAGAGAGAGGGGAGGGAGGGAGAGGTAAAGATGGATAGGTGAAATAAATATAAGTATCTAGAGTGGTGAGATAGAGAGAAGTAAAGAGGGAAGGTGAGAACAAAAAAGAGAGAGGGGGGAGAGATGAAGGGAGAGGTGGAGAGGGATAGGTGAGATAGAGAGAAGTAGAGAGAGATAGAGAGAGAGTGGTAGGGAGTGATGGAGAGAGAGGTAGGTAAAGGGAGGGAGAGGAGAGATAATGAGTAGAGAGGGAGAGAGAGAGAGGGAGGGAGAGGGAGAGAGAGAGGTGAGATAGATGGGTAGGTAGAGAGAGGGAGAGGAGAGATAGAAAGAGGGGATATATATATGGGTATGTGCAGGATCATGATGGGCCAAAAAGTGGCGATATGATGGGTATGTGTAGGGTATATGGTTGACAAATTTTTTTAACCCAAAATTGATAAAATGAATTTTTTTTTAAAGGAGATTCTTAGCTTTTCATCAATATAAATTATGCTTTACTTTGAATTTAATAAATAATTATTATTCATTTTATATTTGAATTACGCTCTAAAGTCCTAATTGATAGGTTGATTGAAAAAAATATATAGCTTTAAAATGGTATCACATTTTTTGAATCTAAAATATGCGTCACATTCTATGATTCGTATACCATAGGATTAAAAAAAAAATTGAATTTCATGAATTTTTGACCAAGTTAAGGTGGTCAGACATACAATTTTTTTATATTTTATAAAAGTTGTAATAAAAAATTCATAATTAATTATTTACTTGGAAAAATTTTATAAAAAAATATGCATCACATCAGGACATGATTCCTCTACTTATATCTAAAATCTTATAAAAAATTATGATCATTAAATATTGTGGCTAGGGTGGTCAGACAAACACCTACTTCTTATTTTTTCCTTGAAATTTAAGTACTACTGCATTGAAATTTAAAATTTCCTTAGTGGACAACCCATACACATGGAATAAAATATTCAATAATAAGATGGCCTTCACATGGGTGCCTAACCCACAACCAATCAAATTGATTCAAACCTGAGTGCTCCATAAGTCTTTAATAACTTTGACGGCTACATGCAAGCTCATGTACCACCATAAAAACTTGGGTTCCCAACCATGCAAGAGCATGTAAAGTATGAAAATAGCATGCAAGGACATGCATAATTAAGTGGTCCCAACTCAAAAAGTTATATTCCTAGGAAGAATATTCTTTCAAAATACCTTGCAACCACCACCATGAAGGGTCCACCTCTTTGAATGGAATTACAATTTTTCATAGGAAAATAAATAATAAATATTTTGTCCCTCATGTCCTCAAGAACACTTACCAAAGAATGTGGAGACACATAAATCAACTTAGGATAGCAATTTTAATGTCACGTATCCTAACATTCTCCCACTTGACATTATACATTGCAATTATATCCATGAGATATAAATATTAAATTTATAGTAATCAAGGCCCATGGATTTCTTGCACCAAGAGAACTTATATGTGGTCAAATTGGCTTCGTTAGAGAATCTACAACATTATCCAAAGTGTTAACCTTCTCAATCAAAACCTTACCATTCTCTACAATTTCTCGTACAAAGTGATACTAAACATCAACATGTTTAGTACGAGCATGATACATAGGATTTTTAGCTAAACATATGGCACTCAAATTACATCCAATCCTCATTGTCTTATAATAAAAACCAATTCCATTACCAAGTCTCTATAACCAAACTACCTCCTTAGAAGAATGTTTAGTTTCCATATACTCTACTTTGGTGGTGGATAATGCAACTATAGGCTACCTCTTACTCATCCAACTCACTGCACCTCCAAACAAAGTAAAAACATAGCCACTAGTGGACATTTGGCTATCCAAGTCACCTACCCAATCTGCATCAACAAAACCCTCTATGTCCAATGAATTATCAACATCATCAATACCATGATAAACCAAATAGTAATTAGAAGTACCACACAAATATCTAAACACTGTCTTAACAAAATTCCAGTGCTCTCTACCAGGGTTAGAAATAAACTTGCTCAAAACTCCCATTGCCTGGGCTATATCTAGTCTAGTGCAAACCACTACATACATTAAACTAATGATGACACTAGCATAAGGAACATTAGACATATCTTCAACATCATCATCAAAATTAGGACACATGTCTAAACTCAACTTAGTACCAACTGGAAATGGAATATTTACTGGTTTATAGTCATGCATATTAAACCTCTAGAAAATAGTATCAACATACTTTCTCTGACTTATCCAAAGATTTATGTGAACTTGATCCCTACTGATCTCCATAACAAGAATACATTTTGCAGCCCCCAAATCCTTCATATCAAATGTGCCAAAAAGCTGAATCTTAAGCTCCTTAATCATCACCTTGTTGTTACCCATAAACATGTCATCAACATACAATACAACATTGATTAGAATCTGATCATCAATAACCTTAATGCAAACAAAATGATCCTCCTCACTTCTAACAAGACCCAACTTCAATGCAAAGGCCCATCAAACTTCTGGTACCACATCTTAGGTGATTGTTTCAAACCATATAACGATCTCTTTAACTTGCAAACCAAGTGTTCTTTTCCTTTCACAACAAAACTGTTAGGCTATCACATATAAATTTCTTCCTTAAGATCCTAATGCAAGAAAGCAGTTTTAACATCCATTTGCTCCATTTCAAAATCATAAGCAACAACAATAGATAATAGGAATCTAATAGATGTTAACTTAGCAACAAGAGAGAAAATTTCACCAAAATCAACTCCTCTCTGGGAGTAACCCTTGGCTACTAATTTGGCCTTGTACTACTCTAACTGACCATCTACTCCAAATTTCTTTTTAAATACCCACTTGCATCCAATGGGCTTCCTTCCTTTGGAAAAAATCACAAGATCCCAAGTATCATAATTATCCAGAGCCATCATCTCCCCCTACATGACCTACATCCAAGACTCACTTTCTTCTAAAAAAAGAGCATCCTTGTAGGATCTAGGTTCATCATCAGTACTCAACAAATAAAATACACAAAAAAAATTAGGTGGGCTATACATGTCAACTGGATTCCATTTCCTTTTGTATCTTCTGAAGGTAGGAGTAAGGGGCTCTTGCTGCTCTTTTTCTTCTTCATGCTCATCTTGCACATCATCCGAATTTTTTGAACTCTCTAAGCCCTTTTCTTCTTCTCCATCCTCAAATCCACCTGGTTGTTTTTCCACATGTGCATCTTCTTACTTATAAATCTTTGTCTTGAAGTGCATAGTTTTTATTTTATCTTTCTCCTTTGGTTGTTCTTCACCTGAGTAAGCTCTACATTCCCTAAAAAATTGCATCTCTAGAGAAAACCATTTTATGGGTTAGTTGATTTCAAAGCTTATAACCTTTTACATTCTCATCATAACCAACAAAGATGGCTTTTGGATCCATATTAGAATGCTTCCCTTGAGGAACATGAACAAAATATTCACAACCAAAGACCTTTAAATGTGAAACAAAAGTCTTTCTACCTATCCACACCTCATAAGGAGTTTTATCAAAAAGAGCTAAACAAGGAGATCTATTAACCAAACAACATGCAATACTTACAGCTTCTACCCAGAAGAATCTATCAAGCTTAGCACCACTCAATGTGATCCTAGCTATTTCCATCAAGGTTCAGTTCATTCTTTTTTCTACCCCATTTTATTGAGGTTTATAAGGGTTAGTATTTTTCTGAACAATACCAGCATGCTTATAAAATTGATCAAATTCCCTTGAACAATATTCAACCCCATTATAAGATCTCAACAATGTTATATTATAATTTGTTTGCTTCTCAACTAAGGCTTTAAATTCCTTAAACTTGGTGAAAACTTCAGATATTGCACGTGCATAAAATAAATCAAGGTGTATCTTGATACATCGCCAATGAAAGTAACATAATAACAAGATTTTCCAAAAGAGTCAACATCCATTGGTCCAAACACATCCGAATGAGTGATCTCTAATAATCTCTTAGCTTTATTAGTCCGATTAGGAAATGATGATCTATTCTATTTACCAAACACATAGTGTTCACAAAAATCATTTTTACCAATAGAATAATTAGAAAGGCCATCAACCAATTTTTTATTCAAAATAGTCCTAAGACCTTTTTCACTTATCTGACATAATCTATGGTGCCACAACATACATGCATTTTTAGTGCTAGTTACATTGGTAGAATTACAAAGAGTGGAGGCATTAAGCATAAATAAAGTCCCTATTCAAGATCCTTTAGTAATCACCAAACACCCTCTTACTAACCTGCAACCGGACTTGTGAAATGTCACATGCATTCTAGAAGCATTCAACTTGGATACTGAAATTATATTTATCGCAAGTCCTAGAATATGCAAAACATAATCAAGGGTTTTAACCCTCCCATCATTGAAACACAACTTTACCTTTCCCTTACCAACAATCTTCTTCATGTTGTCATCACTAAGGAAAAAATCTCCCCCATCATAGGCTGAATATGAAGTAAACCACCCCTTGTGAGGAGTCATATGGTAGGAGGCAACTGAATCAATAAGTCAAGCATCATTACTAATAGTTTTAGTAGAAATAAACAAAGCATCAGAATCACCATCTTTAGAGGACTTTTATGTGGAAGCATTTGAACTCTTTTTCTTGTTCCTACACTCCTTTCTCATATGCCCTCTTTTACCACAATTCCAACACTTTACTCTGCTCTTCCCAAGGGTTTTAGAATGTCCTTTAGACTTGTCTCTCTTCTTGTCCCCTTTAGGCTCTCCCTTTTCTTTAGACCTTCCTCGCACATGCAAGGTATCTTGGGAGCTTGTATTCATGGACTTTCTCATCTCTTCTAAAAGAAGTATTGCAATGAGACTATCCATATTCAGTTTTGTACCACCACCACTTATGGAAACAACTAGATTTTCCCAAGATTTGGGTAAAGAGAAAAGCAACAAAATACATTTATATTCTTCTTCTAACTTAACATCTACTAATGCAATCTAACTTAAAACCATGTATTAAAAGTATTTAAATGTTCTTCAATAGAATCACCATCCTTCATTTTCAAAGAATACAAATGTCTTTCGAGTTACAACTTATTAGTTAAAATTTTAGTTTGACAAATATCACCTATCCTCTTCCACAAATTGTATGTGATAGCTTCTTCTAAAGCATTCAAGAGGATGAAATATACAAGACACAACTGAATGGTTCCTCATGCCTTCTTATCCATTTTCTTCCAATCTTCATAAGACATTTTCTCTAGTTTTTTTTGGTTCAAAACTGCTAGCCACTAATCTTTTTCTTCAAGGATATCCTCAATCTTCAACCTCCACATCCCATAGCCAATGCCATTGAATTTACCAATATCCAGATGAGAAGTAAAGGCCATGGTTTTCAATCTTCTTCACAAATCTACAAAACCCACAATATACAAGCTCCCATTGCAACACAAAAACCTTCAACACTCAAAAGAAAGGTGTCCCTCTCTTAACACAAATGTTAGCTTTGATACCAAATGTTGGAAATCAAGGTATAACTTGCAATAATATGGACTTAAATATGTGGTTACAAATATGAAATTATATGTTCCAAATAACCATAACAAGATTAAGTGATTGACAATTGCAATAATGCAATAAAAATATACAATGTACCACAAGTCATCAACACAAGTGACACAAGATATACATGGACAAATCATTGCGGGAAAAACACTCCACACCCAAAAAAATCCAATGTTTGTATTAATATTCAAGGAAGTACATCAATGGGTATGTGCAGGATCATGATGGGCAAAAAAGTGGCAATATGATGGGTATGGGGCTGACGACTTTTTTTTAACCCAAAATTAATGAAAAAAAAAGGGTTTTTAAAGGAGATTCTCAACTTCCCATCAATATAAATTATGCTGTAATTTGAATTTAATAAGTAATTATTATTATTTTTCTATTCAATTACAACTAAAGTCCTAATTGATAGGTTGATTAAAAAATATCTATAGCTTTTAGAGTATCACATTTTTGAATCCAAAAATGTGTCACATTCTATGCTTCACATACTATAGGATTAAAAAAAAAATTGAATTTCACTAATTTTTGACCAAGTTAAGGTGGACATACGAGTTTTTATATTTTTTAAAAAATTTAATAAAAATTCATAATTAATTATTTTCTCTTAAAAAAATTTAAAAAAATATGCATCACATCGGGACATGTGTCTTCTACTTATATCTAAAATCTTATAAAAAAATATTATCATTTTACTATGGTTAGGGTGGTTAGACATACCCTACTTCTTATTTTTTCCCTGAAATTTAAGTACTACTGCATTGAGATTTCAAATTTTCACCAAATAGATTTTTTTTTTAATACAAACCTAGTAGTTTAGAAACTACATTTAATTTGCTATAGATTCTATTTATACATATTTTTGAAATAATATAGATAACTTATTCAAATTTTCACATCAAGTTGCCTAACTCTGATTTTTTTGAATTTTTTGCCACTTAAGGGCCTATTTTTCCATGATGATCCTGCACATACCCCAATACAACAATCCTCTCTACAATCTGACAACATTTTTTTGTTCTGAAAACTTGCAAAGAACTCATACTAAACCACCATCCCAAGGCTCCAATACATATAAGTTTGTGGGAGAGAATACTATTAAAAATCACAACTGAAACTAGATTACAATAAAGATGCAAACCATAACTCAAGAATTACATGGAGAAACCCTTGCAGGAAAAAAATTCACACCCAAAGAGATCCAAGGCTTGTATTAATCCTTCAACTGAGTTACATCAATAGAACTTCTCTCTTTGAATCATTGCAACACTTCATGGCTTCAACAACTTACAACTTAACTTGTTTTCTCTTCAACTCAAGAACTAAATATATAGGCATGAGAGAAAACACAAATCAATAATGGTTTCCAAAACCATTTAGTCATAAATCACAAAGAAAAGAAACTTTCTCTTCCAACTTGTGATTTTATCCATTTTTTAGTAATGTGCACATTCAACTAAAAAATCTGTTTTATATTTTTTTAAACTCACATTTATCTTTCCCATATTTTCATTCTCTTTCAAATTTGACAGCTAAAACACTTTGCAATTTTTCATAGTTGCATTTAGAAACTTTTGTGACAACTAAAAGATAATTACAAATTGCCAATAAAAAAATTAAAAAAACAAAGTAGGGTTGAGACACTTTCTCAAAATTCTCCCACTTGTTGAACACCTTACAAAAAGTATAAAGGGAAACTGAATAAATCAAGCTTTAGAAGAAGTGTTCATTTGCAAATCTGCACAATCACAATTTTTGATTAACCGTGTAAAAACTCTAAAACCATTGTGTTTATGAACACATGCAAATCCATATCCACTTATCATCTAGAAGACCCACAAGTCTGTAAAACACCTGAATAGTTAAGCGAAAATAATGGAATATCATGAATATGCATTACTATAGATTTTTAACAAAAAATCCACAAAACCCTTAGATCCAACCAACATGAAACTAAGACATGCAAGTAAAACCAGCCAAAGGAAGAAGAGGCCCAAGAACTCCAAGCCCATTAGTAGGAAAACTCCACAACTACCTCATGTACAAGCATACAAAGAAGCTAGGCTATTCCAAAAGCTTACAAATCATCTAATGATCAACTCCATAGCCTCATTGCATTTGAGGTTAATGAAACAGTGTCTTCCAATTCCAAGGACTAAATCCAAGCACCCAACATAAGCACATCAAACCACAATCATAATAACATAAGTTTCTTCATATGACTAGGGAGCCAAACAAAGGTACCCAACATGAAAACTTTGCTACACATGACCACAAAATGTTAGAAAACCACCATGCATAAGGACTATAAAATTCTATCAAATAGGAGCTCCAGATCAATAACATATCAAATGTAACCACATGATCAACTCCATAAAACTTTATCTTTAACTTCCAAAGCTCATACCTAGTACCGTTGAACTTTTCAATGTCCGACCGAGATGAGCTAGCCATGATCTCTTATCATGTTGAATCTAAAATTGTAAGAAAAAATAACACACTACTACCACAAAAAAAAACCCAATCAAACACTCCAAGAAAGGCATCCCCTTCTCTAATCAAACCAACTTGGCTCTGATACCAAATGTTGAAAAATAGGATAAATTGCTACAGTGAAAATATGTAGATAAATTCATGCATCTAAATTAATAGAGTAATAAATCACAACTGAAACTAGATTACAATAAAGATGAAAATGATAACTCAAGAATTACATGGAGAAACTCTTACAGAAGAAACCTCCACACCCAAAGAGATCCAGGATTTGTATTAATCCTTCAAATGAGTTACATCAATACAACTTCTCTCTCTAAATCATTGCAACACATCATAGCTTCAACAACTTACAACTTAACTTGTTTTCTCTCCAAATCAAGCACTAAATATATAAGCATGAAAGAAAACACAAATCAAGAATGGTTTCCAAAACCATTTAGTCGTAAATCACAAGGAAAATAAACTTTCTCTTTCAACTTGTGATTTTATCCTTTTTTAAGTGATGTGCACATTCAACTAAAAAATTGGTTTGATCTTTTTGTGAACTCACATTTATCTTCCCCTTTTTTCACGCCCTTTCTAATTTGACAGTTAAAAAACTTTGCAAGTTGTCATAGTTTCATTTAAAAACTTTCATGACAACTAAAAGATAATCACATGGGATCCTAACCCACAACCAATCAAATTGAGTCAAACCCGAGTGCTCCATATGTCTTCGATGACTCCGATGACTACATGCAAGCTCATGCATCACCATGCAAACTTGGGCACCCAAGCATGCAAGAGCTTGCAAAAATTGCAAACAACATGTGCACGGACATGCACACTTAAGTGGTCCCAACCCAAAAATTTGGACACCTAGGAAGAATATTCTCCTAGAATGCCTTGTATGCGCTACCATGAAGGGTCCACCTCTTTGAATGCAATCATAATTTATCATAGGAAAATAAATAATAAATATTTTTCTCTCATGTCCTTAAGAGCACTTTCCAAAGAACATGGAGACACATAAATTAGTTCTTAGGATAACAATTTTAATGTCACCTATCCTAATAGTTCTTCTATAGCTTTTTCTTGTTGAGGAATAGAGAAATTATTTGTTTGTAGATATCTTGAATGGAAGGTGTCTTTGTTCATTGTTTGATCTTGTGGCGCATGTTTTTCACAATTCTAACAACCACTAGGAACAACATAAAAACATAAATCCTATGGATCTTAGTGCAAGCTCATAAATTGCACTAGAAGTGGCTCACCTAAAAGTGCTTCTTGACCACCAAGGTAATGTCCCTTATGTTGTGTCTAGAGTTTCCTTGTCTCCCTCCTCCCCCCAATGCCACTTGCCTTCTCGTGGGAACTAGCAAGCATAAAGCCTTTCTACTCATGGAAACCATGTTATTTTCTCATAGGCTTCTCCTTCAATTGGTAAAGGATATCATGGACAATGGGGTTGGTCATAGCCTACTTGTTAATGCTCCACCACTCCACTACCCATAGGGGGAACTTCTTGGTGGCCTTCTAATGGAGCTTATACTTGGTTTGATTCCAACAAATTCCTTAGCTAGCTCTTGCAATTTTACTCACCTATGAGGAAGAAGATAAAGATAAAGATAAAGATAAAAAAAAAGATGATAAGGATTAGGACCCTCCTATGGATGCTCTAGACCCCACTAATGTATGGGATAAACTGAGTGAACAAGACCCACCTCCTCCCCCTTCTACTACTACTATTGTCACCTAGCAACTTATTTTTTTATGTTTTATGATCTAGGAAATGACCCTATTTGGATTTTAGGGGTGTGATTTTATATCCACCCTCTTTTTTTTGTGAATGGGTAATATTATTTTATATAAATGATGAAGTAAACACTTATTCATAAAAGAATCTAAGCCTAAATAGGGGGTTTCTAAATAATCTCTAGAGCCAAAATTAACTTCTCCTAGACAAAATCCTACTTCTCTATAATATATTCAACCTTGGAGAAATACTATCGCTAAATATTTCCTTGTTAGGGAAAGCGTACATGAGTTAAATTCCTTTTGGACCATATTTTCACTTGCAAGGGTTAGGGTGGAGCTAGGAGCTTCATTGGCCCTTTTTCTACATATCTCCTTATTCTTATTATTCCTCAAGCAATGTTAAGATAGGTGACCATTTTTGACAAATTTTGTAGAAAAAGACATGTTTTTAAACTTAATCAACTAAAACTAATTTTTCTATTAAAAATATAGGACCACAAGAATAAGGATTTTCCTTCTTAATTTCCATATTTACGCATAATCTAGCAAAACAAGAATTTTTCTCAATCCAGTCACCCTATTAATGGCTAAAAGGTGGCCAAAATGTTTGGCTATCCCCTCCATGGCTTCTTCTTCCTAGTATTAAAGTGGGAGGCCAAGGATCCTAGCCCAACTAGTGGCCATATTTAAGCACTCTTGAATAGGATTGAAACCTACTTCCAATTGCACAACCTCTAAACAAGATTTTCCAAGGAACTAAGGGTCCTCAATATTTTTTGAACATAGTCATCCTTCAAAGTGAAAGAAAAGGGAAAAAACCCTTTACCATAAGAAAAATTTCTAGATGGCCCTTCAATTTCCATCTATGCCTAGCCTATAGGAGATGAAAATTAGCTCACACTCTAGGATCACTTGCAAAAAAAATGACAACCTTGCACAAGAGAGTATGACAAGATAATAGCTTGCTTGATATGATATGAAAAAAATGTACAAGAGCCTTGCTTATATAGACAAGATGAAAGATAAGATTAAACAAGATTATGACATGTGTCTTAATCCTATAACGTGAGACTAACCCAACTAATATTAAATGACCTAGGAACCAAGGATTAAATGTCAAAAACATAAGATCTAAGTGACAACTAAGACTTCTAGAAGGATTCCTAGGACCTAAGTAAGTTTAAAATGTAAATAGGCCCTATGAGTGAACTACATAGGTAAAATACCTATTTACATCAACATAGCCCAAATTTTGACAACATCAATATTAGGCTAGGAACTAAAAGGTCTTCCAACTATTGCATTTTCAAATCTAGAAGATCTTTGCACAACCATATGTGGCACATGTATCGAGATGTTATCCTTCTTACTAGCCATATCATTAGGACAAGAAATTGAGGTTTGAGTGATGTCCTTACCTTTAAAAACTCCAACCCAATACTTCTTACACTCTTTGCAAAAAGAAAATAGAACATACAAAATACAAATTGTAGAAAAATAGAAACAACTCCTAACAACTCAAACATCTTAATGAAACAAAACCTCTTTTATAATAAAAAAAAAGATGAATCACATAGATCCTAACCCTATTACTATTACAATCCTTTTCCTATGAATTCACAAAGCATCCTGACCATTAAACCCAACCAAAACAACCCCTCTATACCTTTTGCCCGCTCTCACACCATTTCACCGTATATATAATACATATCAAAATAAATAATTATATGGATGAATAAAGTTGGGGTAGAAAGCAAATTAAAATTATTCGATCGACGAAGATAAATTAAAAAGAAAATGATTTGATAGAATCCTACTCGATCAATGCCACGTCGCTGAACACTCCGAATCAATATTAAACCTTAACTGGACCGAAACTGTTCGATTCCCATGGAATAATCCTGTATGGGGCAATCATTATCAACAATAGCTGGGGGCACTTATGAACTGACAATGACATGATAGTGATGGGTCAATAAGATGTCGGGAGCATCGTAGACATGTTCATGGTGGCAACGACAGTGATGATAAGCCTCTGCTCATTGTGACCTTTTATCTCATGAAAATACTCTCGGCTTCTTACAGGGGTTGGAGGATGTCATGGAAGTGTGTCGTCCAGAGCTCAGAGATCAATGTTGCAAACTGATAATACTTTCAACACAGTGAATCACAAAAATGGCAAATAGTGAATCCGCTCGACTGTAAATATTAGTTTTTTCTGAATGCTCTGTTTTATGTGATGGTAAGTCTTAAGTAGTCTGTACGTTGTAATTTCAATGTTTGTTGAAATAAAACTAGTAAGAATTACTTATATTCCTATGTGCGTGCAGGGTAGAGTTGTTAAGGTCGTTTAAGTCCAAAAGAGAAGGTTTGCAAGGTCGAGGTTTTGGGATTTTAATTATCTCTACCGCAACAAGCTCTTAATGTTTTGCATGCTCTTGCTTGGCTGGTGTGAATTTCTAAATGTTTGCTCTGGTCTCTCGCAAACTTCTCTGTTTCCTGGATTTTGTTTTTGCATATTTCAGTACTATTTAAGAATTTAAAAAAAAAAATCATAGAGCAGACGAGATGTTTACAACAAGCCACTCTTATTTATGGTAATTAAGACGGTAACTTCTGAAGCGACAGAAGCAGCTAAGACACACTCATAGATTGTACACTCATATAGATTTTACACACATATAGATTGAGCAGCCATTGAAGCTAAATACATAGCTCCATATCCTTTCCACCGGATCAAGTCTTAAGCAACAGAACGGATGTTGGAATCCATCGATGGGAAATTGGTGAAGATCTGGGTGATTGCCTTACGAGCATGCTGAGGCCATAAATTCCTCATCACAGTAATGTCGTTTCCATCAGGAGACCCTCCTGCATAATCAGTGATGGATCTCATCGCTATGAACGGCATGTTCTCGCTCTCGCACACCTGCACAATTGCATGTTTACTCACAACCACGTGTATTGTAATAAACGTAACGGAAACACTATCTTATCCACATTGATATCCTACCATTGCAATTGCGGCACTTGAGGTGTCGATGGAGACAACATTCAGCTGGTTGCGGAGAAAGTCTCTGTATGCTTCGTTATTCACATAAAAGTTGGAACTGCTGCCCTTCTCAACCCTTTTTATCCTTGGCTGCTCTTGCAGACATGCAGAGGCTTTTTCCTTTGACAGGCACTTATCCAGATCCACTTTCTGTAATAGTCAAATCAATATAACATTAAATGTTATCAATTAATTGAAATCAAAATGAATACTCACAATTATCCACAAAGCATAAAAAAATTGAAAGCAAAATTTAGTGGTAAACACATGTAAGCTGATGGCAATACCTCCAACTGTTGTGCAGTGGTATAGAGAGCATTGTCCACATTCAACCAAAACTGGGGCTTTCCCTCTTCAACCTTTCCTCTCATTGAAAAGATCTCTTCTCGCTGGGGATACACACTCTGAAGCTCATTTGGAACTTGGCTTTTTGATTTTCTAACGTTATAATCGGAAAATGTGAGATTCGCAATCTCACGATCGAATCTCCCATCATCACCTCCAAATTTCTGTGTTTATCCCATACCCAAAATCAGTTTAAAACTAGTTATCCCATCTACAAGATTTTAAGAGGGAAAAAAGAAGATGAGTGAAGAAAGACGAGGGTTTCACCTCCCAGTAGAAAAGGCCAGTGTGTGCAAATTGACGGGGAATCGCCACGTCACCGATGTTGAGTTTACCAGGGTTGGCGCTGGACCCTCTTCCGTACTGTACTACTGCCTTCACACGAAACAGAGTGACCATCAACTGTGTCGTCTGTGCTGCATTCACCTGTGCCAACACATTTTTCATTTTTTTTAATTACTTATTTAGATATAAAAATTTACATAAAACATGGTAATTCCAGGTCTCTAATTAAATAATTTAATTGTTAAATAATTAATGACAATTTAACATTTCATTTATGTTTAAAATAATAAAACATAATTTCTTTTTTTTTAATAGAAAATAAATTTTAATTGTAAAACAGTTTTAAAATAATAAACCGTGACTCTGAAAGTTAATTTGAAAAGTTGCATTTTTTTAAGTAAAAAGTTTATCTAGATTCTAAATAAATTATACAAAATTTAAATTATTATTTGAATTTATTTATTTTTCAATTTGTTATAAAATAAATCTAACACAGCTAATTTTAACTTAAATAAAATGTTAAAATTCCACCTAAATAAATTATAAAAAATTAAAGTGTTATATAATTTTTAATTTTCTTTAAGAAATTAACCTCAAAACAACAGTTTGAATTTTGACACTACTAATTTCTACCTAAAGAAGTCTACCTGAAGAAAATGTAAATTTACTCATTTTTAATTTTGATTAAAATAAAATAAAGATAATAAACCTAAGAAATTTTTAGAGATATATTATCTTAGTTCTATTTCTAACTTAGATTCTTTTCCTTTAATATTAAATCTTAGAATAATCAATATAATTTTTTTCTAAATTTCTTAAAAATCTCAGATTTTTTTTCAAGTCCTCTCTACAATCTTTCTCTTCCCTCTTTCTAATAATAAATCACTGAATACGAAAATCATTAAAACATACCCAACAAATCAGAAACATTTTCTCTTAATTTCTCTTAACTACTACTTTTTATAATAATGCTAACACTATAACTACTATACCATTCCCCTTCCGCACATCACCACAAGACTCCTACGCTCTCCAATATCTCCCACATGAAACCTCCGCGCTGCAACACAATGCACAACATCAACCATTAATCTATATTATCTTACCATTTACACTTGGGAAGATGAGAAACAAAATCCTAGAGGAAAATCAAATCTAAATTTTAACAAGGGGAGAGAAGAAGTCAAATGGGTTTGCAACAACCAGAGATATCTACGGTGGGTAATTCTCTGTCTGGACGGAACGTTCCAGAGCGCTCGTCCAGAACAACATCAAGTTCAGCTCTGGTCGAAACGACCAGGCCATAAAGCTCTCCCTTTTTATTCACACGCTCGATCTTTTCAGCAATTTCCCGAGGTATTTCAGCAACGGAGAGTAATGGAAGGGCAATCATTAACAAGAAGAAGAGAAGAAAAGGAGATGAAATCTTGTAGAAAGCCATGGCAGAATTGAAGAGTAGAGAGCTACTGCGATGCACACTTACTAAGCTGGTTGGTAATGCCAACCATTTCATTCCTATTTATAGGGAAGAATACCCTCGATTTTCCACATCCAAAAATCTCTTAGAGAGTTGATTAGTATAGTTTATCAAATGCACCTTATCTTAAGCAAGTGGGACATGTGAATAAAAGAAAAGAAAGGGACACTTGTGGCATTCTCGACAAAACTATGTTCCGTGATGTATACTGGTGTACCACAAGCACATTGATTATAGTGACGTTAATCGTTGTTGGCCATCTCTTTTTTCTTATTTTACCTCAAACTCAAACAATACACAGTTAAACAAAGTGAGCATCTTCATAATGGAATGCGTCAAATCTATTAAATGCAATCAATTCCATTGAAGATGATTGACACATAAGTGCGAAGGACTCGAGAACGTGATAAAAAAGACGTGTCATGCTTTTTAAAGGAAAACCATCATGGCCTTTCGAGACGATGGATAAGATTTGTTTACTTTTCATTAAGAAAGAAATTTAAGTAGATTTTCGGTATTTGATTTAACCCTTGAAAATAACGCATTTGGGGTAAATAATGATCAGAGTAGGAAAAACAAGTGAATGTGGATAAGGATAAGCAGAAGGATGGTGACATATAGGGCTCTCAAGCGCCCACGCAAACCCTATGCTGCAGTATTTGTACTGCACTACCAACGTTTCTGAGGACGACCACCTAAACAAGATCAGGTGCTATTCCCAAACAAAAGATTCTCAGTATGTTTTTTCTTTTTCTTTTTTTTTTTTAATATTGAACAAAGCAGATTACAAATAATAAGAGCTATCAGCAGGTAGATGAAAAGAATGTACATGACAAATCAACATAAAAAACATAACAGTCAGAAGGCTGAGAGATCATTACATATATTAAACAATTTTACATTGCCAAACATTATTGAAAGAACTGACGAATACACAGTAATAACAAATAACTGTTAAATATAAAGAATTTAACATTTTATTGGAATTAATTTATTGATGAAAGCATAGAAGAATATGCAGTTTATATATAGATAAACAATAACAGCAAATAACTGTTTATATATATATATATATATAATCTATTTTATTTTGTTGAAAAAAATTTAAGATTGTTTTTATTATTAAAATTATTTTATTATATGATTTGTGAGAAAGAGATGATATTTATGATTTGTTGATTTTCAATTTTAAAAAATAATTAGTAAATATAATTTAAAAGTTTAATATATTATATGATCCAATATAATTTGAGTATATGTACTAATATTATGAAGAAAAGGAGGTCATTGTATCCAAGAATTACATATTATGAATTCTTATTAGGTTAATAATCTGGAGCCTTCATCTTGTATAGTTAAGGTGAAAAAAACACCTTATCTTTTGGTCTTAGTGCTACTCTACATATATCTTGATTCTGTCTTGAGCAGATGCAAACTACTCTTAGAGATCACAGTAATGAAAAATGATCTCTACAATGGAATGGTTTTCCTAGTGAATAGTGCAACTCTGATCATTATTATGCAACTCTGATCATTATTTATCCCAAATACCTTATTTTCAAAGGTGAAATCAAATACCAAAATATCTTCTTCTGGTACACTACTATCTTTCATATTGAAAAGCAAACAAATCTTATCCCCAGCCAATGGGCACGATGTGTTTTTTTAAACCCAGATGCTTTTCTAAAACACTGGAGATGATGCAGAACATCCCTTCTATAAAAGGATGACACGTTTTGTTTTGCAGGTTCTCAGGTCCTTTCAAGTGATGTGTCAATGGTCTTCAATGGAATTCGTTACATTCATTTAATACTTATTACTTACATTTAATAGATTTGACACATTCCATTGTTCTCATAGCCGTAAGAAAGTTATGTACATCATATAGTTTTGTGGTAAGACTGAAATATTTACAGAAATGATAAAAATAATAAAGATTTGTTTAAATGTATTTATCTTTAGTTAAATTTGAATGTGTTGGGTAACTATGGAAGCACAATTTTTTTTAAAGAGTAATTGTTAAAATGATATAAATTAATTATTTGTGTTTGTTTTTTCTAAATTCTATTTGAATTATATTTTGGTGTTTCAAGTTTTTAGTTGATTCTATCATCATTTTGTTTTCCATAATTCTACTGTCATGTTATTTTATTGAACTAGTAAATATTTAAATCTAAAAACATCTATATGCATGCTAGGTTGTTCTTTAGTGAAATATAAGACATCTATGAAACAAAAACTTTTAATAAACACTTTATTATATTTGGATATAATTCATTTCTCTAACAAAAATTAATTAAAACTAAAATAAAATTTTAAGAAAAAATTCAACTTATTTGATATATATAATTTAAGATAAGAATTAATATAGATATCTTCAATACAATAATTTAAAGAATATTCTAAAGATATCGTGTGTACATACATGTGATTTTAAAATGGAAAAAATGAAAAATTTATGAATTAATTATTATGAATTTGAATGATAGCATTGCCACTATTCATATTTATGAATAGATAACAATGAATTTCAAAAATGAAATTATTAATGTGAATTGAAATTATGGTATGTCAAGTTTATAAATTATAGTAATGATAAATTTAATCATAGGATTCAATTTTTATGATTTGAGTTAAAGTAAGATGATTTACTTTATTTCGCGATATGGAAAACAATTATCTTGTATTTTTAAAACTAAGTCTATACCTACTAAAGTATCTTTATGTTTTCAATCTTTCAATATATTTTTATATTATTTTGAAATTTTATTTTTTAGATGCTCATTATATATATTTTAAGTTTTTCTTGTTTTCATTACATTACTATAGATTATGCTTCTCTATGTCATACAAAATTCTAACTAGAAAACAATAAAATAAAAATAAATTAAAGTTTTAATAGAGTTATGCGTTGTAAACTAGATATGTAAAAAGATGGAATTGATAACCTTAAAAAATAATGAAGTGTCATTAATGTGAAAAAGAAAGTAAATCCAAAAGATAATGATAAAGATGTTTGAGAAGGTGAAAAAAAAAAATGACTTGGGTAAAAAATACCTTCATAAATTAAAAAATAGATAATATGTTGTGTTTAAATATATCATGACTAGTTGTTAATTATAATCTTAGACTCTACTCCTCATCTTTATTGAAATTATGTAGGTGCTTGTCAATTTCAAGAGCATCTTATTAAATTAAAAAGTTGTCCTCTCTGAATTTAAATTTATTTTTTATAAACTTGAAGTGAAAATAAATTTAAAATGTGATGTCTATATCTATATTTAATCAAAATAAAAATAATAATTTCTTAAACTCAACACTTTTAATAAAATAAATATAAACAATCATTGCTGAACACAATTTATATATAAAATCTAACATATGCATAACAACTACTTCAACCTAAATTACAACTACTTACTGTACCGTAGATTTCCAAAGGGCCACAAGTAATTGCTAATTACACATGGCAATTCATAAAAAACAATTGATGGAACACTAAACTCCAAGACACTGATAAAAAAGTAAGAATTAACATGGTTATTCGAGAACACTCGAAGATAATAATCACTGTGCCTGCTGTAAATCAGTATACATCACGCTACATAATCTTGTACACTATGCTACAACTGTCCCTTGCTTTTCTTTTCTTCATATGTATATTATGTATCACTTGATTAAGCTAAGGTGCGTTTGTTAAACCATACTAATAAAAGAACTTTAAGACATTTCTAGGTGTGGAAAATGAAGGGTGTTCTTCCCTATAAATAGGAATGAAGGGATTCGCTTTACAAACCAGCTTAGTGAGTGTGCATCGTAGTAGCTCTACACTTCAATTCTGCCATGGCTTTCTACAAGATTTCATCTGCTTTTCTTCTCTTCTTCTTGTTAATTATTGCCCTTCCATCGCTCTCCGTTGCTGAAATACCTCGAGAAATTGCTGAAAGGATCGAGCGTGTGAATAAAAAGGGAGAGCTTTATGGCCTGGTCGTTTCGAGCAGAGCTGAAGTTGAAGTAGTTCTGGACGAGCGCTCTGGAACGTTCCGTCCAGAGAGAATTACCCACCATAGATATCTCTGGTTATTGCAAACCCAATTGACTTCTCCTCTTAGTTAAAATTTAGATTTGATTTTCCTGTGGGATTTTGTTTGTTACCTTCCCAAGTGTAAATGGTAAGATAATATAGATTAATGGTTGATGTTGGTTTTGTGTTGCAGCGCGGATGTTTCATGTGGGAGATATTGGAGGGCGTAGGGTAATGTGGGGAAGGGGAATGGTATTTACATATTTTCAACCCAGCTCTATATCTAGTAGAGTTTAGCATTATCACAAATAAAGTGGTTTTGTTTTTTATTTAATTTTGATGGGTCAATGAGTTTGATTTATAAAACTGATAGCAATATCACAATTTAATACGTTGTGGAAAATACCTCCTACTTATCAATTGATGAACTAAAGGGGCTCTATAATGAATGGTTCATAAGGTACAAAACTTGCTAAAGGTTTTGCAAATGGGGTCACAAGCTAAGTGAGCTTAACCTTGGGGAAAACTCTGTGGTTAAGCATGCTTGAGTTGGAGTAGTACTAGGATGGGTGACCTCCAAGCCCAGTGCTTCACCTAGATGCAATGAGTGCCAAGTGGACCATTCATTATCATGAGAGATGGGTTCTTGTGAACCACTACTCATGAAACCATGGGTTAGTGAGTTTGACTTGTAAAACTACACTATTGAATTCTGATAGCAATATCACAAGTCTTATATTGTAGTTTTGAGGATTTTGAGGTTTAAAAAGTTTTAATTATAAATGTATACTTGTATATAGTGAAATTGATTAAGTTGTCACTATTAAGATGACAAATAAAATCTTATCTTTTTTGTTTTGTATTGTTAGTTTTTAGTTTCAAAAGCGAATCTAATTATAAATGTATATGTGTTAAAATAATAGATAAATTCTATCTTTTATTTTGTATTGTTATTCTTTAGTTTCAAAAGAAGATCCAATTTTCAAAGGTAATGATTATAAATGTATATGTGTATAAAGTGAAATTGATTAAGTTGTTAGTGTTAAATTGACAAATAAAATCTTATCTTTTTATTTTGTTTTGTCCAATTTTAGTTTCAAAAGAAAATATGATTTTCAAAGAGAATTGATTATAAATGTATACATGTATAAAGTGAAACTAATTAAATTGTGATGTTAAAATGATAGATAAAATCTTATCTTTTTATTTTGTTTTGTTAATTTTTAGTTTTAAAAGAAAATCTCATTTTCAAAGAGAATTTGATTATAAATATATACATATATAGTGGAATTGATTAAATTGTTAGTGTTCAAATGACAAATAAAATCTTGATTTTTTATTTTTTATTTAAAAAAAAAAATGTTTTTTAAAGAGAATTTGATTATAAATGTATATGTGTATATAGTGAAATTGATTAAGTTGTAAGCATGGAAATGTCAAGTTGATTAATTTTGTTTTATATTATGATTTTTTTTTAAAAATTGACTTCCAAAGAACTCACTATATATTATCAAATTAAAAAATTAATTATAAATAAAGACAATGTATATAGAGAAATGATTAAGTTGTAGCATCACATTTTATTATTTTAAAATTGTTTTACAATTAAAATTTATTTTTTATTAACAAAAATAAGACAATTTATGTTTAATTATTTTAAATATAAATGAAATGTAAAATTATCATTAAATATTTAAAAATTAATTTATTTGTTTAGAGATATGAGATTTCCAATTACCATGTTTAAATAAGAATTATGTAATTTTTAAATATTTAAATAATTAATTATAAAATTAAAATGTGTTGGCTCAGGTGAATGCAGCACAGGCGACAGTTGATGGTTACTCTGTTTCACATGAAGGCAATAGTACAGTACGGAAGAGGATCCAACGCCAACTCTGATAAGCTCAACATTGGTGACATGGCAATTCCCTCTCAATTTGCACACTGGCCGCTTCTACTGGGAGGTGCTTACCCTCATCTTCATCTTTCCCTCTTAAAATATTGTAGATGGGATAACTAGTTTTAAAATAATTTGGGTATACGATGAAATTAGAAATTTGGAGGTGATAATGAGAGATTCGATCGTGAGATTGCGAATCTCACATTTTCTGATCACAATGTTGGAAAATCAAAAAGCCAAGTTCCAAATGAGCTTTAGAGTGTGTATCCCCAGCGAGAAGAGATCTTTTCAATGAGAGGAAAGGTTGAAGAGGGAAAGCCCCACTTTTGGTTGAATGTGGACAATGTTCTCTAAACCACTGCACAACAGTTGGAGGTATTGCCATCAACTTACATGTATTTACTACTAAATTTTTCTTTCAATTTCATTATGTGTTGTGGATAATTGTGGGTATTCATTTTAATTTGAATCAATTAATAATTTTTAATCTAACAGTTTAGTGTTATACTGAATTGAATTACAGAAAGTAGAGCTAGATAACTACATACCAAAGGAAAAATCCTCTACATGTCTACAATAGCAGCGAAGGATAAAAAGGGTTGAGAAGGGCAACAATTCCAACTTTTATGTGAATAATGAAGCATATAGGTACTTTCTTTGCAACCAGTTGAATGTTGTCTCCATTGACACCTCAAGTGCCACAAATGCAATGGTAGGATATCAATTTGGTTAAGTTAATCCTACTGTATAATTATTTTTTAGTTGAAGTGATTGTGAGTGCAGATAGATCATAGAGAAAACATCTTTTTGTTGATGCCAATACAAGTGCAGATACTTGTCTATTATAGATATGTAGAGAAAATTTATCATAATTGAGTGTCGAGGAATGCATGTTCATGCATTCAATTAATAGCTAGAGACATAGAATTACTATAGCATAGGTTTAGATGAATTTATGAGGACAGGTGAGAGGATGCAACATGAACAACATGCAACAACATAGGAGTAGGTGCTTGGTCAGCTTGGATGGCTGGCATCGGCTGGTCTGTGCCAACAGACTTGGCACATAATTAATTTACCTATTCCAATAGTCCCCATAAATTAATTATGCTAATTATTTTTAGATATCCCCCTATAGTCTAGAAAACATGGGTTTCGGCTTAAATCTTGTTAGGTATCCATTTACAATCACTTGTTCACTAATATGAAAGTAGGCAGTCATAATGATGAAATTTTTTCTTGCCAACCAATCTTCTAATATGTAATCTTCCAATTCGATTCATTTGTAGAAAGTAATCTTTGTCATGCTACTACATTTTACTACAAGAATTTAATTCCATCATATTCCTGATTATGACAATTGATCTTGGTGTCTTTGTGCACCTTCACCTCCAACTAATATTCAAATCAATTGAAATTTAGATGTACCCTTTTTGTAAACTCATTAACTATAGTTTCCCAATTTTCATGATATCCTTTGAGATAATATCTATCACCCTTCTCAAACCTTTTAAACTTTTTGATTCCTTTTCAACACATGAATACTTATGCTTATACAATTTTTTTAATAAATATGTATAATCATTTGCCAATTTGGTCCATAATTCCATCCATAATCCATTTTCATACAACTTTTCATTGATTCTTTCCATTTTTTATTCCAACATGTCTTTTCAGAATGGTTCTTCAAACCACAAATGCTACATGGATGTAGATCCCAACATGTTTCTTTTCTATGTCCTTCCCTATTACAATGGGAACACTGCATACATTGCATTCCTTGATCTTTTTTTGAACTAGTGATATCTATAACATTATTTTTTATTTTTACTTGTAACATATACAAGGCCTTCATACTTTGGCCTCACAATTGGCTCAATGGGCTCTCTAATTCCTTGCCCATACTTTCCTAATCTTTTATATTTATAACCCATTTTCTACATGATATTCAAACCAACATTTTAAAACCAAATTTTGTTAATTTTATCAAATCTAACAAGATTTGTAGATTCAGACTTATTATCATCATCATCCTTACATTCTTTATCACAAGCTACTTTAGTTATATCACAAAACTGATTAATTGATCAAAGGAACAACTCAAATATTCAATATCACATGAAACATCACAAAATGATGGCTTTTTAATTGTAAGCACTCATTTTCTTTTTCCAAAAAATTTAGATTTTCTTTCAAATCTTCATTTTTCTGTTTGACTTCATCAAAAAATTTAATCTTTCTTCTAATTCTTCATTTTTCTCTTTAATTTTCTTTAATTCTTTTTCAAGATCATCAATTTTACATAGATATTCTTATCTTTTCTTTCCAAATTATTTTAGATTTTCTATTAATTTTGAATTGCATTCTTTAACATTCATCAATTCTTCTTCTAAATTATATTTTTCCTTCTTAACACATTTACCAACTTTTCCCATTGAAACAAATGATTTAAACTTACTTGATTATACACTTGACTGTGTGTTTTCTACAATGAGTTGGATCTCCTTCTTTGGTAGATTTTTCTTTTTGCTTACCTTTCTTTCTTACTTTCTTGAAGATGGCGACTTATGAAAGCCTCACAAACCTTTTTTTTTTAATTTCATGCATATTCTTCACTTCCTAGCGGTTGAACTAGCCTATAATTTCTTTTAGAAAACACAACAATTCTCTTATAAAACACAATTTACCTTTTATATCTAGATTCCTTATTCCCCAATGCAGCGGTAACTGGAGATCCTTCACATATAGCACTCAAGTCTTCATACAACTATTATTTAGTAACTTCTTAACTCATGTGATCCTTTAGGAATGCACACTCTACCTTAGTGTTGGGCTAGTGACTTTGGTTAATTGACTGCAATCTCTCCTTTCAAGAGACAATCTACACTCTTTCAATTATAAACTCTGCTTTAATATGGTTGATGGTGTGTCTTCTTCTCACTGGCAGTGAACTTTTCAATGGTTACACTTTATTCTCGAACATGCTATAGCAGCTACACCAATCTCCCCAAGTTATCACCAAAGCATGATGCTACAAGAGCCAATTTCCATTATCTCACAACCTATATAGCTCATAGATGGTAGCTCCATCATAGAACCCACACCCAATATTTTCTCACTACTCACAATATCTTCAAGATCTTCTACCAAGCAGCTCTAATACCAATTTGTAAACAAAACATAGAGAAAACATATTTTTATTTATACCAATACAAGTGTAGATACATTTAAGTAGATCTATAGGGAAACTCTATCATAATGGAGTTCTGAGGAATACATGTTCATGCATTTGATTTGTATAGCCAGATACATAATAAATTATATGTACATTGTACCATAGGGTTTGTTGCTTGATAGATTTGCCTCCTTGAAGAATAAGTCAATATGACTCTTTATCAAGCCTAGAATGAAGAAAAATAAAAAACAAACAATTGGATAGATCATCATTTTATTGGTAATCTTCCTTTGAATTTTAATTAAGGTGCAACTCCCTTGTATGATAAAATTTTGGACTTTTGAAATTTAAAAGATGGGTATAATTTTGACTAGAAAGTAGAAAAGGAAAACTAACATTTGTCCATAGTTATGATACAAATGTGAACAAAAATTTGAGCAATGAACCTTCAAACTATCAATTTGAATGCCCAGGTTACAGGATTTGAAAAATAAATAGTACTAATACTTCAAATCATAGATTGAGATATTAGCAATGGATAATAAATCCTAAAAGAAGGTGAATGTAACACTATGGAATAGTTGAGCGCACTGGGTGGGATTGTGGAGCATGGGCAGGAAAAGCAAGATTTTGAATCTCTGAACAATGGAGCAGGCCGTGGAGCAGGATCTGAGGAATCCTAGGTGGAATCGACACATGTTCCGAGTGAGGAGAAAGGTAAGGATGAATCAAATGAGAAGGACACCAGAAACAACATTCAGGTGGACTCGGGAGGGAAGAAAAATTTGGGTGGCACCCCTGAAGGACAAAAAGGCAAAAAAACTAATGAAGTAGGGATTGCTGATAGGGAAGGAGCAAAGTGCAAACCTTGGTCTTCACTGTTTGGTGTTAAACCAAATGGAAAATCGGTCTTCCCTCCAGTGCGTAATTTTTCTGACCTAGTGAAAGGTAAGTTTGCTATCTCTGTGCCTGATCCGATTATTGATCATACTATTGCTTTGATGGAAAAATTTATGGTCAGTAAGTTTATGGGCCCTCGACCAAATGTTGAGGTGGTTAGGGAGTTCGTAAAAAATAAGTGGAGAATCAATGGTAAGGTCATGGTGGCCACTCTTCCTAGAGGTTTCTTTGCCTTTGAGTTCACCTGCAAGGAGGACATATTGGCTGTGAGGAGTGGTGTACCTTGGGTCATAGGAAAATCTTCCCTGGCCCTTAAGAAATGGACCTCTCGTCTGGATCTCTTTGATTCCATTTTTTAGAATGTTCCAATTTGGGCTAGACTCCCGGGTATCCCTCTGGAATATTGGAACGAGGATGTCTTCAATGGAATTGCTAATTCTTTTGGAGAGCTTCTGTCTATTGACCCTATGACAACAACTAGAAAGCAATTGGTATTTGCACGAATCTGTGTGGGAGTTTCAAAAAATGTTGACCTCCCTTCTTTAATATATTTCCAGTCTAAGTTGGGAACTTGGATGCAAGCTATAGAGTTTGATTCCATTCCATTTGCTTGCTTTAAGTGTAGAAAAATGAGGCATTGGGCTAAGAAATGCCCATTAAATGCTAGCAAAGACAAAGAAAATTTCCAGTCTAACCCTAAGACTATGTGGAGAAAGAAGCTTGAAGGGGAAGGGGAAGAAAGCAATACCAATACCCTTGATGAGGAATCTGGCAGGAAATATGAAGCTTAGAGGAATACCACTGGAATCAATGGTGAAACAGAACCCACAAAATTTGATGTTTAGAAGAATCAACAAATAGGGGTAGAAAGTATTTCTGGTTCAAAGGAAGAAGGAGAAGAAATCTTGGAGAATGTTGGGGATGGTAAAAGGGATAAGGACTTTGTTTCTTCCACTCTTAAGATTTTATCATAAGGCAAAGATAATGGGGATCCTGGTCTGGAGGATATTCCTATCCAGGGTTTGTCTCTGGACATTGGTATTCCTATCCTAACTACTACTTCTATAGAATGTTTACCTTCAAGTGACCCTCTTAAACTCTAGGAAAAAAATACTCTGGACTTTGTCAAGGACACCTTTGAGAATCTAAGCTAGAATATTGAACTTTCAAGTGACAATTTGAACCAGCTTAGGAATGGCCAGATGGATACTCTCCCCTGGGACCAAAGAAGAATGTATGATAAGGAATGGGAATCTAGGAGAGAGTTGGAGAGTCAAGAAGATACTGATTGGGAAGAAGTCCTCTCTCAATCAAAGAAAAAGAAGGAGAGAAGTAACCAACAGAATACTTTGAGTGGAGTTGTTACCAAAACAAGAGCAAAGGCAGATTGTGGTGCTACTAAGTATATCCAAGGAAGAAGGTCGAGTAAATGGCAGAGAGAGCATGAAAGCTTTCAGGACATAGTAGATGGTGTTCAAAAGACCATTCCGAAGATTCTACAATCCCCTGGTAAGATATAAAGATTATGTCTTGGAATATAAGAG
>VDFB02193867.1:30053338-30238836 GCA_007258455.2 Sequoia sempervirens
TCTCATAACCACTTATCGTATCATCCTGAAAAAACTCGCTGTAGCGCATCGATACTACCTTGCTCCTATGCATCATATATGACTAGCTCTCCAACCACTGAAATCCATAGAATCTGTTATACATCCTTAGGAGTCACCGTGATCTCACCAGTGGGAAAATGGAAAGTGTTATGTTCACTATGCCACCGCCTAGCTAAGGCTGTCAATAAATCCCTGTTGATCCTGATTTGGGGCATGTCGATGAGAGATGACAACCCATATCATGTAATAATGGCTGCCTTAGGCTATGTCAAATGGTGAATCAGATCCCAAGTCCTTGGGAACCGCTGTCTAATTTGTAAACTAGTCAAAGGCTCCTATCATCACAAAATTGTAAGTTAGTCCATCAATCAACCAACATCAACCAACATCATCAGTCAATCAATCAATCCAAATAAATCAACCTATTAATTTAATCAAATCTGGTGAGACTTTGATCAAATCTCCCAAGCATCAATCTATCATTCAATCTCGCCTATCATGAGGTTTATCAGATCAGTCTATCATTCAACCTCGCCTATCATGAGGTTTATCAGATCAATCAATCTTAACCTCGCCTATCATGAGGTTTATCAAATCAATCAAATCAACCTCGCCTATCATGAGGTTTATTAGATCAATCAATTTGAACCTCTCCTATCATGAGGTTTATCAAATCAATGAATTTAACATCACCTATCATGAATTTTATCAAATCAATCAAATCAACCTCACCTATCATGAGGTTTATCAAATCAATCAATGCACCTTTCCTATCATGAGGTTCATCAATCAACTCAACCTCACCTATCATGAGGTTTATCATATCAATCAATCTTTAATTGATCCTCGCTTATCATGAGGTCAATTATCATCATCCTATCATTGAATTTGACCTATCATGAGATCAATGGACATCTAACCTATCAAAATAATCAATCATCATCAAATCACAAACTGATGCGATCAAACATCATCGACATCAAGGAGTTCAATCAAGAAAATCATCAAACTTCACCAATGTGCTAGAATATTCTTTATGCGTGCTAAAAACCCAATGTGCTAGATAAATTCATCAATGCGCTAAAATAGACCTTGAATGCGCTAGATTACTCTATGTGTAAGAAAATTTCACTGATGCATTGGAACAGAGTCCTGATGTGCTATTCTATTTAATCTATCCACTAATCTAATTGCCCTATGCGCTAGACTACTCTATGCGCTAAAACAATTCATGAATGTGCCACTTCAGGCCATCTATGCGCTACTTTGTCCTATGTGCTAAATCATGTATCCTATGCGTTACTTCAAACACCCTAAGCACTAGACTACTCTATGCGCTAAAACAGATCATGCATGCACTATTTCAGAATCCTAATACATTAAAACATTTGAAAATCCAATTTCTAATGAAAAAGAGAGGGAAAACAAAATGCACGAAATACGAGGTAGTTTTTGAGGTACTCACTGGAGGTTCATACGCTGTTGGGCAGTTGTGCCGCCTGACTCGCTCGAATTGGTGCATGTGGTAAGGGATCATCATTTTGCTCCAAGTTGCTCAATCACTCTCACTCACAAAGTTCTCAAATTGCAAAATGCACAAATGACCTTTCTAATCAACTTTTTAACCTTTTAAAGGTTAATTAAGTGGCATTTTATGGGGTTGTTTTATTTTTATTTTTCAAAGGGTCCTTAATTAGTCAGATTATCACTTGTTGGCTTCTACATCATTTTTCGGTAGATAAATCATTTTTGAAGCATAAAATTTTGAGATCCTTATCAAATCATCGAAAAATCATCAAAATTTTCAAAAAATCATAAAATTCAAAAATTCACCGATTTATCTCCCAAGGGGCTATATCTTCATCACCTCAAAATCAACATCTGGGGCATCGAAAAAATTTAAAAAATTCTCGCCATCAATATCAAATTTTTCTTTGAAGCAATGTGTAAACACATTACTTCAAAGAGGGGAAAAATGTATACACCTAAAATCGGTCATGAATGGCATTTAATTAATTAAATACTAGTTATTTAATTAATATTCGACTACATATAAATAAATTCTCAATTTATTTATATTTTTTATATTCTTTAATTCTCCAAATCTAAAATCATATTCTTCTAATTGAATTAAATAAACAAATTTCATAATTTTGTTTTATTTAATTAAGTTTCACTAATTTCGATTAGGAATTCAAGCACATGTCTAAAAATTTTATGCCACCTCACCAAGGTCACATGAAATTAAATAATTTTAATTTTTAACTAGAATTATTTTCAAGCACATGGCTTATTCCTCACACACTTCTTCAACCAATTTTCAAATACATGGTATTTTCTTCCCACACTTGGTCTTCCATCCATTTGGCATGTTGTCTTTGGTCAAGGGGACACTTTCTTGATTCTTTTCATCTCCACCATTCATCCCTCTTGTTTGAATATGACCGTCGATCGTCGCCACCTCACAAGATGGTTGGAAAAGCCTATAAATACAACCCTTTGCCATTGTATTTTGCATCCAAATTTGAGTAGAGTTATCATGCAGGAATATCGTTTGAGCATTGGAGCATTTTAGGGTCTTATAGTTACATTTCATATCATGTTTTGCATCATAGTTAGATCTTAGAATCACTTTTTTATTTATAGTTGCATTTTATGTCATCCTTTGCATCATAGTTTCAATCATCCTAGTTCAATACCATAGTATCTACCTTGAATAATCTAGCACCATCATCCATTCATCATAGTATCCATTATCATTTTTATTATATAGTTTCATGTAGGAATCTAATTGGCTTGCATGTTGAATATTTTATCGTTTCTCATGTTGCCATTTTAACAACCATAGTGCACAAAGAAATTTTACAGCCAAATGGTTTAATAAATCCTTGAGAATAGAGGACAATAAGATGTTCTTAAAAGATTTGTGTAGCTACAAAATGGAGTAGTTTATTTGATTCAAATCTTTGATATAATTCATTTCATTAAAGTTTGTGTTGATTTACTAATAATTTCCACATTTCACACACACACACTCCAATCTATTTGGTTTCATTTCAAGGGTTTAATTACCAACAAGGGGTTTAAGCAAGGAAAATCCCTATTCACTAATCCCTCAACATTTTTCCCTCTTCTTGTGTGTGATTTATAGGGCTAGGTTGTAGATTTACCAAGAAGTCAAGATTGGAAAAGTGATCAAAACAAGTCAAAGTTGTCAAAGTCCTAAGAGAACCTTGGAGAAGATCTACAAGTTGAATTTTGCAATTTCAGACCCAGATCTATATCAGGAGCAAAAGAGCAGACAAAGGGCTATAGTTTCCTATTTTGAATTCCCAAAAATCTAGAGGTGGAATGATTCACCACTATTGGCAAATGAGTCCCACTACCCAGGCCTAAACATGAATTTTATAGATCTGAGTACCCATTTGTTTGAAACCTGTTCCGACACCATTTTCTTGAAACTAGACTAAGTCGCCCAGCTTGGTATATGAGTCCCAGTTGACATGAACAGTGAATTTTTTAGAATTCTATAGCTCCATTCCATCTCCAACAAGTTTCCAATTGCACATTTCTAGTTTGATAACTTTCTATTACATTTTACTTGCATTTTTAGGTCATTTAGTATCATTTGCATATCACACTTTGTTTTCAAACATCATGCATTTTCCAAGCTTACACTTGGTGGTGAACCCATTTCTTGTCTTCATTCATCTCCAAGGATATCTTATAGTCATATCTCTCATATCCTCCATTGGGTTGAGATCTCTAATGTATTCTTGAATGTGAGCATTGCAAAATCAAATCCCTCTTCCTTCATTCACCTTTTGTGTGGACAAAGAAAGTTGGGCTTCCATTTCTAGTATCCACACAACTTAGTAGTTAATATTTTAGTTTGATAGCTATCACCTATCCTCTTCCACAAATTATATACAATGGCTTCTTTTGAAGCATTCAAGAGGACAAAATCTACAAGACACAACTGAATGGTTTCTTATGCCTTCTTATCCATTTTCTTCCAATCTTCATCAGACATTTTCTCTGGTTTCATTTGGCTCAAAATTTCCAACCACTAATCTCTCTCTTCAAGGAGATCCTCTATCTTCAACTTCCACATCTTGTAGCTAGTGCCATTAAATTTCTCAATATCCAGATGAGAGATAAAGGCCATGGTTTCCAATCTTCTTCACAAATTTTCAAAAAACCACAATGTACAAGCTCCCACTATAACTAGGAAACCTTCAACACTCAAAAGAAAGGTGCCCCTCACTTAACAAAACCGTTAGATTTGATACCAAATGTTGGAAATCAAAGTATAACTTGCAGCAATATGAACTTAAATATGTGCATTTTCTAAAATTATATGTTTAAGTTAACCATAACAAGATTAAGTGATTGAAAATTGCAACAATGAAATAAAAATTTCTAATGTACCACAAGTCATCAACACAAGTGACACAAGATATATTTGGAGAAACCCTTGTGGAAAAAACTCCACACCCAAAGAGATCCAATGTTTGTAATAATCTTCAAGGAAGTACATCAGTACAACAATCCTCTCTATAATTTGACAACACTTTGTTGTCTTGACAACCTGCAAAGAACTCATACTAAACCACCATCCCAAGGCTCTAATATATAGAAGTTTGTGGGAGAGAATACCACAAATAGTATCCTAAAACAAGCAGAAAAACCACTTGGAAAACCCATGCCCCCTTAGTGGACACCCCATAAACATGGAATAAAATATTCAATAATCACATGACCTTCACATGGGTGCTTAACCTACAACCAATCAAATTGAGTCAAACTTGAGTGCCCCATAAGTCTTCGACGACTCCAATGGCTACATGGAAGTTCATGCACCACCATGCAAACTTGGGCACCCAACCATGCAAGGACATGCACACTTAAGTGGTCCCAACCCATAAATTTGGATGCCTAGGAAGAATATTCTTTCGAGATGCCTTGTAACTGCCATCGTGAAGTGTCCACCTCTTTGAATGCAATTACAATTTGTTCTAGGAAAATAAATAATAAATATTTTATTATTCATGTCCTTAAGAACACTTTCTAAAGAATGTGGAGAAACATAAATCAACTTAGGGTAGCAATTTTATTGTCACCTATCCTAATAGTTCTTCTATAACTTTTTCTTGTTAAAGAATATAACAATTATTTGTTTGTAGATCTCTTGTGTGGAAGGTGTCTTTGCTCATTATTTGATCCTATGGCACATGTTTTTCACAATTCTAACAACCAATAGGAACAGCTGAAAAAATAAATCCTATGGATCTTAGAGCAAGCTCATAAAATTGCACTAAAAGTGGCTCACCTAAAAGTGCTTCTTGACCAATGAGCTAATGCCCCTTATGTTGTGTCTAGAGTTTCCTTGTCTCCCTCCTCCTCCCAATGCTACTTGTCTTCTCATGGGCACTAGCAAGGATAAATCCTTTCTACTCATGACAACCAAGTTATTTGTTCACAAGCTCCTCCTTCAATTGGTAAAGAAGATCATGGACAATGGGGTTGGTCATAGCCTACTCATCAATGCTCCACCACTCCACTACCCATGGGGATAACTTCTTGGTGGCCTTCTAGTGGAGATTCTACCTGGTTTGATTTCAACAAATTTACTTAGCTAGCTCTTGCAATTTTACTGACCTATGAGAAAGAAGATAAAGATAGATATAAATATGATAAGGTTTAGGACCCTCCTATGGATTTTCTAGACCCCACTAATGTATGTGATAAACTGAGTGACCAAGTCCCACCTCCCCCCCTTCTGCTACTACTATTATCACCCAACAACTTAATTTTTTATGTTTTATGATCCAGGCAATGACCCTATTTGGATTTTAGGGGTGTGATTTTATATCCACCCACTTTTTTTGTAAATTGGTAATATTATGTTATATAAATGATGAAGTAAACACTTATTCATAAAAAAATATAAGCCTAAATAGGGGGTTTCTAAATAATCTCTAGAGCCAAAATTAACTCTCCTAGAAAAAATCCTACTTATCTATAACATATTCAACCTTGGAGAAACACTATCTCTAAATATTTCCTTGTTAAGGAAAGCATACATGAGTTATTCCTTTTGGACCATATTTTCACCTGCAAGGGTTAGGGTGGAGCTAGGATCTTCATTGACCTTTTTTTCTACATATCTCCTTATTCTTATTATTTCACAAGCAATGTTAATATAAGTGAACATTTTTTGACAAATTTTGTAGAAAGAAGACATATTTTTATACTCAATCAACTAAAAATAATTATTGTATTCAAAATATAAGACCAAAAAATAAGAATTTTCCTTCTAAATTTCCATGTTCACGCATAATCTAGCAAAACAAGACTTTTCCTCAATCTAGTCACCCCATTGATGGCTAAAAGGTGGCCAAAATGTTTGCCTATCCCCTCCATGGCTTCTTCTTCTTAGTATTAAAGTGGGAGGCCAAGGACCCTAACCCAACTAGGGCCATGTTTAAGAACTCTTTGATAGGATTGAAACCAACTTCCATTTGCACAAGGCTAAACAAGATTTTCCAAGAAACTAAGGGCCCTCAACAATTTTTTGAACATAGTCATCCTTAAAAGTGAAAGAAAAGGGAAAAAACCCTTCACCATAACAAAAATTTCTAGATGGCCTCTCAATTTCCATCTATGCCTAGCCTATAGGAGCTAGAAATTAGCTCACAATCTAGGATCACTTGAAAAACAAAATGATAACCTTTCACAAGAGAGTATGACAAGATAATAGTTTGCTTGATATGATATGAAACAAATGTACAAGAGCCTTGCTTATAGAGATAAGTGTGAAAGATAGGATTATACAAGATTATGACATATGTCTTAATCCTATATCATGAGACTAACTCAACTAATATTAAATGACCTAGGAACCAATAATTAAATGTCAAAAAGATAAGATCTAAGTGACACCTAAGTCTTCTAGAAGGATTCCTAAGACCTAAGTAAGCTTAACATGTAAATAGGCCCTATGAGTGAACTACATAGGTAAAATACCTATTTACGCCAACATAGCCCAAATTTTGACAACATCAATATTAGGCTATGAACCAAAAAGTCTTCCAACTATTGCATTTTCAAATGTAGAAGAGGATCTTTCCACAACCCTATTTGACACATGTATCGAGATATTATCCTTGTTACTAGCCATATCATTAGGAGAGGAAATTGAGGTTTGAGTGATGTCCTCACCTTTAAAAACTCCAACCCAATATTTCTTAGGCTCTTTACAAGGAGATAATAGAACATACAAAATACAAGTTGTAGAAAAATAAGAACTCCTCCTAACAACTTGAATGTCTTGATGAAACAAAACCTCTTTTATAATATAAAGAAAATGAATTATATCAATCTTGACCCTATTACTATTACAAACCTTTTCCTATGAATTCACAAAGCATCCTAACCATTAAACCCAACCAAAACAACCCCTCTATACCTTTACCCCGCTCTCACATCATTTCACCGTATATATAATACATATCAAAATAAATAATTATATGGATGAATAAAGTTGGGGTAGAAAGCAAATTAAAATTATTCGATCGACGAAGATAAATTAAAAAGAAAATGATTTGATAGAATCCTACTCGATCAATGCCACGTCGCTGAACACTCCGAATCAATATTAAACCTTAAATGGACCGAAACTGTTCGATTCCCATGGAATAATACTGTATGGGGCAATCATTATCAACAATAGCTGGGGGCACTTATGAACTGACAATGACATGATAGTGATGGGTCGATAAGATGTCGGAAGCATCGTAGGCATGTTCATAGTGGCAACGACAGTGATGATAAGCCTCTGCTCATTGTGACCTTTTATCTCATGAAAATACTCTCAGCTTCTTACAGGGGTTGGAGGATGTCATGGAAGTGTGTCGTCCAGAGCTCAGAGATCAATGTTGCAAACTGATAATACTTTCAACACATTGAATCACAAAAAGTGGCAAATAGTGAATCCGCTTGACTGTAAATATCAGTTTTTTCTGAATGCTCTGTTTTATGTGATGGTAAGTCTTAAGTAGTCTGTACGTTGTAATTTCAATGTTTGTTGAAATAAAACTAGTAAGAATTACTTATATTCATATGTGCGTGCAGGGTAGAGTTGTTAAGGTCGTTTAAGTCCAAAACAGAAGGTTTGCAAGGTCGAGGTTTTGGGATTTTAATTATCTTCTACCGCAACAAGCTCTAAATGTTTTGCAAGCTCTTGCTTGGCTGGTGTGAATTTCTAAATGTTTGCTCTCGTCTCTCGCAAACTCCTCTCTGTTTCCTGGTCTTTGTTTTTCGATATTTCAGTACTATTTAAGAATTTCAAAACAAAATCATAGAACAGACAAGGTGTTTACAACAAGCCACTCTTATTTATGGTAATTAAGAAGGTAACTGCTGCAGCGACAGAAGCAGCTAAGACACACTCATATAGATTGTACACTCATATAGATTTTACACACATATAGATCGAGCAGCCATTGAAGCTAAATGCATAGCTCCATATCCTTTCACCGGATCAAGTCTTAAGCAACCGAACGGATGTTGGAATCCATGGATGGGAAATTGGTGAAGATCTGGGTGATTGCCTTGCGAGCATGCTGAGGCCATAAATTCCTCATCACAGTAATATCGTTTCCATCAGGAGACCCTCCTGCATAATCAGTGATGGATCTCATCGCTATGAACGGCTTGTTCTCGCTCTCGCACACCTGCACAATTGCATGTTTTCTCACAACCACGTGTATTGTAATAAACGTAATGGAAACACTATCTTATCCACATTGATATCCTACCATTGCAATTGCGGCGCTTGAGGTGTCGATGGAGACAACATTCAGCTGGTTGCGGAGAAAGTCTCTGTATGCTTCGTTATTCACATAAAAGTTGGAACTGCTGCCCTTCTCAACCCTTTTTATCCTTGGCTGCTCTTGCAGACATGCAGAGGCTTTTTCCTTTGACAGGCACTTATCCAGATCCACTTTCTGTAATAGTCAAATCAATATAACATTAAATGTTATCAATTAATTGAAATCAAAATGAATACTCACAATTATCCACAAAGCATAAAAAAATTGAAAGCAAAATTTAGTGGTAAACACATGTAAGCTGATGGCAATACCTCCAACTGTTGTGCAGTGGTATAGAGAGCATTGTCCACATTCAACCAAAACTGGGGCTTTCCCTCTTCAACCTTTCCTCTCATTGAAAAGATCTCTTCTCGCTGGGGATACACACTCTGAAGCTCATTTGGAACTTGGCTTTTTGATTTTCTAACGTTATAATCGGAAAATGTGAGATTCGCAATCTCACGATCGAATCTCCCATCATCACCTCCAAATTTCTGTGTTTATCCCATACCCAAAATCAGTTTAAAACTAGTTATCCCATCTACAAGATTTTAAGAGGGAAAAAAGAAGATGAGTGAAGAAAGACGAGGGTTTCACCTCCCAGTAGAAAAGGCCAGTGTGTGCAAATTGACGGGGAATCGCCACGTCACCGATGTTGAGTTTACCAGGGTTGGCGCTGGACCCTCTTCCGTACTGTACTACTGCCTTCACACGAAACAGAGTGACCATCAACTGTGTCGTCTGTGCTGCATTCACCTGTGCCAACACATTTTTCATTTTTTTTAATTACTTATTTAGATATAAAAATTTACATAAAACATGGTAATTCCAGGTCTCTAATTAAATAATTTAATTGTTAAATAATTAATGACAATTTAACATTTCATTTATGTTTAAAATAATAAAACATAATTTCTTTTTTTTTAATAGAAAATAAATTTTAATTGTAAAACAGTTTTAAAATAATAAACCGTGACTCTGAAAGTTAATTTGAAAAGTTGCATTTTTTTAAGTAAAAAGTTTATCTAGATTCTAAATAAATTATACAAAATTTAAATTATTATTTGAATTTATTTATTTTTCAATTTGTTATAAAATAAATCTAACACAGCTAATTTTAACTTAAATAAAATGTTAAAATTCCACCTAAATAAATTATAAAAAATTAAAGTGTTATATAATTTTTAATTTTCTTTAAGAAATTAACCTCAAAACAACAGTTTGAATTTTGACACTACTAATTTCTACCTAAAGAAGTCTACCTGAAGAAAATGTAAATTTACTCATTTTTAATTTTGATTAAAATAAAATAAAGATAATAAACCTAAGAAATTTTTAGAGATATATTATCTTAGTTCTATTTCTAACTTAGATTCTTTTCCTTTAATATTAAATCTTAGAATAATCAATATAATTTTTTTCTAAATTTCTTAAAAATCTCAGATTTTTTTTCAAGTCCTCTCTACAATCTTTCTCTTCCCTCTTTCTAATAATAAATCACTGAATACGAAAATCATTAAAACATACCCAACAAATCAGAAACATTTTCTCTTAATTTCTCTTAACTACTACTTTTTATAATAATGCTAACACTATAACTACTATACCATTCCCCTTCCGCACATCACCACAAGACTCCTACGCTCTCCAATATCTCCCACATGAAACCTCCGCGCTGCAACACAATGCACAACATCAACCATTAATCTATATTATCTTACCATTTACACTTGGGAAGATGAGAAACAAAATCCTAGAGGAAAATCAAATCTAAATTTTAACAAGGGGAGAGAAGAAGTCAAATGGGTTTGCAACAACCAGAGATATCTACGGTGGGTAATTCTCTGTCTGGACGGAACGTTCCAGAGCGCTCGTCCAGAACAACATCAAGTTCAGCTCTGGTCGAAACGACCAGGCCATAAAGCTCTCCCTTTTTATTCACACGCTCGATCTTTTCAGCAATTTCCCGAGGTATTTCAGCAACGGAGAGTAATGGAAGGGCAATCATTAACAAGAAGAAGAGAAGAAAAGGAGATGAAATCTTGTAGAAAGCCATGGCAGAATTGAAGAGTAGAGAGCTACTGCGATGCACACTTACTAAGCTGGTTGGTAATGCCAACCATTTCATTCCTATTTATAGGGAAGAATACCCTCGATTTTCCACATCCAAAAATCTCTTAGAGAGTTGATTAGTATAGTTTATCAAATGCACCTTATCTTAAGCAAGTGGGACATGTGAATAAAAGAAAAGAAAGGGACACTTGTGGCATTCTCGACAAAACTATGTTCCGTGATGTATACTGGTGTACCACAAGCACATTGATTATAGTGACGTTAATCGTTGTTGGCCATCTCTTTTTTCTTATTTTACCTCAAACTCAAACAATACACAGTTAAACAAAGTGAGCATCTTCATAATGGAATGCGTCAAATCTATTAAATGCAATCAATTCCATTGAAGATGATTGACACATAAGTGCGAAGGACTCGAGAACGTGATAAAAAAGACGTGTCATGCTTTTTAAAGGAAAACCATCATGGCCTTTCGAGACGATGGATAAGATTTGTTTACTTTTCATTAAGAAAGAAATTTAAGTAGATTTTCGGTATTTGATTTAACCCTTGAAAATAACGCATTTGGGGTAAATAATGATCAGAGTAGGAAAAACAAGTGAATGTGGATAAGGATAAGCAGAAGGATGGTGACATATAGGGCTCTCAAGCGCCCACGCAAACCCTATGCTGCAGTATTTGTACTGCACTACCAACGTTTCTGAGGACGACCACCTAAACAAGATCAGGTGCTATTCCCAAACAAAAGATTCTCAGTATGTTTTTTCTTTTTCTTTTTTTTTTTTAATATTGAACAAAGCAGATTACAAATAATAAGAGCTATCAGCAGGTAGATGAAAAGAATGTACATGCTGAAGGTTTTGCAAATGGGGTAACAACTCAAGCGGGCTTAACCGGAAAACTCCTGGTTTAGCAGTCTGGGATGGGTGACCTCCCGGACGGACCAGTGCTTCACCTCTGTGAGCATCACCTAGATGCAATGAGTGCTAAGTGGACCATTCAATATCATGAGAGATGGGTTCTTGTTGAACCACTACTCATGAAACATGGGTCAATGAGTTTGACTTGAAACTACGGTTGAATCCTGATAGCAATATCATAAGAATGTACATGACAAATCAACATAAAAAACATAACAGTCAGAAGGCTGAGAGATCATTACATATATTAAACAATTTTACTTTGCCAAACATTATTGAAAGAACTGAAGAATACACAGTAATAACAAATAACTGTTAAATATAAAGAATTTAACATTTTATTGGAATTAATTTATTGATAAAAGCATAGAAGAATATGCAGTTTATATATAGATAAACAATAACAGCAAACAACTGTTACTATATATATATAATCTATTTTATTTTGTTGAAAATAATTTAAGATTGTTTTTATTATTAAAATTATTTTATTATATGATTTGTGGGAAAAAGATGGTATTTATGATTTGTTGATTTTCAATTTAAAAAAAAATAGTAAATATAATTTAAAAGTTTAATATATTATATGATCCAATATAATTTGAGTATATGTACTAATATTATGAAGAAAAGGAGGTCATTGTATCCAAGAATTACATATTATGAATTCTTATTAGGTTAATAATCTGGAGCCTTCATCTTGTATAGTTAAGGTGACAAAAACACCTTATCTTGTGGTCTTAGTGCTACTCTACATATATCTTGATTCTGTCTTGAGCAGATGCAAACTACTCTTAGAGATCACAGTAATGAAAAATGATCTCTACAATGGAATGGTTTTCCTAGTGAATAGTGCAACTCTGATCATTATTTATCCCAAATACGTTATTTTCAAAGGTGAAATCAAATACGAAAATATCTTCTTCTGGTACACTACTTACTATCTTTCATATTGAAAAGCAAACAAATCTTATCCCCAGCCAACGGGTACGATGTGTTTTTTTAAACCCAGATGCTTTTCTGAAACACTGGAGATGATGCAGAACATCCCTTCTATAAAAGAATGACACGTTTTGTTTTGCACGTTCTCGAGTCCTTTCAAGTGATGTGTCAATGGTCTTCAATGGAATTCGTTACATTCATTTAATACTTATTACTTACATTTAATAGATTTGACACATTCCATTGTTCTCATAGCAGTAAGAAAGTTATGTACATCATATAGTTTTGTGGTAAGACTGAAATATTTACTGAAATGATAAAAATAATAAAGATTTGTTTAAATGTATTTATCTTTAGTTAAATTTGAATGTGTTGGGTAACTATGGAAGCACAATTTTTTTTAAAGAGTAATTGTTAAAATGATATAAATTAATTATTTGTGTTTGTTTTTTCTAAACTCTATTTGAATTATATTTTGGTGTTTCAAGTTTTTAGTTGACTCTATCATCATTTTGTTTTCCATAATTCTACTGTCATGTTATTTTATTGAACTAGTAAATATTTAAATCTAAAAACATCTATATGCATGCTAGGTTGTTCTTTAGTGAAATATAAGACATCTATGAAACAAAAACTTTTAATAAACACTTTATTATATTTGGATATAATTCATTTCTCTAACAAAAATTAATTAAAACTAAAATAAAATTTTAAGAAAAAATTCAACTTATTTGATATATATAATTTAAGATAAGAATTAATATAGATATCTTCAATACAATAATTTAAAGAATATTCTAAAGATATCGTGTGTACATACATGTGATTTTAAAATGGAAAAAATGAAAAATTTATGAATTAATTATTATGAATTTGAATGATAGCATTGCCACTATTCATATTTATGAATAGATAACAATGAATTTCAAAAATGAAATTATTAATGTGAATTGAAATTATGGTATGTCAAGTTTATAAATTATAGTAATGATAAATTTAATCATAGGATTCAATTTTTATGATTTGAGTTAAAGTAAGATGATTTACTTTATTTCGCGATATGGAAAACAATTATCTTGTATTTTTAAAACTAAGTCTATACCTACTAAAGTATCTTTATGTTTTCAATCTTTCAATATATTTTTATATTATTTTGAAATTTTATTTTTTAGATGCTCATTATATATATTTTAAGTTTTTCTTGTTTTCATTACATTACTATAGATTATGCTTCTCTATGTCATACAAAATTCTAACTAGAAAACAATAAAATAAAAATAAATTAAAGTTTTAATAGAGTTATGCGTTGTAAACTAGATATGTAAAAAGATGGAATTGATAACCTTAAAAAATAATGAAGTGTCATTAATGTGAAAAAGAAAGTAAATCCAAAAGATAATGATAAAGATGTTTGAGAAGGTGAAAAAAAAAAATGACTTGGGTAAAAAATACCTTCATAAATTAAAAAATAGATAATATGTTGTGTTTAAATATATCATGACTAGTTGTTAATTATAATCTTAGACTCTACTCCTCATCTTTATTGAAATTATGTAGGTGCTTGTCAATTTCAAGAGCATCTTATTAAATTAAAAAGTTGTCCTCTCTGAATTTAAATTTATTTTTATAAACTTGAAGTGAAAATAAATTTAAAATGTGATGTCTATATCTATATTTAATCAAAATAAAAATAATAATTTCTTAAACTCAACACTTTTAATAAAATAAATATAAACAATCATTACTGAACACAATTTATATATAAAATCTAACATATGCATAACAACTACTTCAACCTAAATTACAACTACTTACTGTACCGTAGATTTCCAAAGGGCCACAAGTAATTGCTAATTACATATCGCAATTCATAAAAAACAATTGATGGAACACTAAACTCCAAGACACTGATAAAAACGTAAGAATTAACATGGTTATTTGAGAACTGTGCCTGCTGTAAATCAGTATACATCACGCTACATAATCTTGTACACTATGCTACAACTGTCCCTTGCTTTTCTTTTCTTCATATGTATATTATGTATCACTTGATTAAGATAAGGTGCGTTTGTTAAACCATACTAATAAAAGAACTTTAAGACATTTCTAGGTGTGGAAAATGGAGGGTGTTCTTCCCTATAAATAGGAATGAAGGGATTCGCTTTACAAACCAGCTTAGTGAGTGTGCATCGTAGTAGCTCTACACTTCAATTCTGCCATGGCTTTCTACAAGATTTCATCTGCTTTTCTTCTCTTCTTCTTGTTAATTATTGCCCTTCCATCGCTCTCCGTTGCTGAAATACCTCGAGAAATTGCTGAAAGGATCGAGCGTGTGAATAAAAAGGGAGAGCTTTATGGCCTGGTCGTTTCGAGCAGAGCTGAAGTTGAAGTAGTTCTGGACGAGCGCTCTGGAACGTTCCGTCCAGAGAGAATTACCCACCATAGATATCTCTGGTTATTGCAAACCCAATTGACTTCTCCTCTTAGTTAAAATTTAGATTTGATTTTCCTGTGGGATTTTGTTTGTTACCTTCCCAAGTGTAAATGGTAAGATATTATAGATTAATGGTTGATGTTGGGTTTTGTGTTGCAGCGCGGATGTTTCATGTGGGAGATATTGGAGGGCGTAGGTAATGTGGGGAAGGGGAATGGTATTTACATATTTTCAACCCAGCTCTATATCTAGTAGAGTTTAGCATTATCACGAATAAAGTGGTTTTGTTTTTTATTTAATTTTGATGGGTCAATGAGTTTGATTTATAAAACTGATAGCAATATCACAATTTAATACGTTGTGGAAAATACCTCCTACTTATCAATTGATGAACTAAAGGGGCTCTATAATGAATGGTTCATAAGGTACAACACTTGCTAAAGGTTTTGCAAATGGGGTCACAAGCTAAGTGGGCTTAACCTTGGGGAAAACTCTGTGGTTAAGCATGCTTGAGTTGGAGTAGTACTAGGATGGGTGACCTCCAAGCCCAATGCTTCACCTAGATGCAATGAGTGCCAAGTGGACCATTCATTATCATGAGAGATGGGTTCTTGTGAACCACTACTCATGAAACCATGGGTTAGTGAGTTTGACTTGTAAAACTACACTGTTGAATTCTGATAGCAATATCACAAGTCTTATATTGTAGTTTTGAGGATTTTGAGGTTTAAAAAGTTTTAATTATAAATGTATACTTGTATATAGTGAAATTGATTAAGTTGTCACTATTAAGATGACAAATAAAATCTTATCTTTTTTGTTTTGTATTGCTAGTTTTTAGTTTCAAAAGCGAATCTAATTATAAATGTATATGTGTTAAAATAATAGATAAATTCTATCTTTTATTTTGTATTGTTATTCTTTAGTTTCAAAAGAAGATCCAATTTTCAAAGGTAATGATTATAAATGTATATGTGTATAAAGTGAAATTGATTAAGTTGTTAGTGTTAAATTGACAAATAAAATCTTATCTTTTTATTTTGTTTTGTCCAATTTTAGTTTCAAAAGAAAATATGATTTTCAAAGAGAATTGATTATAAATGTATACATGTATAAAGTGAAACTAATTAAATTGTGATGTTAAAATGATAGATAAAATCTTATCTTTTTATTTTGTTTTGTTAATTTTTAGTTTTAAAAGAAAATCTCATTTTCAAAGAGAATTTGATTATAAATATATACATATATAGTGGAATTGATTAAATTGTTAGTGTTCAAATGACAAATAAAATCTTGATTTTTTATTTTTTATTTAAAAAAAAAAATGTTTTTTAAAGAGAATTTGATTATAAATGTATATGTGTATATAGTGAAATTGATTAAGTTGTAAGCATGGAAATGTCAAGTTGATTAATTTTGTTTTATATTATGATTTTTTTTTAAAAATTGACTTCCAAAGAACTCACTATATATTATCAAATTAAAAAATTAATTATAAATAAAGACAATGTATATAGAGAAATGATTAAGTTGTAGCATCACATTTTATTATTTTAAAATTGTTTTACAATTAAAATTTATTTTTTATTAACAAAAATAAGACAATTTATGTTTAATTATTTTAAATATAAATGAAATGTAAAATTATCATTAAATATTTAAAAATTAATTTATTTGTTTAGAGATATGAGATTTCCAATTACCATGTTTAAATAAGAATTATGTAATTTTTAAATATTTAAATAATTAATTATAAAATTAAAATGTGTTGGCTCAGGTGAATGCAGCACAGGCGACAGTTGATGGTTACTCTGTTTCACATGAAGGCAATAGTACAGTACGGAAGAGGATCCAACGCCAACTCTGATAAGCTCAACATTGGTGACATGGCAATTCCCTCTCAATTTGCACACTGGCCGCTTCTACTGGGAGGTGCTTACCCTCATCTTCATCTTTCCCTCTTAAAATATTGTAGATGGGATAACTAGTTTTAAAATAATTTGGGTATACGATGAAATTAGAAATTTGGAGGTGATAATGAGAGATTCGATCGTGAGATTGCGAATCTCACATTTTCTGATCACAATGTTGGAAAATCAAAAAGCCAAGTTCCAAATGAGCTTTAGAGTGTGTATCCCCAGCGAGAAGAGATCTTTTCAATGAGAGGAAAGGTTGAAGAGGGAAAGCCCCACTTTTGGTTGAATGTGGACAATGTTCTCTAAACCACTGCACAACAGTTGGAGGTATTGCCATCAACTTACATGTATTTACTACTAAATTTTTCTTTCAATTTCATTATGTGTTGTGGATAATTGTGGGTATTCATTTTAATTTGAATCAATTAATAATTTTTAATCTAACAGTTTAGTGTTATACTGAATTGAATTACAGAAAGTAGAGCTAGATAACTACATACCAAAGGAAAAATCCTCTACATGTCTACAATAGCAGCGAAGGATAAAAAGGGTTGAGAAGGGCAACAATTCCAACTTTTATGTGAATAATGAAGCATATAGGTACTTTCTTTGCAACCAGTTGAATGTTGTCTCCATTGACACCTCAAGTGCCACAAATGCAATGGTAGGATATCAATTTGGTTAAGTTAATCCTACTGTATAATTATTTTTTAGTTGAAGTGATTGTGAGTGCAGATAGATCATAGAGAAAACATCTTTTTGTTGATGCCAATACAAGTGCAGATACTTGTCTATTATAGATATGTAGAGAAAATTTATCATAATTGAGTGTCGAGGAATGCATGTTCATGCATTCAATTAATAGCTAGAGACATAGAATTACTATAGCATAGGTTTAGATGAATTTATGAGGACAGGTGAGAGGATGCAACATGAACAACATGCAACAACATAGGAGTAGGTGCTTGGTCAGCTTGGATGGCTGGCATCGGCTGGTCTGTGCCAACAGACTTGGCACATAATTAATTTACCTATTCCAATAGTCCCCATAAATTAATTATGCTAATTATTTTTAGATATCCCCCTATAGTCTAGAAAACATGGGTTTCGGCTTAAATCTTGTTAGGTATCCATTTACAATCACTTGTTCACTAATATGAAAGTAGGCAGTCATAATGATGAAATTTTTTCTTGCCAACCAATCTTCTAATATGTAATCTTCCAATTCGATTCATTTGTAGAAAGTAATCTTTGTCATGCTACTACATTTTACTACAAGAATTTAATTCCATCATATTCCTGATTATGACAATTGATCTTGGTGTCTTTGTGCACCTTCACCTCCAACTAATATTCAAATCAATTGAAATTTAGATGTACCCTTTTTGTAAACTCATTAACTATAGTTTCCCAATTTTCATGATATCCTTTGAGATAATATCTATCACCCTTCTCAAACCTTTTAAACTTTTTGATTCCTTTTCAACACATGAATACTTATGCTTATACAATTTTTTTAATAAATATGTATAATCATTTGCCAATTTGGTCCATAATTCCATCCATAATCCATTTTCATACAACTTTTCATTGATTCTTTCCATTTTTTATTCCAACATGTCTTTTCAGAATGGTTCTTCAAACCACAAATGCTACATGGATGTAGATCCCAACATGTTTCTTTTCTATGTCCTTCCCTATTACAATGGGAACACTGCATACATTGCATTCCTTGATCTTTTTTTGAACTAGTGATATCTATAACATTATTTTTTATTTTTACTTGTAACATATACAAGGCCTTCATACTTTGGCCTCACAATTGGCTCAATGGGCTCTCTAATTCCTTGCCCATACTTTCCTAATCTTTTATATTTATAACCCATTTTCTACATGATATTCAAACCAACATTTTAAAACCAAATTTTGTTAATTTTATCAAATCTAACAAGATTTGTAGATTCAGACTTATTATCATCATCATCCTTACATTCTTTATCACAAGCTACTTTAGTTATATCACAAAACTGATTAATTGATCAAAGGAACAACTCAAATATTCAATATCACATGAAACATCACAAAATGATGGCTTTTTAATTGTAAGCACTCATTTTCTTTTTCCAAAAAATTTAGATTTTCTTTCAAATCTTCATTTTTCTGTTTGACTTCATCAAAAAATTTAATCTTTCTTCTAATTCTTCATTTTTCTCTTTAATTTTCTTTAATTCTTTTTCAAGATCATCAATTTTACATAGATATTCTTATCTTTTCTTTCCAAATTATTTTAGATTTTCTATTAATTTTGAATTGCATTCTTTAACATTCATCAATTCTTCTTCTAAATTATATTTTTCCTTCTTAACACATTTACCAACTTTTCCCATTGAAACAAATGATTTAAACTTACTTGATTATACACTTGACTGTGTGTTTTCTACAATGAGTTGGATCTCCTTCTTTGGTAGATTTTTCTTTTTGCTTACCTTTCTTTCTTACTTTCTTGAAGATGGCGACTTATGAAAGCCTCACAAACCTTTTTTTTTTAATTTCATGCATATTCTTCACTTCCTAGCGGTTGAACTAGCCTATAATTTCTTTTAGAAAACACAACAATTCTCTTATAAAACACAATTTACCTTTTATATCTAGATTCCTTATTCCCCAATGCAGCGGTAACTGGAGATCCTTCACATATAGCACTCAAGTCTTCATACAACTATTATTTAGTAACTTCTTAACTCATGTGATCCTTTAGGAATGCACACTCTACCTTAGTGTTGGGCTAGTGACTTTGGTTAATTGACTGCAATCTCTCCTTTCAAGAGACAATCTACACTCTTTCAATTATAAACTCTGCTTTAATATGGTTGATGGTGTGTCTTCTTCTCACTGGCAGTGAACTTTTCAATGGTTACACTTTATTCTCGAACATGCTATAGCAGCTACACCAATCTCCCCAAGTTATCACCAAAGCATGATGCTACAAGAGCCAATTTCCATTATCTCACAACCTATATAGCTCATAGATGGTAGCTCCATCATAGAACCCACACCCAATATTTTCTCACTACTCACAATATCTTCAAGATCTTCTACCAAGCAGCTCTAATACCAATTTGTAAACAAAACATAGAGAAAACATATTTTTATTTATACCAATACAAGTGTAGATACATTTAAGTAGATCTATAGGGAAACTCTATCATAATGGAGTTCTGAGGAATACATGTTCATGCATTTGATTTGTATAGCCAGATACATAATAAATTATATGTACATTGTACCATAGGGTTTGTTGCTTGATAGATTTGCCTCCTTGAAGAATAAGTCAATATGACTCTTTATCAAGCCTAGAATGAAGAAAAATAAAAAACAAACAATTGGATAGATCATCATTTTATTGGTAATCTTCCTTTGAATTTTAATTAAGGTGCAACTCCCTTGTATGATAAAATTTTGGACTTTTGAAATTTAAAAGATGGGTATAATTTTGACTAGAAAGTAGAAAAGGAAAACTAACATTTGTCCATAGTTATGATACAAATGTGAACAAAAATTTGAGCAATGAACCTTCAAACTATCAATTTGAATGCCCAGGTTACAGGATTTGAAAAATAAATAGTACTAATACTTCAAATCATAGATTGAGATATTAGCAATGGATAATAAATCCTAAAAGAAGGTGAATGTAACACTATGGAATAGTTGAGCGCACTGGGTGGGATTGTGGAGCATGGGCAGGAAAAGCAAGATTTTGAATCTCTGAACAATGGAGCAGGCCGTGGAGCAGGATCTGAGGAATCCTAGGTGGAATCGACACATGTTCCGAGTGAGGAGAAAGGTAAGGATGAATCAAATGAGAAGGACACCAGAAACAACATTCAGGTGGACTCGGGAGGGAAGAAAAATTTGGGTGGCACCCCTGAAGGACAAAAAGGCAAAAAAACTAATGAAGTAGGGATTGCTGATAGGGAAGGAGCAAAGTGCAAACCTTGGTCTTCACTGTTTGGTGTTAAACCAAATGGAAAATCGGTCTTCCCTCCAGTGCGTAATTTTTCTGACCTAGTGAAAGGTAAGTTTGCTATCTCTGTGCCTGATCCGATTATTGATCATACTATTGCTTTGATGGAAAAATTTATGGTCAGTAAGTTTATGGGCCCTCGACCAAATGTTGAGGTGGTTAGGGAGTTCGTAAAAAATAAGTGGAGAATCAATGGTAAGGTCATGGTGGCCACTCTTCCTAGAGGTTTCTTTGCCTTTGAGTTCACCTGCAAGGAGGACATATTGGCTGTGAGGAGTGGTGTACCTTGGGTCATAGGAAAATCTTCCCTGGCCCTTAAGAAATGGACCTCTCGTCTGGATCTCTTTGATTCCATTTTTTAGAATGTTCCAATTTGGGCTAGACTCCCGGGTATCCCTCTGGAATATTGGAACGAGGATGTCTTCAATGGAATTGCTAATTCTTTTGGAGAGCTTCTGTCTATTGACCCTATGACAACAACTAGAAAGCAATTGGTATTTGCACGAATCTGTGTGGGAGTTTCAAAAAATGTTGACCTCCCTTCTTTAATATATTTCCAGTCTAAGTTGGGAACTTGGATGCAAGCTATAGAGTTTGATTCCATTCCATTTGCTTGCTTTAAGTGTAGAAAAATGAGGCATTGGGCTAAGAAATGCCCATTAAATGCTAGCAAAGACAAAGAAAATTTCCAGTCTAACCCTAAGACTATGTGGAGAAAGAAGCTTGAAGGGGAAGGGGAAGAAAGCAATACCAATACCCTTGATGAGGAATCTGGCAGGAAATATGAAGCTTAGAGGAATACCACTGGAATCAATGGTGAAACAGAACCCACAAAATTTGATGTTTAGAAGAATCAACAAATAGGGGTAGAAAGTATTTCTGGTTCAAAGGAAGAAGGAGAAGAAATCTTGGAGAATGTTGGGGATGGTAAAAGGGATAAGGACTTTGTTTCTTCCACTCTTAAGATTTTATCATAAGGCAAAGATAATGGGGATCCTGGTCTGGAGGATATTCCTATCCAGGGTTTGTCTCTGGACATTGGTATTCCTATCCTAACTACTACTTCTATAGAATGTTTACCTTCAAGTGACCCTCTTAAACTCTAGGAAAAAAATACTCTGGACTTTGTCAAGGACACCTTTGAGAATCTAAGCTAGAATATTGAACTTTCAAGTGACAATTTGAACCAGCTTAGGAATGGCCAGATGGATACTCTCCCCTGGGACCAAAGAAGAATGTATGATAAGGAATGGGAATCTAGGAGAGAGTTGGAGAGTCAAGAAGATACTGATTGGGAAGAAGTCCTCTCTCAATCAAAGAAAAAGAAGGAGAGAAGTAACCAACAGAATACTTTGAGTGGAGTTGTTACCAAAACAAGAGCAAAGGCAGATTGTGGTGCTACTAAGTATATCCAAGGAAGAAGGTCGAGTAAATGGCAGAGAGAGCATGAAAGCTTTCAGGACATAGTAGATGGTGTTCAAAAGACCATTCCGAAGATTCTACAATCCCCTGGTAAGATATAAAGATTATGTCTTGGAATATAAGAGGGCTTAATAGCCTTCATAAGAGGTATGTTTTGCATAATTTTTTTAGGGATCATAAACCTGATATTATTCTCATCCAAGAAACTAAAATTTCTAAAAATAAGGTGGAGAAGATTAAAATGTTTCAAAATTGTGGAATCCAAGGAAATAGTTCAGATGGTGCGTCAGGAGGAATTGCTAATTTTTGGAACCAAAACTTTATTAAAGGGGAACCTTTGCTGGAGAGCACTAATCATGTGGCTACTAAACTCACACATATCAGATATAACTTTAGCTGGATTTAGTCGAACATCTATGCTCCTAATGGGAAAGGAGCCAAAAAAATATTTCTAGAATGAGCTCTCTACATTTTGTAGGATCTTTAATAATGACCACTGGGTTGTAATGGGCGACTTTAACACAACCCTTCTGAATGAAGAGAAATTTGGAGGATCTCAAGTGAATTCTTAAAGTAAATATGATCTTTTGGACTTCATCAACAACAAGGCATTGATTGATCTTGATTTGCAAGGATCCATTTATACCTGGTCGAATAGAAGAAATGGTAAGGAACTGATTCAATTAAGGTTAGATAGAACTTTAATTTCTGATTAGTGGCTTATAAACTATTATTTCTCTCTTAAGGCTCTTTCTAGAGTGGGCTCTGATAACTTTCCTATAAGTTTTGTGGTGGACCCTATAAAGGTGAAGTGAGACTCTCCCTTTAGATTTGAAAGAATGTGGTTGTCCCACCCCCATATTTTTGATGAAATAAGGAATTGGTGGAATATTGATGTTTCGGGCACTGCTATGTTCATAATTGCTAAGAAACTGTGGGAAGTCAAACACAAATTAAGAAGCTGGAAAAAAGAGTCCTTTGGAAACATCTTTGGCATTAAATTTGAACTTCAAATGGAGCTTGCGAAGATCCAGGATAAATTCAAAGGGAAGGATATATTGAAAATAATAGGGCAAAAGAAAATGAGTTGCTGGTGAAGTTGCATGATATTATAGCTAAAGAGGAGGAGTTCTGGAGGCAAAGATCTAGAGTGTTGTGGCTCTCAGCTGGAGATAGAAACACCAGGTACTTTCATCTGTCTGCCTCAAAACATAGGGCTGTCAATAGAATTTCTCACATAGAAGTTAATGGCATGAGATATGAGGAAGAGAAAGACATCAAAAAGCAAGCTGTCCTCTTCTTTAACAACCTTCTCTCAGCGAATGGGGAAGTCAACCATAATGACCAAGATTTTCTGTTAGAGGCTATCCCTAAGGTTTTTAGGTTGGAAGATAATGAAAAGCTTGCTGCCATCCCCTCTAGGGAGGAAATTATGAAAGTTGCCTTTTCTTTTGAAGGGAACAGGGCCCCTAGCCTTGATGGGTTTCCTATGTTCTTTTTTCAATGGTTTTGGGAGGTTTTTGGAAAGGATGTTGTGAACACTGTTAAGGAATTCTTTGGATCCAAAAGTCTTCTTAAGGAATTAAATGCTACTTTTGTGGTCCTTGTTCCCAAGAAACTAGGGGCTATGGAGTTTGAGGCGTTTAGGCCTATTAGTCTTTCCAACTCTTTCTATAAAATCATATCTAAGATTTTGATGTCAATGATCCTTACTATCCTTCCTTTGCTGATATCCCCTCAACAAAATGGTTTTTTTCTAGGAAGGAAAATATTAAACTCTATAGTTACTGTCCATGAGAATATCCATTCACTTGTGGAATCTAAAACTAAAGGGTTTTTTCTTAAGCTTGATATTTCCAAAGCTTATGACCGTGTTGAATGGGAGTTTTTATTCAAAATTCTTAGGGTGTTTGGTTTTAGTAGCAAAGTCATTCAGTTGGTGTATCAGTTGGTTACTACTGTCTCCACCTCTATCATTGTGAATGGATCTCCTTCGAGATTCTTTCAGAATTCAAGAGGCCTAAGATAGGGTGATCCTATCTCTCCTAGATTATGTTCACAATCATGGTTGAGAGCTTGGGTAGGAATCTTAAAAGTTTGATTTAACAGAGGTCTCTTGTTGGTCTTAGTCCTTCTACTAATTTGATTTGTTCTCACCAACAGTTTGTTGATGATACTATGCTGATGGGAAGATCAATGGTGACTGAGGCTAAGACTTTGAATTTTTTTTGGATGTGTATGAGAAGGCGACTGGGCAGATGGTCAATAGACATAAGAGCTCCCTTTTTTTCTTTAATACCCCTGAGCGTAGACAGGTCAAGATTGCAAGAATCCTTGGTTGTAGAGTGGAATCCTTACCCTCTACTTATCTTGGACAACCTCTATGCCTTAGACCTCCGAATTCCTTTTGGTGTTCACTGGTTGATAGGTTCAGTAAGAAGTTGGCAGGATGGAAAGGAGCTCTTCTGAGCCAAGTTGGAAAAATTTAGCTCCTTAAATTTTCTCTTCAGAATCTTTGAGCTTATGCTTTAAGCCTTTTCAAAATTCCTGCTAAATATGTGGAGGCCATTGAAAAGATCCAAAAAATATTCCTTTGGTCTGGTGTGGAGGAGAGAAAGAGGATGCCTCTTATAGGATGGGATTTTATTTGCAGACTGAAAACTTTGGGGGGTTTAGGTCTTAGAAAAATCATAATGATTAATAAGACTCTTCTTGCTAAACAAATTTAGAGATCCTTCTCGTCTGTTGGAGAATGGAAAGATATTTTAAGAAGTAAATATATGACCAATTGTGAGTCCCTCAATGCCTTGCTGGATTCTCCTATTCTGCCCCGTGGTTTAGCTTGTTGGAATGACATGATTGCTGGTAGAAATATTTTGGATTAAGGGGTTGGATGACACATTAGAAGCGACAATCTTGCTAGATTCTGGGAGGACATATGGATTTTTAAGGATCCCCTAATCAAAATTGAAAGATTCAACAGATAGGATGAGTTTTGCAAAGTAACCTTTGAAGAGTATGTTAAAGATTATTGGAGTGAAGTAGATTGGGTGGATTTGTGTTTGGTTAGTTAGGAGTTGGCTCAGCTTCAATCTTCCTTAAGGGCTATTAGATTGGGACAGTTTCAGTTGGATGATCATCTTGTTTGGATGGACAACCCTTCAGGTAACTACTTATTTTTTTTAGCTGTTTCTCTGCTGTCCCTTTCTCAAGCCCCCCCTCCTTTCTAGTCTAAAGCATGGATAAAAAACTTGACTCCTAAAGTCAACATTTTCTTCTAGATTCTGCTTCAAAATAAGGTGCTTACGGTGGATAATCTTTGCAAACGGGGATTACAAATCCCCAACAGATTTTACCTTTGTAAGAGTGAGGCAGAGTCAACTAACCATCTATTTCTCCATTTTCCATTTGTTGCTACAATGATCTGGGGAATTTTTTTAGCCCTCTGGAATATTTCTTGGGTGTTCCCCCTATCCATTGAAGATTTCTTTTCACAATGGAAAGCTCCATCTCAAAATCCTTTCATTCGAAGGTTATGGGATTTTATTTTCCCTTTTGTTGTTTGGGGAGTGTGGAAAGAACGTAATAGCAGACATTTTAGGGATAAGGAGTTGTTGGAGAATTCCCCAAAAAACTCTTAATCTTGAAGTTGTGGTGTGCACTCCCTATGATCTAATGATAGCCAAGGATTGGAATATCAAAATGGATGTTTTTAAGGCACCAAGCTAGCTAAGAAAAGCAGGGAGGGTGTGTGCTAGACCTTTCCTCCTAATGGCTGGACTAAATCCAACTTTGATGGCACTGCGAAGGGCAATCCAGGGATGGCCGGAAGTGGAGGTGTGCTAAGGGACTCTAATGGTAACTTTATGATAGCTATGACCATTTCCCTAGGTGATCAAACCATGTGGTAGAGGCAATAGGAGCTTTTCAAGTTTTAAATTTAGCTCAAAATCTGAATATAAAATATTTATGGCTTGAAGGGGACTCCAAAAACATCATTGAATGTCTCCTAGGTAGGACCCCTCCCTCTTGGACTATTTACTTTGTGAATGAGGGGGTTAAGAGGGGAGGGTTGAACACGTGGCATAATTTCAGGGACTTGGGAGCTGAAGTTAGGGCCTTATTAGATTATGATGTTACACATGGGAAAGATGAAAGTATCTTTAATGATGATAGGGAAAATGGCTAAGTACATCAAAATCAAGAGAATTGATGGGGTTGTGTCAAATAACCTAGCTGGCAAGAAAAATCCGCATTCTTTGTGGGTTCATTGGAATGGCTGCATAAATTTGCAACAGGTTTTTGGCATTGGTAGAGATTGTTGTGAGGTGCATAAAAATATGGGGGGGGGATCTAGGAAAATAATTGAGCCTAAAAGCTACGAAATTCACATGAGGAATGCTAAGGTTTGGAAACAGGTTGAGTGAGGTGCTTTGGTTCCATTCCTGGAAAAACTTCATGGGCCTGATCCTATGGCTACTGATTACTTTGAGAAGAACTAGAATAATGGAGAAATAATCCTCTTTGGGAGAAAGGTGAAACTGGATGAAAAAAATCATAGGAGAGGTGACTAGAATGTCCACTGAGGGCATGAAGTTTTATCATGACAAAAGGTTTTCATACGAGGCGGTAATCAAATTCCCTAAGAAAGAAAAGGAGAAAATGAAACTGGTCAAAATTTCCAACAGATATTTTGAAATCAACACCATCAAGGCGCTTTGGAGAAAGGTGCTTCGTGTCATAATGGAGTATATTACCTTGGATGGGAGATTCACCAGAGTTTATGGTCATCACTTTTCTATCCTTAACCACTTCCGCCATAAGGTACATATTTCTCTACATCATTATTTGTTCTGTTCATTGAGAAATAGCCTTGAGGACCACAAGAAAAATCTCAGGAGATACCCTATTCTTCATCCTGGTCTTATTAGGTTAATCTATGAACATTTTCAAAGCCTATTGGCTCTATGTAAACTGGTTGCCTCCACGGCGTCTGAGGACTATGATACAGATAGTGGTGGTTCAGAGATTCATTCTAAGCCTAACCCAGAGAGAATTGTTGGAGCCCATCCGTCCCCTGTCCTATTTAGCATGAAAACCCAACTTTGTAAACCCCAGCTCGTGAAAGCTAACCTTGAGATTTACCCCGACTACTCGGTTCCTTTAAAGAATCCCGCTCTCAAGGGTTCCCCTGTCAATAAGTTGGTTTCCTACTCTACTGAATCTCTAGAGGACAAAATTGTGAACCCTGAAGCTAGCAAAAACTTTGTTTCTACCCCTCCTACCTCTTTTAGAGATGATGGTTCCAGATTTCCTAGCTCCCCTAACTCGGATGATTTAAACCTCATTTTAGACCGGGATCAGTCTAGAGATATCCTTGCCTCTGCTAGAAGTGGTGTTGGTGATATTTTCAGGGTTATGAAATGTGCCTATCGAGAAATTAATGATCTTAATCTCATAAATAAGGTTCTAAAAAGAAAGTTGAAGGAACTAGAATTGAAGCTGTCTACTCTGAGCAATGAGGAAGGAAAACAGAAAAAGAACAAAACTAGAATGGGAGATTATGACATTGAGGACAAGTACAAGACTCTAGAAGCTAAAATTGATAAAATAAAAAACAACATGAAAACTATTGTGGAACAAAACCATAGAATGGCAAAGCACAATGCCATTATCATCAATGCAATGTCTGAAAAGTTGGAAAAGTCGCAACAAGGCTTGTTGGTTGTTGATCTGGAAGAGGACAAGGAAAAAAGCAAGAATGAGGACCAAGGAATTTCGAAGAGGACCCATGCCAACCTTAAGAGGAAAACACCTCCTACTACCCAGATGGTCTAGATATTAAAGAGGGGGGTTCAGGAAATGAATGACACAAAAGCTGAGACAACGAAAATTTTAAAGTCCCAAGTTTAGTCATTGTTGGCATTTTGTCTGGTCTTTTTGGGTCTTTTCTGTGGCCCTTGCTAGATTTTGTTTGGTGGCTGTGGCTTTTTCTTTTTGTTTTCTTCTAGACAACCTCTCTTTTTATGGGGTCTTTGATGATCTTTTCTTTTGTTTGTAAACTTTGTGGTTTCGGGTCCCTATAAAACCCATTTTTTCCTCTTTCAAAAACACTATAGAATATCAAATTAAAAAAAAAAGATAATATCCTAGTATTTATCTAAGCTCACAAACTTCTACATAAACACTAAGCATCACATCCAAACCTTTGATAACTTTAAGAAACTCCCCTCAAAAAAAGATATAAAATATTGACGAATCTTTCATATTTTTAGGAAAAAATATTAATTTCTATTGCCGAATCTTTCCTTTTTTTGGAAAAAATATTGATTTTATTGGCGATTGTTTTTACATCACTAAAATCTTGTAGAAAATTTTGGCAAATCTTGAAAAATAATAGGAAAATGCATTAATTATGATGGTGAATCCATCCAATCTAAAAATAATTCTCATGGAAAAGTAGGTGCTCGAGGGTGGAAATTATCGATAGGTTTAAGGAATAGACTATAATATTTACTTTCCACCATTGTTTTAAAATATAATATAATGGCCCTCATTGTATTCTACAAGGTAAAATGTACCCACAATTTGTAATTCTCATGGGGCTCGAAATTGCTTTTAGATCATTGATCTAATGATCCTGATTGTATTCTATGAGGAAAAATGTACCTAGAATCTATAATTCTCATGAGACCTAAAATTATGGGCCCCATGAGCGTTACAGATCATAGGTACATGTTACCTCATGGAATACAACAAGGGCCATTAGATTATATTATAAATCAATGGTGGAAACTAAATATTAGAAATATGGTCCTAAAGCAACTAATAATTATGATATACTATTGGTGAATTAATATAAATTTATACTATAATTTATAAAATTTAGGCAAATCTAATCTTATCATGTATCAAATATTGTAGAAAATTTTTGAGTTAATTTTTTTAATAAAATAATTTCTTTGGCGATTTAAATAAGACAATAACAAAATTTTATAAAAACGTGGTGATTCAAGTCACGTTATAGCTCAAACTATTAGCCAATTTTGGATTTCCAAATTTCAACTATCAGCCAATAAGCGAATATTAGCCACTAAAAAAATCACCGATCCAAATTTGAAATGCACAAAAACAATGAATTTCTTTAGAAATGAGATAAATTATATTGGTCCTTATTTGATCAATTCACACTCTTACATCTAAGTGCAACAAGGATCAAAACTTCAAATGCCTCAAATGTACTTGAATCACATATTTGGGTATGTGTAGGATCATGATGAGCCAAAAAGTGGCGATATGATAAGTATGTGTAGGGTTTGTGGCTGATGACTTTTTTTTACCCAAAATTGTTGAAACAAAAAGAGTTTTTAAAGGAGATTCTCAGCTTTCCACCAATATAAATTATGCTTTAATTTTAATTTAATAAATAATTATGATTCATTTTCTATTTGAATTACAACTAAAGTCCTGATTGATAGGCTGATTGAAAAACATCTATAGCTTTCAAACGGTATCACATTTTTTGAATCCGAAACATGCATCACATTCTATACTTCACATACTATAGGATTAAAAAAAGAGAAAATAATTTCATGTAGTTTTGACCAAATTAAGGTGGTCAGACATACGAGTTTTTATATTTTTTAAAAGTTGTAATAAAAAATTCATGGGTATGTGCGGGATCATCATGCAAAAAACAGGCCATAAGTGGCAAAAAGAAAAAACAGTGTTAGGCAACTTGCGCGAAATATTTGAATAAGTTATCTATATTATTTCAAAATATGTAAGAATAGAATCTGTAAAAAATGTAGTTTCTAAAATACTAGGTTTATTTAAAAATAAATAAAAAATCTATTTGGTGAAAATTTGAAATTTCAATGCAGTAGTACTTAAATTTCAGGGAAAAATAAGAAGTAGGTGTCTCACTTAACCATAATAAAATGATAATTATTTTTTGTAATATTTTATATATAAGTAGAGAACTCATGTTAGATGTGATGCATATTTTTTGTAATTTTTTTCCAAGTAAATAATTAATTATGAATTTTTATTACAATTTTAAAATATAACAAATCCTGCCCACCCGACTAAAACTTCATGAAACCTATTTTTTTTAATCTAATATAATGCTAGCATAGCCCGCGATAAAAAAAAAATTTGATGAGAAGAAAAATATAGAATTATCGATCGACGATAGGATCACATTAATAATAAAAATGAATAAATTATTATTAAATTCAATAAATCATAATTTTATATTTTTAAACTAAGAATCTCCTCTAAAGCTTTAGTTTCATTAATTTTGGGTGAAAAACCATAACCTAAAATATGTTTTTTGGCGCCATGATCCCCGCACATACCCTCAATTAATTACTACTGGAAAAAAAATTAAAAATATGCATCACATTGAAACATGAGTCTTCTATTTATATCTAAAATATTATAAAAAAAATTATCATTTTATTGTGGTTAGGGTGGTCAGACAGACATCTACTTCTTTTTTTTCCCCTGAAATTTAAGTACTTCTACATTGAAATTTCAACTTTTCACCAAATAGATTTTTCTTTAAAAAAAGAAAAAAACCTAGTAGTTTAAAAACTATATTCAATTTTCTACAGATTCTATTCTTACATATTTTTGTTCAAAATAATATAGATAACTTATTCAAATTTTTACGCCAAGTTGCCTAACTCTGATTTTTCTAAATTTTTTGCCACTTAAGGGCCTATTTTTTCCATGATGATCCTACACATACCCATTTATAAATCTTCTTTTTTAGGGATGGTTCAGTTTTTCTAACTGTCATCTTTAAAGTGGGGTGTTTTATAAAATTTTACAAAATTATTTTCTAACAAACTCCCCTAAGTTTCTTCTGACTCCTCTTTGAAATATTATAATTACATGATATATCAATTTGAATTTGGTGAGATAGCATACTATCATTGTATTTAGTTCCTAAAGAACTAAGAATGCATACATGTAAACCTAGTGGCTCTTCTTACATATAAAATTCTGAAGCTCATAGTCCATGCATTTAATTACACCTACCATATCATGTGTGGGAGAAGATTTTATAAAATATTTTTCTCGAATGCCAAATTTTATTAAAAAAAATGTTTTGGCGTTCATTCATCCCACAATAATGGGTTACAATTTTTGGCCAAAATTGACATTGAAAGCAACATTTTGAGCAAAATCTTCACTTTATGACACCTATAGTAGGGAAACTATTAGGAATTTGAAGATGATCCAAACTAGTGATTTGTGAGATTTTTTCTGTAGATTTTAAATGTTTTTTTTTTAAATTGAAATTAAATTATAATTTTTTTTGCATCTCCTTTGATAACTAGTTTTTAATAGTAAGTTACAACATTTTTAAAAATTGATGTGTGTCCTTGGTGGCCTAGGTGCTTTCTATCTCTACAGGAAAGAGGGGCATTTGAGGAAAAAATGTCCTTTGATTTAGGGTCCTGGTGGGAACTCTAACACCTCGCCACCCGAGTGTTTTGAGAAAGTGGCCTCCACGGCCGAGGTGGAGGCTACCTCAATTGTTTGTTCTGTGCCTCCTAATAGTCTGGAGATAATTCCTCCTGGTGATCTCTTCCCCTCGATCTCATCTCTTGAGCCCCCCTTCCCTTTTGGTGTCACCCTCTTTTCACATTCTGCTCCCCCCTTTTCTCTTGCCGCTCAATCTGGTTGCCAGCCAGTGGTTTCCACCTCCCCTCATTCAACCATCTTGAATGCTGCCAGCACGGTTCTATCCTCACCTCTACCAGTCCCTATCTCCAGCTCTCTTTCTAACGCTCCAGTAGTTTTTGTAAAGAAGAATGCTCAACAATTAGCCTTAGAAAACATCATGCTAAAAGGTAGAAAACTAAAGGAAAACAATAAAAAAAATAGAATTCATTAAAACCTATGTGAATGGTGTGATGGTTGATGAAGAAAATGTGATAACTAGCATTCAAGACTGTGATAATAAGAAAGAAAATGAAAGCCCCTCCATGGTCAAAAACTTAATCTCTACATTTGAAACTGACAATTCTTGTAATAATCCTTCAGGATCAGGCATTAAAATGGTGAAACTTGAGAGAAATGTAACTGCCTCTACCCTGGGTGGGAGCGAGGTGACCATCATAGACAGTTGTGGTGGATCTAGTGCCACACTGATTGAGGGTGCTCTTGATTCTTTCAACGACATGGTCAAGAAGTTGGCTATAGACAAGGCTGGGGCTCCAAAAGCTATATCCCCAAATCCTCTTCAGACTAGTGAACTTGTAGGCCTTATTGGGCCTCTTGATGGTGAGGAGACCACTGGAAGTAAAGTGGACCTCCCCAATGAGTTGTGTAAGGGGGACAACTTGTTAGTTGTAAAGGACTCTTCCCCATCTGGGGAAGTTGGTGATACTAATAGTGAGGACGTCCAAAATACCTCGAAAGACCTTGTGGGGATCCTGGCCCCACTCCTTCTAAAGAACCTAAGAAAAGAGGAAGAAAAAAAGGCAGTACCCTCCCAATCTACAAAAATGCTATAGGAATTAGCAAGGGGAAGAGGAAGAAAACCAATATAGTACTGGTTGTTCCCTCACCTAAGAGATTGGAGAATGAAGAGAATGTAACCAAATACTTTGAAATGTTCAAGAATGATAAAGATTCTTCACCCAAAATGATCAATGATAGTTAACTGCACTTCTTGGAATCTCAGGGGACTTGAATCCCCTGACAGGAAATATGTGGTTAGAAGATTTCTCAATTTGGATTAGAGTAAGGATTTTGTGTTTCTGTAAGAAATCAAGGTTGTAGGCTTTATGCTTGAGACTAACTTGAAGTTCATCTGGGGGAATGCTTTGGATTTGACCTCCAGCCATGAGAAGGGCAGGGGGGGTGTTTCCATCCTAATGGCTAGTAAATGGAAGCCATTTCTCACCAACTCAGGTGTCTCTCCTTGCAACAGAGCTGTGTGGGCCACTTTTGAAAGGGGTGATGCCAAATTTGGCATTTGCTCAATCTACGCACCCAATGATTACCTTGGGAGGTGTGAATTGTGGAAGTGGCTAATTGGGCTCCCTAGGTCGCCTAGATTATGGGAGGGGACTCCAACATGATTGAGAATGTGGAAGACAAAAAAGGTGGCATTAGTATGGAATGGAAAGATAATGGGAAGCATCATTGGTTTAGAATAAAAAACAAGCTTAACATCCTTGACCCTCTTGAAGGGATGAAACAAGAGAGAAATGGTGTGTGGTTCTTTTGGTGTAATGCCCAAAAAGGTGGCAAAAGAATCTATAGCATGTTAGATAGGTTTTATGCTAACAGAGACCTCTGCAGTTTTGAGCCCAACAATGATGGTAGCAAAGTAATGGTCTATCATTACACCTTATCAGATCACCACCCAATCAAGGCTAAGATAGCCATAAATAATGAGGCCAAGATTCACCCCATGAGCAGAGAAAACTTCATCCTTAACACCGAGTTGCTGAGGGACCAAGATTGCCTTGAGGATGTGAATACCTTAGGGGTATTAATAGATGGATGCTTAAGGACGCTAATCCCATTGAGAGATGGAACCACAATGTGAATGCCTGGAAGTGTATCTTTCAAACTATAGGCAAGAAGAAAGCAATGGATTGGAGTAGAGTAGAGAACCACCTTCAAGATGAGATCCTAGTTGTTGAAACAAAGATTCAGGAGAACCCTGCTGATGAGCAACTCTATGAGGAGCTCAACAAAAGCAAATCCTCTCTGAGAAGTTTACAGGCCAATAAAATTCAGGGGTTGAAGGTTAGAGCTAAGCTCAATTGGTTGAACAATGGGGATAAAAGGTTAAAGTTCTTTTTCAAATACATTAAAGAGAAAGGCTTAAAGGAATAGATTGATAAGATTTGTCATAATGGTGTGACCCTGTCAAATCAGGAGGAAAATTTGCATCAATTCATACTATTTTACAAGGACCTTTTTAGGTCTGAGGACAGTGGGGAAGGCTGTCAAGAAGAAAGGAACAAAATCAAGAGACTAATACCTAGAAAAAATTCTAATGAGGATAGTGCCCAGCTCGCCACTCCCTTATCCAAAGAGGAAATCAAAAGAGCCATCCTCTCAATGAGTAATGACAAGTCTCCTGGGACTGATGGGCTTCCTGTTGAGTTTTACAAGGTTTTCATCGATTGGGTTTGTGAGGACCTCCACCAGGTCTATATGGATGCCTTTGAAAAAAGGTCATTGGGAATGTGTATCAACCAAGGCCTTATTAAACTTCTGCCAAAAGAGGGGGATAAAACCCTAATTAAAAACTAGAGACCCATCATGTTGTTGAATATTTCATACAAAATTATGGCAAAAGTCTTAGCCTTAAGGCTTACCAACATCCTCCCTAAATTCATAAGCTCTACTCAAACAGGGTTTATCAAGGGCAGATATATCCTTGAAAACCTAATAACTAGCTCCAGGAAGCTCTTGATTGGGCTAAAAGATCTCAACAGAATGTTGCAATGCTTCTCTTGGACTTTGAGAAGGCTTATGATAGGGTGGAATGGTCTTTTGTAAAGATGGCTTTGGTGGCCTTTGGGTTTCCTCAGGAATTTTCTAAAATGATTGGTACTCTCTTGAAAGATGCTTCTGCCCTAGTGGAGGTGAATGAAACTAGGTCTGATGCTATTCAGTTGGAAAGATCAATCAGGCAGGGGTGCCCAATTGCTCCTACCTTGTTTGTAATTGCTTTTGATGCTCTCCATTACTTACTAAGAGATAATAGTATGTCCCCCAAAGTGAAAGGCTTGATATTACCTGAAAATGGTGATCTTCTAAATATTCAATTTGCTGATGACACCTCTGTATTTGTGGAGATAGAAGAGGAAAATCTTAATAACTTAATGACAAAGCTTGATCTTTTCTGTCTTGCTTCTGGGGCTAGGGTCTCAAAGGAAAAATCCATTTTGCTAGGATGGCTTGATACCCCTCCTAACTGGTTGCAAAAGCTTGACCCCCAATAGGGGGGTCCCCAGAAGGAGGTTAGATACCTAGGAATCCCCTTTTGTGTCTCTCCTAATCTCAAGGACATGTGGCAGTGGTTAAAAGAAAAAAATGATAAGAAATTTGATGGTTGGAATAGGCACTACTTGTCTCTTGTGGACAAGATTCAAATCTACGAATTTTTTTTGTCTTCCTACACTATGTACTTTGCTTCAGTTTGGTCCTTCAACAGTTACCAAATCAATGGGGTCCAGAAGAAAATCAAAAATTTTCTTTGGTCTAATGGGAAAGGTAAGAAAAAATTGCACTCTATCAAATGGGAATGGTGTTGTCTGGAAAATGCTAATGGTGGTTTGGGCCTTAAAGATCTAAAGAAGCATGGTGTAGCTCTTGTTGTAAAATGGATTATCAAGTCCCTAGATGGAAAGGAACCTTGGAAAGTTCTTATCAAAAATAACATTTCACAAGTTGTCCCTAAGCTGGCAAGGTCATGGAAGGGTCTCCCTTTCAGTGATCTTCTCATCACCAAATACCCAATATTTCCTGTAGGTTCACTGGTTTTTAGGAGCATTTGGAAAGCCTGGGAGTCCATAAGGGGGAAAATCACTTGTTCTCTCTTATCTGATCCTAGCTGCAACCTAATCTACCCTGTAAGGTCTATTTGGTGGAATCTTGAGCATCATGGGAAGCCCCTGGCCTTGTTGCAGGGTTGTTCAACAAAAAAATGGAACCATGAGGGCATCAGGACTTTCAATAGCATTTTCAAGGATGGTTCATTGGTTTCTTGGGATCAGCTAAGGGGAGATTATGGGTTACCTCCTTCTAGCATCAGGACTTACTTTGTTATCAAAAAAGCCTGTAAAGGTTGGATTAACAGCTCCCACATTGGAAATTGGAAGGATGAGCCTGTTGAGATCCTGTGGAAAGGCTCTCTCTCATTGAATGAATTCAAAACTAAAACCATTTATAAGGAGATCCTTAATTCTTTGACCCCCACTGATTATCTCAACAAAATATGGAGGACTAACATTGAAGATAAATCCTAGCAAAAGGTTTTTTGTTTTTTGTGGCACAATAATTTAGATGCAAAGAAAACTTGCTTCAGATGGCTTGTCTTACTGCAAAAAGTTCCTTTTCAGTTGAAAAGAAATGATATTGATGTGTGTGAAATATGCAAGGTACCTGAAACTGTTTTCCATATTTTTTTTTACTATTTCTATGCTAATGAAATATGGAATCTATTCTGGAACAACAATGATAGTTGGGACTTAAATGGAAAAGTTAATTGGAAAGATATTCTTTTGGGCTTTGATAGAAAGATGAGTAAAGAATTGCACTTTTTTTGGTTCTTACTTACAACTGAAATTACGTGGGTTATTTGGAAGGCAAGGAATGATGATAGATACAGTGGAGTTCAGAGGTTGCTTACTGAGTCAAATAAAAGACTCGCACTCCTCAATGTTTCTTTGCAGGTTGTAGCCACCATGGAGATTGCTGAGGACAAATTTCGTAAGCTTCTCAAGGATAGATCTATTCGTAGTCACTAGAAAGAAGTCATACACAGACACCCCAACCTAACAATGTTTATGTAGGCACTGGAGGCCCTTAAAGAAGAGTTCAAGGAGCAAGCTAATAAAGGGAAGAAGGGGCAGGAAAACATAGTGCTTCTATTGTTTACCATTTCAAATGAAGAGACTAAGGAAGGGTTATCCAACGAGGAGCTTGATACTGTCAGCACCCTGATAAATTGGGGAGCCATGGTGGACTAAACTAATATTTTTTCTGCTGTATATGCTACATATTCTGCTGTATAATTTTTTGTATATTTTCTGCTGTATATCTCACTTGTGGTAGATTCTTGGGGTTAGATTAGTATCTTTTTAGTCTTTACAGTTGTTCATAACAGTCTATTTTCAGTCATATCATGACTTGTAATCTGCTGTAAATGTTTTTCTTCTGTGCTTAGCCTATTATTAATACAAAAAAAGTGATGTGTACTTTCAATCACATAACCTTTTTTCTACAAAGGATATAATTCTGATTCTTTTGAATTTAAGTTGGTAACATTGATATCTAGTGCTTCCATTTCATTTCATAACATATTGTTGAATATATATTTTTTAATTAAGTTTTGAATTCAAACCAGTTACAATTTAGACACAAGTGCACATTCAAACATAACATTTTTTGTATGTATTAATTTTTTTTTTTTTTTGTTTGAACAAGGACATAAATACCTAGTGCATACATATTTTTCAAAAAAAATTCTATACATTTACTATTTTTCCACAATGGTTTTCACCGAACTTGGTGTTCAGTGAAAAACCTATGTTCAATAAAACTAAAAAGTAAGATAAAAAATAAAAGAAAAATATATCAAATTTATAGTTGTTGGGAAGCTCATTTTGAGGACTACGATTCTCCAACTTGGTTAATTTATTTGACTCAATTTCAACCTCCAAATCAAGATTCAAAATTCAAAACAATGCATGAATTTTGGAATTAAAGGAACAAAGTTAAAAAAAAGGTGTTCATTCGAACCCCCCTTCTAATGAAAGGGGCTCATTCAAACTCCCTTCATTAGAAGGGGTTTTCAAATGAACACTCCCTATATTGGGCAAGTGGGGGTTCATTAGAAAGGGGGTTTTCATTAGAAGGGGAGGGGGGGTTCAGTTGAACACCCTTCATTAGAAGGGGTAAGCCATTTTAAATTTTTTGATGGGAATTCTATTTTTTGTCTATGTGAAAAATTTGTAACCCTCTATTGTGGGTTTACCCTTGGGGTATGTGCAGGATCATGATGGGCCAAAAAGTGGCGATATGATGGGTATGTGTAGGGTATGTGGCTGATGACATGTTTTTTACCAAAAATTGGTGAAACAAAAAGGATTTTTAAAGGAGATTCTAAGCTTTGCACCAATATAAATTATGCTTTACTTTGAATTTAATAAATAATTATTATTCATTTTCTATTTGAATTACGACTAAAGTCCTAATTAATAGGATGATTGAAAAAATCTATAGCTTTCAAATGGTATAACATTCTTTTAATCCAAAACATGTGTCACATTCTATGCTTCACATACTATAGGATTAAAAAAAAATGAATTTCATGAAGTTTTGACCAAGTTAAGGTGGTCGAGACATACAATTTTATATTTTTAAAAGTTGTACTAAATAAATCATAATTAATTATTTACTTGGAATTTTTTTTAAAAAAATATGCATCACATCGGGACATGAGTTCTCTACTTATATCTAAAATCTTATAAAAAAATATTATCATTTTATTGTGGTTAGGGTGGTGACAGACACCTACTTCTTATTTTTTCCTTGAAATTTAAGTACTACTGCATTGAAATTTCAAATTTTCACTAAATAGATTTTTTATAAAACAAATCTAGTGGTTTAGAAACTACATTCAATTTGCTACAGATGAACTATTCTTACATATTTTTGAAATAATATAGATAACTTATTCAAATTTTTACATCAAGTTGCCTAACTCTTTTTTTTTTGAATTTTTCACCACTTAAGGGCCTGTTGTTTCCATGATGATCCCACACATAGCCCTCAACTTCAGTGCATCATTTGATGCTTTGTCTTAATTTAAGTGTTTTGATGGTGTCCTCACCTATTAACTTCTAATGGGAGGGTCTTCTCATTACTTATCATCAGAGTACTATAGTTAGTGCCTACTCTTTTTTATCCAAAGGGATTGTGTCTTTCTCTTCACATTCAAATCTTATCTTCAACAGGTCAAGTAATTTGAGTGATGTGACTTCAAAAGGGAACTTTCTAACCATTGAGGGCTTGGATTGTAGTTGTGTGCAACAACTGGTGGTTGACTAGCTAAAAGATATTTTTATCATTAAGAATAAAATTGAGGAAGGAGTGATTAGGAGGATCATAGGGGAGAACTTTTTGGCACAGTTCCATGTTCATAATTCTAAAATTTTGGAAGGGTTCATCTAGAACATAGTCCAAACTTCTAGTAACTTTGAGTGGGGTGCTAAAGCCACTAAGAGGCTAGTAAAGTTGATGTATAGAGCGAGTGTTCATATCTCCTTAGGATGTTTAAGTGAATATTTGTAGGAAGGCTTGGTTGGAGATGCCATTTGTATTGCCACCACCCTCAAGAAGGAAGAAGTTAAGCAAGCTATTACACTCATGTGTGAGGGGATTGAGAGGAATTTAATGGAAACCTTTGCATATTATGTAGAATTTTATGAAAATATTTTCTCCCATGTAGATTGAGAGGATTTAGGAGGTCATGGAGGGGATCCACATCCTGATTTTATCTCTTTGTGCATAAATTTTTTGTATCTATGTTTCTCCAATTAATATAATATGTTTGTTTTCATATTTAATCGCTTCTTGTCATGTGGAAATTTTTTGGTTTTCATTTGATAATTTTTGGTTTTAATTGCTTCTCTTTTTGAAATACATTATTTCCACTCTGCTTATAAAGAAATAACACATCCTTTAATCAAGGAGAAATCTCAAACATAAAATGTTGGGTTTGAAAGCAATTTATGGAATAGGCAACGAATCTTGATGAGGTTTCAAGAACTTCATCGGAATCTAGCAAGGTTTAGAAAATATTATCATTTTCCAAAATTTACTTACTTGATCCATTTACTTGATTTTTATTTTCAATTTTTTTTTCCAAAATTAATGCACCTAACCATTTCTTCGTTTACTTTCTTTCTTGAAGACATACTCTTTGGGAATTTTAAAAGTTTTGGAACCCTTGGTGATCTTCGAAAGGGGTCTCAAAACCAATTAAAATTCCACTACTTAAGGAAAGTTGCTTGTTGTCAGAAATAGAGTAGGTTATGACAACCACATTGGGGTCCAATAGGTTACGACAACCTTGTTGGGACCCGATGATATTTTTGAAATTGCTTCAAAAGATCACTTTTTAGAAAAATGGCTATGTATGGAAATTTATTTAGGAAGTCAAGTAATGTAAAGGACCTATTTGGGTGAGCTTTATTACTTTGGGCTCAACCAATCAAAGGATGGGAATCAATTTTGGATTTTTTGTGTGCCATGTACAAACTTCAAGGAAACAATTGGCTCTAATTGGGAACAAGGACTGTGAAGGATGAAGCAAGGGACCCAAAATCTCAATTATAGACCAATGCTTAAAAATACATTGGGATATAGAGTCAAAATCATAGATGGAAATGAGCTTGATAAGGAAAAAATGGAACAAAAGAAAAAGAGGACTTGAGCTAATAGCACAACAAAATATCTCAAATATATACATGGTGGGAAAACCCTACCTCTGAGGATGCCAAAGAATGTTTATGCAAAGCCATTGATAGATTTATAAAAGTAGGATCCGCTACAAAAAAGTAATGCATTCCCATGTAGCACTTGCAAACTTAAAAATATTATGCAAACTCGAAGGAGACTCGTTGTGTAAAGGAGAACCTTATATAGAATCTTATGATAAAACAACCACTCATCATCGAATACTTTGATGACCTCTTGGATATTACTTCCCATGTCACTACCCATATCTCCATACATAGAATCCAAAATAAATTCATCATTTATTGGAATAGAGAATGAATGCACCTAATATGAGTTTCAATCTGAATCAATCTACATTGGGGATTATTAAAAATCGCTTTTATCATGTAAATCTGTTTCTAGATTTGATTGTGTTAAAGCTTTAGTTATTTATGTTCTCTTAAATTATTATTTTTGTCCTCTTTTTTCTTGTCCTTAGTGTCTAGCTGGGATGCAGTAATTTTTTCTTCCTTTTTGTTTATTTTTATTTTGGTTGTTGGTGCTTTTGTCTTGGCTCTTTGACTTGCAATTTTGCGTTTTTGTTTGTTTTGTCATTTTTTGGGGTATTATTTTACTTGAGTTGACCTTGAACCTCAATTGTGTGCCTCATTCCCCTCCCCTTCCTCTCTCTTTTTAGTTTCTCCAAGTTTGCAATCAATCATTTTCTCCTCTTGATCTCTACCATCCTGATGATGGATCATGAAGTGTGATCTGAAACATTTTTTATGGAAAAAAAGATTTAATACAATCAAATCCAGAAATAAATTCACTCAACAATATGGATTGTGGAAATTTATTACCATTAATTACTATTATCATCACATTTTTTAGCAAACACAGCTCATTACTAACCCATATGATCTCCATTCATTTTGTAGTAGTCAACTTATCTATCACATCATCCTTCATCAGTGAAATACCTAAATTTTTGCATTCGCCAATTTCTTCCATATCTTGTGATGGAGATATAACAACTTCACATATAAAGTCATTGTTAGATGTTTTTGAGCACCAACTTGGAATATGAGGTCTATTTTCAGTTTGAATACCCATAACATCTTGACCAGTATTCATTTTGTTTTCACCCTTTTGTTCGATTTCTATTCTCATATTTTTGAAGCCAATTTCAAGAGTAAATTCCTCATCTCATATAATTATGAGAAGAAGAAATAAGCATACTTAGATCATCTAATTTTGAGTAGGAAAATATTTCAAAAAGAGGATTATCTCTAACTTTGAAAGTTTCACAAGAACTCATTGGTAACACATTAAAATTGCTTGATCCATTTACTTGATTTTTATTTTTGAATTTTTTTTATTTCTCTTGAACCTTTGTTACTGTTGTAACGTTCTTTACTAATTCATCAATATTTTCAAAGGTGAATGCTTCAAAATTTGGGGGTGTGAAGGAAATTTTGATTGTATGAACCAAATATTGCATAGCAGTTCTACTTGTTGCGGAAAAGTATGTCAATGTATCTCCTAATTTGACATGTGAGAAACATACTCTTATTCATCACTTCAACTATTAAATTAACCTTCCTTCTCTTCATAGTGCATATTATATATGTGATCCTTCCTTTCAACACTAGATTTAATTGAAAAAAAATGCCTTTACTATGAATTTTATATGCCTTGCATGATGACCATTTTGAAGGAGGTAGATTTTTTTTTATATGTCCGAGACCTCTTTTCTTGTGGCTCAACATTTTCATTAGATACTGGAATTGAACTCTTTTCTTTACTTGATCCATTTTTTTGTGGAATCCATTTTAACTACATTTTTCCACTTGGATCTTTGTATTCAATGGCCTTTGATATTTTATTTTGGACTTTAGACTTGCAATACTTTTTTTTTTTGGTTCCAATTGATGGGTTTAATTATGATAGAATGATGGTTTATGGTATGTATGGAAAGAGTTTTGGAAGGAACCTTATGACAAGGACTACTCAAGGCCCCCATTTTGATATTTTTATTGGATAAAGTGTCCCATAATATCATGTAGGTATCACTAACATCGTTTAATTTTCTAATTGAAGAATAGCCAAGACCTTGATGTCTAGGATTTTCATAGAACTATATTGGTTCTATAATGCCTTGCTCATGTAGGCCTAGTCCTCTTCCTTGATACTGCATGCTTTGAAATATTCTATTTGCGATGGGGTATTTGTTATTTTGGAATCAAGATGTGAACCCATCATTATGTATGTGGAAACCATTACTCAAAATTTTCTCATCTACAAGAAATCCCGCTCTGACAAAGGTAGATGATCCTAGTTGATAATATTTCTTAGCTCCTTTGATATGTGGGATAGATTTTTGATTGATATATTTAGTATGATTTTGTGAAATATTGGATTTTAATGGTTCTTCAAAAGATATCAGTGCTTCTAAGTCGATGTAGAAGCATTCCTTATGGTCATCACCATAGAGTCCTATGAATTTGGCTATAGCTTGATCATTTGAAAATATGTCTAGAGTAGGAGACTCTTGTTCTAGAGGAAGATCATCTATGTGTCCCATGGAAGCAATTGTCTCATCTACAAATGTGGGGGTGGTGAAAAGATGAATTTCATGGAAAGGACTAATATCTTTCTCTAAGATTGGATTATCGTGCATATTATGGTCACCTAGACGGGTTTTTTGGATAACTTGATTTTGATTTATCTTAGAGTTTATGGCATCATACTTTCAACCATGCTCTTGACATATATCCAAAGGTTTAGGTAATGGAATTTGATTTTGGGAAATGATAGGATTTTCTTTACTAGATTTAGAAATTTAATATGAAAATGATTTAGTTTCGATAGAAAGATCATTTTAGGGATTGGTAGAAAATGGAGGGCATGATGGTGATAAATGGTTGGATGGTGTAGGAATACAAATGTGATTGGATTTCCTAGCTTTCTTTTCATGTTTTAGTTTATCCTTATCTCTTATGTATCTAATGAGATCATTCGCAAATGTGCTTTTCTTTGGTGGATTTGTGGATTGGGATGGAGTGGATTGGAATGTATTAGGATAGGAAGTGGATGCTTGGAATGTATTAGTGAATGATGTATTAGGATAAGATGTGAAGGCTTGGAATGGATTAATGGATGATGGATTGGGATAAGATGGAATGGATCGATTTCCCTTGTCAAAGTTAGGATAAGGATGATTAATGGATGTTTGTTGGGGATCAATGGTATGGATTGTGTCAAATGACTCTTGATAGTGAGGGTAGGTGGATGAATGACTAGGGCTTATGGATTGTTGGTAAGAAGGGTATGTGGGTAGCTAACTATGGGTTGTAGTTAATTGGTATGGAGAATAAATTAATTTTCTTTTGCAGTTTATGGCTTCTTGGTATTGACCATTGCGGAGTAATTGGTATTCAATTTTGACTATGAAGCATATCATAGTAAATTTAAGACATGGTCGTGAGTTCAAATTAGGATAGAAAGGTATGTTTTCAAACCTAGGTTGAATGTTTTAGATTGATTTTTTTCCTTGGATTTGTGTGAAATGTGATGGTAAACACAATAAATAGTCTAAAAACAAGTCTTGGATATTGTGTGACAAAAAATTTGTGATCGTAATGTGTATGTTATAGGGTTATTCACCCCAATTTCCATGGGTATAACCACAATTCAAAGATAATTCACACACATAATTTTTTTTCCTACCCTAAGGTTAATAGCCAATGGCACGATGCTCAGGCCCACAACGTGGAAGCTCCATCGACTCAAGTGGAGGGACACCTTTAGGGGGTGTTTGCACTCTTTTCTTTGAGAGAGGACAGATAGGGGCCTCCTAGAATGCAAGGATAAACCAAATCACCCTCTCCAAAAAAAAGTTGCAAATAAAAAAATTAACTTATACTAAGCCGAGGATTTTTGTCTCAACTCAAGGGAGTTCAAATGGTGAGTAACTTTCAGGGCACAGTGTGCAACCCTTCACCAAGAGTGATGCCAATAAAACTCAATCATAAAGGGTGGGACTCTAACTAGTTTTTCTTTTAGTCGCAACTCAGGGACTTACCTCCTGACAAGAGAAGTGGCTGGGCAACAAGCCTGTTCAAACTTGTCTTTAACCCTATCCTTTTATATAGCAGTCTGAGGGAAAGAAAAATTTGGCTCACCAAGGAGTTCTTTATATGGATGTATCTCACTTTGTTAGGCCCTATCTAATGGTGTTTAACAAAAGTAAGACAAGCACAATGATTTTGATCTCTAAGATCACTCAAGGTGTGAGGAGAGAGCATACACAATGTACTTGACTCACACTAGAAAGAGTTCATTAACCTTAAACAAAACCAAATGTGTGGTGTGATAGTACAAATTTCAAGAAGTGTTTTTGATTCCCAAGATCTCTCAAGGTGTGAGGGAAGACCATACACACCTCAAAACAAGTGCAAAATCACAAGACAATGAAGATAATGGTTATTTTTAAGCCCTAAATCAAAATTTGAGAGTTGCAAAGACACTTGATGCAAGTTTGTTCATTTCTAAGACCAAATGAGTGTGAATATGCAAGTTATTTATAACCCAAATGAGTGAGAAATGCAAGATTGTTGTTCACTTTAAACCCATGAGTGAGAAATGAAAGTTGTTAATTTTAAGTGAAATGAATCTAAATGCAAGTTGTGATTAATTTTAAGCCCAATGAGTGTGAATAAACCAAAATATATTGCAAAATAAAATATTCTATCTAAACAAGAATGAACAATAATCATGCAAAAGACAAGTTAGTGACTCAAAATGCAAATATTTCCTCCAAGCTAAACCACACACTGCAAACTAGATATCAGTAACAGAAAAACTCCTAATCTACCGAATGCAAAAGACATAAACTAAAAATTCCTAATAAAACCCTATTTGAAAATTAATAGGAAAATGTGGTGCAAGAAATGATGAATGTGCACTAGTTCTAAACAGATGCGGTGCAGAGCATAGAAAATGTAATGAATGTTCAAAATTGATTGCGGTGAAGCCCTGAATAGTTGCACTGCACAAACCTAGAAGCTGTAAAAATGCTTAAATATAATAAAATTTGACAAAACCAGAAATATAAATGATGCAATTATGATGTCAAGATGATAGAATAAGACTAGACTAGAGAGCTGAAAAAAACAACAAAAAAACCTAAAAATAGTCTTAATAAATTTATTTTCCCTACATCTAGACAAATGCAACATTCAAGACAATGACTGTGGTTCTTAGGATTTTTTCTAATGCATCACAAGACCTGGTGAATGCATCATTCGGGCTCATAGTTGTGGTTCAGACTTGAAACTTAGTTTTAAAAAAAAAGTTCTAAATATAGTTAGTTCACATCGGGTTCACCAATGTAGAATAGAGTAAAATCAAGGTTAAGGTTATAAATCATCAAAACTAAAACCCAAAATGCCTAAACCAACAATGAAGCACAATCTAACATAGAAATACAAACATAAAGAAATATTATCTATGCCATGGTTGATTCATCTCCGTTGTCCTCCATTTTCCTTTATGTGATTGATTGCCCTCAGACTTTGAGTATGCAATAATAGCCTAGTGTCAATGATAGAAAAATATTGAAGATTGTACTTGTCTCCTTTGATAGCAATAGTTTAGGTACTTGGTTGAAATCACAATGATAGGTGTCTTTTATAGAAAGCCAAATTGCAACAAAGGGCCGAGATTAATGTTACAATTCAGGAAGATCAAAGCAATAAAAATTAATAATTATATGCCGATTAAATAACCCAAAAATAACAATGAAGAATAACACAAAAGAGATCAGTAGAGAAATTTAATGTGGTTCACCCAATATGGGCTACATCAACAAAAACTTAGCCACCCAATGATTTTATTTTCTAGTGCAAAATAGATTACAATCTCTCAAATTACACCCACCCAACTTACATCCCAACTATTTATAACAAGCTTTTTGGAAGCTTCCAGTTTTAGGGTTTTACAAAGCCATTTTTCATTTGACATGTTAGTGGGAAAAGCTTGACGTGTTAATGGGAAAATGTTTTGCATACATTATGAGTGTACAATATTTGCATGATCAATCACCACCTATAAAAAATCTCCCACTTGGAGACTAATCAAGCTCCACACCAAACAATCTCCCACTTGGAGACTGATCCTAGATTACACCGCTGCACTTGCAGCTCCTACTAGATCATAGGTCTAGATAGTTTCTTATATCCACCATTATCAATAATGAAGGCCAATGAAAACTGATGAGGAAATTAGTTTCTCTCGTGTAACTGCCTTTGTGAACATATTTGTAGGATTCTCACTTGTGTGAATTTTCTCTAGCTTCAACTACCCATCCTCCAAATATGACTGGATGAAGTGGTATTTGAGCTGTATGTGCTTAGTTTTTTAATGCAGAGTTGAGTTCTTAGCAAGATGAATGGAACTCTAGCTATTAGTGTAGAAAGGGCTATCTTCTTGTTGTCCCAATTCCTCTAGAAAACGTTGTAGCCAAATCATCTCCTTGTTGGCTTCTGTAGTAGCAACATACTCAACTTCAGTGGTGAAAGGTGGAAATTTTTTTGGCTTCCCTTCTCGGGTTTAGGACCTAAAAGGGAAATATTCACTAACTTTCACTCAAGAATAAACCTTTGAGATCTCAATGCAAAAGATAAAGAGATCTTGTAAGAGGGATATTCTAGGTGCTGAATATGATCTAATAAGGGGTACAACACTAAGTATAGACTTGGAAAAGATAATGAAATGAAAGATGCAACACTAAACCCTAATTGAATGCAAAGTAACCCTAATGACCTAGAAAAGTGAATGAAATAAAACAAAAAATTGAAGACATGAAGGTGTGCACCTGGGAAACCAGAGATGACTAGATGGAGGTCTGAATCACTAAAAATTCTTCTTTTACTACTAACTAGGAAAAATTCGCCAAGCTAGGTGAATCAGTCCTATTTCTGGGAAACTATGTAGGAATGAGTATCTGCCAAAAAGGTATATGAATCTACAAAATCTTGAAAACTAACTAGAACAGGGACTCATTCGCTAGAAGTGGTGAAGTAGTCCAGTTAGACTTTTCTGCAACTTCAAAAGTTGATCCTACTCTTCTTTGTCTTCTCTGTCCTTCTTGAGTGATTTTCGGATCTCAATCTCTTAATTACAACCTGTAGGTATTCTCCAAGGTTCTCCAAGGCTTGATGACCACTTTGACAACTTTGAACTCTTGTCAACTTGTCTACAATCTTGCTCCTTAGGAAATATGCAACCTAGACCTAAAAATCACACATGAATGAGAGGGGAAAATGTTGTGGGGTTAGCAGATAGGGGTTTGCCTTGGTCAAACCCCATTTTGGAAATCAATCCTTAAAATGAAATCAAATAAGAATGGAGAATGATGAATGAAAAAATAACAATCTTGCAACCCACCAAACCTCAGCAATAAGGTGTTGCAAACATGTATGCAATGGTTGCAATGGATGTAGAGTTTGATTCTTGTTTGAATGATGTTGATCTTGAATGTAATGCTTGTTTGAATCACCAAAATCCTACACCACAATTGTTAGCTCTAAAACAACATGATGCAAGAAATCCTTCACATGATGATTGATGCTTGAAGAATGCTCTAAAATGCTTGAAAATATGCTCTTGAAGACACTTAATGCTCTTGAATACTCTTTTCAACACATGATTGCTTGTTAGATTGCTTGGTGAAAATATGAGAGAAAGAAGTTCCTTGTATTTATACTCAATTATGTAAGAATTCCCAAAATTACAACACTACAAGCCAACATCAAATCTAGGAGAATAAAATCCAGCCAAAATTTTGAATTAATTTTAATTCTGGGCCACACAAGACTCATTCACCCAAGGTGGCAAATGAGTCCCATCTGGCATAATGGATGGGACAAAAAATAAAAAGTTCTTTTAAAGGTGTAAAAATAGGTTTGGGACCTAGAAATCTAGGTGGAAGTCATTCGCCCAAGGTGGTGAATGAGTCCCAAATCATTAAATTTGGGCCACACAAGATAGAAACACCTGAATTATGATTGGATAATGATTGGTGTTAGGATTATCCTCAAAAAGATGCAATAAATGAGGCTTGTGTATGCAAAATAGGGCCAATTAAAGCATAAGAAAGCCCAATTATTAATGACAAGCCTATAAAAGTGTGAACATTTGTTGCAACACTTCACAACTCTTTAGCAAGGTACAATTTAAATCCATTATTTCACAAGGGCCCAAGACATAATGTGAATGTGTCAACCACATTACAACACTAAATCAAGGTGACATTAAGCTCAAATCCACAAGGAGGGCCCAAACAAGTGTGAAAATGTCCCCGATGACATTTTTTGACACTACATTTAGCCTCCACTTTAGTGAGAGAATGAACTTGCTTCAAACTCACACTAAAGTAGAAAAAAAACATCAAGATGGGTTCAAATGCACTAATTCCAATAAGATTGGATGAAAATGATCAAGACGGGTGATCAAGACCTTAGGATCAAGATCCCATGACAAACCAACATAGGCACAAAGGAACACACATGAGAATAATAAAGAGAAATAACAAAGCACAAGCATACATTGTCAAAGACGAAAAATAGAAAGAAAGGATAAAAGAGAGTTATATCAAGCTTCGACCATTTGTCCATCGTGATGTGGATCAGATCTAGGATGTTTGTCTAAAAAATGCATACTCACTCTGAGGTGATGGAACTTCAGGATGTCCATTGGGTGTGAAGTCCAAAAAGGTGAGAAACACACACTCATGGATGGTATGTACTCACACACATGCACAAGTGCCTATGGGGAAAGTCATGCCTCGGTCGGGCTTCCCACTCAAACCATACCAAAATTATACCTCTTGATAACTTTCATAAGGTTCCACAAAAAATGGTTTTTGAGCTTCATGAGACAAGAAAAACTTTGTATGCCTGGAACACATGAACAAATAGGATGGCTGCATAGGCATGCAAGCTATGTTATGCAAGGTAGCCATATAAATGAAAAATGCAATAATGAGGGATGTTCAAAGAAGTTTTGTCTTAATTCATGCGAGGTCTTAACTTAGGGAACATTGTGCCTAATGTCTCCAAGAGAGGACCAATCAAAGAATAGAAAATTCACAACTTAGGGGATGCAATGTGTTGCATCAAGCCACTAAGTGGAATGTAATATGCTAAGAGAGATCAATCTCATGAGATACATCACACCCAATGTCATCCAAAAAGCGAAAAACACATTGTATGAGGTAAGAAAGCTACACCATGAACCATGAAATGAAAAACACAAAAGAATAATGCCATTGTATGCCCCCACTTTAAAGAAATTGCTAAACACCATGCTATGATCAATTACTTTAAAGTAGGGAATGATAAATGAAAATAAAGAAGAAGACATGAGAGCTAACTTGGAAAGCCCTATGCCAAGTAATATGTTTCCAAGTAAAGCTACGCGATGAAAAAGAAAAGGACAAGAGAGGGGTTGCCCCCAAAATAAAAACACCAAACACATAATGGATCTATGGATTTCAGGTTAGTATGTTCTTGCTACAATGTTTTTAGAGAGCTTAAAATTTCCATCATTCCCCAAATACACAGAACTAGAAGGATGACACAAAGAGAGAGAAAACAAAGGAAAACCTTTCAGGTCAACATGGAAGAGACATGAATATCTCGACACTTTGTGTCATCCCCAAAAGGAAAACACAAGACAAATGAAAAAGTGAAAATAAAAAGAAAAGATTTTGGGTAAACATGGAAGAGAAATGAATTTCACGACACCTTGTGTCATCCCCAAAAGGAAAACACAAGACACATGAAAAAGTTAAAATGAAAGATGAAAAGTAAAAGATTTACGATAAAGAAGAATGAAGGTACAAATATAGAGGAATTTCACAAAGAGATAGAGAACATCAAACATAACAGGGGATCATATTACACACATGCAATCACACAAATGAAAAAGAAAAAGAAATAATGCAAAAGACTGGTAAGGCACATGCAAGTCAACCTATGAGTAGGTCATTTTCCTCCCAGTCTTAGTCTGTATAACCATAAGGTAGACAACGAATGTCAGGGAAAACAAAAAATACATTACTTAGGACAAAGCTATCTACCTCTTGCCCCCACTGAGTGTGAGAGAAGAATGAGCTGAGGTAGGTGATGGGAAAGGTCATGTAATAGGGAGCATAAAATGTTCTACAACTATTACATGACAATAGGATGGAAAATAATGTTATGCAATCACTTGATGGCAATTGTTGCCATTGAAGTGAAAATTGTTCAATACTAATTTGAATGCACAACGCTCATCAGTACTATGTCCAAGAGTTCTATGCTATTGAGAATGTGGAACTTTTGCATCTTTAGGATATAATATGAGCCTTTCTTTAATTGGTGGTAATGTTATTAGTTCTTTGTTTAAAAGTACTGATAATTTCCTTTCACTTTCGGGTGGCGGGCAAGGGAACTTTAGTTTCTATAACTTGTAGGGCCTTTTGCATTTTATAGATTCATAAACTTATCAAATTTAATGTGGAGGAGGAGGAACTAAGGTGATCCTATCATCCTTGTCATTTTTATTAGTCATTGCTTGTTATTTAGGAAGGACATTCATATTGGGAGTGATGGAACCCATAAAATTTCCATGTTCTATCTCCAAACCCTACTAAATTTTGGATAAGATTTGTATCTAAGGGCTTAAGGTTTTGATTACTATCAATGTTTATGGTTTTGTAGATGGGTGATCCCACAATAGTGGTTTACAATTTTTGGCCAAACTGGACACTAAAATACATTTTTTTAACTAAATCTTCACTTCTAGGCACCTATAGCCGCTAAACTGTGAGGAATTTGAAGATGAGGAAAACTAGAGTTTCGTGACATTTTTTCTATAGATTCTAAATATATTTTTTTCAATTGTTTTGGAATCAAATTGCACTTCTATTTCCATCTCCCTCGAAAACTAGTTTTTTTTCAGAAAACAACAATTTCAAAAAGTGACGCTTACCATATAGTGCATAACTTTTTTTTCTATGAAGGATAAAATTCCAATTATTTCAAATTTAGATTTTTAACTCCAATATCTAGTGCTTCCACTTGGTTAGATAGTTTTTTATTGAATATTTTTTCTTTAATCAAGTTTCGAAGTCAAACTAATTATAATTTAGACATAGCGCGACTGTATAACACGTAACTTGTTTTGTATATATCTAACTTCATTTTTTTTTTTGTTGGATCAAGGACTCCAATATCTAGTGCACTCATATTTTTTTATTTTTTTCGATAATCTTCTATTTTTCCACATGTGTAGAACAAAGAGTTTGATTTTTTTTGAAAAACCTACATTCAAAAGAATATAAATTTTTTTTATATAATAATAAAATTAAATTTAATTAAAATTATACCTTTTTGGAAGCTTATAATAACGACTACATACTTACAATTTTTTTTTTTTAAATGAATTCATTTGATCCCCCAAAAGGTAAATCAAAAGTGATTTTTTATCAACATTTTGCTAGGTGTAAAGGAGACTCTATTATAGGTATGGTTTAAAACTAGCGGGGTTCCATCCAAGGGGGCTTGGTGTAAGGTGGTTTGATCAAACCATATTCAATTGGAATCCTTTAAATGGAACTTTTTAAGGCTTAAATCATTATATTTTCTAAAAACATGTGATTTCAGGAAAAATCAGGATCTCCTAGAAAGTGTAAACCACTCTTGTGGTAGCACCCAGCTGCAAGAGAGGGGGACCACCACATGCAAGACCCCAGGTTATAGAGGGCCAAGATGCGAGAGGCTGCCCTAACTTACCTCAGCTAGATGGGATGTTTAGGGTATGAGGATGAGAATGATGAGGACTATAAAGTCCTACAACCACTCTGTGATCCCAAATTTTGAAGTGGGGCTAGACAAGCTAATTTTTAGGTCAAACACTACATGTCATGAAGCTCTCTGCCTGAGGAAAAAAGTGTGGTCTCTGGATAGAAACGTGGTGCACTAGCGTCTGTACGATCAAACAACAACAAAGATGAGGTCAAACCTAAAAAAACTAGCTAACAACCTAGCTAACTAACTAAAGGGCCGAAATGATGTGATTAAGTAAATAAAGTATTCTCTAATATTATAAAGCAAAAAGGCAAGAGTGAAAAGGGTAAGAATGATCTCGCCAAGAAATTTAGTTGCCAGTTGGCTCCTCAAAAGCACATACTCCTACACATAGAAAGGGAGGAAAATGTTGGGTGGATTTATAGGGGTCTACCTTAGTCAGACCCCCATTTAGGTGTTTCCACCTCCATGGACAACCAAGGAGATGAGATAAAGAAAGTAATATAGTGAAAAGCACAAAAGCACTGCAAAATAGTAAAGTGCTAACTCAACCAGGTGATAGAAGGAAAGAAAGGGAAGCTTACCACCTCCACCAAGAGCACTCAAGCCTGCTTGGAGGAGAAAATGAGAGTACTCGAGCCTCTGCTGCAAATGTGTCTCATTACCAACTTGTTCTACCAAAGATGGAGTGTTTTTTTTGTTGCAATGGAGAGCTTGTATGCTAGAAGTGAGTGAAAGTGAGCTTGTGAAGTGATAGAACAAGTGCTTGAAGTTGTGAAGAAGCCATAATACATGTTGAAGGAATGAATTTGAAGAAGGAATGAAAGAAATGACCATATTTGGGATAGTTGGCCGAAGGGGGCGTTACAACTTAACTCCCAATGAGAAGTGTAACACCTCTATAGGTTTAGTCGTAGGAATCTGCTAGGGATGTAAGTGCACCACATGGACATCTACGTGCCGTGTGGGCATCCCTGACAGAAATGCCTCCACCAACACTCAAAACAGGTGCCAAGTGGGATGCAAGAAGTGGGCTTACGTGAATTTAATCCTCTGAACTTGGTTTTCTAAAGTGGAGAGGGAAAAAAAGGGGGAATTTACACATGGGGTGCAAATTCACTCCTATACATTTTTCCCCCACTTTAGTGAGCACAAATACTGATGAGTGCTCGGTAAAGTAGATCAAGGAGAGTGTAGGGATAGAAATGTATACTTGAACTGTCAAGGAAGCAGAGCCCGGTATGGCGTACTTGAAGGCGCAAGGCAAGCAAAGGAACCCATAGTTGCTCAGAACTATGAATCTGGAAAAAGAGAAAGTGCCTTACAAGTTCTTGATCCTGTAAGGAAGGTGTCCCCCAAAAAATCTAGCATGGAGGAGACCCAAAGGAAGCACCTTATAGGCTCTTAGTCCTATAGGGAAGGTATTCTCCACAAACCTAAGCATGAAGAACACCCAAGGAAGCACCCCATAGGATCTCAGTCCCATAGGGAAGGTATTCTCCATGAACTCGAGCATGAAGAACACCCAAGGAAGTGCCCCATAGACTCTCAGTCCCATAGGGAAGGTATTATCGATGAACTCGAGCATGAAGAACACCCAAGGAAGTGCCCCATAGGCTCTTAGTCCCATAGGGAAGGAAACCCCCAAGATCTCTCACATGGAGGGAACCTGAGAAAGCACCCTACAGGCTCTCAGTCCTACAGGGGAGCCACCCCCAAGATTTCTTGCATGGAGGAAGCTCAAAGGAAAGCGGACTCCGCAGAGTCAGAAAGTGGCCATGTAGGCAAGTGAGTAGATAGGTGCACAAATTGTCGACAATTTTGAAAACTTTCAAAGGGGTCCCTTGGGAACCTGCAGTGAAGAGAGGGTCCACTCAAGGGATGCACAGTTCAGAAGTATATGTTCTTTCTTTCAAATTGACCCTTTATCAAGGAATCCTTTTAAAATATGTTTACTCCATCAAGGAATTCAAAAGGAAGAATATACCCCCACATGAGGGGTATATTAAAGTTGTTCCCACTTTAGAGGAAGGTTCAAGTCCTTTCTTTACGAACCCATGATGAAGTAAACACTTTCCATTAGGGTTTCAAGTTGAGAATACTATTCTGAAGAAAAATTTTGTGAGGATTTTCAAGAAAAGATTCATTGGCCACGAATGCATCTTCTGACAATTGAAACATTAAAGAAAATAATTGTCACACATAAGAGGCACAACTTAAGTAAAGAAGAGAGAAAGATAAAGAGGAAGAAAAAAGAAAGAAAACCTAAACAAAGGGCACAGGGGTAGCCTGATATTTTAGGGTAAAAAATGCTCATAAATATATATATTCATAGTAATAGTACATAAATGAACTATCATCAACCCCATACTATATCAAGCCATGTGAGGAATGCACGAGAAGACAAGGTAAAAATAAAAAATTGGATCAACATGGAAGGGAAACCTAAATTCCCCCAAAGCTTTGCATCGTCCCCAATTTATCAAAAATCAAGCACAAACATGGAAGAATGATGATACAAATAGAAGAAGGTTTATGACACAAAAATCAAACCTGTATCAAAGTATGAACAGGGGTGACAAGGTTCATCCAGGAACACATAGCACGATCACGAGGGAACACATCACAAAAAAAATACACACAAGATCAAGAAGAAGCCTCCTAATATTGATCAACCAAGAGGTCATCTGCGTCCCACTCTAGGTCATTCTAGGGGGAAGGAGGACAAAATTATAGTCGAGGGATGTTAAGAGGAGGGGCGTCCAACCCTCTCACAACAAGGGCTAAGGAAGAGGGCCCCTCGAGGTCCTCTCCACCGAGCTCTTGTGGAGTTAAGGTCAATGATTTTGTGAAGATTGCTGACAAGGCTAGAACTTCATCCATAGAGTTAAACATGCATCCCATAGGAGTGTCATGTCTAATTTCAGCGGATGGGGAAGGTTGAGTGTGAGGTTCACCGCTAGGCTCGTTGAGTGACTCGGGAGCTGTGATGAACTCAAGGGAAGCTAGGACTGGTTCCATCACTAGGACATAACAAGTCAACAAAAGACCACCTTGTGAAGAAGGTGGGCTCCTATTATGCCCTTCATTTTCAGAAGGACTACTCCCCACCTCTTTCTTCATTGGAGGAGATGAAATCCCCACAAATGAAGGTAGAGGTGGAGAGAAAGAGGAGGAAAGCATGACATTATATATGACCGAGGTGTTAACCATATCCACAGGCTTTGGAAAAGGCTAAATATCTAGAACAGACATCAACAAAGGTGGCTACACCAAAGGAGAGATGAACACCTGTACCCCTTTGGGGTTAGGTGCGTTTGCACTTGCAGTAGAAGAAAAAAATAGAACAAGACTATATTGGAGTGAAGCAGAAGGGAGGGAATATAGCGACACTGTAGGAGGCCCTGAAGCAGGGGTGGTCGTCTCTTCTTCCTTCCTTTGCGAGGTGGCCTGCTTAGCTAAGAGGGCCTTTCACCGACGCTTGTGCTCGTATGCAAGGTGGTTTCTTTAACTCTTGGAGTTGGAGGCTAGAGGTTGTGAAGGAGTAGAAGGCTCCTTCTCAACCATAGGAACATCCACTATGACTATTTTCTGTAGAGGAATGATTCCTGAATGGGAGTAGGAGAGACGAGTTGCGGGACAATAAGAGGAGTTAGTTCAAGGGCCTCGACAGCGGGCCCCTTCCTGCTTGCTACCTTGGGAGTAGGGGTGGTAGGATGTCATGGAGGTTGAGACATAGAGGACTCTCCTTGGGAGACCTTCTTCCTATTGTACTGAATGGGTCTAAGTTCCATTGGTAGAAGAAGAAGTTTGAAAGCGGGATGCTTAGGCTTTCCCCAAGAGGGTACCATAGGATTTTCCTGCAAGCAAGGAGTGGAATTTTATGGTACCACAACAAAGCAAGAAGAAGCGCCAGACTAATTAGTGGAAGAGGAAGAAGGAGGATCTTGAGACCGCTTCTCTTCTTCCTTCTTTCGTGCCTTAGTGGCATCACTATCAGCTTTTAAGCAAGCCCTATGTGAAATGGCATAAGGCGAAGGAGGGTATCTAAATTTTGACCTTAGACGCCCTTTCTTATAGTTTTGATAAGTTCGGTGTAGGAGGTCCATCCTAGGCGAGAGAGTACCAATGGGTATAGGCCAAGAGTAGTCCAAGGAGTAGCTACCACATGCAACTAGTGGTCTATAACCGATATCATGGATTATGTGTACGGAACCTCCATGGATAAATTTTAGACATTTATGCATGACAGAGGGTACTGCATTCATTGCTACCAACCAAGGGATACCCAATTTCAACCTCAAGAGTTCAGACCCAGGGATGATGTCAAACAAGAGGTTCACATATTTAGGTCCCACTAGGACCGACTTGAGACAAACCTACCTAAAGAGGGCACAAAAAATCTCGTCATGTGTTCGGATAGTACGCATGGGTGCATCATACCCATCTTTATGTAAAAAGTTGATCAACATAATCTCCTCAGTGATTATGTTTACTTGTGATGTCGGATCAATGAGAACACTTGATACGATGTTCTCATTGATCCACACGAGAATATAAAGAGTATATGGTTCTTTGTTGAAACACATTGGCAGGTCATGTGAAGTAAAAGTTATGCCAGTACCATTGTCCACAAGCTACCTAGAGGGTATAGATTGATGCATGAAGTAGGCCATAATGCACACTAGATAACACTTCCACAGAGTCCCTAAAGGTAAAAGGATAAGATAGTGACCCAACTAAGGTTTTGTCACGCAATACCTTTGGAACCTTCTGACTACGCTAGCTAGGGGTTGCAGGTTGGGTTGTAAGGCAATAGCCTTACAACACTCACACCTACAAGACTCCTAGAGTACGAGGAAAGGAACTATTAATATCGCAAAAATGGAATAAAATGGTTTATGTCAGGTTCACCAAAAATGGAATAAAATGGTTTATGTCAGCCTTCTAATGGGTCACCAGCTAACTCGTTGAAAGTGCTTACTCCTACACATAGAAAGAGAGGAATATATTGGGTGGTTGTATAGGGTTCTGCCTTAGTCAGACCCCCATTTAGGTGTTTTCACATCTACGGACAGCCAAGGAGATGAGATAAAGAAAGTAATATAGTGAAAATCACAAAAGCACTACAAAACAGTAAAGTGCTAACTCAACCAAGTGATAGAAGGAAAGAAGGGGAAGCTTACCACCTCCACCAAGAGCACTCACAGCTACTTGGGGGAGAAAATGAGAGTACTCAAGGCTTTGCTGCAATGGTGTTTCATTCCCAACTTGTTCTACCAAAGATGGAGTGTTGTGTTTGCTGCAATGGAGAGCTTGTATGCTTGAAGTGACTTAAAGTGAGCTTGTGAAATGATAAAATGAGTGCTTGAAGTTGTGAAGAAGCTAGAATGCATGTTGAATGAATGAATTTAAAGAAGGAATGAAAGAAACAACCATATTCGGGTTGGTCGACCGAAGGGGGCATTACAAATTAACTCCTAATGAGTACTGTAACGCCTTTGCAGGTTCAACCGTAGGAATCTGCTAGGGACGTAAGCCTGTCGTGTGGATGTCTACGTGCCAAATGGGAATCCCCAATAGAAATGCCTCCACTAATGCTCAAAACAAGTGGCAAGTGGGACGCAAGTAGCAGGATTAGGTGGAATTAAGCCTCTGAACTTGGTTTTCTAAAGTGGAGAGGGAGAGAAAGGGGGAATTTACACATGGGGTGCAAATTCACTCCTATACAGTAGCTTACCTAAGATCCTACTTGAAAAATCCTTGAGTTTATTTCTTTTCCAAGGTCTTTTAATTCTCCATTCACCCCTTGTTCCTGGTTCTCAGTCTTCTAAGTTACGACTTATGCCATCAAAATGCATGAAGTGATTGACCCTTTGGTCTAGTTTTCTCAGTTGTTAGATGTTAGCCCATTGTTTTAATTCTTCCAAAGTCAGGCTAAATATTTTTTGCTAAAATCATTTGAGCCTTAAGTTTTTAATCCCGTGGGTTATAGTCCCTTTGACTTAGTCGGGTCCCTCTTTTAAGACTTACAATTTTGGCATGTGGAAATATGAAGATCTTTTGATGACCATTCAATTATCGCAAGCAGATCTTGGCCATTCCCTATGCACCTATTCCATTTTATTGCTTACTATTTTATCCTCATGGGCTAGCGGGCATAAGCCATGTGTTTAATTTATTGGTGGGACCAATTTCTGAGTTGAATATGGTAGGAAATATTAAAAGAAGATCAACTGTGGTCATTAATACATGTGGTCGCATCTCAACCATTCCCCGCATGCTCCCCTCATTTCATTCTTCATTAAAATATTCAAACGGGCTGGCAAGCGAATGTCGCTTGGCGAGTTTGACTATTGGCCCAATGTTTCCAAGTAGTAAGTGTGTGAGGCTTTGAAGTGAACCAACGGTCGATAGCGGGTCAATCCTAATCGCTCCCTACTATCCCATGTGGGCCCTACCTTTACTAACTGATTCTCAACAAGATAGCGGGCGATTGCCAAGTGGAATAACTTAGAGGACATGGAAGCATTGGAGCAATGGAAAATATTAATCGAATATTTCAATATGAGGCATAGAGAATAAAGTCTACTACAAAAAGAAGGTATAATGCACTTGTTTGAGATCTTTTAAACATAGTCATTAATGGTATAAGAAGAATAAGTCTACAGAGAATTGGTCTCAGATCAAGATGTAAGTATGAAGAGGTTGTGGGACTTAATCTTAGCCCTTCCCCATCCCCCTACTAATGAAAGTTGCATACGAGTTAAGAATCATGGGGGTGAGGGAAAGAAGACATGTGGATTCTGGCTACAACGACAAAGGAAAGGTGGAGCTCACAGATCACCAGCAAGTGATTCCATGTGGTTTTCTGTCATTTGGTGAATATTGCAGCTGTGTATAGTCATGTTTTTTAAATCAAGCTGACTAAATTTGGATTTTCCATCAGTTAACACACCCGCATGATCAATGGCTGGCATTCAAAACTTAGTTTGAGGGCAAGTGAGCCGGTCTAGTTCGCTCAAGTGAGCCTTAATAATGGAAAGGACGTAGAGCTACCAAAGTAGAAGGTTTCATAGCCATTAAAACTTTTCTTAAAAGCATAATTGAGCATTATAAAGGATATTCTACACACTTGAAGAGCTCGTGCTATAGTCTTTAGGTGCATCTGATGTCGAGGCTAGGGTTATCAACCTACAAAAGAACCAGTAAGTGAATTATTTCCTTCCCATTATAATTATTAATAGAATTATGGTCTCCCAAACCTTTGAGTCTATTAGGGTTTTTATTGTTTCCACATTTTAAGCTTTGACATTCATAAAGGATAATTGGTTGATCTTGCATTGTCATAATTAGTGTTAAAATATTATCTGAGTTGTAAGCCATGTCCAAGAAACTAGAAACCCTATCTTGTAATACTTTTTGTGTCATGGCTCCCAAAGCACAATCAAAAGCATCTTCATCTAAAGGGGAAGTTTTTTCTCCCAAAAGGACTTTAAATAAAGACCTTACTATCCAGTTACTACCCTTGACCAATGAAAAACCTAAGGGTGAGCTGCTTCTCTGAGGTACGTAGGTAGTAGAGGGTTTGATTGACAAGAACAATTCTATAAAGGACGCAAAATTACCTTATACTAGGTGGGAATTGTTCTATAGTTGGTTTAAGAATAGAAACATGGGTATTCTAGTAGGTAACACTTGGAATTGTGACTTGGGGAAGTTGATTATACCCAATATCTACAAGGATGTTAATCTGCTCAAAGCAGTGACCACCAATTATGACCTAGTTACAAGAACTATAAGAACATATGATGGAAGGGAAATGGTCAAAATTACTAAAGAGGAATTTTCTCATGTTTTCAAAATCACTAAATGGAGTGATGAAATTCCTAAGATCAACAAAAGCACTCTTAAGGAGGACTATGGAAAGACTAAGATTTCATTTAGAGTTCACATCCTACCTAGATATCTAGCAAAAATTGCAGGCTAAAGGATTACAATAGGGAAAAATGATAAGGAGCCTTTCCTTGTTAGTTATTTTGTTCCCTACTTCTAAAAATCCTTTTATTCCATTTTCTAGATAATTGGTTATGATCTTGTCACAGGAATGCCTATTCTATCGATGTATATGGCAACCCATATATTCAACACCCCTAATATTGCACAATGTATAATTATGTGGGGTTTCTTGAAGAAAAGATTCACGAGGGCTTGATAAGGTTGAAGAAAGGTGTAGATGGAGCAAGGTTTATCTAGTACTCATTGTTGATGCATATGTTTATGTTCAAAGGTGCACCTTACTTTGGGAAAAATATGACTTTGGATAGGAAGGAGGGTGACTTGGATTTTCCTGTGTAGTGTTGGACTACTATTTTAGATAAGGATGATATGACATATGATTATGTGATATTTCAAAACTTGTTTGCTTCAGAATTGAAGAGAGCCTTGGTTGTGAATATACCTAGAATTCCCATAGCCCTGCATGACTTCTTGAGACCAATGGAGAGAAGGCCTGAGCTAGGAGTTTATCACAATTGGGGAGATGTCATCCCATATCCTAATTACATTATTTTAATAGTGTATGGTTTGATGGTTTCTCCTCACCTGCTACCAAGATTTGTGCCATAGAGAATTGGTTTCCTTGAGGTGATGTGGCAATTGGGTAGTGTGGAAAATGAATATCTGCTGAATCAAGGAAAATGAACATTTTTTCCTTTGTAAACATGCTTTTCTTATTTTACGATTACAAAAGGAGGTTGTAATAAAATACTTGATATACTCAAAGCCTACTACATGCAAAAATTACTAGAGAGGGTTAGATATGATCCTAAAGGTTTCATGGCTTGGTTGAAGGAAAGGAACAAGAGTTACAAATTTGTGCACATTTTCCAATATCCAGAGGATGTGATAAGAAACGAGTTTAACCTTTTGAAACAAGAAAAAAGAGAAGCAAGGTGGATTGCTTTCAATAAGATGCAAAGAAAGATAAAGAAAAAAGAACCAGACTTTAGGGTTCTCCTAGTGATTGAAAATTAATGTAAAGGTGGAACATGTATCCCAAAATTTTGAGACAATAGTGGGACACCTTGAAAATAAAGGGGTCATAAGTAAGGATAAGGGGAAATCCCCCATTGAAGAAGAACAGGGAGGGGGAGAAGTCCTTGCTATGGTAGAGAAATCTACATGTCAAGCCCTTGAAGAACCAAGAATAAAGTTCTTTGTAAGGAGAAAGAGTAAGGAAAAGAAAAATGGTGCAGCTCTTGCTCCCTCTCAACAAGAGGAGCACAAGCCTCCTCCTATGCCACAAGTACCACCACCATCTCCTCCAAGGCCAACAAAGCCTGAAATCATGGATCTTGATGCTCCACCACTTACTGCATCACTACTAAAAGAGCCATTGTTGAAGAAGCAAAAGGTTCAAGTAACTGGCTTGGTGGACTATGCTAATGAAGACTCCGATGATGACATTTGAGTATCAGAGCAAGAAATGCAAGAAGCAATACCCACTACACCAACAATGAGGGCGACAAAACAATTAGGTATGAGGTTGAGCAAAGCTGATCTCACTGGGCTCAATGACAAAGATGATATGTAGGTAGAAACTTGCACAAAGTTTTTGGATGATGACTCTTTTGTAAAGTTTCAAGCATTTATGGAATTTGCATACACGGCTAAGAGAGATGAATATGTCAACAACCTGGCCATATAAAGAAGTCTGGATCTAGAATTTCCTGATGCCACCATCTAGCCAAAGGTTTTGAATGAAATGAGAGCTAAGTTCCAAAGGATGACTACAAAGGAAGGAAGAGAATTGGTGAGAAATAGTGGTATTTTATTACTTCCAGAATGGGGTATGTGTAGGATCATGATGGGACAAAAAGTGGTGATATGAGGGGTATGTGTAGGGTATGTGGCTGACGACTTTTTTTTTACCCAAAATTGATGAAATGAGAAGGGTTTTTAAAGGAGATTCTCAGCTCTCCACCAATATAAATTATGCTTTACTTTGAATTTAATAAATAATTATTATTCAATTTCTATTTGAATTACGACTAAAGTTCTAATTGATAGGTTGATTGAAAAACATCAATAACTTTCAAACCGTATGACATTTTTTGAATTTGAAACATGCATCACATTCTATGTTTCACATACTATAGGATTAAAAAAAATTGAATTCAAGTTTGACCGTTTTATATTTTTAAGTCTACTTATATCCAAAATATTTAAAAAAATATTATCATTTTATTGTGGTTAGGGTGGTCAAACAGAAACCTACTTATTTTTCCCCAAATTTAAGTACTCTGCATTGAAATTTCAAATTTTCACCAAATAGTTTAAAAAAAAACTAGTAGTTTAGAAACTACATTCAATTTGCTACAGATTCTATTCTTACATATTTTTGTAAATAATATAGATAACTTATTCAAATTTTTACGTCAAGTTGCCTAACTTTGATTTTTCTAAATTTTTTGCCACTTAAGGGCATGTTTTTTCCATGATGATCCTACACATACCCAATGATATTTAGCTTCTTCCATAGCCTTTGATACAATAAAGAGATGTGATAGGACACTCTACAATTCAAAAGAAGAAGTTGCAATTGCATTAAAGGGGTCTACCTTCAGTGAACAATGGGATGCATTAGCTATCTGGTCTTTAGCCCCAAGTACCAGGAAACCTGACATTGTTGAGGCTGCGCCTAAGTACAGTGGAGGCATAATAATAAAGAGGGTGTCAAAAACAACTCTAGAGGTAGTGAAAATGTTAGTACATGTACAATTCACAAGGGCCATTGTAGAATCTGTAACTATAGAAAAGGAGAAGCTTCTAGAATAAAACACAATGATTTGTTGGTTAAATATGGAAAGCTTGAACAAAACAATATGTAGTTGCAGACAGAGGTAACATTATTGGAGGATAAGTTGCAAAGTTTGCAACCAAGGAAGTATAAGTAGATTGATGTTGACTCTCTTACTACTTCACAAGAAGTTGCGCCCCCAAAATTTAGCACTGAAGTAAGTTCCTCATGGGAAATTGTGCCATACAACATGGGGAGTATGCCTATTTCAGTCATAGAGCCTGGTAAATATAAAAGGTCACAAGCTAAAGAAGATATTAGTAGGGAGGAGTTGCTCTAGCAGTTAACTGAATATAAAGAGAAATGTGATAATCATGATATGGAGATTTTTTATAGGAATATGAAGATTTTCAGTATAGTATTAGAGCATTTGAATATAAGAGTGAATAGTAGATTGAATAACATTCACTATAGCTATTCATCCATGGTGAGTGCTATAAAATTTTGACAATGATAGGGAAAGAGTTATTCCACATATGGAAATATGGATCCCTAGGATGAGGGAATTGATATTGATGCCAATTCTAGAGCTAGGCATGATTCCAACCTGCCTAAAATTTTTAAGCCCACTATTACTCTTGCAGTAAGATTGAGGGGTGGTGGGGGAATATTGAATCTTTGGAGAATATAATAAAAGAGTTGGTGAAATCCTTTCATGAATCACATCATGGAATCCTTCCATCCATTCTAAGGGATGATGGTAGCATAAAAACCCTACAAGAATGGAAATATGAAACCAATAAAGTTATTTCAGATGAGGCAATTTCAATTTGTGAAAAAATGATATGGACACACTAAAGAGAAATATGGATATGTTGGCTCATGTAGAGACTGTCTTAATGGAATTTGACAAGGAGGCTAACCAAATTGTCACCAAGTATGTGTCTTATAGAGAAAGGGATGATGAAGTCATGAATTTCGACTGACCCAATGAAGAGGAATTCTTGGCATGGAGAGGAAGATACCTGAAGGGAGTGGTGGATTAATATGAAATGGTAGGGTGGTGATTTGAAATCTTGATTTTGGAGTCTGCAATCATGATGAATAACAAATAGGTGAAATTGCCCTACATAGCTTGAATTTAGTACATATTAGGCTTTTGATAAAGTATAGAAAATTTAGTGCATTTTCTTCAAATTGAATTGATGATAGGGTGACACACGTGAACATATTCTTTGTCCTTTCCTTTCTATTTATTTCATGCTTTCTTTCTTTCATTTTGTGTACGTAGGCACAAATTTTGAGACCTAACTGTTTGAAGATACCTTTTGAAAATTGGGCCAGATCTCCAATGACGAATGAAGACCACTTTTATTTCACACATGTTTCTCACCTCTTGGGAATGGAAAATAATTGAAAAGGGAATATTGGTTATAGCAGTCCAATAAGGTAGTGACATGTGTACTTTCTGGCTTAAGGCTTGTTTTGTTGCTTCGTCTCTATAAGAAGGAATTCAGGGCCAAAAAGTAGGGGTTTGTTGTTTTGCAATCAACACTGTGAATTGTAAAAGGAATATCAAGCATGTTTTAAGTTTTGTCTTAAGTCCAAAGTCTATTGTTATGTATGTAATTTTGCTAATAATATAGAAAATACAATAGAGAGTGATACCAATTTCATGGCTATTGTCTCTCCTTTGTACTCATTTTATGAGTTATTAATGAAAGTAATCAAGGATTATTGTGTTTGTCTTTGCTGTTTCTCAATGGATGTTTAATTTCATTCCTGCTTATTAGTTAAATGAATTAATGTAAATGCTTGGATGAGATTGTTAACTCATAAGAATTTGGTGCTAGGATATTTGTACGCAGTGATGATCATGAATGTAATATGGGAGTGTTGTAATGGAGTGTTTATTGAGATTGTATGTTTCTATTGTTGAGTTATTATCTAGTTGCATAGATTGAGATTAACTATTGCTTGGGATAAGGAATTGGTTCATGGAGAATATTCATAATTTAGTTTCTGGGTTGATTGATCAGCTACTCACATTTTATTCAAAACTTTCAAATGAGTATTACTATAGTTTTTTTGTGCTGAGTTTCATTATTCTCACACTTTGAGTGTACGATATTAATAAATGAGCTGCCAACTTGTTTGATATACTGCATTTTCGAGTAGTTGTATGAGAATTATCTATTGTGTACAATGTATTGAAATGGTGGCCATATAAATTCTTGAGTATACATTTTGGAATTATCCTCTCGGGATTCACAAAGCCCAAAGTGTAGGAGTACAAGTTTTGTAGCTTTTACTCATTCATTGGCCAATCCTGTTGGAATACTAAGTATTGGAAATGGAAAAGTCAATAGGTATTTCTGAAGATCAACTTGGTTCTTAAAAAATAACCAATAGGGAGGAGAATCCAATATTACCATACCATCACTATGAAGCCTTAGGTATTCTCTAGGAGGTCTTATATTGCGAGATGAATCTTAATACCCTAACCCTTTTGTGTTTTCATTAGTTGGTATTTTCTCTAAGACTTGATGAATATTATGTTCACTTGTTGTATCACATCCTTGTTTACTCAAGATTGTGAATAATTTTCCATATGTCTCTTCTAGGTTGGTGGGAGTGTTTGTTACTTTGTTATCACAAAATGGTTGAGTATTTGCTTGTTTAGAGGAACTAGGTTCATCTATTGTAGGGAACTTAGGTTCAAATTTTGTTTCAGGATGTAAGTAACCAAAAATCAGAAGAGGTGGTATCATGGGGGGTTTGGTTGTTTCATGGATGGGTAAAATGATGTGTTAGTTTCAAGGTTGTTAAGACAATCATTTAGGAACTTATTCATACTGTCATCATCTTATCCAAAGATGTCAACATCACAAGGAGGAAATGCACTAGGAGTCAAAGGAGCATAAGTTAGTTCAATTTCGCTAGGTTCATTTCCAAAAGCACAACTTGACACATCCACTAAGGACTTCAAGGACATCCAAATTTTGCTAAAGCACATATCCATGATGCAAATTTCATATTCTAAACTATGCAACAATGTGATTTATGAAATGCAATTTTGAATTTAAGCAATGAACAAGATGAAGTAATTGAAACTAGATGTAATGAATTGAATGAAGCATATAATCTATACTTGCTGAAATAGAAAGACAATAACATCAAACAAAAGCTCAAAAACTAAAATTTGAATGCCAAAAAATGCAATGCAGAATATGCAAAGGGACTGATTCGCCCAATGTGGCGAATGAGTCCCAATGATGATTTTTTTCAAAATTTTTTGAAAATTTTGATTGAATTTTATGCTTTTTTAAGTTTTTTGATCTATATCTATGATGCAAATGCATATTTTGAATGATTTCTAGTAAAATGAGATGCAAAAGTGCAAGCTAAATGAGTTTTCACTAACGTAAAATTTGAAACCCTAGAATGCAAGTTAACCAATGAAAGTCCTAATGCAATGTTAATGCAAGATAAATATAGGATGATAATGCACTCCAAATTAGAAAATGAAATGTTCTAAATGTAGGTTCACCAAAATGAAAGGTGGAAAATTTGTTGGCTTCCCTCCTCAGGTTTAGGACCTAAAAGGGCAATTTTCACTTTCACTCAAGAAAAAACCCTTAAGATCTCAATGGAAAAGAGAAAGAGATCTTGCTAGAGGGATGTTCTAGGGGGTGAATATGATCTAATAAGGGGTTCACAACCAAGTTTAAAATTGGAAAAGATAATGAAATGCAAGATGCAACACTAAACCCTAATTGAATGCAATGTAACCCTAAATGACCTAGAAATGTGAATGAAAAATAAAATAAAATTGAAGGTCTAGGAAGGTGTGCACCTAGGAAACCAGAGATGGATGGATGAAGGTCTGAATCACTAATTTTTTTTCTTTTACTGCTGTCTTGGACTCATTCACCAAGCTGGGTGAATCAGTCTTGTTTTTGGGAAACTGTGTAGTTACATGTTTCTACCAAAAGGGTATCTGAATTTGCAAAATATTGAAAATTGATTGGAATAGTGACTCATTCACTAGAAGTGGCGAATTAGTCCAATTGGGCTTTTCAACAACTTCAAAAGTTGATCCTGCTCTGTCCTTCCTAAGTGATTTTTGGATTTGAATCTCTGAATTGTAACATGTAGGTATTCTCTAAGGTTCTCTAAGGCTTGATGATCACTTAACAACTTTGAACTCTTGAAAATTTTTCTCCAATATTGCTCCTTAGGAAATTTGCAACCTAGACCTACAAATCACACATGAAGGAGAGGGAAAAATGTTGTGGGGTTAGTGGATAGGGGTTTTCCTTGGTCAAGACTCATTTTGGAAATTGATCCTTGAAATGAAATCAAATAAGAATGGAGAATGATGAATGAACAAATAACAATGTTACAACTTACCAAACCCTAGCAATAAGGTGTTGAAAACATGTATGCAATGGCTGTAATGGATGTAGACTTTGATTCTTGCTTGAATGATGTTGATCTTGAATGTAATGTTTACTTGAATCACCAAAATCCCACACCACAGTTGTTAGCTCTAAAACAACATGATGTATGAAATCCTTGACATGATGATTGATACTTGAATAGTTCCCTAAAATGCTTGAAAATATGCGCTTGAAGAAACTTGAATGCCCATGAATACTCTTGTGAACACTTGATTGCTTGTTAGATTGCTAGGTGAAAATATGAGAGAAAGAACCTTGTATTTATACTCAATTATGCAAAAATTCTTGAAATTACAACACTACAAGTTGACATTAGATCTAGGAGAATAAAATCCTGCCAAAAGTTTGAAATAATTTTAATTTTGGCCCATACGAGACTCATTCACCCAAGATGGCGAATGAGTCCCATCTGACATAATATATGGGACCTAAAACCAAAAGTACTTAGAAAGGTGTAAAAATAGGTTCAAGACCCAAATATCTAGGTGGGACTCATTTTCCCAAGGTGGTGAATAAGTCCTAGATCACTAAATCTCGGCCACATAAGCCAGAAAAACCTGAATTATGATTGGCTAATGATTGGTGTTGGTATTATCCTTGAAAAGATGCAATAAATGAGGCTTGTGGGTGTAAAATAGGGCCAATTAAAGCATACGAAAACCCAATTATTAATGACAATCCTAGAAATGTATGAAAGTGTGTTACAACACTTTACAAAAATTAAAATAAGACAAGGTTAATGTTTAAAAAAGGGTTTATTAGGTTTAATTAATCAAGATAAGTCCTTAGAAAAGTGTAAAAGTGTGTTGCAACACTCCACAACACTTTAGCAAGGTAAAATTTATATCCATTAGTTCACAAGGGCCCAAGACCTAATGTGAATGTGTCAACCACATTACAACACTAAATCGAGGCGAAATTAAGCTCAAATCTACAAGGAGGGCCCAAACAAGTGTGAAAATGTCCTTGACGACATTTTTTGACACTACAAGTGGTTGAAAGCGTGACAACCTTTTGCGGTCTTGAAATCCAACTGACTCCAGTACCTCCTATAATAAAAACATACCCTATAGTACTCCTCTTTCTATTGATATCACCTGCCAAATCAGAGTCAACATATCCTTTTAAAGCAGAATTTGTCCTTCAAAACATGTAAGGAAAGCAAGAGGTGCAGAAGCAAATTTCCTAATGTCAAAACCACAGGGAATTAAGCATACAATACTTTTTGTTTTCAAATTACAATCCAATTAAGACACACATGAATGATTTATAGAAACAGAGAAGATACTCAAAGACAATGAACAACATATTTACGTGGGAAACCGTTTCAGGAAAAAAAGCACCACACCAAGCTGAATCTCTTTGTATTTCAGTAACAAAAAATTACATACAAATCAGAGATACAACTCTTTGGTATCAGTTCATAGTAGCTTCATTCACTGTTCATCCAATTATAGAAATGCTCTCAACAATTCGATTCTCCATCTCCTTTCAAATCATAATGTTATCCTTTAAATATTAACACATTCTAATTTTTGTCCTTTGTTCATCCTTATCCGTCATTACCCATCATAGACAATTTCCTTTCGAGCAATTGATTTTTCCCTGCATGTTGTTCAGCTCCAGCGTCGTAACAGTTGCAAAAATATAACTGCCAACCATTTGAATTTTGCTTCCTCTGATTGGTCAATGGGACGCCACATAGGAAAGTCAAATGGTCAAGGGTGTTCAACTTTGTTGGCATATCGGTGAGACACTAACAGTGTCTCCCCGATGCCACAAAGTCTTCATATCAATATCGGCATAAGTCGCAATAGTCTAGAAGATGATATAACGAATGCCATGAGTCGTACCGAATCCATCGACATCCAATGCATTCCTATCGGCAAGAGATTTCTCATCGGCTAGACTCATACCGATGCTCACAAAGTCACAATGACTTCAACTTTTCCATCGGCAAGACTTTTCATTCGCCAAGAGGTTTCACCGTGTCTCCTCAAGTTTCACCGGAGCACCTGACAATTGGCAAGACATTCATCTTTCACCAAGACTTCACTCCGAGCAAACAAGTCTTATCGAGTTGGCAAGACTTTTGTCTTCGCCAAGACATTTCATTGAGCACCGAGACCTCACATCAAGCAACCAAGTCTTACCAAGTTGGAAATACTTTTGTCTTTTGCTGAGACCTCACACCGAGCGCCGAGACCTCACATCGAGCAACCAAGTCTTACCGAGTCGGAAAGACTTTTGTCTTTCGCCGAGACCTCACAGCAAGCGCTGAGACCTCACATCAAGCACTCATGTCTTACCGAGTCAGAAAGACATTTGACCTTCACCAAGACCTTTCATCGAGCGCCAAGAGCTACTCTGATGACTTCAGCTATATCCCTGTCGGTGAGACCTTCCATTGTCGCTGGGACCTCATACCGAAAACCCTTTAGTGTCACCGTGAAGGTCATATGCTATTGGTAAGACTCTCTTCGGTCGCTGGGACTTCATACCGAGCGATCAAGTCACCCCAAAGACACCAGCTGTTGTGAGTCTTCCTGAAGCCCGATAAGAACATACTATCAGCTAGAGGTCTCCATTCGACAAAAGGTCACAATGAATGCTTCTTTACACAATGATAGTTCATTCAGAAAGACACCAACCTTGTCTCAGTGACTTGGAACATTTCAAAGGATTCAGAATAGTTAGTTGGCCAGACATGATTAATGTCACAATGACTTTGCCCTCTAGGAGTTACATGTCAGTATGGATTGAGGAAAATATTCCAACAATCTCCCACTTGACGAAGACCTTACTGAAAACTCCAGAGCATAATAAAACTACTGAAATTCATGGGCCAAGAGGCCCATCGAACTAGCACACCACCTGTATTTGTCTGTGCTCACAGGCTTTGTCAATGCATCTGAAACATTTTCTAGAGTATCCACTTTCTACAAAGAGACCTTCCCATCCTCCACCATATCTCATACAAAGTGATACTGTACATCTATATGTCTCGTCATGGAATGGAAAGTAGGATTCTTTGCCAAACATATAGCACTCTGATTGTCATAGTAGATAGTAATTTTTCTGCATCAAAACCAATGTTAGAACACAAATGTTTTAACTAGATTACTTCTTTACAAACATGTGTAGCTACCATGTATTCTGCCTCTGTAGTGGACAAAGTGACTACAACCTACCGCTTGCTCATCCAACTCACTGCACCACCATTCATTATGAAAACATATCCACTGGTGGATCTTCTGCTGTCAATGTCCCTTTCCCAATCAGAATCCACATAACCTCGAATACTGAGAGTCCTCTGGGATTCAACCAAGTTACCATGGTAACACAAAGCATAGTCTGAAGTGCCCTTCAAATATCTAAACACTCTCTTCACAACATCCCAATGTGTCCTTCCAAGATTAGCCATAAATCGACTAAGTACTCCCACTGCTTGGGCAATATCTGGCCTTGTACAAACCATTGCATACATAAGGCTGCCAACCACACTAGCATATGGCACACTAGTCATGTCCTCCATCTCAGTAGGATATTTTGGACAATCTTCAATAGATAGCTTTATTCCCTGTGTAACTGGAACAACTAGCTGCTTGCAGTTAGTCATACAAAATCTCTCTAGAACAGTCATGATATACTTATTCTGACTGAGCCAAAGTTTTCTATTCTTCCTGTCCCTAGTTATTTCCATTCCTAGAATATACCTTGCTGCAACAAGATCTTTCATTTCGAACTTTGCATACAACTGAGACTTAAGATCAAAAATCATTAGCTTACTATTGCCTATGAAAAACATATCATCAACATAGAGAGCAATAATAAGAACTTGATCACTTTCACCTTTGTAATACACACAATGATCAGATTTTGATCTTACAAATCCTAATGACAAAACAAAAGTGTCAAGCTTCTGGAACCACATTCTAGGAGACTGTTTTAACCCATATAGATATTTCTTCAACTTGAAAACCAGTCTTTCTTTACCTGTTTCCACAAAGTGCTCTGGCTATGACATATAAATTTCTTCTTCAAGATCACCATGAAGAAATGTTGTCTTCACATCCATCTATTCAATCTCTAAGTCATACGCTGCTGCAAGTGACAAAAGAAATATAATAGATGTCAGCTTAGCTACAGGAGAAAAAATTTCTCCATAATCAATTCCCTCTACCTGGGAATAACCTTTTGCAACCAGCCTCACTTTATATTTTTCTACACTACCTTCCAGACCAATTTTCTTTTTAAATACCCATTTGCAGCCCACAACTTTTTTGCCTTTAGGAAATGCACCAAACTCCAGGTATCATTCTTTTCTAATGGTGCCATTTCTTCATTCATGGCTTCCAACCAAGAGTTTGAATCAGACATTTTAAATGCCTCTTTCACAGTCCTAGGTTCATCAGTGCTAGAAATTAAAGCATAGGCACAAGTAGACTCTATCAAAGAAAACCCAAACCTATCAAGTTGCTTTCTTTCATGAGTTGACCTCCTCACATCCTAAGGCTGAGGTGGTTCTTCATCTTCTTTAGAACTTTCAGAGCTACTTGATCTTTCCTCAATATCAGGTACATTTTGATTTTTCAATTCCTCTTTATCTGGTGTCAGAGGAATTTTTGCTACATCCTTTTCCTTTTCTGATTTCTTCTCTGACTGCGGATCCAGTGTAGAAGGCTTCAGCTCATGAAAGATAACATTTCTAATGTACAAAACCTTCTCAGTCTCAGGATTCCAAATCTTGTATCCTTTTATGCCAGTGCTATAGCCAATAAAAATACACTTTACAACTTTATTTTCCAACTTAGATCTTTTTTCAAATGGCACATAAGCATATGCCTCACAGCCAAAGACACGAATATGTCTTAGAGAGGGCTTCTTTCCAGACCATGCTTCCAAAGGCGTCTTCTCAACAAGAGCAGAGTTAGGAGAACGATTTACCAAGTAACATGTTGTAGAGACTGGTTCAACCCAAAACTTCTCCTCTAAGCCAACACTACTCAGCATACTTCGTACTCTTTCCATTATTGTCCTATTGAACCTTTCAGTAACTCCATTTTTCTATGGAGTGTAAGGTGTAGTCTTATGTCTTTTAATCCCATGATCTGTATAGTACCTTTCAAATTCATGTGAACAAAACTCACCGCCATTGTCAGTCCTTAAACATTTTATTTTCCTACCAGTCTGATTTTCAACAAGGTTTTTAAATTCCTTAAACCGACTGAGAACACTTCTGATTTACTTCTCAGAAAATATACAAATGTTCTTGAATAATCATCAATAAATGACACATAGTATCTTGATTTAGACAGAGAAGGAACATTCACTGGACCAAAATATCAGAATGAATATAATCAAGCAAACCAAAAGATTTGTGAGGACTAGAATAAAATGAAACATGGTGCTATTTACCATATATGCAATGTTCACAAAATTTGAACTCAAGGTTACAATCTTCAAGCCCTTCTACTAGGTTTTTATTTTTCAAGGTTTTTAAACCTTTCTCACCAATGTGGCCTATCCTATGATGCTAGAGCATAGTCTTCTCTGCTGGAAGTTTAACTTCCATGGAGTTTACACCATCAGGAATTTTTTCCTTCTTTTCTCCATGAGTAGCTTTTAGTGACTTTGCAGAGACACTATTGCATTGAACAACATGTGCATCTAGCTTGTACAAGGTACCAATTCGAGCACCCCTAGCCAACACCATTGTGCCTCTAGTCATATTGCAGCCATTTCAAGAGAACGTGACCTGCACTATGATATCATTCAACTTACAAAAAGTAAATTTTGATCTAGACCTGGTATATGTATCACATCATTGATTCCCTTCACTCTTCCATCAGGGAATTGAATTTTGACTCTTCCATGATCAACAATTTCCAAAGATGAATCACTTGCTAAATACACCTTTTCACCATCATAGTTTTCATACTTTGTGAACTATTCTCTATGAAATTTCATGTGGAAAGATGCTCCAGAATCAATCATCCAGACATCATCTGATGCCTGTGTAGCCAAAGCTACAATGAAGGTGTCTGCATCACTCTGAGAAGAATCATTTCCAGAAGAGTTCTTTTTCTTCTTTTTCTCCTCCTTGCAATCCTTTTGGACATGACCAGGTTGCCCACAATTCTTTCACTTCACCTTGGACTTCTTGCCAGGAGACTTTGATCTCCCTTCTGATTTCGATCTGGATTACTTGTGCTTCTTCTTGCCTTTCTCCTTCGATCTACCTCTAACAACCAGAGCCTCCTTTTCCATCTCAGAAGATTTTCTTCTCATCTCTTCCGACAACAAAGAAACAACAACATCTTCCATCTTGAAAGTGGATGTCATACTCCCAATAGCCATCACCAGATGATCCCAAGAATCTGGCAAAGAACATAGTAGCAGCATGCAACGATCTTCATCTTCAATCTTCACACCAATAGATGTTAACTGAGAAATCAACATATTGAATGCATTCAAATGATCAACAATAGATCCTCCCTCCTGCATTCTCAAAGAGTACAAATTCTTCCTCAAGAACAATTTGTTCACCAAGGACTTTCCTTGATAAATAGATGCCAATCTTTTCCACAAGGAATATGCAGTATTTTCTTCATGCACGTTCAGAAGAATAGAGTCTACCAAATAGAGCCTTATTAGCCCCTTGAATTTCTATCTGCAAGAACCCAATCCTCTTGCTTCATGCCTTGAGGCATCGTTCCAGACACAACACTTGCCACAAATCACGATCCACTAACAGATCTTCCATTTTGAGTTTCCACAACTCAAAGTTGCTACCATTGAATTTCTCTATTTCCATCTTCCCAGATGTTCTTGCCATCTTAATTTGTAATTAAACTATTAGACCTCTACCAAACTCCCACTAAAAAAGAATTAACAAAAAAAACCCAACCCTCTCACAAGGATAACACAATTGGCCAGGCTCTGATACCACTTGTAAGGAAAGAAAGAGGTGTGGAAGCAACTTTCCTAACGTCAAAACCATAGGGAAGTAAGCATACAGTACTTTTTATTTTCAAATTACAATCCAATTAAGACACACATGAATGATTTACAAAAACAAAGAAGATACTCAAAGACAATGAACAACAGATTTACATGGGAAACCCTTTCAGGAGAAAAACCACCACACGAAGCTAAATCTCTTTGTATTTCAGTAACAACAAATTACATACAAATCAGAGATACAACTCTTAGGTATCAGTTCACAGTAGCTTCATTCACTGTTCATCCAGTTACAGAAATGCTCTCAACAATTCGATTCTCCATCTCCTTACAACTCAGAATGCTATCCTTTAAATATTAACACATTCTAATTTTTGTCCTCTGTTCATCCTTATTCGCCATTACCCATCATAGACAATTTCCTTTTGAGCAATTGATTTTTCCCTGCATGTTGTTCAGCTCCAGTGTCGCAATAGTTGCAAAAATCTAACTGCCAACCATTTGAATTTTGCTTCCTCTGACTGGTCCATAGGACGCCACATAGGAAAGTCAAATAGTCAAGGGCATTCAACTTTGTTGGCATATCGGTGAGACACTAACAGTGTCTCTCTAATGCCACAAAGTCTTCATATCGATATCAACATAAGTCCCAATAGTCTGCAAGATGATATAACGAACACCATGAGTCATACTGAATCCATCGACATCCAATGCATTCCTATCGGCAAGAGATTTCTCATCGGCTAGACTCATACTGATGGTCAAAAAGTCACAATGACTTCAACTTTTCCATTGTAAAGACTTTCCATTCGCCAAGAGATTTCATCGATTCTCCTCAAGTTTCACCGGAGCACCTGATAATCGCCAAGACATTCGTCTTTCACCAAGAATTCACTCCAAGCAAACAAGTCTTACTGAGTCGGCAAGACTTTTTTCTTCGCCAAGATGTTTCATCGAGCGTCGAGACCACATCGAGTAACCAAGTCTTACCGAGTCGGCAAGACTTTTTACTTTCGCTGAGACCTCACATCGAGCAACCAAGTCTTATCGAGTCGGCAAGACTTTTGTCTTTCACCGAGACCTCATAGCGAGTTTCAAGACCTCACATCGAGCACTCATGTCTTATCGAGTCAGTAAGACATTTGACCTTCGCTAAGACCTTTCATCGAGTGCCAAGAGCTACTCCGATGACTTCAGTTGTATCCCTGTCGGTGAGACCTTCCATTGTTGCTGGGACCTCATACCGAAAACCCTTTAGTGTCACCGTGAAGGCCATATGCTATCGGTAAGACTCTCTTCGGTCGCTGGGACTTCATACCGAGCGATCAAGTCACCCTGAAGACACCAGCTGCTGTGAGTCTTCCTGAAGCCCGATAAGAACATACTGTCGGCCAGAGGTCTCCATTCAACAAAAGGTCACAGCGAATGCTTTTTGTCACAACGATAGTTCATTCGGCAAGACACCAGCCTTGTCTCAGCGACTTGGAATATTTCAAAGGATTTAGAACAGTTAGTCGGCCATACATGATTAATGTCACAATGACTTTGCCCTGATCCATGAGTTACATCTTCGTATGGACTGAGGCAAATATTCTAACAAAACATAGTTTCTTTGAAGTAGTACCTCTCAAATATCTAAGAATCCATTTTACTACATTCCAATGTTCCATTCCTAGATTGTTCATATACCTTCTCACAACTCCCACTACATTTGTAATATCTGGCCTTGTGCGTACCATTGCATACATCAAGCTACCAACAGTTGATGCATATGGTATCTTAGACATTTTATCTTGTTCCTCTGGTGTCTTTGGACACATCTCCTTAGTCAACTTAAAATGACTAGGAAGAGGTGTACTAACTGCTTTTGCAGCTTTCATGTTAAACCTTTTCAACACCTTCTCTATATACTCACTCTGAGAAAAAAATAATTTTTTGTTTGTCTTATCCCGTGTGATCCTTATACCAAGAATTTGTCTTGCTACACCCAAATCCTTCATAGCAAATAAATTTCCTAATTTCTGCTTAAGTTCATTAGTATGCTGCATGTTAGACCTGACAAGAAGCATGTCATCAACATAAAGAAACAAGATAATATAGCTACCATTATCCAATTTCTTAAAATAAACACGATAATTAGAATGAAATCTTTTGTAACCTTATTTAGCCATAAAACTATCAAATTTCAAATACCATTTTCGAGGTGCTTGCTTCAAGCCATACAGACTCTTCTTTAACCTACACACAAATTCCTCCTTACCCTTGACCTCATATCCCTGTGGTTGCTACATGTATATTTCCTCTTCCAAATCCCCATGGAGATATGTTGTTTTCACATCTAGTTGTTCAAGATGCAAGTCTTCTATAGCCACAAGACTTAAATAATAGTTTTAATAGAAGTCATCTTTACAACCAGAGAAAATATTTCATCAAAATCTATACCTTTTTTCTGTGCAAAACCTTTTACCATGAGTCTAGCCTTATATCTTTTCTTTCCTCCATCTTCCTCTTTCAACATGTAAACCCATTTATTTGGAAATGCTCTTTTACCTGTAGGAAATTGGACTAAGTCCCAAGTCCAATTTCGCAACAAGGAATCCATTTCCTCTTTCATGCCTAGCTCCCACTACTTTTTGGTATCTACCTGCATTGCTTCTTCATAACCTTCAAGTTCACCAGAATTAGTTAATAATATAAAATATAATGATGGAGAAAATCTTTCTGGAGGTCTAGTTATCCTTGTAGAACATCTAACACTTGTAGGAGTCTGTGGGATAACTTGTTATTATTGAACATCAGGTACCAGTAGCATTTTATTTTTTGTAATCTCATCTAGCACCACATATTCCTTTTTGGCTTGGTCATGCTTCTTTTCCTACAACTGATACTTATACATGACCTTCTCATTTAATATAACATCTCTACTCCTAATGCTTTTATGATTTTCATAATCCCATAACCAATAACTAAATTCATCTACTCCATATCCAATGAAGGCACATTTTTTAGACTTAGCCTCAAGCTTGGTTTTGTTTTCAATATCAACATGGACAAAATATTCACAACAAAAGGTTTTAAAAAATGAATAGTTTACTTTTTGACCCATCCATGCCTCCTCTAGAATGCCACCATCCAAAGGATTTGAAGGTCCCCTGTTTACTAAATAAATAGCAATATGTACAACATCTTCCCAAAGTTGTAAGGGTAGTCCAACATGCAATCTCATGCTTCTTCCACACTCCATAATGGTCCTATTCATCCTCTCAGACACACCATTTTCTGCCTACAGATTATATTGTATGAATAGTAATTTTCAAATTATTTGTTGCAATACTCACATCCATTATCAGATCTGAGACACTTCAACCTTTTTCCTAGCTCATTCTCAACCAAATATTTCCACTTTTTAAAAGTTTCAAATACTTCTATTTTTTTTACAAAATACACCCATGTTTTCCTAGTTGCATCATCAATAAAAGTAACATAATAGAAAGATCCACCAAGATAAGATACTTGAGTGGGTCCCCATACATCTGAATGGACAAGCTCTAACTTATCACTCTTCTTCTCTTTCCAAACTTTGAGAAATCAAACTCTTTTTTGTTTTCCATAAACACAATTTTCACAAAACTCCAAGTCAATTTGCTTCAGACCTAGTAGCAACTTTCTAGAGTGAAGGATCTTCATCCCTTTCTCACTCATGTGCCCAATTCTATGGTGCCCCAATTTTATTTTTGTCCTTGCAACAAGTGCTCTAGCTGTCTCAATAACAACTATTTTTCTAGCAGGTAAGGTAGAATAAGTATTACGAGTACACAAATCCCATGTGCCTACCTTTTTACCTTTAGCTACTACTAATGCACCTTTAGTGACCTTCCAAACTTTTTTTGTAAAGGTAACTATGTATCCTTCACTACCTAGTTGTCCTGCATAAATTAAATCATTGCTTCTCAAATTTGGAACATGCCTTGCCTCCTGTCGTAACCATTCATTTCCACTCTACAACTTCATTTTTCTCTTTCCTTTTCCAACAATCTAATAGGGTCCATCATCACCCAAATATACCTTTCCAAAATCACCTTGAAGATAATCTACAAAATATTTCCTATGGGGTGTGGCTTGAAATGATGCCCCTGAATCTATTACCCAGGAATCATTAAAATTATCTAAACATAGAATTAAAACATCCTATAATTTAATACTTGCAACATTAAACCTTCCTTACTATCATCATGTTGTCCATCTCTTTGTTTTCCTTTTCAAGACTAACAATCCTTCTTCAAGTTTCCTAGCTTTCCACAGTGCCAACAATCCATTTTTCCTCTGGATTTAGATCCACCTTTCTTCAACTTCCCTTATGACTTCCCACGATTTGCTGGGATTTTTCCTCTCTCCTTTATTCTTCCCCTGTTATCTATAGTTAAAGAATTACCCAATGTTGAAGTCTCCCCTATTCTTTTCTGTCACATTTCCTCACTAAGGATAACACCAACAAAATCATCAAATCTTAATGTATTTGAACCAAAGATAGAGTTACTTACAGCCATTACCAAGCTATTCCAACTTTCTCATAAAGAACATATAACCAAGAGATCCCTCACATCTTCATCAAAATTCAATTTTCTAGAAGTTAGCTAATTGGTAATTGTATTAAACTCATTTAAGTGATCTATCACAGATCCACCTTCAATCATTTTTAGATTAAAAAAACACTTCATGAGAAATACCTTATTTGAGGCTGAGGTTTTTTCATATAATTTAGCCAAATGTTCCATCAGATCCATTGTTGTCTTTGCTTCTATTATATTGAACACCACAGATGGTGCCAGACACAACCGAATGGTTCCCAGTGCCTTTCTATCGAGAATCTCCCATTCTTCATTAGACATCATAGCATCTTTCTTTGCTTTTCCTTGCAATGGCTGCCATAGATCCTTTTGGTACAAATAATCTTCCATCTACATCTTCCATAATTGATAATTTTGGCCATTGTACTTCTCAACCTTGAATTTTTCTTCTTCCATTGCTCCCACTCAAATCTAGAGGTTTCCTACAAATCAACCAAAATACACACGACTTTGATACTAGTTGTTAGGATTCAAGCAAATCAGAGTAATAAACATTAACAACTATATGCAGATTAAATAACCTAGAAATAACAATGAAGAATATCACAAAAGAGATCAACACAAAAATTTAGCGTGGTTCGCCCAATATGGGCTACATCCATAGAAACTTAGCCACCCAATGATTTATTATCTAGTGTAAAACATATTACAATCTTGTGAATTACACCCACCGTAACTTACATCCCAGCTACTTATAACAAGATTTTTGGAAGCTTCCAAAATTAGGGTTTTACAAAGTTGTTTTTTCATTTGCATGATTAGTCACCACATATCAATAATTAAAAGCGAATATGAGATGTCAACCAATGGTCAAGATTGAAATTTGTAGTATGAAATAGGATTAGGGCTAAATTAGTGCAAAGATAAGGCTAGGATAAGGATGGACGGTTGAGATTAAATTATAAAATAATTCAATCAAGGGTGAAAATTAATTGAGATGTGAAGATATAAGAATGACACAAATAAAGAGGTTGGCATAGAAAAAGAGGCTGTTGGAGAAAATCAAATAATTATAAAATTATTTAATGTAGGAGGGAAAGTGAATAATTAAATAATTAAAACAATTATTTAATTATAGAGGAAGAGGGAAAGTTGACTTTTAAATTAAATAATAATTTAATTCCAAAGTGGAAGAAAATGGAAAATTAGTAAATAATTAAATAAATAAAATTTATTTAATTGTAAAAAAATAGAATAATGAATAATTAAACAATTAAAAATAATTTTTGAATTATAATAGAAAAATGACAATAATTAAATAAATGAAATTTATTTAATTATAGGGGAAAGGGAACATTAGTGATGCAATTAAATAAATATAATTTATTTAATTAATCGTAAGGAAGAAATAAAAGGAAGGAAATTAATTAATTAAATAATTAAAATTATTTAGTTAATAGAAGAGATATGACTTTAGACAATGATCAAATAATTAAAATTATTTAAGTATTTAGGTCTGAAGAAAGGGAATTGACAAGGAAAAATGGTGTTCACAGGCTTAGGACATTTTTTAGTGTCTACAGAAGCAAGGATTAAATACTCCATAGGTGGAATCCTAAATTTTATTTGTATCAAACCTCCAATTTGGACTAGGGGTTTTAAAATTGCACACAAAATTGAATTTAAATTTTTTTTCTAGGGTGGTACACTTGTTGATCATATTGATTAGTCATAAGTGGAACTTAGGAGTGGCCTGCCCTCATCAATCATGGTTTAAAACATGGTAGACATAATTAGGTCAAATAGTTATGCTTTTTAAGGTTATCCAAGGGTTTGTGAAATGTTACTATGTACAACATCCTTATTTAGTGCTTTTATTACAAAATTAGTTACATTATTTCCTATCTAATCATAAAACCTATTACTCCTTTTTTAAGGTAACTTGAATTATCTATTTCAAATTAAACCTTGCATAAGGCTTCCTAGGTGAAACCTTCAATTAATCTACTACAATAATTCATTATGTCAACTATGGTTAAAGGAGATGATTAATCTTACCAAGTTTAATTATGTGATCAACACTAATTTTATTTAATCTATCAAGCATGTGCTACACTATCCATAAAAAATAATAGATCAAATTCTATAAAAGTTATTAATGTCCTTCCAAGTCTATGGATGTGCAAGGTGAAAAAATGTCTAGGTTTATATAATTTTGGATATTAAGATGATTTGCAATTTTCCACTAGCTTATTAAACTCCTAATAGCTATGTTTAATATTACCTACCTTTTAAAGTTTGGAATAAATAATGACAAATAATTATAAATTTGGCCTAATAAATCTTATTAATTGAACTATCCTTCTTTCCCGACATTCACATTATCTACACAAAGCATGACGATCCTATTGGTTTGGTCTTCACCAAATCATGTTCCTTCTAGTTAATTATCACTACATAAATGTCTCTTATTGTCATGTTTTGATTATCAAATACTCTTGCAACTCCTATAATAAATAGTTTATTCAAAATCTATTAATTGGGTTTAATTTTAAAAATAATTGATTCACATGTTGGAAAACTTCACAACACACAAAGACATAAGACCCATCTTATTCCCAGAGCGCCTAGTGTTGCAACCTAGGCTCTAATACCAAATGTAAGACCCAAACAAAATCTCAAGAAAACTTTGCCAATTTTTTTAAGAGACGAATTGGAATACCCTCACAATGAGAACAACGGTACTTATTCAACCACTCTAACATCCTCACCAATCCCTTCTTGATGGCTCACAAACACAAGGGATATGTTTTCACTAAAGGTTGAAAGTGAAGGAAAATGTAATTGACTTGATTGTATTATTGATGTAAAGCAATGTATTTATATAAGAGGCGAGTAAGTGGTGGTTGCTTAGGAAATAGTTTGGATAATTGTATACATAGTTACCTCTTCCATAGTACAATCTAACTACAACACAATGTTATATGCTAACATTCCCTCCCTTATTACATTGCTCCTACAAAAGTACCTATAAAAATTTAGAAACCATTTTTCTAAGGGACCACCCCTTAAGGGTTACATAACAAAGCTTGATGATTAAAATATATATATACATCTTTGTGAATATATTCCTTGAAGAAAAAAATCCCAAATCAGGTGGAGCTCCATCAAGCTGTCTCTTAACCCTCGTAAAGGTGTAGCCCCTAGCCAAATTCATGAGTTCTTCCTCCCATGAACTCCCAAAATACATATTCCTTGAATTATTTGACAACAATCCATATTGAGCTCTCCAAACACATGGCTCCATCAAGTTATCTGATGATGCTCAAAAGGGTATAATTCATATCATAACCTTGAGTGTTCATTGGACAACCATCCATATTGAGTTATGTGAACCCTCAATCTGCATCCTTCAAACAATGACCAACACTAACTGTTAGTCAGTTCAAAAATCAGCAAACCTTAGATTCCAGGTATAAAATTCATTTGAACCCAAGAAGAACAAAAACAAAGGATGAAAGCAAACTAAACCAATAAAATGTTATTCAAGTGACCAAATCAGCATCTTATAGGGGGATCAGCGCTATTTTGATGTGGAGAATAGCCCTTTCCCAACCCCTTTAGATAAGCTAATGATAATGATGGACAAGATCATTTCTCAAATGAAGAGAGTGACCTTGGATGATCTTGGAGATGAAATGTTATGATTGTGGATTGATCGTGGACAAAATCAGTTCTCCATGTGAAGAGAATGACTTTGCATAAAGATTGTGGAGTAGTGGAGGATTTGCTAAAGAGCGAGGCCTCTATTTGTAGATTTTCAAATGCTAAGAGTTGAAGAGGGACCAATGTGGGACTAAGAAATAGGCCAATAGGAAGAGGCCACTTGTCATCATGTGATTGGTTGATGTATGTGCAAGTTTTGGGAAGAGTGCCCATGAGAGGGAATTTCAAATTTGAATCTTGCAATAAATTTTGAGAGGGGGACAAGAAAATGAGCAATAAATGCTATGTTGGAGGGACAAATCAAATTGTCATGTTGAGTGAAAATGAGGGTTTAATAAATCAATAAATTGATTTATTTGTGCAAGTGGCTAAATCTAGAGAATGCAAGTGGGTGAGATTAGCATTTAATCGTGGTTAGATTAAATTAATGATGATTAGGATGTTTTGACCTTTTTGAGATAAATATTTGATTTATTTAAATCGAAAAGGATGGAAATGCATTATGATGGATGTTTGATTTATTTGATTAAAAAGGTTGATGATAATGTTTATTTGATTTTAAATAAATGACCTTAGGAGATTAATGAAATTACCTAATGAATGGATGAAGGTGAACTTGATTAACTAAATGAGTGGATGCACGTGAAGCCTGATTTACTTGATGAATGCATAATGCTAATTTTGCATGTCTACATTTTGCCCCTCTTTGAAGCAATGTACTTGTTGTGTTGGTTCAAAGAATAAACTTGCCGCGATCAAAATTTAAAAAATTTCTGAATTTTCAGATGCCCCAGCAGAAAGTACACTGGTACATTTCCCCCTCAAGAGATCGAGCGAAAAGATTCGATTTGAGGGCTGATTTCACAATAAAGAGGTTCAAAATGGATGGTTATGGATGATGATGCAAATGCGATGATTTTAAGATGCTTAGAATAACAAATCTATATTATTTTAAACAACTTAAATGATGATATGATGTGATGATGGATGACATGGATGATGTGATATGATGTGATTATGCAATGGATGATTTATGCAGATGCTTAGACTAATAGATCTATGTTATGATGATGATTATGCAATGCATGTGAAATGGTCGATGTTTCCTATGATGTATGATATGGATGATATGTGGTATGCTGATAGTTTTGTGGATGCAAGATGGATGCATGATGGATGCAGGATGGATGCAGGATGGATGGATGCATGATGGACTATTCATGATGCAATGTTAATGCAGAAGTGAGATGATGACAAGAGGATCCAACAAGTCCATGATCTGATGAGACTTTATTAGAGATGATGATGATAGATAATGATGATGATGATGATGATTTGCTTATCAAGGATTGGGATTTTAAAAGGGCTACTTACCTTATGTTTGATTACACACATAGGTACGATGCATCAAGGTATAAAGAACTGGGATGGCATTGTACCTAGTGCGGTGGACTTTGACTAAACAAGCAGATAGGAGTATTCTTGTTCACACTTGACATACGGAAACCTTGCTAGGGCGTACCTAACAAAGCAAGTATTTTCCAAGTTATATTACAAGAATGTCCAACAAGCACAACAAAAAAAATTTAATGATCGTTGCCCCATTCCTATCTCTCTATATCCTTTGTTTGGATATCATCAAGAGGTCCTTGGAATGAGTGCAATAAGATTAAAAAAAAAAAGAGATCAACTACTCAAATAAGCCAATGTTCTTCATACCTTAAGCCAAAGGGATGTGTTTTGATAGGATAAGAATCCAAGGTGATATCCAAAATGATGCCCATTGTCGGAACGATATATCCTAGGACATGCATTGTATAGGATGATGATGGTTTGATAAGTTGATTGATAGGCTGTTGATATAAGGTTGACTGACATGTTTGAAAATGATCAAGAGTTTGATTTTGTTTTAACGGTTTGTTGTTTCGATTTTGATTTTACGATTGAAGCTTTCTTTTGCTGACTGCTATGATTGTTTCTGTTTGTATTGCAAAAGGATGAAGGTGATGATCAGTTTATTATGGAAGATTGATTATTGCGAGTGCAAGCGAGATGAGACAGATGGATTTTTTTTTTTTAATATTTGGATGTTTTTGACGTTTTGAAATGTTTTTGAGGCTATTTTTGGTGTTTTCAAGATTTTACAAATATTTTTGGATTTTGATGTTTTTTGAATGTTTTTGAATTTTGATGTTTTTTGAATGATTTTGGATTTTGATGTTTTTTGAATGTTTTTCGATTTTGATGTTTTTCGAATGTTTTTGTATTTTGATGTCTCGGGAGCTGATCAAAGATTAGCCTTGTCTACTTTTAAGTGCAGAGACAACATAGTTCAGATACCATGTTTTTGATGTTTTCTGTTTTTGACTTGTTTTTGGATTTTGATATGTTTTGAATGTTTTTGGATTTTCTGATTTTTTGATGTTTTTAGATTTTCTAATGATTTTGACAATTTGGATATGGACATGTGTGATGATATCAGTTCTCTGTTTTGGGATTTTGTTGAAAACCAAGCTAAGGTTGATTGATCAAATTGATGGATTGATGATGATGATAACATTGTTGATGATACACAACAAAGCAAGGATTGGATTGATCAGGATTGATGACGATAACATTGTTGAGGATGCACAATAATGCAAGGATTGATGATGATAACATTGTTGAGGATGCACAACAATGCAAGGGTAGTTTCAAGCAACACAAGGATTAGGATGAATATCTCGAGATGATGATGGATTGATTGGATTCGATTGATCATGATTGATGAAGCTTGATTTGGAACAAAAGATGTTTTGGATGATTTGATGTGATGTTGAAGGATGCGTTAGATGCAACTTATAGTGATTGTTTGGATCGATGTTCGATGAAAGATGAAGTGTGATAAGGAATGTCATCTTGTCAAAATATGCCATGGGCTAGTGATTTGGATTTTTTCTCACAAGTGGTGAACCAATTTGATTTCATGTTTTCTAATGTTCGGATCGCCACATAAGTTGAAGGATATAGATCAAGATTTATTTTTGAAGCGAGATCTAAATATCTATCCCTAGTGTCTAGAAATGTATGAAATGCGATGGATGGATGCCTGGATAGGTGTATGGATGGATGGATATGGATTATCTTGTGCTAAGATAAGGTGCTCGAACAAAGGATGCTCATTTGGATAGTGCTGTGTGTCTCAGATAATGTTGGGTATGATAGGATCAATGAAAACGGACCATGTCAAGATTTTTACCATAAGCAAGCATAAAATGTGCCCCAAACTTTCATCAAGATCAAGATAATTTAGAATATGGATGCAGATGGATGAAAATGGATTGGATCAATGGTTTATGGATGAGATGGATGGAATGTTGTATTTATTATGGATGGAATGAGATGCTTTCATCTAAACTGGTGCAAGTAGGTGCTCGATTCCACACATGATGCTTTTTTTCCAGGTTTTCATCATGGTCTTGCCCAAAGTGCCACCCATGCGGTTTTCACTACAGGACAATTTTTTTCTATTTACTATTTTCAATCCTTTTTTTGATTTTTTTTTGGATTTTTATATTTTTTTGGTTTTTTTAGTTTTTTCCGAAAGATTCATGTTGAACCACCTGGTGGTGTTGACGTAGATTCCCCTATCATAATTTTCCATCGATATCCTGCTTGAAGGAGCTGCTTTGCTAAGATATGTGCACTTGAATGCAACTTTGAGGATTCTTGATATACTTCATTGATACCAGGGTTAACTCTGTCTCTATAGGCACATCCCGATAGAGTGCCTTCTGAATCCTTATGATAAAGGGTCATTTCCAATACATGGTTGATGTGAGAATTGTATATCATGCGTGGAGGCATGGATGGAGTGTGTTTAGGGATAAAAGATGGATTGGTTGACAGTTTGGAACCTTTGACTCTCCAAACTTGGGATGATGAGCAATGATGGGTGGATAAGAAAGTGTGGGTGGAATTAGGACCAACTGCTTGATACACTTTGTATGTCGCTTGAAAAGCCTGCTTTAGCTTTTGTGGACATCCTTGATGGATACTTTTCCATTTTTTATTTTGCCCCACAATTTCTTTGACTAATGGAGTTTGATAGCCTGGATGGTCTTTCTTTGTATTCTTTGGTATCCATTTGTATTTGATTTGTCCATTATGCTTCTCAGCTTCTTTTGCTTTGATAACATTCTTTGTACTTTGATTCAATTCTTTCTTTTGACATTGGTCCCAATTCATGGATGGGGTGATGGGTGGATGACAATTCATGATGTGGCTGGTTGTAGTATTGGCAATGGTTTCATCACAAGGATTCTTTGTGCTCCCAATATTGACGCTTGCTTGAGACAAAGTTTTCCCTAGTATGGTGGAAGTAGTACCTTCATGCTTTGATTCTTCCTGTTCTAAGAGCTCCTGTTTAGAGTGCATTCTCTGATAAATGACCACTGTAGATGACATTGTTTCAATTTTCTGCTCTACTAACTTTCGATTATACTGTTCTGTTCAACTTATTTCCTTGAGTGGATAATGTTCGATATCTTTATTCATGATTTCCTCAATCTGAGTTTGGGATATATCTGATCCTGATGTTGATAACTCCATTTGACTATAGGAGTTTATAATCTGCTCTTTTTGTGTAACACAATCTTGTTCTAGATGAAGATCATCTACGTGTCCATCTATAGAAAGCATCTCATGGGTATATGGAGGAGTATGTTCTACATGGATATGACCATCTTGCATAGATAGGAGTGTGTCCATTAGATTATTGTAGTATCTTGAAGATACAAATTCTTGATTTTGAATGATTTTGGAGTTGCTTTCGACATGCTTTAGATCAAGTTCTTGACATGGATTAGTTTCAAAGCATGGATTGCTTACAAAAGGTTCTTTTATGTGTTCATTAGACATGGTAAGTGGTTCAACATCCTCAAGTGTTGAGTTCAAGGTTCCTTTAGTATCTATAACCATGAGGTGGAAGTATGTCAATATTTCATGGAAAGGACCACTGTTAGACCTTAGTGGAAGATTTTGATCTTGCTTTGGAATAAATTTTTGAGATTTTTCCTCTAACTCATTAGGTGATGTAGATACATTTTCAACATGATCATTGGTTGATGCCTCATTGGATGAGGCAAAAATATCTTTATTGAAGGATAGATCTTGATCATTGATTTCAAAAATTGTGGTGGAGGGATTTTCAATGTTTTCAACCATAGGGTCAAATGATGTTGACATTTCTTGAATTAGATCATTGTTGGGTTGTGTTGGTGGATTTTGATCATGATTGAAAAGTGACTTTTGATGTGTGTTGATTTGATCTTCGGAAAAGATAGAAACATCTCCAATGTGCACTTTGATGGATAGATCTTGATTATTGCTTTTAGCAATTATGGTGGGGAGATTGTCAATGCTATCACTAGTGGTTGAATGTTCATCATTATTCCCAATAGCTATCAATTTTTGTGTTTGTGCTTGTGTTTGTGCTTGTGTTTCTTGGGTAGCTTGAGAGGCTTGGGAAAATTGAGAGGCTTGTTGCACTTGTTGAGCTTGTCTTGCTTGTTGCGTGGCTAGATATTTTTGGAATCTGCTTTGAAAAGCAGCTTGTAATTCCGCATTGTATTGGCTTGATGTGGTGGAAGTTGGTGGTGGTGGTGGTGGATTTGGAATCATGTTGGATGTAGTGACAAGTGTTTGAGATACACTCGAAGTGATCATGGAAGTGAGGGGTTGAGATGTGATGGGTGTGAGAGTGGTGGATGGAATGATCGAAGTGATGGGGATGGTTGGAATGACAGAGGTGATAGGCCCTTGGGAGACCATCTTTTGATTTGGGATCAACATTGTTGCTTGATTGAATACCATATGTTGGCGCGATGTTGATGGTATACTCAAACGATTTGATGTAATGGCTTGATTGGTGTTAGATGGATTGATTTGGATGGAGTGATTGGTGCTAGGTAAAGGGGGAAGCCGGGTGATCCCATAATAGTGGTTTACAATTTTTGGCCAAACTGGACATTGAAATTATTATTTTTAACTAAATCTTCACATTCAGGCACCTATAGCGGCTAAACTATGAGGAATTTGAAGATGGTGCAAACTAGAGTCTCATCAAATTTTGTCTATAGATTCTAAAAATATTTTTTTCAAAATTTTTGGAATCAAATTGCACTTCTTTTCCATCTCCCACGAAAATAGATTTTTTTTCGAAAACAACATTTTTAAAAAGTGATGCACACCGTATAACGCATAACTTTTTTTCCATGAAGGATAAAATTCTAATTCTTTCAAATTTAGATTTGTAACTCTTATATCTAGTGCTTCCACATGGTTAGATAGTTTTTTATTGAATATTTTTTCCTTAATCAAGTTTCAAAGTCAAACGAATTATAATTTAGACACAACGCGACTGTATAACGCGTAACTTTTTTTGTATATGTCAAAATTTAATTAATTAATTTTTTTTTTTGATCAAGGACTTCAATATCTGGTGCACTCATATTTTTCAATTTTTTTTTGATAATTTTCTATTTTTCCACATGTGAAGAACAAAGAAATTCATTTTTTGATGAAAAACCTATGTTTATAAAACTTAAAAACAAATACATAACAAAACCAAAACATATTAAAATTATATTCATTGGATAGCTTGTTATGAGGAATACCATAATCATTTGAAATAAATTTTAAATGAATTCATTTGATCCCCAAAATCTAAATCAAAAGTGATTTTTTATCAGCATTTTGATAGGTGTAAAGGAGACGCATTTATAGGTATGGTTTAAAACTAGCGAGGTTCTATCCAAGGGGGTTTGATCTAAGGTGATTTGATCAAACCCTCTTCAATTGGAATCCTTAAAATGGAACTTTTTAAGGCTTAAATCATTATATTTTCTAAAAATATGTGATTTCAGCTAAAATTCATTCCTCTCAAGAATTCTAAACCACTATTATGACAACACCTAGCCCTAAAGCAAGGAATGATGTTGATATGGGTAATGGTGGTGGAGATGTCTCTTCACGTAATGATTCAACTATTTTGGTAAGTGTAGCAATTTGATCTAGCCAAATTTTTTCTTGATTTCGATCTTGACTCCCTTGATATAGTTGATTTGGCTTGTGTTTAAGCAGATTTGGAGTGTGTACTTGTGTTTGATTTTGGATGGGATCATGGACAAATTGATTTTGGGCATTATTCTGCCTTAGGATGATGTTCAAATTTGGCATGATAGGTTGAATTTGACCATTGTTGATGTTTGGATTATTTGTATGATTTACAAATGTATTTATCCCAAAGTTTGTCTGAATCATGTTTCGAACACTTGTATTGGGTACATTCTCATTTGGCTTGTAGGGATTTGATGGGATGATGTTCGTTTGAAGGCTCATGTTTTGATTGTTTGGTTGAAAGACTTGTAGGTTTGGATTTAGATCTACCATCAGGAAACGTGTTCCAATCTTTGATTTAGGGATACTCACACTTGTTGTGCCATTGACATTTGTAGAAGGTAATGATCCCATGTATGGATTGTATAGATGTGAGTGTTGATAATCGATCAGTGTTGTAAGGCTTTGAAAGTTCATTTGATTTGGATTACTCATGATGTATGGCTCAAGTTTATATTCCATGTTCCTCTTGTGTTTTGACCTTGTTGCAAAAGTGACCTATAAGGTTTCTTAGGACTAATGATGAGATGAAGGATGAAAGGTGTAAATGGTATGAGTGTTGAATGTTTAGGATCTTTGGATCAATGCTAGACTTAGGGTTTGATTTTGATTGGTTTGATTTGGATAATGAACTTGTAAACCCTAATATGTTGGATGTGATCTTAGGATGAACTTGTTGAAAGGATTGCTAATTTAACTAGAGGTATGAGAAAGGATGCATTCCCATACTCCTAACTAAACAAGGTGATTTTGATTTTGATGATTTACCCAAGTCTAGAATGATTTTTCCAAAGATCTAAAGTTATTTGGGGGATGAAGATGATAAGTGTTTGATTTTCTCCTAAATGAACCTAGGAAGGACTTGTTTACAAGACCAAGATAGTGAAGAACATGCCTTTCTCTAAGAGTAATTCAAAATCAAAAGACCAATGTTTGCATGAAAACCATATGACCAAAGGATGCCAAGCACATGTGTGGGGTCCAATTGATTTAATCTTTGCTTAATGGATTATTTTTACCACAAACACACTCTTGATTAGATTTTTAAGCTAGATGTCTAATGTCTCAACTTTCCCCTTATCCCACAAAGTGTATTATGCAGAAACCGAGGAAATTCAAGGCAAGAGTTACCTATTGTTGACCTTAGTAGGAGAAAATTGAGATGAAATCCAAATGCTTAGATGTCTCTAAGGATACGAATCCCAAGGGCAAGTGATAACATGTGAATTTTTTCAAGGATATTTGCCTCTCCTAAAGGGTTTGCAATTTTGATGATTCGTTGAATGTTGGTTTTCCAATGTTTTCGATAAAAGCATTGTGTTTTCAAACCACAAGCAATATGATGTCCTAGCTCAATTGGTACGTTTTTCTTGGTGGGCTTGCATTCCCTTCATAGAAGAGATGATTTTACATGCAACCAAGGAAAAAATATAAAGGTATGTTAAGAATGAAGTCTTAACCTCTATATTTCAACCAAGATCGGACATGGCAAATAACTTCTTGGAATCTAAGTTCCAATGCACCACTTTGATAAACTCTTTCAATGGTTCAATTGGCCACTACAAAACAAGGTTTCTATTTCGGACTTTAAGTTCGTAGGAGTTGACCCAATGTCGCAAGAGTACCCTTTCAGATCCATCTTGTCGGAGTCAACCGCGTGATATTGGCATTTCTTCCAATATCCACATTTATATCCCACCTATAAATACTCATGGCTTTAGAGTGTTACTGGTTGATTCCTTCCCTTGGGTGAGTACTTTTTCCCCAAGGCAGGCCCTCAAGGATAAATAAAAGCAAGTAAAATCAAAATTTGTAACTCAATCAATCTTTGACGGCACAAAGAAAGAGAATATACGCGATGATGCTCTACTCACACTCGCACAAGATGTTCAATTTTAAACCCAAATCAAAGTGTGTATGGGCAATTATTTATGCAACTTAATGTCACCAAAAGACTTTTGATTCTCAAGATCGCCGTGAGACGCGAGAGAAGCGCATACATCTTTTGATGATATTACTTTGTGTAAATAATTGCAAAACAATAAAATCAAATGTTCATTTTATCCTTCAAAGCAATGATTTGATTCGTTTTAAAAGCACCAAGCTAAATGTGAAGTTGATTTGTTCAATTTTTTAACCTTCAAACAAAATCTAGTCAATGTTGCCTAAAGTTTGTTTTATCCCCTTTGTCATGAAAATGGAAGTGTTCTTTTTAGAATCAAAAAAGATTTGAGTTAAACTAAAACAGAAAACTAACACGTATAAGGTAACCCTTAAGCATTAAAAAATCCTTTGTCAACTTAAGTTTTGATCAATTTTCTAGCTCAATTTCACTTGTTTTCGCTTGATTCCAATGTCAACATGCAACATCACAAAGTAAAATCTTAGAGATGAGATTTAAGTCAAGGAAAAAAATATACCATTTTCACACAAAATTACATTTTCCATAAAAAAAGATTAAATCAAATTACAAATCAAATTTTATGCAACTACAAGTTCACCATCCAAATAATTGGCTACATAGGAAAATCCTTACAAGATTGCTCCACCAAATCATGTTATTCCTTTGTCAAAACAAGTGTATGCTTTTAAGGAATATTTGATCAAAACAAATCAGATCCAAACATTTTATACTTATCCTAATATTTCCCCGTTATAGAGAGGTCAAATTCAAATTCACATTATAGATTATTTCATGTACACAAGGAGAAAACACTTTATGATGATTTCCAAAGATATCGTTGGAAACAAAAATTACAAAAATAAAGTCTTTATCCCCCCCTCCCAACTTTAATGCATCAGAATATAATAATCAAATGTGATGACAAGGATAACATGAGTGTAGCATTTGGAACTTTCAACATTAAATCGAGTTTGAATAGACCAAGTTGTGTATTGAAAATCAAATGGACGCCTTTTAAACTCAAACGAATGTACCTAATGAAATTTATTATAATAGCGAATCCTTTACAATGAGCACAACCCTACTTATTCAACCACTCTAACATCCTCACCAATCCCTTCTTGATGGTTCACACACACAAGGGCTATGTTTTCACTTAAGGTTGAAATTGAAGGCAAATGTAATTGACTTGATTGTATTATTGATGTAATGCAATGTATTTATATAAGAGGTGAGTAAGCGGTGGTTGCTTAGGAAATAGTTTGGATAATTGTATACATAGTTACCTCTTCCGTAGCACAATCTAACTACAACACAATGTAATATGCTAACATTCCCTCCCTTATTACATTGCTCCTACAAAAGTACCTATAAAAATTTAGAAACCATTTTTCTAAGGGACCCCCCCTTAAGGGTTACATAACAAAGCTCGCTGATTAAAATATATATATACATCTTTGTGAATATATTCCTTGAAGAAACAAATCCTGAATCAGGTGGAGCTCCATCAAGCTGTCTCTTAACCCTCGTAAAGGTGTAGCCCCTAGCCAAATTCATGAGTTCTTCCTCCCATGAACTCCCAAATCACATATTCCTTGAATTATTTTACAACAATCCATATTGAGCTCTCCAAACACATGGCTCCATCAAGTTATCTGATGACCCTCGAAAGGGTATAATTCATATCACAACCTTGAGTGCTCATTGGATAACCATCCATATTGAGTTATGTGAACCCTCAATCTGCATCCTTCAAACAATGACCAACACTAACTTTTAGTCATTTCAAAAATCAGCAAACCTTAGATTCCCTATAAAATTCATTTGAACCCAAGAATAACAAAAACAAAGGATGAAAGCAAACTAAACCAATAAAATGTTATTCAAGTGACCAAATCAACATCTTATAGGGGGATTGGTGCTATTTTGATGTGGAAAATAGCCCTTTCCCAACCCCTTTAGATAAGCTAATGATAATGATGGACAAGATCATTTCTCAAATGAAGAGAGTGACCTTGCATGATCTTTGAGATGAAATGTTACGATTGTGGATTGATAGTGGACAAAATCAGTTCTCCATGTGAAGAGAATGACTTTGCATAAAGATTGTGGAGTTGTGGAGGATTTGCTAAAGAATGAGGCCTTTATTTGTAGATTTTCAAATGCTAAGAGTTGAAGAGGGACCAATGTCGGACTAAGAAACAGGCCAATAGGAAGAGGCCACTTGTCATCATGTGATTGGTTGATGTATGTGCAAGATTTGGGAAGAGTGCCCATGAGAGGGAATTTCAAATTTGAATCTTGCAATAAATTTTGAGAGGGGACTAGAAAATGAGCAATAAATGCTATGTTGGAAGGACAAATCAACTTCTCATGTTGAGTGAAAATGAGGGTTTAATAAATCAATAAATTGATTTATTTGTGCAAGTGGCTAAATCTAGAGAATGCAAGTGGGTGAGATTAGCATTTAATCGTGGTTAGATTAAATTAATGATGATTAGGATGATGATTAGGATGTTTTGACGTTTTTGAGATAAATATTTGATTTATTTAAATCAGAAAGCATGGAAATACATTATGATGGATGTTTGATTTATTTGATTAAAAAGGTTGATGATAATGTTTATTTGATTTTAAATAAATGACCTTAGGAGATTAGTGAGATTACCTGATGAATGGATGAAGGTGAACCTGATTAACTGAATGAGTGGATGCACGTGAAGCCTGATTTACTTGATGAATGCATAATGCTAATTTTTCATGTCTACACGTTCTACTCCAAACGCCTTACTTGTCTCGAAAAATCAAACTTCACAATATATGTATTCTTCAAATCTGTCAGCAATAACAAGGAAAAGTAAAAAACTAAAGCGAAAAACACTTCTCATGCAATGCATCATCTCAAAGCGAGAAGCTAACTTGAGATGATGGAAATTTCTCCATCCCCTTGTGCCACCAGCCTCCAATATGATCTTGTTACTCTTTATCCATTTAATATTGTAGATGAGTCTTTGGAGGCCTCATCGGGAATATCAAAGATGGCCCCGTAAGTCCAAAATTTGGAGATCGATTTGAAACATTGATAAACACATCTACAAGAGACTAAGAAATTGTTTTAATGTTTTGAAATGCACTTTCCCAAGCATTGGTGGTAAGAAGATAGATTACTTGATTGGAAAATCTCAAGAAACATATATCAACTGCTTGATGTCTTACAATACCCATAAAACTAATTAGAGTTGCATCTTCTCTTGCAAAGATACTTACCTCCAAGCTGCAACTAATAAGTAATGCATGTAAACGACTCTGTAACCATTTATGTATCGACTCCACTTTAATGGTAAAATCAACATGACCAGGTGTGAATGTTATCAATATGCACCCAATCGAATGCTACATAGATCCAACAACCTTCTTGACATAGCTTGATCTCGTCTTAAGCAATCGTCATAGTCCCATCAAACATGTCTATTGGATATAGATCGTTACTGGCAGTTAGCAAATTCCTTAACTGGGAATGTATGTTATACTGAAATGAACACAACAGTCTGTAATGCGCCAGAAACCACCAAGAATGCCCACGTCCCACAATGAAATGCTATGACGTCTCAAAAGCAATGCCTTCTATTCCAGGCTTGCACATGTCAATAAAAACTTCACGCCAAATCTGATCGCACAGGAACAACAAAGATTATGAATTCTTGGGCAGCAATAGATTGGCAACACAAATTGGTTATTTTCATTTGCGGGTTTCATTCCATAGATTGCAGATACTTTACAAGACATGGTTTCATTCCATAGAGTGCAGATGCTTTACAAGACATGGTGCCTCTTCCTTCACCACCATTTCGCACATGCATAGAGATCTTATTGCTCTAGCGAAACAGTTTTCACGAAGGGTAGACTATCTGCTACAGAGACATAAGTGACCACTTGATCACGGTGATGAGTCCTCACAAAAGGTCTAGTGGAGAGAGTGACATCAAGGGCCCTCATCTTCCACTTTAATTTATATGTCAACAATTTCAAGGTTCATGGACTGGGGTTTTTCGAAAACCAAGCGCTGCGCCATATGTGAGGATAGATGTGAGTTGACTAGAGTTGTTGGGTAGCAATAACAAATCTCAATCAGAAACTTAGGAATGTCCTTGCTCTAAGGATTCTTATATTGTTTTTCTTATCCTTGCAATGAGATAAGGTCAGTTGATTACTTACACAAGTTGTCATGACCAACAACTTAACAAGATAGGGAAATAGTTCCCTATTGACCTTCTATCACCATTGATTTGATTTGATTTTATCTATTAGGTTAACTTATCATACATGGATGCTTCAACTTTTGCTTGGCATAAAGACATCCTCTTTTATTATTAAGGAGATGGTTCACTTAAACATAAGATTGTTCTTAAACCCAAGTGGATATTAGCTAAGATAACTTCTCGTGGTGTATGATGATGGATAGCATAAGCATTCAAGAAGTAAAACTTCTTAGCCCTTATAAGGCATGAGTTTTTCATTAGAGGAGACATTTCATCGAAGATCCTTCATTAAAACAAGGTTATATAATAAACTATTATCTCTATTAGGATACAATAAGAGTAAGGTTACTAATTTATACAGATCCCATGTTTTGATTTCTTAGTAATTAATTCTGATATAATAAGTAAAAGAACATTATTTAAGTAAAATAATTTAAACAAATAATAAGAGTATACTTATAATTATTTGATTTGCAAAATCACATGATAATGATATTGATAATTCAACTCGAATTAACAATTATCATATTCATATATATATATATATATGTGTGTGTGTGTGTGTGTGTGTGTGTGTGTGTGTGTGTGTTCTCTTTCAAATTTTTTGTTTATTTTCTTATCAATTGTCACAAGTAAATTAAGAATTTAAATGGCTTATTTTAAATAATGTCTTAATTATGCACAAGTGACGTGATTGCGATAAACTTTTCTTCTCTTAGTCATGCACAAGTGACGTGATTGTGTAAACTTTTTTCTCTTAATTATCCACAAGTGACGTGATTGTGATAAACATTTCTCTCTTAAACATGTACAAGTGACATGATAAACTTTTATATTGTGATAAAGTGATTGTGAATCGTATAAGACTTTTATTCTCTCAACTTTTTTGAATAAGCACAGTATTGAGATGGCACGTTTTATTGACCAGCTTTTACTGTCGCTGTTCATTGATGGAATTTGACGCACGAATTCGAATTTAGTTGGCGAGACTTAAAATTAACAATTGCACGTTTTCTTTGACTTTGAAGATAGCAGTAGCATGTGCAAACCATTTAGTTCACTCCTCGCACGGTCAGTGTAAGTAGAGCTATACAGCTAAGCTTTAGCACAAGTCTCCCCAACCAAAAAAAAAAAAAAAAAACAATACTTTAGCACAAGTATTGAACTTGTAAATTTCGGTTCTGCTCAACCATTTTGGAGTGCTTCTGCAATGTCTAATTTGAATGGAGATCACATTTCTTCTGTACCAACTAATGCTTTCAATCATTGGGATGATGATTTTGTCCAATCTATAGAAACACCATACGGGGTATGCAACTTCTTAGATAGTATTTCTATTCCTATCAAAAGATTTATTTTCTAGTTCGTTCTCATAATTTTCTTCATTGTTGATGTTTTATTTTCCAGGCATCTGAATACCAGGAACGGGCTGAAACACTGATAAAAGAAGTCAAAATCTTGTTAAAAGAAATGCAAACAGGCGATGCCGATTTAATCGAGCGGCTTGAGATGGTTGACGCATTGCAATGCCTCGGAATAGATCGACATTTTGAAGCTGAAATAAAAGAAGTTCTTGATTATGTATACCGGTGTGTTAAATCTCTTTGAACATCTGTTGAAATTTACATTATATATATAGAAAGAATTCCTCTGAAGAAGGTGTGATAGAGATCGAAACTGTTATTACACTTTTTTCACTTACAGTGGACTATGGAAGCTTGCAAACATTAACAAGGAGATTTGTTTTCTGGGTACAGATGTTGGGATGCAAGTGCAGGGATAGGATTAGGATGCAAAAGTTTTACCACGAATCTGAATGCTACAGCTCTAGGGCTCAGAGTACTTCGATTCCATCGTTATCATGTATCTGCAGGTACCTAAATACTCAATGTACTTTTATGCAGCGGGCACATTCACCGTCAGCAATTCATCGATGGAAAATTCACTGGCAACAATTCACTGTTATGACAAATTCACGTCAGGGAAAATTCACCACCAGCAATTCATCGTCACTGAAAATTAATCGCAAACTTTTAATGCGATGAGATGAATTTTCTGCTGCGGTAAATTGTTAGTGGTGATCAATTTTCCTTGAGGTGAATTTGTCATGGCAGTGAATTTTCCCTTGATGAATTGCTGACGGTGAATTTTCTTAGAGCCTTTTATCCCACTTTTCCATCCCAATAGATATATTTGCATGTTCCAACAAATCAGTATATTTTAACATATTTTTTATTTTTATATCAGCAAAAAGTTAAGTATTTATTTCAATGTCGTATAGATGTGTTGGAGACTTTCAAGGAAAATAACAGGCAGTTCATCTTCTGTGGAGGAAGTAATGATAATGATGAGAACAATATCAAGGAAGAGCATGCGATGAGAAGTATGCTTAACCTTTTAAGAGCTTCAAGTCTAGCATATCTTGAGGAAACGGCTATGGAAGAAGTTAAAGTGTTTAGCACAGTATATCTTAACAAATTACTAGAAAAATTTGGAGATATATATAATAAAAGCTTTTTTAAAGAGGTAATGAATTTTAAATATTTTGTGCATGGCATATAGTAGAAAAACACAAACTAAAATAGTAATTTTTTGATAGATTATTTGTTTAATTTTTAGTTTATATTTTATAGGTGGAGTATGCTCTTACATACGAATGGTCTTGTACTTTTACTAGATGGGAGGCACAAAATTTCATAGAAATCTATGAGCTAGATAATCAAAGGTAGAAGTAAATTATTGTTGTTTTATCAAGATACTTTAAATAAATTATAAAATTAACTATAAGATTTTATTATTTTCTGTAGGTTGAAGGACAAAACGATTTTAGAGCTCGCAAAATTGAATTTTAATATACTACAATTTCAATACAAGTTGGAGATGAAAAGCCTCTCAAGGTAATTATCAAGTTAACAAAGAGACTTAAAGTTCTTTATTTCCTATAACATTCTAAGACCTGTTGCTTTATTATTTAATGCATGAATAATGTATAAACAATATTTCATTCCTTCAAAGAGATTCAATAGAATTAGCCAAGAAAAATCATAGATTTCTCTATGATAGTGTATAATATTATGTCATAATTCATATAATATTTTAAAGTAATTTTATAAGATGTTTATTTTATAAATATGCAATAATAGATCAAAACATTAGGATGAATATTTCGGTAAAGATTATTTTCAATACTATAATTTTTACATAATAATTTCAATTCTAGATCATACTTTACATTTTAATATAAATGATTTTTTGATAGTTTATAAGTTTCTATAATGATTAATAGAGACTTAGTTATATAGGTTTGGAGTTAATTTTATGTACTAATATTATATAAGCTTTGATTTGATGAAAATTGACTATAAAATATGCAATTGCAACTTGACAAGTTATCACATGATAAAACATACATCATTTGAACTTTAATTTTTCTAAAAAAAAAATTCTTATAGATATTAATTATCATGGCAGTTGGTGGGTAGATTCTGGTGTCTCCAAGCTAGTTCCAATGAGGGAGCTATCAATTGAATGCCTCTTATGGGGTGTTAGTTCGGTAGATGAATTGGAGCTTTCTAGTAGCAGAATTGCTATGGAAAAAATCACAACCATTCTCACAATCATGGATGACATTTTTGATGACTATGCAACACTTGAGCAACTAAAATGTATTATAGAGGCCATTACTAAAGGTTTGGATGCTTCTATTATAAGAAACATTCCAAACAACCTTAAGGCATGCCTTGAATTTTTTTTTAAGACAATTCACGAGTTGACAAGTGAGGCTACAAAAAGGCAAGGTCGTGACATGATGCCTTTTGTTGCCAAATTTGTATGTATACTTCTTCAAGACCCTTTTTAATGCATTTTTAAAAAGAATATATAATTTATATAGAAAAATAAATATAAATAAAATGTTAGATTAGATGTCATATTAGTGATAATTTAGATTCACTAGACATAGTCGCCATAAATTTTCACAAATAATTATCAAATGAAAATAAAAAATTAAGGGTTGAGTAATGAGTAGTGGAGATTTCCTAATGATTTCTTTTTTATAAATATTTATTTACAAAGTTAAGGCTCTCATTAATTTAGATTGTTGATGGATACTTTGATGTTTAATTTTTTATACTTGAAATCTATAAGCAAATTCATTCTGAACTTATTTAATAATAGAACTAGTTATTTACATCATGGAATGAAAAAATGAAATGGATTTAACATGTATATTGTTTTGTGTTTTAGTGGGAAAATTCTGCAGAAGCTTGCTTTGAGCAAGCGAGATGGAAAATAAGTGGATATCTTCCAACCTTTAATGAATACATAAAAGTTGTTGAAATGTTTGTGGGATTTGGAGCAATATTATTGCATATAGTCCTATTAGCATCCCACATTTCATGTGATGGTGATATTGAGAAGATATACCTTCAAAAATCTAGATTCTATGAACTCATGTGAGAGTCTATGCAGTTAATTGATGATATATATATGATTATGAGGTTTTGATTCTTTTCCCTTATTCTATAGATATTAAACATATAAATTAATTAATGGTACATGAAATACTAACATATTTTTAATGTTCATGAAGGACGAGAGGTTCCATGGAAAGATTGCATCAGCTATTTATTGTAACATGAAAGATCATCCTAATTTATCAGAGGGAGAGGCATTAAATTACATAATCAAACTCAATATGGAATTATTGAAGGAAATGAGAAGGGAATTTTTGAAACCAAATAATGTTTTGCTTGATTGGGAGAAGATATGTCTTAATAGTACTAGAGGAATACAATTCTTTTATATATTTGGTGATGGCTTTACACATTGTGACAAGGAGGTAAAGCATCAAATATTTAAGGTTATTGTTGATCCAGTGGAAATCTAGAAAAGGAAAGATTTTCCATCATCCTGAAATGAAAATATGATGTAGGAGCATCCACTAGTGTGAGGGCAATCCTACATCACCCAAAAAAAGAAATATTTTAATTTTCTATTGGTTGTTTCTTAGATGTTTTTGCATTTTTGGATACCCCTTTAGCTATTAAAATATTCAAAGCCAAATTTGAGGCCCTTATAGGCCCCGAATGGGCTTGAAAATTTGCGAGAAGCCCAAAGTAGGGCACATCATCTTTTCGAGAGCTTTTCGAAAAGGTGTTATTGAAAATCCAACGGTTGGATTAAAATTTATGGCTTCCAGAAGTTGGTGCATTTTTAGAAATGTGCTAATTTTCGAATGTGAATTTCAAATTGTAATTTGGGTGCCAAACTGCCAAAACTCAAATTTGAATGTTGTTTTGGCTCCAAATTGGAAAGGAGCTCTATTTATGGGTGAGATTTCTGATTTTTGATAGCTTTTTGGGGAAAAGAGTTCACATGCTGCGAAAGGGGTCTTTGTAATTCTGTAATTTAATTTGCATGTATTGTAGAGCTTGAGGATTTTGTGATCCTCTACATGTAAGAAGTTTCATTCTAAATAATAATAAAATTTCTTTGGTTGTTGGCATTACCTTTCTATGTCTCTAAGCCTTGTTCTCATCAAATTCTTTCTTTAGTCTATATTCTAGGCTTCTAGTAAGTTACAAACTTATGTCGTACTAAATTAGATTTCTTCTATTGTAATAATTTCTTTGTTACTTCAACTCATCTAGTATAACTTATCTTTAGATAGAGTTGGGATGTTCTATTGATTTCCTATATACTTTGTATAACTTTTATAAATAAAATAAGTGTTCTATGTTTTTATCTTTTATGACAATTTTAGTAGTCAAGAAAAATATTTGATTAGTGGCATCATTTTAAATTTTTCTTTCACAATATAAAATAGAATTGAAATATGATGTGATGTTTTGTATTCACCTATAATTTGTTGTTGTGCTTTATTTATTTATAAAAAATTATATTAATTTGAGGTTTCATGATATAGTTAAAAATAATCTTCATTAATACCACAATTAAATAAGCTCAATATGACATATTTTTTATGCCCTACTATCATGATAATTATATTATTAATACTCAAATTAAAATTAACATAGTGAATGTAGATGTTGATGGGATTTGTGCTCCTACATACAGAGATTATGTATTTAGTGACTATTATTTTTTAATAAAAACTCTAAATGACTATTTTTACTATCAAAAATCTAAATGTTGATGATGATTGTATACACTCTCCTATTTAAAGATAGCCTATAACTTCAAAGACTATTCATTGAAAAATAATAGTTTTTGAAAAAGGAAAAAATATATTAAAAATTTAAACAAAGATTTATCCTCCATCTTACATTAAAATTGGTATAAAGATGTAGATGAAGAATATAAAATTCGTTTAACTATAAATTTTAATTACATGTTTATTATTATAGTCAATTAATAAACCTTAAATTTTAGTAGATTAGACTTAATTAAAAGTGTATCAATGAAATATAGAAAAAGAGGTTCACCCAAAAGGGGATTCACCAAATGGATGAACCTAATTTTGCTTATGTTTGGATGGATGTTTCATTCAATTATGAGAGAAAAAAATTCCTAAATAACAACTAGAAATGAAACCTAACTATTATAACAACAATAAAGGTTTTAAGATGCCAAAATTATGTGTAGGCTTGCTAAAAAGGTGTTGTTTCGGGGCTCACTAAGGACTCATTCTCCTAGTGGTGAATGGGTCCCTACTAGGTTATGTTCTTTGATGTCTACACTCCCAACTCCTAGGTGATTAGCTCGCAAAAGTCGGAAATAAATTATGTAGCTTTTTTTTTGTGATCTTGCAAGATAGATGACAACTTTTACAACTTTTCAATCTTGAAAACTTTTGTTCCAATCTTGTTCTCCACTTGATCTTCAACCTAAAAATTGCAATCACACATTAAAGGGTATGAAAAATTGTTGATTGTTAGGGAATAGGGTTTTTCCTTGGTCAAACCCATTTTAGGTAATTAAACCTTATGATGAAATAATAAAACATGAAACATGTAACATGAAACATGAAACATGAAAAAATTATACATTGGATGAAGTATTGGATACAAATCAACAATATAGCATGGAGTGGCTATGAAGAATGTAGATCTTGATCTTGAATAAGGATGTGAAACAATGTTTGTAAATGGGTCATTAATGCTACATCAAAACATAAGCTCAACTACATGGATGATGTACTAAATCTTTGACATGATGATATGACCTTTGATTTTTGTAATAAAACCTTGATAATCTACTCTTAAATTCCTTTGAAATGCTCTTGAAGTGCTCTCTTGATCACAAATTTTCTATAATTCTTGAATACTTGAATGCTTAGATGAAACTATGTGAATTAACCTTATATTTATACTTATCTTAAGATTTAATCCTGAAATTCAAATAACGAAAGCCAACATCAAATCTAGGATTAAAAAAAACTAAAATCCTACCAAGAATAAGTTAAAAAGGGGTGTCCTAAGTTAAGGAGGACCCATTTACCACCTTGGGTGAATGGGTCTTAGCATAGTTAACTAGCACCAATTTCAAGGATTATAAAATATTATGCAAAAAGGGGGTCCTAGGACATAGTGAGGACCCATTCACCAGGTGGAAAATGGGTCCCAATTCATTATCCTAGGACTCAAACCTTGCCAAATTAAGTGTTTTGCAATATTATCAATGAATGTCGAGATTTATCCTTCAATAAATGCAATAAATAAGGCTTGGATTTGAATTTAAGGGGTATATTAAGATCTAATTAACCTAAATTAATTAATAAATCCCTATATTAGTGTGTAAGAAAAAGTTTTACAACACCCTAAATAAAGGCATCATTAAGTACATTTCATCATTAACTATTTGAACCAACAATTTTTGGGGGGCTATGTACTTCTCTTGCTTTCTTAGGGATTTTCACCTAAAAAGGAGAGAGATAGGCCCAAAAATTGTGGTGGTTCACTCAAACTAATGTATCTATGATGGAATTATGCCTGAATGCAATGTCCTAAATGCAGCAAATTGATAAAATTGATTGATTATTTATGCAAAACTAATGAAATATGAAGTGTTTGAAAACACAATGTGATATGCAGAAATAAACTAAAAAATAAACAAATGAAACCAAAATTGAATGCGACTGAACATAGTGCACCTGGAGATGGAATGATGATGCTAGAAGGTTTTAGAATTTGACAAAAAACACTGTTGATGCCTAGTGGGACTCATTCACCACTAATGGTGAATCAATCCTTCTTCTGGTAAACTTTGTCGAAACTAGTTTCTGATTGTCCAGAACTGAATTCTAATGAAATCAACTTTTCCAGCCTAGCTGGGGACTCATTCACCACTTATGGTGAATCCAATCCTCCTCCAAAAAATTGTAAATTCAGAAGGCACTGTGGGTCCAGATTCGCACTTGTCTCTCATGTCAGACAAACCAAATCTTCAAAAAATGAGTTGAATGTAGTCTCCAAGCTTGAATTAGGGTTTAGTTTACTTGAATAGCTTTGATGACTTATTGGCCACTTTTCAACACCCATTTCTTTGACAAATCTACCTACAAGACCTACAAACACACATGCAAAGAGGGGAAAATGGTTAAGGGTTAGACTATAGGGATTTGCCTTGGTCAAATCCCACTTTGGTAATCAAACCCTTGATAAAGAAATTAAATGGAAACAAGAAAGAAATGATGAATAAAAAACATGCAAGTGTCCAAACTCACCAAACCCTTACATTGCTAAAACCTGAAGATATGTCAATGGATGCTCAAAGATGCTTGATAATTGCTTGATTAAATGATGTTATGATGCTCAAGTGGATGAATGAGATTGAATGCAAGGATGAATACTTGAATGAATTAGGAGTAAAATGGATAGAAAAACACTTATTTATACAAACTTATGCCCTAATTTCCCATAAATAACACATCATAGGCCAACATAAGGTCTTAATGAATAAAAAATTGAAGGAAATTTGAAATTATTTTGAATTTTATGCCAAGAGGGACTCATTCGCCACCCATGGCGAATGGGTCCCACTCTAGGCTTGCAAGTGGGTGTTGGGAATTAAGCTGTATTTAATGTTGTTTGTCTGGTTTGTATTCAAAAACCCACTTAATTAAGGCCTATAAGTGCATAAAGGGGCCAAATAAAGCATAAGAAAGGTGTATTAGGTTATGACAAGCCTAAAAAAGTGTGAAAGCTTGTTAAAATACTTTACAACACTTTGAAATACGACTTGTTAAGGGATAAAAAGGGAATATTTAGATGAATTATGATAAGAAGAGTCTAGAAAAGTGTAGAAATGTGTTACAAGACTTCACAACACCTTCACAAGACATCATAATTTGAATATTCAAGACCTAATGTGAATGCATGTCACATTGCAACATTAAATCTAAGCAAAATAGGTCAAGCATCATAGGAAAAAGACCTAAATGACCATGAAAATTTCAAAGATCCATTTTTCTACGGTATACCATTCATTCCCAAACTAAGCATGAAAAAGGGTTTCCTTTTTTTATGCTACAATCAGCAAATTTATCTTTAAGATTAAATAAAAATGAATATAAATATGTAGGAAAAATGTTAATTTTACTTAACTATGCATATTTTTTAATAAAAGGGCTAAATACTTTTGACCTAAAGCTATGAAAGTTACAAAAGGGGGACCTCATCCCCAATATATACAAAAAAAATTAACACCATAGTGGGGTTTAATCCTTGATGGAAATAACACTAGCATCATAGGTTAACCATCGTACTATGTCCCTATGGACAGCTTAACTACACATATTATACATATATTTACAATTAAACTTAACTAGACAAAAATGTTTTTTTTAGAGTTTGTGGTGATTAGGATTACATAACAACTACTCTTTTCATGTCATCTCTTTCCTTTCTTTGCATGTGAGTGTTTATTCTTTGACCTTGGATTTTTATTTTATTTTTCGATTTAATGTTTTAGCTTACTTTGATATTTTTATTGAAATTTTCTCTTTTCTTACTTGTAGTTTTCTTGTGGGATTTCCACACAAATATTTACCAACTATAGGATCTCCAAGGAGCTCAAGGTGCTCATTATATTTTTACTTTAAATGTTTTGTTCAAGTGGATGTAGCTATGAGTTGAAGAAATGGAAATTCTCTTAATTTTGTTATGTCTGCTATGTATGAAACTAGATATTATCAAAGGGTTTAGAATCATTTTTGACATATTCAATGTCACCAAAAAAGTAAGGCCCATCCTATCTTGCTTATTAATCAAGATGTTATTCTAGATAATATTCTCTATATATCAAAAAGCATACTTTAGGATAAAAAACTATGTGTTTCAAAGCCACATTGTATTTTCTTTGCAAAAATCAATGATTAGCATAGGTTATTGCTTCATAATTAATAATATAAGTGATTAATAATTCATAGGAATTAGTGATTTTAATATATGTTAGTAATTAATAACTAATAGGTTAGTAATTAATAACTAATAGGTTAGTTACTAGATATTATTTTTTAGTTAGTTGTTGGGTAGTTTGAAATTAGAAGGCTTTATATAGCCATTGCAAAGTAATAATGTAGTGTTGTTGATGAAAGAAGAATTTACAAGTCCAATCTTTTGGCTCTCTTTTTTCACCATTTCAATATTGCATCCAAATAGATTTCAAAAGAGGCATCTTTGAATTTCACCCCACTTAAAGTTTTTCTTTTCAAATTGATTAAGGAAATAGATTAGTGGATACGAAAAATCTTTGCAACCCAATTACCTATTTTCATGTCTATCCTATTTCTAGGTGGACAAAGATAAGAAACCAAAAAAACATGTTCTACTACACAATAACAATATTTTTGTTCCATATTTCTTGCATAAATAGATTACAAATTTCGCTTATTTATAGAGGTCTTTGAGATAACAAAAAGCTATTTTAGATCCTAGGCTGACTAAATTAAACATTTAATATTTTTCACTCTTATCCTTATCTTAATTTTTTTTAATAATTGTTCCTATATAAATATTTAATATTATGCCCTATTGTATTTAATATTGGTGGGAGAAATTACATATGCCAACACTTTTCCTTAATTTCTACCACATATGCTTCAAAGTTTACCATTCCCAAATTTTGTCTTTGGAAATTCTCCTTTTCTATCTCTCTTTGGTGCTTGCAACCAAGTCATCAAACTCACCTAAATTGTTTTCTTGCATCATACCTTCAAACCATCTCTAATATATGATAGAACAATGATGTAATTATTTCAACAGTCTTTCTCTAAGGGGAGTGAACCCTTCAAGAAACTGATTGTGAATACTTGATTAATCATTATTTGAGGAATATAGATAATATTTATATAGATGAAACAATTTAACAACTACATAACTGAAAAAATAACCACGTATTCGTTAGCCTCATATCCTGTAGTTAAATAATGTAATATAATAGTTAACTATGCACATATGAAAGCATGGAATTCCTATTGGTAAGGGACCCCCCTTAAAAATTACATAATAAAAAATTGTGATTACAAAAAATATATGTACATCTTTGTGAAGATCATTTTGAAGAAACAAATCCTAAATCAAGTGGAACTCCACCAAGTTTCCTTGTGACCCTCATAAAGGTGTAGGTCCAAGATAGATTCTTGAGTTCTCCTTTCCTTGAAATCTCAAATCACATACTAAATTATTGGATAATGATCCACCAAGTTGTCTCCTTCACTCTCATAAGGTTATAATTCCAATTTGTAGTCTCCTGAACTCTTTGGGAAACTATCCATATTGAACACTTCAAATTTGTCAGCAACAAGGAAAGGAAATAAATTAAAGCAAAAAATGCTTCTCATGCAAAGCATCATCTCAAAGTGAGAAGCTGACCTCAGATGATGAAAATTCCTCCATCCTCTAGTGGCACCAACCTCCACATATAAAATCATAAAAACTCAATCATGAGTCATAATTAAGGAGGCATAATCAAGTTTGAATTATTTCAATTAAAAACTCCACCAATTAGTCAAAATTAGAAAGAAAGGAAACCCCCAATACAAGAATTTACTTGTAAACCCTTATATTTTACTAATGGATTTATAAAATATCATATACACCAATAAACTTTGATATAAAATAAATTATTACAAACCTTTAAAAATGTGCCTACCAATTTTCAAATCTAAGCACATCAAAAATCAATTAAACTCCTTAAATTTGGATCAATGGAACACTCTATCTCACATTCAAAATTATGCAAAGATGCTATTATCACACATTTATTGCATACATTGTATTGAGTCTGCATGTTGAGCCTTGCTATTGAACTTCACTTTATTATGCCCTTCTCTTTGTTGGAAATATGAATGAACAATAACCCAAATGAAGTTGCACAAACTTCAAAGGATCAACCAAGAAAGACATCATCCACATGAATAAGAAAGTGATGCATCTTGAGAAAAAAAGACAATTTGATAAAATGATGATTTATGATGAATTGATCTAGAATGAATTACAAATGTACAAGAGTCTTTCTTATATAGGAAAGGTGAGAGGAGGTTGGATAACCACCTTAGTTGCAAATATTAAATGCCTAATACATAATTTTAAATGCATGAGAGAAATATTAAATGCCTAGATAACTACATGCTAATGTAGCTGTAGTGTACGAATATACATACCCTTGCATTTCCACACTTGTTTGGGTCTAGCTTGCTCTATTTATCCCTATTTATATCTTAATTGGTCCTATTTTGAATCCATAAGCTCAATGAATTATATATTTTTATGGCTAATCCCAAAAAACATCAATGGATAAATGATAAGTTAATTATTATGGCTATGTGTCCTTGATTTTTGGGTCGAGACTAAGATTCCACCTAGGGCATCTTTGTCCCCCAAAGGTCTTGGGACCCTGATTTCAAGTGTACCTTAAAGAGACCCCTTTTTTGGAGTTTGTGCCCCAAGTTTCATGCCTCAAGACTAAGACTGCACCTAGGGTGTCTTAGTCCCCCTTGAGGTATTTTCAAGATTTAATTTCAAATCTTGGCAGGATTTAGCCTCCTCTCATTAATGAATTCATATGCCGGCTTCGTGTGGTGTATTTTTGGGATATTAAACATGGATAAGTATAAATACAAGGTTCCTCCATTCATTTTCACCCAACTATTTTGTGAGAGAATTCATAATAGCATAATTGAGTTCACAAGAGCATTTGGAGCCATCATCAAGATTCAAGCATCATATCAAGGATATTCTTTATCATGTGTGTTTTTGAGCTAACACTTGTGATGTAGGGTTTTGATTCAAGCAAGCATTTCAAGTCAACATCTATCAAGCATTCAAGCATTTCAAGACTACATTCAAGTTAGCCATCTAACACAAGTTTTTAGATTTCATAACAAGGGTTTGGTGAGTTGTAACATTGCATGTTGTTCATTCATCATTTCCCTTCATTATTATATTTAATTTAAAGGTTTAATTACCAACAAGGGGTTTGACCAAGGAAAACCCCCATTTACTAACAATCAACAAGTTTTTCCTCTCTTATGTGTTTGTGATTATAGATTTAGGTTGAATACATGAAGATCATTTGAAGTGCAAAGTTGCAAAGTTGAAAAGTTGCATTGTAAATTTGTCATCTTCACAGAAACTCACCTATAGGCCAAATTCAGAAGTTTCAGAACTTGAGATCCAAGAAGAAGGAAGTGAAGACCTTGAGCCTTGGGACCACATTTTAAGATTCTAGAAATTCAGAATGGGACTAAGTCGCCACCTAGGGTTTCTTAGTCCTCCCAAAGTTATTTTATAGAAATTCTTACAAATTTGGTTCCGTCATCCAAAGATTTTGCATCTGCCCCGAAAAACAACAATGGGACTAAGACAACAGTAAGGGCATCTTATTCCTCCATAACACTTTTTGATAGCATTTTTTCATTTCCATAATCCTTATCACATTTCCATACTTCCCAGGTACATACATCATAACTTCTTTTTTCTTAATTTCATCATTTGTATCCTTCATTTAGCTTGCATTACTAGGTTTTGTGAGTTGAATGTTAAGTTGTCCTTTCCAAGATTTTTCTTGGTGGTGAACCCCTCAAAGCTTAAATAACCCCCTCCTAGGTCTTCCTTTTCGATAATTGACTCACCTTTGAGGTTGATAGTTGATTAATGGTGAAAAGGGAAGGTGCACAATGTCACTCCTTTCCACAATCAATCACTTAATAATATCCCGAGGATCCTAATTGGATTGACTAACAACCTCACAAGGTGAGTCAATTCACAATGAGGAAGGCCTAGGAAGGGTTCTTTCAACTTTAAGGGGTTCACCACCAAGAAAATTCTTGGAAAATAAAATGTTGGAAAACACAATGTGATATGAAAATTGACCTAAAACAAGCTAAATGAGAGATGCAAATGATGATATTGTGCAAGAGGGAGATATGATATGTGTACCTAGGAAGCATGGAGATTTTGTGATGATTTCAGAAATGCAAAGAAGCTATCCAAAAATTCCAGGGAGGACAAAGATGCCCAATACGCGTATTAGTCCCACTGCTATTTTTCAGGGAAAACAGAAAATCTTTGGATGTCAGAACCAGATCTTGAAGAATCTCTAAAAAATATTCTTGGAAGGACTAAGATGCCCAAGGCGGCTTATTAGTCCTATTCTAAATTTTTGAAACTCTAAACGTGGTCCTGAGCTCCAAGGTCTACACCTGCTTCCTTTTCGATCTCAGGCTCTACATCTTGTAAATATGGCCTGTAGGTGAGTTTTCGTGAAGATGAAAACTTTATCATGCAACTTTGAAAATTTTACAAATTTTCACTCCAAGTGATCTTCAAGTCTTCAACCTAGATCTGAAATCATACATATGCAAGGAGGGAAAAACTTGTTTCTTAGTGAATGGGGGTTTTCCTTGGTCAAACTCCTTGTTGGTAATTAAACATTGAAATGAAATGGAAATAATGAAATAAATGGTGAATGAACAACATGAAATACTACAATTGACCAAACCCTAGTTGTAAAGTCTAAAAACTTGTGTACATTGGGCACAATGGATATGGATCTTGAACCAAAGGAATGATCTTGAAATGCTTACTTGAATCAATACCCTACATCACAAATGTTAGCACAACACACATGATGCAAGAAAAATCTTTGATATGATGCTTGAATCTTGATGATGGCTCCAAATGCTTGATAGAAATTCTCTTGAATGCTCTCACAAAAGACTTGGATTGCTTAGATTGCTTGTTAGTTGAAAATTAGATAAGGAACCTTGTATTTATACTTACTTATGCTTAATATCATGAAATTAAATTACACCAAGCCGACATATGAATTCATTAAATAAAGGAGGCTAAATCCGGCCAAAATTTGAAATTAAATCCTAAAAAGGGCTCAAGGAGGACTAAGACACCATAGGTGGCATCTTAGTCCCAAGTCCTAAAAACTTGGTGCACAAACACCAAAAAGGGCCCCAATTAAAATGTCTCAAAATTAGGGTCCTGAGACCTCTAGGGGACAAAGACACCCTAGGTGGCATTTTAGTCCCGACCCAAAAATCAGGACACTCTCATGAAGTTATTAAATTATCATTTATCCATTGGAAAATGTTGAGATTAGCTAGAAAAATATAATTCATAGGGCTTTTGAATTCAAAATAGGACCAACTAAGCCATAAGGAAGCATAAATAAAGCAAGGTGGGCCCAAACAAGTGTGGAAATGCAAAGGTATGCATTTTACTACACTACATTTAGCCCCCACTTTAGTGAGAGGATGAACTTGCTTCAAACTCACACTAAAGTAGCCAACCACGCAATCAAGAGGGGTTCAATGTACAAATGCTAGTAAGATAGGATGATAATAATCAAGAGGGTGGCCAAGCCCACAGGACCAAGATCCTATGGAAAACTAACATAGGCACAAAAGAACATGCTTGTGGATGATATATGAAGAAATAATTAGATAAAAAATATACACCATCAAAGACAGGAAAAAGGAAAAAGAGAAAACTGCAACGGATCAAGCTTCGACTGGTCGTCCAACGTGGTGGATTGGGTCTAGGTTGTTTGTCCAAAAAGAAAGTTTACAAGTGGAATGCGTTGTCCACTATGCAAACAAAACACATGCTCACAAGGGCTAGTGGGAGCTAGGTGTCCACTAGTTGAGCCCCAGGGGACCATATCAAAGCCATACCTCCATAACTTTAATAAGGTACAAAAATGCATGCTCAAGGGATAGTGACGCTAGATGTTCACTAGGTGAGCCCCAGGAAGTTCATATCAAAGCCATACCTCCATGAATTTAATAAGGACAAAAGGAAAAATGCAACAAGAAAGAGATATGTTCAAAGGGATTTTAATTAGTTCATGCAAGATCTTATTCTTAGGGGAAATCATGCTTAATGCCTCTAAGAGAGAATAAATACAAGGTCTCATTCTAGGGAACATCATACCCAATGCTTCCAAGAGACAAAAAGTGCAAAAGGTCTGATCTTGTTTCCAAGAGAGGAGAGTGAAAGGTCTCATCCTAGGAAACATGGTATCTAATGCTTACAAGAGAGGACAAGAAATATCACACTCTCAGAGGAAGTCAAACCTAATGACACCACCAAGAGGAAAAACACATCTCATAAATAAAGAAAATCACATTAAGGAACATGAAAAGGAATAATCCAGTCATTCTAAGATAATTCCAAAATAATACCAATGTATGCCCCCACTTTAAAGGAATTTCTAACACCATGTTGTGAGAAATTACTTTAAAGTAGCAAAAAAATGAAAAAGGAAAAGAGGGTTGCCCCTGAGAAACAAATAAGGGATCTATGGATTCAGGGTCAGTATCTATCTTTGTTGCAATAATGTTAGAGAGCTTCAAAATTTCATCATTCCCCAAATACAAATAGAACTAGAAGAATGACACAAAGAGAGTGAAATAAAATAAAAGCCTTTTGGGTCAACATGGAAGAGACATAAGGTTTCCCGATGCCTTGCGTCATTCCAAAAAGGAAAACACAAGACAAAAATGAAATTGAAAAGAGAAGATAATGATAAAGTTGTTGGGTCAACATGGAAGAGACATAGGGTGTCTGGATGCCTTGCATCATCCCCAAAAGGAAAACACAAGACAAAAATGAAAGTGAAAAGTAAAGATAAAAGATCAATGAAAAGGAAAAAGTATACGACATATAGAAGAATGAAGGTACAAGTAGAGGAATGCACATAGAGAGAGGAACATTAAACATAACATCATGGGGGATCGCGTTACACACATGAAATCAAACAAAAAGAAAATGAAAAAGACTAGTAAGGAATAGGTGATTCAACCTAAAGCAATTTATCCACCTTCCACTCTTAGTTTGTATAAGTGAAAGGTAGATAACGAACCCAAGGGACAGCAACGGATGTTTGACTGGGACAACAATGAATGTTTGACTAGGACAAGGCCATCAACTTCTTGCCCCCACTAAGTGCGAGACAAGAATGGGCCAAGGTAGGTGATGAGAAGGGTAATGTAATAGTGAGAATAGAGTATTCTACAACTATTACATGACAAAAGGGCTAAAAAGGACAGGCTACCTAATCACTTGATGGAAATCATTATCATCGAAGCTAAAGTTTTACAATATTAACTTGAATGCATGACACTCATCAATACTGTGTCCAAGAGTTTGATGATATGCACAATGTGGGACTTTTGCATCTTTAGGATAAAGCACTAATCTATTCATAGGTGGTAATGTTATGAATCCTTTGTTGAGAAGTAGTTGTAGTTTCCTTTCAATTTCAAGTGGTGGATGAAGAGGTTGTAGCTTTTGTAATTTATAAGGTCTTCTGCATTGCTATATTCACCAATTTCTCTAGTTGAAGGTTGAGGAGGACATAAGGTGATCCTATCATCCATTTCATTGTTCTGAGTCATTGGTTGTTCTTGAGGAAGGACATTCATATCAGGGGGAGAGTTAAGGATCACCATTCCATCACTATTAAGATTTAAGTATTCTTGAGGAGATCTATCAGTGTGAGGGGGATCTTGATATCCCAACCCTTTTGTGTTTTCATTAGTTGGTATTTTCACTTAAATTTGATGAATTTCATGTTCATTTGTTGTATGACATCCTTGTTTACTTAAGATCATGAATCCCTTTCCGTGTGTTTCTTCTAGGTTGATTTAAGTTTTTGTTACTTTGTTATCACAAAATGGTTGAGTGTTTTCTAGTTTAGAGGAACTAGGTTCAACTTTTTCTTCGATTTCAGGATGTAAGTAACCAAACATCTCAAGATGTTGTATTGTGGGAGGATCTAGTTGTTTCATGGATGGATAGAAGGATGCATTACCTTCAAGGTTTTCCGCCTAAGTAAATAACCTTTGGACTTGATGAATGGTCATGATCATAACATCTCTATCTGAAATTTTGCACATGCCTAAAAATCCCTTTAGTAGCACACTATTTAACTCTTTAGTACTTCCTGAGAAATATTTCACAAATATTTCATGTTTTGTTATAGTCCCTATGATGGTGCACATTACGCCAGGTGGCATTTCCCTACTTCCCCTCTGAGAGACAAGAGATGAAGATGGGTTCCTCATGGGATAGTTGGGAAAAATTGAGATTAATCCATGTCACTTCATCTTGACTGTTGATCTCATCCAGCTTAATAGTCACTGCCTTTCATACGATGATGGGGCCCACTAATAGATAGGACATGTGGCATTTTCCCAATATCCCTCCATGGGATCAAATAAGCCAGTGGGTCCCCCACGAGCTAGCAGGGAACGAATGAGATTTGTTTTTTAGAAACCATAGTAACTATTGAATTGACTGCCTTTAGTGATCATTTCCTTCAAGCAGTGGTAGGACCCGCCAAAAGGGTGGACAAGTGTTGCCTTCCTACTCTCCCACCGAATCCTTAATTTGATTATTTTAATCCCATGGGATGGAGGGGAACCAATAGAAAGCAGTCAATGGGACCTGCTAAGCATAACTAAGGATTATAATAAGCATGCACACTTATTATATCACTTAAAAAGGGGTCTCTTGCCTAGGTTTATAACATGAAAGACATCAAGTGAATATTAAACCCAGACTTAGGGAAAAATAAGAATATAAAGATTTATGACCCACATAAGATAAGTAAATATTTATAAGGATTCTATAGGTAACAACTGAGAACATTAGGCTCAAGGGGATGGTGAGTAAATGGATGCAAAGGCATAAGATTTGACTTAAGAGACTAGGAACAGGTAAAACCCAGTCAACATAAAAATAGAAAGTACGTAAAAGGAAAAGGCACTTAGGGTTTTTGAAAGGGTTTAGAAGACACATAAACCCTAGAACATAAGAACAACTAGAACCCTAAGCCGTATGACACACTCCAGATCAATAAAATAGCCAGGCTTTGCAATAATAATTAGTAGAACACAAATATTTGATGGGTTCCACTAGCAAAGACACTTGATGCAAGTTGTTTGTTCATTTTAGACCAAATGAGTGTGAATATGAAATTTATTTTTAACCCAAATTAGTGAGAAATGCAAGATTTTTGTTCATTTTAAACCCATGAGTGAGAAATGCAATTTGTGCTTAATTTTAATCCCAGTGAGTGTGAATAAACCAAAAGATATTGCAAAATCAAAGGTCCTATCTAAACAAGAATGAACAATAATCATGCAAAACACAAGTTAGTGACTCAAAATACAAATATCTCCTCCAAACTAAGCCAGACACTACAAAATAGAGATCAGTAATAGAAAAAACCCTAATCTACCGAATGCAAAAGAAAAAATGAAAATTCCTAATAAAACCCTATTTCAAAATTAACAGGAAAATGCATGTAGGAAATGATGAATGTGGCTCATTGGTTCTAAATAGATGTGGTGCAAAAAAAAGTGACTATGACAAATGGTTAAAAAAATACTATGGTGAAGCCATTAACAGTTGTGTCACAAAAACTTAGAAGTTGCAAAAATGCTTAAATCCGACAAAATTTCACAAAACCAAAAATAGATATGATGCAGTTATGATGTCAAGATGTTAGAATAAGACCAGAGAGTTGAAAAAAAACATGAAAACCCAAAAATAGCCTTAAGAAAATGATTTTTCCTATATCTAGACAAATACGACATTCATGAAAGTGATCGTGGTTCTTTAGATTTTTGTAAATGCATCGCAGGACTTGGCGAATGCATCGTTCAGGCTCAAAATTGTGATTCAAACCTGAAACTCAAAATTTCCAAAATTTTCTTTCAAATCTTGTTAGTTCACATTGGGTTCACCAATTATGTAGAATAGGGTAAAAACAAGGTTAAGGTTATAAATCATCAAAACTAAAACCCAAAATCCTTAAACCAACAATGAAGCACAATCGAACATAGAAACATAAACATAAAGAAATACTACCTATAGCATGGTTGATTCACCTCCATTTTCCTTCTCCATTTTACTTGATGCGATTGATTTCCCTCATAATTTGAGTATGCAATAATAGCCTAGTGTCAATGATAGAAAAACATTGAAGTTTGTACTTGTCTCCTTTGATAGCAATAGTCTAGGTAAGGTTGAAATGATAATGATAGGTTTCTTTTATAGAAAGCCAAATTGGAATGAAGGGCTACGATTAAAAGCCAATATGACATGTCAATCAATGGTCAAGATTGAAAGTTGTAGTATGAAATAGGTTTAGGGCTAAATTAGGGCAAAGATAAGGGTAGGATAAGGATGGAGGGTTGAGATTAGATTATAAAATAATTCAATCAAGGGTTGAAATTAATTGAGATGTGAAGAGATAATAATGACACAAATAAAAAGGTTGACACATAAAAAGAGGTTGTTGGAGAAAATGAAATAATTATAAAATTATTTAATATACAAGGAAAAGTGAATAATTAAATAATTAAAAATAATTATTTAACTATAGTAGAAAAATGATAATAATTAATTAAATAAAAAATATTTAATTATAGGGGAAAGAGGACAATAGTGACATAATTAAATAAATATAATTTATTTAATTAATCAAAAGTCCAAGAAATAAAAGGAAATAAATGAATTAATTAAATAATTAAAATTATTTAATTAATAGAAGAAGTATGACTTTAGATAATGAAATAGAGAAAAATAGGGTGGAGGGTCGCAAAATGGAAAAGTAGATTGAAAGAGGGAAAAGGATTCCTATACTCTATTTTCATTAAGAAATGAGATCCACACAATGAAATGACTGTCAACCTCAAGTTGAGTCAAATCAAGGTGTGAATCTGTTGGGAAATATCAGTCATCTCAAAAAGAAAACATCCAAGATCAGCAGTGCCTTCAATAATTTTCATTACATCAGATTACCTCAAAGACGTACTATGCCATAAAGTGGAATCAAACATAGTTCATTTCCTACATTAATCCTTTTGAGAGAAACTCATGCTTAACTCAGTTCAACAATACCATTAATAGATTCAACAAACATAACTGACAACCATGAAAGATGAAACAAAAGACATGAACACATAGATATACATGGGGAAAACCCTTTCAGGTAAAAAATCCATGCTCCAAAAGCCCAGATTGCCATTGTATTATTCAACAACAAAATATAGTTACAATACAATATCAGGCACATGACCTTTACAGAGTTTACATCTTGTTTCATTCTAGAGAATATTCAGCATCATAACCCATCATGACCATCTCCCTCAGTGAGAGACATCTCATTCGGCTACATAGCCCCACGACTCAACCACCAGCCTCTTGGCCTCACTTTCGCACAACCACTCAACCTTCACCTTTTGCTAGATCCATATTTCTCTTAGCTTCCCAGCCTCTCGGCCTACACGACTCAATTGACCAATGCTCTATGTCCTTTGAATGTTCAACTATTGCACCCCATTAGGGTTTCCACCTCAAGCCACATGCCATAATCTAACATCCAATTTTGGTTGTTGGATAAGTAATCGAACAAATCTCCAGCGTCAAGCTTAAGTAGAGTTATCCACCTAGCACCATGCTGCCTAGCCAAATAGACATTAATTACCATCTCAACAATGTCCACCAAGCACATGGGCCCACATGCCATCTGTCCCCCACATCATCACCAACTATCGGCCTTCACACGATCCACCATCATCACCTTCCTATCGGGTCCCACCAAGACATTCATCACAAGCTACCGAGTCACCCATCGCCATATTGAGGGGATGCCAATTCGTCTCCCATCGATATAAGGAAGGCCAACTGAAATAGTCACATCAGAGCATCAGGGAGACAACATAGAGAGTCCCACGGAAGTGAACAACTCTCACCAATATAGAAAACCAGCCTGAATGTCATGAGGCCATCAATGGGACAAAGAACAAGGTCCCACCAATAAAGAATTGTCTGGTTGATGTTCACATTACCACTCCAAGTTGTCCCCACATCCTTAGGCTTCCAAGTCACTATATCATTGGAAAATCAAACTTCAAAACCTCATGTTAGAGTTTGTGAGGTTCCCAAAACCTACGACTCACTAATAAAGGGATCGTCTTGTCGCCCAAAGCTCAAACTTTCGAACCTCAAGTTAGAGGTTGTGAAGTTCACAAAACATGCGACACAATGACACCAAAGGGATTAACCTTCGCTTCACAGTCACTAAGTCGGGAGGTTCCAAAAATTTAGAACCTCGCGACTTCAATTAGAAAGAATTGAAAACTAGTGACATAACTCAGGACGATGAAGGAGAAAACACAACTGCTCTAGGAATTTTATCAAGCTAGCAAATTTGAGTCACATTTCTCAACATTCTCCCACTTGACGAAGAACTTACCGACTCCTTCCAAAGCAAACTCACAAATCTTAAACAATGCTTCTACACTCCAACTAAGACACTTGCAACGAAATCCAAGATGTCCACCAACTCAAGCAACATTTCCAACCATCTACCACATGAAAAGGAACAAGCCAAGGCGTACATGCAACAACCTTAAGAACACAAGCATCAAATCCTATTGGCAGAAAGGGATTTAGAACTACCACCACTCCACTATTCTCACAAGATATATAAAAGAAACACAACATCAACTTCAAATCCCTCAATCATGAACACAATGATGAAGTCATTCTCCATAAACAAGATAGAACATCACCTAGAACAACAACCTAAAAACTGACTGCTCCCATCCAACTGATCAACCCACGTGACTAAACAATAACACACACAACAAGTGCTAATCCATCCAATCACACATACCTCCAAGGTATCCACATCAACAAACTCATGCCACTTACATAGCCAACCCATTAACAACAAATACAAGGTCCAAGTTCCAACCAGTCGAAGAAGACCAAACACTTCTAGGAACTCCCACTGCATGGGTAATGCCAAATCTAAAAGATCAAAGGCATAACAAGTCTACCAATAGCATAACATAGAGATTTTATGCATTTAGTTTCAAGGAACCATCCATAATGAAATGCACAACCTATACAACCCTTACCACAAGTCTCCATAACCAATACCTTAGAGAGAAAAGTTTGCACATCATATACCTATGGAAAATCCTTCTACATACACCTCTAAATGCCAACTATGTCACCTTATTCTCCATGTTTCCATGAGCACCTACAACCTATTATCTCATGCTAAACTCCAAATGCATCATTGCACTATCAGGAAGTTCTCAAGCATATGACCAATGCACCCGAAACATAGAGAATCACCAGATCATTATCAAAGCTCCAATCATCTTTACCAGGAAATTTTCATGACATCATGATCTACACATCCCCATTAGGAGATCCCATGATTTAGGTGAACATACCATGGTCTCAAGAGCAATGCATCATGACAAAACTCTAATACGCAATCAAGAGTATACCATGACATAAAAAAAACTCTAAACCATATCACCTGTCAAGCACCACCAACACCCCAACCAAAGACTCCAAGAATCATCCATGGCTACAAGATATTTCACATCTTCAAATACTGTCCATGCAAAATGTGAAAGAGCTCTTCTGCAGCAATAGGATCTAAGAGCTCCTCCTAGTAACATCTACAACACTAGAGAAGACTACATATCAACAAGTGATGAATCCACGGTCAATGCTAAAGATCCCATTGAAACGTGACAACCAAGCTTTCAAAGCATCATGACTAAACATCTGCTAAACTAGAAATCCTTTAGGTTGACACAACATGTCTATCTGACAACAATACCAAGTAGCACCAAGATCTTCAAACCAAGTAGACAACACCGTCGTGCTATCAAAATAATACACAAAACTGTGTATCCAAGCTATCCATGACGTCATGATACACATGCTACAGGTCCCCATAGCTAACTATTTAGGTACTCAACACCATCCATCCTCGCATCTCAAAGAAGCTACACCAATGCACAAGTGACCATAGACAAGGCCGACTAACAAGTTTGCACCATCATAGAATCAGATCTTGCAGATATAGACAATCCACTTCCAAGTTGTCTCACAACAAACATGTAGGAACAAACAACCCACAACATTGCACAACCTATAGATCCATTCAACAAAAAACATGCAAACCCATCATCACACTAGAAACTGCAAAAAATAGATCTCAAAGAGAATAACCAAATAGAAAACTTGACTCAAACACCAGATGAAGCTCTGATCCAATTCGCCAATCATGTCCACCACAATAACCATAGTCAAGGTACCCAACAAGCAAGACCACAAGAATGTTGAGTGAAAAATCATGTATTGGGCCCATTTCAAGCCAACTCCAAAACCACCAACATGCACATGCATCCGAGGGAGACAAGCTATTGCAAGAGAATTTAGATCATCCAATTATCAACTCCATATCCTACTTGCAAATAGGGTACCATAAGATTGTGGCTTCCAATACCAAGAAAAACACCCAAAATAAGCACATTACTCAATGACTAGAAAACAACCCAATCTTCTCCATATCATTAGGGAGCCTCACACACAGACACCCAATATGAAATCTTTTGCAACAACACAACCATGAAGCAAAGTATATTCCACCCCATGCATCAAGGTTATAGCATTGCCAACTAGGAACCTCATATCACAACATTCCAATATGACTAGTTCTAGTTTCTCCATCTTCACCATCTTCCATGTTGCGTGTTGTCTCAGAAACTTAAACAGAAAAGAGAGAACTTCTAGACTCATCAAAGGATCAAGACATTAGCCAATTCCTCCAGATTTCCTCAAGTCTGATAGTTTACTAAGAAATCTTCACAGAAGGAATACCCAAAACTAGCAATGCACTAGGAAGAAAAACATCCTAGAAGAAGGATCTAATACCACTTGTTGGGAAATACTGAAAAACTCAGAAAGAAAACATCCCAAATTAGCAGTGCCTTCAATAATTTTCATTTCATCAGATTACCTCAAAGACAAACTACTATTCCATAAAGTGAAATCAAACATAGTTCATTTACCACATTAATCCTTTTGAGAGAAACTCATGCTTAACCAGTTTCAACAACACCATTAATAGATTCAGTAAACAAAAGACATGAACACATAGATTTACGTGGGGAAAACTCTTTCGGGTAAAAATCCCCACACTCCAAAATCCCAGATCACCATTATATTATTCAAAAAAAATAAATAGTTACAATACAATATCAGGCTCGTGACCTGTATAGAGTTTACATCTTGTTTTATTCTGAAGAATATCTAGTAGCATAACCCATCACGACCGTGGACAAAGAAAATGGAGTCACAACTTCACTTATCCACACCTAAAAGGGGAATGAGGGAAGAGGAATCCAATTTCGCAATGTTCACACTCAAGAACAATTCTATGAGATTCCAACACAATGAAGATTGAAATCTATCAAAGGATATTGTTCCTAAGGCTATAAATTTGATAAAGAAGATAAACTACAGATGCAAAACTCATAAAATGTAAAGTGTTTGAAATCACATTGTGATATGTATAAAGATAGATTGAGTGCAATATAAAAAAAGATAAATAAGCCAAATACAAAGAGTGCACCTGGAAACTGACAAAGGCCGGGGTGAGGACTATAGATGTCTCTAAAATTCTGGAAAATTTTATTTTCTTTCCAACTAGGACATTAACGCCAAACTAGGCGACTTAGTCCCATATAAGGGTTTCTGCCCAGAAACTAGTTTTAGGGAAATGGGTACTGGAATCTGCAAAATGATATGGAAAATACCTCTGGTGGGACTCATACACTAGTAGTGGTGACTTAGTCCACTTTCAGGTTTTAGGAAATTTGAAAGTGTAACCTGTAGCTCCCGGTCTACACTTTGTTCTCTGACTGAAACCCAGATCCAATTCTATGAAAATTCTTGCAAAAAAAAAAATAGTTTGCTTTTTAATGGGGGGTTTTCCTTGGTCAAACCCCTAGTTGGTATTTAAACCTTGAAAGAGATAATGAAATATTTTGTAAAACTCTAGCCCTAAGTGCATCTAAGACTAGGAAATCTGAAGCAAGATGCAACCCTATTCTAACATGCAATAATAAGATGCATAAATGAAACTAGAATGATGTAAGACTCATTCCAAGAGGCCCTAAATCACATTAAAAATGAATCTTAATAACATGCAAACCTTCCTTAGGCTGAGAATAGAGAGAAAATGGAAGATGGAATCACTTAGAAAACATGTCCTTTGGCTTGGCTTGATGGCTAACTTTTCATCTCCCCAACCTAGAAATCTTCATGATTCTCCATAGGCATCCATGATCAACCCCAAGCAATGCAATATCTTGGACAAAAAGTGATATTGAAGACCTATAAAAACCATAGCTTATTTTCCTAAAGCTTCAACTTTGTTGTAGGTAAACTTATAAATATTCTTGTGAAAGATATTCAACGCTTGACTCTTGAATTTGTTTGTTGAAATGACTCAATTTTGTGAAAAATGATCTAAATATATATATATATATATATATATATATATAGGAATCAATACCTAATTAATCATTATTTAGACCTTACATGCCAACATCCATAAAAAATTTGAATTAATTCGATGATTTTCCCACTCAAAATTGAAAAATCCCCCAAAAGGGATTAAGTCACCACCTTGGGTGACTTAGTCCCACCATAGGTTTTTGAGGTTGTTTTTCTGAAATTTGAATAATTTAAGTGTTATTTGTCAGGATTTATATGATTTCTGAGTGGAATAAGCCTCAAGGTCTAGACCAATGAGTCCTAGGGGCCTATAAATGATTATTTAAAGGATGATTAATGCAAGGGTACCCAAAACAGGTCCAAATTAGACCAAGGATTGTACTATCTCCAAGAAGGGAGTACAATTTTAGTGTCCACATTTAGCTCTCACTTTAGCACCCATATGACTCTACGTGCATATGCAAGCTAAAAGACTCTAAACAGTACATTTTATTTCATAAAGGATACTCATTCAAAAGATGAGAGAATGAAGCCCCAAATGTAGTTATCTGTAAAAACCACAACATTAGGAACTGCATCCTACAACACGAATTTGTTACTATTCCAAACATCCACGTATGCAACTTCTAGAAATCAAATTCGAGGGTAGATGTATGCCCCTCTTGATGAACCACTTGCTTTATGGAGGTGGAATCAAGGTAGCAATCTAGCCACGTCGAATAAATAAAATCATATTGTAGGACATATCCAAGTACCATGCCACATAATGATAGACAATTGACGATGTCGGGTATGGAAGCATGATTCCAATGCAACAAACGATATCGAAAATGGAGTTTACTAGAACCTATTATGTTGTTTAGAATAAAAAGCACTTTATTAACTCTAAGATAATAAAAACCCTAGTTTTAAACATACGAGTTAAAAGTGAAGTAAACTATAACTTAATTTTTCATTTTACCTTCATATAGCTTGAGAGTGATGAGAGAATAGTGAGAAATGCCAAGTAGACGGTGCTACGAGCCTATGAGACTAGACGTGCTATGGGACCAGGTGGTGTGCGACAAGCATCGTCATGAGGTGAGTCGATTTTGCTACCTTCACTTTGTCTTTACACAGTTATTTGATGATTTTTATGCATTTCTAGGTTAATTTAGGATTTTGGTAAAAAAGTTTGCAAAGTGTCCCCTTTTTTCATGAAGTGCCCCATTTGTTCGCAAAGTGTCCCTTTTGTTCGCAAAGTGTCCCAATTTTTCACAAAGTGTCTCGTTGCTTTGCAAAGTGTCCCAAAAGGGTTCTAAAGTGTCAAGGGGCTTTAGGAAAGCACACTAGATGGAATTTAGTACACTTTTATGATGAATAATGTAACATTTACAGATTTTAGATTGCTTATAAGGTGTATTTTTTCTTTATTGATAGGTACCCACCCGTTCGCATTCGCATCTGGGTGGGAGACAACTTAGCTTTCATAGAGACCTAGCCCCTACACTTTGGTAGATATACTAGGCATACCTCATGCCCCCCATGAGGTACCATGATGCGATGTTGATGGCTCCAACAAAGCATTGGGATGTAGACACCTGTACATTCCACCTTCCTACTATTGAGATGGCGATTACTTTAGAGGACATCCATTGTATCCTCTGAGTTCCTATTTAGGGAGAGAAAGTACACTTCTAGAGAGATCGTACATTCTATGAGCAGAAGGCCGATATGTAGTATTTTCTAAATGGGTTGGTGTACGATGAGTGGGTAAGAGGAAAAATTGATCTTGCGATGCTGCTATATTCATGAGCCCCGGTGGTGAGACATATTATGATGCACATAGTTGCACTAGTACTCATCCTAGATGGTCATGCAAAAGACCTAAAGGGAGGACTAGTACACCTAATACATGGGATGGAAGAGCATAGGATAGTATACGCCTGGGGGCACTGTATTGTAGCGCATTTATACTATGATCTTGGACGGTTCGTGTTTCAGGAGGTGGAAAACATGGTACACTGTACTCCTCTATAGGTTTGTTGCCTTGAGCATATCACATGTGCTAAACCTATCGGCTTCCCATGTATGACAATAGTGGGGTATCCTTGGTCCTTTGGGTATCCTCTATGACAATTGTGGCAGTATGGGGATTTACACTTTTGGAGAGTGAGATTTGATTGATTGGAGGAGGACGACATCTTGTGGAGACCTTATCAGCTAAAACTTCTATGGCCAAATCACACGAGGTAGTTGAGGAGATCATAGCTAGATATATTATTGGTTGGCCGACATGACCATGTAGTGCACCCCTTCTACTATGATCAATTCATACAACAATTTGGACAGATCCAAACACCATCTAAGGCATGCCCCTTTTTTAGGAGATCAGTGTGGAGTGCCTGGAGACTAGGTGATACAATATGGCTCACTTTAAACAATGTTGTTGAGAGCAACTTCGAGTACTCATATCACGATTAGCCTCCAGTCTCCAATGTGGATGGTGTTGGTGCCATAGGTGATTATGAGGAGTGGTGGATAGTATCACGACTAACTCCTGTATATCCGATTGATGAGCCTATAGGAGATGTAAGACCATTTCTAGATGAGGAAGATGATAGAGAGGATAGGGCCGAGGAGACACAATATAGGGTTGTGAACATATTTACCTATGTTATTGATGGGTAGTATGATGAGGATGTAGATCCTAACTATGATGGCTAGGATGGAGGGGAGGAGGATGAGTATGAGGAGGACTAGGAGGAGGACAAGGAGGAGGAGCCGCCCCTGAGTGAGGATGATGAGGTATCAGTTGAGGATTGACATAAGTGGGGAGAGCCCTCGCCAATTCGTATGACTAGATCACGAGCAGTGGTTGCAACGGGCATCAGTACTCATAGTCATGGAGAGGCTAGGACATCTTCCATGCCCCATGCATAGGATAAGGTTGATATTTCTCAGCCTACTAGAGATATAGGTAATGATATTTTATTTATGCATGTGCTTTGTGATTTTTTGTATTGTTATATATATATATATCATGATGTGTATTGATTGTGTATTGTTTTTATCTAGGAGCTACGAGAGATTGGCGAGATCTTTATCATAAGGTAGCTACAGAGATAGTTCCAACATCTATCGATGAGGAGGAGATGGACTCAGAATATGTTCCCCCACCCATTGTGGAGTAGGATCTAGAGTCACTTAGGCCATTTGCGAGATTATGGGTAGCATATGAGAGCGTGAGGAGGAAAGTTTGTTGAGCTGATACTACAATAGAAGAATAGTCATCTCAGATTCTAGCAGAGTTTGAGAGAATAGAGTCAGAGATAGCTCAACTACAGGAAGAGGGATCAAATAGTAGGGGAACATCAGGATTCCCTAGTACAAATACAGGGCTTAGAGTATTCTCTCAGATTCAACAGATCACGATCATGATCATATACTTCTATCTCCTGACGTACTGCTACTAGACCAATGCGAGTACTAGATCCCAAGGGGTCTAGCAGCCACAAACCTCAATGATATTGTATATATTGATGACATGTACATAAAACTGGTGATATATATACATACATATACATACATACATATATATATATATATATATATATATATATATATATATATATATATATATATATATATATATAAAAATGTGATTAATTAAATAACCTTTGTAAGATTTCCTAATTAATGTCTTCATGATTTAACACATCGTATGTGATCTAAGTATGGTATGCTAAATTAATTGTACTTATGATCTAACTTAGCATAGCACACAAGATGAATTTGAATAATATGAAACCTAAAGTAACTATAAAATAAATTAAATAATCATTTTAGTGTTCAAGACACACACATAACTGGTTGTCAAGAACGAAGCAATGAGAAAGCATATAGGATATATTTTGATAGCTCTAACAACACTGCTTTATCATTCATACTATCCAAATGGGTTAGACATAATACTGACATAGATGTGTGACATTTATAGGTTCCTCAAGAGGTGTTTCATCTAGTTCTGTTAAACAATAAGCACCGAACCCAAAGTTTTTGTCAACTATGTATAGTCCTAACCAATTAGGAATAAATTTTCCTCTTTCATTGGGATCAACATTGATATTGCGTTTATTTTTAGATAGGACTAAACCACCTTTTTTGAATGTGCGAGGGATGACGTTGAGATTGTAATAGCGTTATTTACTTTTTCCATAAGCTTGAAGATGTTCAAGAGTGTTGATGCGCTATTCATTGATCATTTCAAGCTGATGTAGTCTTTGCTCTTTATAGTGTCTAACATCAATAATTCCTTGAAGAGAAATTCTTAACGTAGGAATCTCTAACTCCAAGGGAATTATTTCTTCACTATCATATACAAGATTGTAGGGGGTAGTTCCTATAGAGGATTTAACACTTGTGTGATAGGCCCATAGCGCATAATGTAATTGTGTATACCAATCCTTATGATGCATGTTAATATTTTTTTTAAGGATTTGTTTAATAACCTTATTAGTGGATTTAGCTTGACCATTAGATTGCAGGTAATAAGGTGTCGAAAAGAGATGTATGCTAAATGTCTCTAAAATTTTCTTCACATCGTTATTCTTAAAGGGAGTACCATTATTAGAAACTAATGTGGAAGGAAGGCCAAAGTGAGCAAAAATGTGTTCCATTATGAAACAACATATTACCTCAGTTGTTGTGGATCAAAGGGGAATGGTTTCTACCCATTTTGTAAAGTAATTGATTGCACTAATGATAAACGTATGTCCAATGGAAGAAGGAGATGATATCTTTCCAATAATGTCTAATCCCCAAACCACAAAGGGCCATATCGAAAATTAAGCTTCAATCTCATAAGCAAGAGTATGGGTTAAGTTGCTATTCTCTTGACATTTGTGGCATTTTCTAATGTAATCGAAGCAATATTGTTCCATATTTCTCTAATATTATCCAATTCGGATGAGTTTTTGGATGAATGTTTTTCCTCCAAAATGACCACCACAAGCACCTACATGGGCTTGTTCAAGGGATATGGGTACCTCACATTTTTCTAGGCATCTGAGTAAGAGACCATGGAATGATCTCTGATAGAACACATCAACGAGAATGATATACGTAGATCCAAGCTTGTGTAAATGGGCTTGGATGTTTTTGGTTGTCGGCTCAGGAAAGGTACCATTTTTCAAATAATTAAATATCACATCGTACCATTCACTCGAGTCTCCCTTAGTAGTGGTTAACACAACTTCCAATTTATCATTGATTGAAGGTTTCATGATGGGATGAATGGTGAATGTGAAATATTTTGAAGGATATTGATGTGATATAAGCGAAACGATACTCGCCATTGCATCTGCATGTTGATTATCCTTTTGTGGGATGCTATCTATGGTGAATGACTCAAACTTATGCAACAAATGCAGTGTAAGATTCTTGTATTTTGATAATTTGTCATGTTTTTTTTTATATGTTCCATTGATTTGTTTGATCACTAATTGAGAATCGCCAAAGATCTTAATATCTTTAACACCCATGATTAAAGCAACATGTAGTCTAGTAATTAACACCTCATATTCAGTTGTTTTATTTGTACATAGGAAATTTAGTTGATATGACAAGGGAAGAAGGTTTCCTATACGTAGGATTAGTATAACCCCAACACCAAAGCTAGTTCAACACTTAGATCCATCAAAATACAATTCCCATGTAGTAGGTTCAATGGTCAACACATTATCGTCAAGGAAAGAGGGGGTGCCTGGTAATGCCAAAGGAGAGGGAGAGTCAGCTAAGTGGTCGATCAAGGCCTAAACTTTGATTGCTTTTTCTAAGAAAAATTTAAGGTCAAACTCAATCAATAACATCACCCATTTAGCTAGACGTCCTGAGAAGTCTATTTTATTAAAAATATGTTTGAGAGGATCAAATTTTGTCATTACTTATAGTTGCACATTTAGTAAATAGTGTTGCAACTTACTAATAGTGAATACAAGAACCAAAAAATGTTTTCCAATTGTTGTGTAGTGTTTTTCATAATCTATTAGAGTTCAACTAATGTAATAAATAGGGTGTTCTTTACCATTGTCATCTTGCTGGGCCAAAAATACTACAAGAGCATGATTTGATCTGGCTATATAAAGGATGAACAATTTTCTAGGCATAGTGGGTTGTAGAATGGGAAGAGTTGCAAGGTATCCCTTCAAACTCTCAAAGGCCTATTTACAATCCTCATTCCAATAAAAATGCACATCCTTTTTGAGATGTGTGAAAGGTAGTGTTCAATTGACTAAGGATGTGATGAAATGATGAATGGCTTGGATTCTTCATTGTAATGTACATAATTGAGAAATGTTTCTAGGAGGTGGCTTGCTGATTATAGCATCAATTTTCTTTGTGTCAACCTTGATGCCTCTGTGAGATATGATAAACCCTAAAGTTTTCCACTATCGACTCCATAGACACACTTTTTTGGATTTAGTCTCATGTTGTATTTGTGCATCCCCTCAAATATTTTCTGAAGGACATTCACATTTTCTTACCTGGTTAAGGATTTTTCTAAGATGTCATCAACATAATCTTCCAATATTTTATGTATGTAATCATGAAATATCAATATCATGGCTTGTTGATAGGTTGTGCCTACATTCTTTAATCCAAAAGGAATCGTAACCCAACAAAATGTCCCCCAAACAATTGTAAACGTTGTTTTGTATTGATCTTGTGAGTTGATGAAGATTTTATTATATCCAAAAAATCCATCCATGAATGACAACAAAGCATGTCCCACAGTTGAATCCACTATCATATCGATATTAGGAAGGGGAAAATCATCCTTTAAAGAGGCTTTATTCAAATCATGAAAATTCGTACACATCCTAATATGATTGTCAGGTTTTGCAACTAGAACAATGTTTGAGATCCAAGGAGAGTAATCAATAGGTCGAATGAAACCTGCATCAAGGAGTTTTTCAGGTTCTCCTTTAACAAGCAAGGCTATTTTAGGATTCATCTTTTGGATATTTTGTAAAATGGGTTTAGCATTTTCAATAAGGACAACATTGTGTGAGACTATCTTTGGATCTATTCCTAGCATATCTAAATATTTCCAAGAATTTTTTTTAGGAAATTCATGGAATAACATTGTAGTGTCTTCTTGTTCTTCATCATCGAGACACTTCCCTGTCTTAATGACCTTTCCTTGATCGTCTATGTCCATTGGTATATCAATTGTATCTCCCAAAGGAAACACATTGGAATTAGGGAATTCAGGGTTATATTGGTCCATTCCTATGTCTTGCACATTTCTTTCACCTACCACATCTTTTTGTTTGGTACTGATCATAGCACATGTAACCTTTGTCTTTAGAGGAGTTAAAGATGACTCATCATAAACTCCTAACATTCGTTTCAAGGCTTCATCACTTTCAAAATAATCCCATGATGGTGGGGAACTCAAGTCAAGTAATTTAGGATGTTTAATAGTAAGATGGGTTCGGGGTTTGAACATGATAGTGTTAATGTTTAATGATGGTCTCTTGTTTTCTTTTGTTTTCTTAGAAAAAAATACCCTAACCTAGTCTTTGTCTCTTGCGTGTTAGGTTCTATAGGAACACAAATGACTTGTTCATTCTTTCCACATCCTTTACCATTGTATCCCAATTGTTTCACAAGTTCATAACCTCTACCATAAAGTTGTTCCATTTCTTTTGGGTTCGGAGGCTGTTGGTAATCTATCTCATCAAAATTAGTTGTGTAACTTGTATTTTCTTCCAAAGGAGTTGAAATGAATACTTGTGAAGGTTCTTCTAAATTTTGAGTCGACATCGCCAACATTTGTTCTTTTTTTTCATCCTATTTTCTTGTGATTATATACTTTCCTAGAAAGGAAGGTGTGAATTCCAAGGATCTCCAATCATCACCAAATAATTTGGACACTGGTTCTTCTTCTCGTTTGTCGATCTCAAGAGGTTCTATGTTAGATGTTGGGATCAATGTGTTGAGGGGACTCATCATTCCTTTTTCAAGTTGTAAGCAACTTTCAGGCTTGGGGTCTATTTCAACTTGGTAAACCTTGTTGTTATAAACATATTTCATGGTACAATGAAGGGTGGAAGGAATTGCATGCATCTCATGAATCCAAGGTCTTACCAGTAGAATATTGTATGAAAGGTCATGAGTCATAACATGAATAGGGGTTTGTAAGGTAGCCTTTCCAACTGTAATAGGTAAGGTAACTACACCAAGCGGTTGCTTGCTAACATTGTCAAATTCTCTTATCGATAAGGAATCAGACTTGATTTTGGATATATCTACACACAGTCAGTCTAAGAGTTTGACAATGTTAGCAAGCAACCGCTTGGTGTAGTTACCTTACCAGTCTAAGAGTTTCACACTACACACATTAAGGGCTAAGCCATTATCAACAAGGGTCTCTTTGATACCTATTTGATTGAATTGGGCTATTATCATAAAGGAATTGTTTTGCTTCCTTAATTCTAATGGAGGGAGCTCATGTTGGTGGAAGGTAATGTCTACATTAACTATATTCATTCCTTGCATTAGAGCTGCCACATAATTTACATTTGTTCCATGAGGAACCACTATTTTTTGTAATGTTGTTTGAAGCATAGTGTGATAGTTTAGTGAATTCTAAATTAGATCCCAAAGAGATATATTTGCAGGAGTATTCTTAAGTTTTTCAACAAGGTCATACTCCTTCCCACTATGCAGAGAAAAATGAGGAGCACTAGGAAATACAGGATTGGGAAAAGGTAAGGGTGTTGGGGTGGGTTGTTGGGGTTGCAGATTATTTTGAGTGTTGTAGGTATGTGTAACAATATCATGCTTAGGTGGGTAAAGGGTAAACTTGGGTGTAGGTGGAGGTTGATACTTATGTGAAGGTGGGTAAAGTATGAGTTGAGGTTGAATTACAATAACGTATTTTGTTTTAGGTTTCTCACCACAAACCTTAATGGATGGATTTTATGAGATGAAGTCCTGAAGGGCTTCATCTAGCATGTCAAATTCATCATGACTAAAAGGTTTGAGAGGTAAGGTATCGTCAAGTGGTTTGGGATTTTAATGAAAAACCTTAGTGGATGAAATTAGTGAGAGGAAGCCCTGTAGAGCTTCATCTAACTTATCCAAGTCATCACTACTAAAAGGCTTGGATGATATGGTTTTTCTAAACTAAAGCATTGTCATGATTGTTTAATTGCATGTTTTTTGTTTTTCATTTTCTGATGAATCTAATCTAAATGAACTAGGAACTAATGCTAAAAATGAATATTGTAAAAATATAATGCTATCCATAATTTCCATGAAATTAAATGATGCTAAATCTATGATTTCAATGTAACAGAAAATAACTAAAAAAAAAAAGTAACTGAGAAGAGACATATGCCTAAAAACTAGAACTATAATTTTGAAAAACAGTAATGCAAAATGTCCACTGGGACTAAGTCGCTCAAGATGATGAATTAGTCTCAGTAGGGGATTTATTTAATTTTTTCTAATTTTTTTGGTTGATTCTTATGTGTTCTATACTGTATCATGCAGATGTAAAGTGAAAATGGAAAATTTTACTATTTTTTGATGAAATGAAGTGCAATAGTGCAAGCTAAATGATTTCACTAATGCAAACTTTAAAATCCAAGAATACACTATAAACAAAGCAATGCAAGCTAAGTATAAGATGTAAATGTTCTCCAAATCAGAAATATGATGCTTCTAAAGTCATATTCACCAAAATGTGGACAAAGAAAATGGAGTCACAAATTCACTTATCCACACCTGAAAGGGGAATGACAAAAGATGAATCTGATTTCACAATGTTCACACTCAAGAAAATTTTTGTGAGATTCCAATGCAATGAAGATTGAAATCTATCAAAGGAGATTGTTCCTAAGGCTAGAAATTTGATAAAGAAGATAAACTACTGATGCAAAACTAAGAAAATGTAAAGTGTTTGAAAACACATTGTGATATGTAGAAAGATAGATTGAGTGCAATATGAAACAAATGGATTAACCTTCACTTTATAGTCGCTAAGTCGGGAGGTTCTGAAACTTTAGAACGCTGCGACTTTAGGTAGAAAAACTTGAAAACCAACAACTTAACTTAGGCTGAAGAAGGAGGAAAACACAACTTCTCTAGGAAATCGATCAAGCTACTAAATTTGAGTCACATTTCTCAATAGAATCTGCAAATTTCTCTTTTTTGCTAGGATGGGGGTATGATTCAAACAACACTTTGTGGAGAAAAATTAAAAATAGCAAATAAACTCCAAATTATGATCTATGAAGTGCATTTAGAAGATTAAACATTAAGTTGATGGAACCTACAGGATTTAGGGAGAATCTCGAAGGGATAAATCTTGTGTACCTCTCTCAAAAAGTGTTTTTTCAAGGCTCACTAAGGACTCATTCACCTATGGCGAATGGGTCCTGGCTTGGGATTTGGAAAAATGGTTTTTGGGTTATGTTGCTCTATGTCTACACTCCGAGATTCCTGAATATCACAGTCGAAAAGTCATAAATGAATTATACATGTAGGTCAATTTCTATGATTTTGCAAGAATGGTGACATTAAATGCAACTTTTACAACTTTGCAATTTTTTTTCTTCAATAGATCTTCCACCTAAAATCTGCAATCACACATCAAATAGAGAAAAATGTTTATTAGGTGAATTGGGGTTTTCCTTTGTCAAACCCCGTTTTGGTAATTAAACATTGAAATGCATAAAAGCATGAAAGGAATGATGAATGGAAAAACTCTATGTAACAACTCACCAAACCTTATTTGAAACTTGGATTAAAAATATGCAAACTAGCATCAAGTGGCCTCAATGAATGTAGATCTTGATCATGAAACTTGAATTGAAATGATTTCCTTGATACTTGAATGGATCTTGAACTCTACCTTAACATATTAGCTCAAACAACATGCATGATTCAATATTACTTTGAAATGACAATGGAATCTTGATTGCTGCAATAATATTCAATAAATCTTCCCTTGAATGCCTTGAAACTACTCTTGAAATCACTCTTTGTCATAAACTTTGATCTAGGATTTGAAAAATTGAAAATCTAGATGAAACTAAGTGAAATAACCTTAATATCCCAAATTCAAATATCACAAGTCAACATTGAATCATGAATTTGAGAATGTTAAAATACTGCCAAAAACATATTTTAAAGGGGGGTCCTAGTTCTAAGTGAGGACCAATTAGCAATAGGTAAAATGGGTCTTAGGCCACTTACCTAAGACACACATTGCTTAGTGTTAAACATTATGTTGAATTAGGGTCCTAGATCTAAGTGAGGACTCATTCGCCATTAGGAAAATGGGTCCTAGGTCACTTAACTAGGACACACATCTTCCAAAGTTAAGTGTTGTGTAATGGCATTTATGAATATTAGGTTTTATCCCTCAGAATTTTCATTTAATTAGGCTTGGATTTGAATTAAAGGGGCCAATTATGGAAAATTAACCTCAATCAATTAATAAAGCCCTAGATTAATATGAAAATGTAAAGTTACACCTTAAAACATAAAAAATAAGGCACATTTGAGTCTATTTTATTTAAAAGGGCCCTAAACTAAATGTGAATATGAAAAGTATATTACGATAGTAAATAAAGGAATAATTAAGCTCAGTTTATTATTAATTATTCCCAAATTAAGTGTGAAAAAGGAATACTTTTTCCTACACTATAGACAATAATCAAATAATTAAAATTATTTAATTATTTAGGGCTGAAGAAAGGGAATTGACAAGAAAAAATGGTGTTCATAGGCTTAGGATGTTTTTCAGTGTCTAAAGAAGCAAGGATTAAATACTCCATAGGTAGCATCCTCAATTTTATTTGTATCAAACCTTCAATTTGGACTAGGGTTGTTAAAATTGCACACAAAATTGAATTTTAAAAGTTTTTCTAGGGTGGTACACTTGTTGATCATGTTGGTTAGTCATAAGTGAAACTTAGGAGTGGCCGACCCTCAACAATCATGGTTTAAAACATGGTAGACATAATTAGGTCAAATAGTTATGCTTTTTAAGGTTATCCAAGGGATTGTGAAATGTTACTATGTACAACATCCTTATTTAGTGCTTTTATTACAAAATTAGTTAAATTATTTCTTGTCTAACCATTAAACCTATTACTCTTTTTTTAAAGGTAACTTTAACTATCTATTTCAATTTAAACCTTGCATAAGGCTTGCTAGGTGAAACCTTCAATTAATTTCCTACAAAAATTCATTACATCTACTATTGTTAAAGGAGATGATTAATCTTTCCAAGTTTAATTGTGTGATTAACAATAATTTTATTTAATCTACCAAGATTGTAATACACCATCCATAAAAAATAATAGATCAAATTCTATAAAAGTTAATTAATTTCCTTCCAAGTCTATGGATTTGCAAGGTGACAAAATCTAGGTTTACATAATTTTGGATATTAAGATGCTTTACATTTTTCCACTAGCTTATTAAACACCTAATAGCTATGTTTAATATTGTGTGTAGTGATTTTCTCATAGTCTAAAATGTAAAACGAATGAAATGTAAGCAAGGGAAACAGAAAAACACCTCAAAATTGGCCAACTTAAACTTAACCAAAACAAAGAAAAATAGAGTGAGTTACCTTGCCTCAAGTTGATCCAATGGTTGGCCTTGTTGATAGATTGATATGTGTGCTCCTAGATCTATTTTGGCGGCATAACGGCTTGGTTTTGCTTGATTTGGATGCAATGATGGATGATAATGGCTATGGATTCAAGGGTTTGGCTATGGAGATGTTGTGAAAGCTTGAGATAATGATTAGGGTTCTCCTTGAGAATGTGGTTGAGAGTTAGGGTTCTACTTGCTTGAGAATGGTGGAGAGAATGAAAAAATGGCTAAGTGTTAGTCATTTAGCCAAGGGAGATTGAAATGAATGGTGGAGATTGAGGGAGGACAAGAGATCAATGGTTGAGATCAAAGAGTTGACTAAAGGAATTAAAAATTCATTTTTAATTTGCATGGGAATGATAAAAGGAATTTAATATTCCTTGGGAGATGAGAGAGGAATTAAAAATTCCTTTAGAGATGGGGAGAGTTGACCAAAGGGGTTGATTAGACTAGCTAATCAATGATTAGAGGACATTTAGGTGGCTAATGAAGATTAGGAGCCAATTTGCAAAAGTTGGAGGATGTGAGACATCCTAATCATGGACTAGACATGTGCACATGCCTAATGATGGGATTAAAATGTGGATTAAGATTAGGTGAAGATTATGGGGGGTGGGAGATAAAGGGAATTAAATAAATAGATTATTTATTTAATTCTTTGGAGGAAAGGAATGGAGGGTAAGGTATTTAATTATTTAACTAAATACCTTAGGGATTTAGAGGACTTTAGGGGTATTAATTAAATAGTAACAATATTATTTAATTAATGTGAAAGAGAGGATATTTAGATGAAAACGGATAAATTTTAATAAATGTAAGTGGCCAAATTTAGGTGTCTACATTTTGCCCCTCTTTGAGATGGTGTTACGAAGTAGCATCATTTCAAAGAAGATTAAAAAATAGCACTAGGAAGAAGATGGGTAGAATGGGAAGATGCCCCAGTTATCAAATGGGTGACTAGAGAGAAGGATGATAGGAGTGAAGATGAAGATTAGGGATTGAGGATGCCCCCTCGAGAGGACATGCGGGTTCAAGAGAGCACTCGTGTTCTCTCGAAATGGATGAGACGATGAAAGGGTAGATGGGGAAGATGATGCAAAATGATGGGTAAGATAGGATTATAAGTGATAGGAGATTGGAAATAGAAGATGAGAAGAAAGGAAGTACAAATGGATTCAAGGAAAAATGTGATGTTGCCCCAGTCAAGCTACAAGCCAAAATGGGTTGATGAGGGAATGATATATCCTGAAACTACATAAGGATAGGGAATAATACATCCCAAAGATGATGATGAGAGTGTTGTTGATGAGAGAAGGATACATCCCAAGACAACACCAAAGGATATGGAAGGATACATCCTGACTGATGATGATGATGATGAAATTTTTTTTGATGAGGGAAAGCTGCATCCTGATGATGACGATGATGATGATGATGGGATCAAGGCTTGTAGCAAGGTTGGGAACATGAAAAATGATGGGATTAGATTATTGTGCTAGATTGAATGGATGAGGAGTGGATGGAGATGTGAGATTGTTGAAATGAATAAAGACGATGTAAGAAAAGATGCTTAGAATAACCAATCTATATTATCCTAAGAAGATTGAAGAGATGATGATATGTTGAGGATGAAGAAAGTGGACAAATGAAAATAGATTGGATAGATAGATGAGGAGAGTGATGAAGGATGAATGCATATTAACCAAATCAAGTAGGTTAATTGTTATGTGCTATGCTGCCATGTAATGAGCACTTAATTTGATATAGCATGAGATACTATGCACTAGGGTATGAAGAACCAAGGTGACTCTGTATCACATGCATTGGACTGATACAAAGAAAAAGGTTAGTCCAAGATCCCAAAGTCACGGGGGCTTTGGTAGGGCCAATGTTGGAAAACCACAAACATAAAGGATCTTGGTGGGTACTACGCGGGACAACCAGGAAGACATTTGAAAAAAAAAAAAAGATCAAGATATGCATCCCCATTTTTACCCGTCAAAGTGCACCATGATATGATGGATCAAGGAGACCCCAACGAGCTATGATAGAAAGCTCAAATGATAAACCAAAGCCAAAAGCATAAAAATATCACAATAAATCTCAAATGTCCTTTGCCATAGGATCAAAAGGTGGATGGGATTGATGCAGTCTGATATAGGAAGGATGCATCCTGTTAAGACCAAAGATGGGGACTAAGCTATATGATCGACATAGTGTTGGATACTCGAAACTGATTGGACCTTTTGATACTAGTGGATCTCGTTTGTTAAGAAATAGCTAGATAAGGGCATACTTGATGACATGACACAAGAGGGTATGTGCGGGATCATGATGGGACAAAAGATATTTGTAGGGTATGTGGTTGACGACTTTTTTTTTACCCAAAATTGATGAAATGAAAAGGGTTTTTAAAGGAGATTCTTAGATTTCCACCAATATAAATTATGCTTTACTTTGAATTTAATAAATTTAATAAATAATTATTATTCATTTTCTATTTGAATTACAAAAAGCCTCGATTGATAGGCTAATTGAAAACATCTGTAGCTTTCAAACGATTATCACATTTTTGAATCAAACATGTGTCACATTCTATGCTTCGCATACTATCGATTAAAAAAAAAATTGAATTTCATGAAGTTTTGACTAAGTTAAGGTGGTTAGACATATGATTTTTAATATTTTTTAAAAGTTGTAATAAAAATTCATAATTAATTATTTACTTGGGAAAAAATTACAAAAAAATATGCATCACATCTAGACATGAGTCCTCTACTTATATCGAAAATCTTATAAAAAAATACTATCATTTTATTGTGGTTAGGGTGGTGGTGACACCTACTTATTTTTCCCCGAAATTTAAGTACTACTACATTGAAATTTCACCAAATAGATTTTTTTTTAATTAAATAAACCTAGTAGTTTAGAAACTAAATTCAATTTTCTACAGATTCTATTCTTATATATTTTTGAAATAATATAGATAACTTATTCAAATTTTTACGTCAAGTTTCCTAACTCTAATTTTTCTTAATTTTTTGCCACTTAAGGGCCTGTTTTTTCCATGATGATCCTGCACATACCCAAGACAGACATAGCCTAAAGACCTAGGGGATTGGGGATTGATCAAAGATTAGTCTTGTCTACATGAAAGCACAGAGCCCTTGTTGTTTGATAAAAGGCCATGGATAAAAGAGGAAAGAGGACAATGGAGATGATGATGGAGAATGAAGACTGACATGACAAGACAAACAAAAGCCCTGGGGGTAGATCAAATGATCGACCTTGCCTACATGAAAGCATAGGGGCAACATAGTTTGAACAAAGGCCGATGACCATGATAAGTGGATAAAAAGATGGAACCGATATGATGAGACAATATAGACCTGGTGGATAAGCTAGGATGATGGTGATTACATGAAGCTCAGGGATGGGATAGTTACCCAAATCATCAAAAGATGAATTGGTAGGATGAAATGATGGAGAGATGAGTGATGAGAAGTGATAGGAGATTGGAAAGATGTGCGAAAGAAGTGGGAGTGATGGCAATGAGATATATGGCATTGGATTGCATGGGGAGAAGCCTATAGCCAGATACCAATGATAATGGATTATGAGATGTGATGAGGATAGAGATGAATGGATAGTGAGATAAGAATGGGGAATGGAAGGGATTGTTTGGATAGATAGGAAGATAAGGATGGGGAGATGGAAGGGATTTTTTGGATGGATAGGAAGATAAGGATGGGGAGATGGAAGGGATTGTTTGGATGGATAGGAAGATAAGGATGGTGAGATGGAAGGGATGATAGAATCAATGAATGATGTATCCAAGGACTATGTCACAAAGAAGGAGATGCCCCGCTCTAGATATGTCATGTATAATTAGGCAAGAGGGATGGAAGATAGAAGGATGGGAAAATAAGGGAGTGAGATGGATATGGATAGGATACATGGATAAGCAGCGTAGATTGATGGTAGCATGATTGGTGGACAAGGAAAGTAGATGGATGTGGAAAAGGAATACAATAATGTATGGATAAGGGAATATATACCAAGAGGTGTCCAAAGCATGAATAGATAGGTGCCCCTATCTTTATCAAGATCACAAGAAGGATGAAGGGATTGGAGATAAATGGGATAGGATGGATAGGATGGGGAAGATAGGTAGGATGGAGGAGATGGATGAAGGGGATGCATAGCATGAAGTTGCCCCCAAGTGTGGAAGGAGATGGATGGGGATTTATAGATGATGCTTGTTTTCCAGGTTTTCATCATGGAACTTATCCAAGGCACTTTTTTTCCAAGTTTCTACCATTGGACGAATTATTTCTCTTTACTTTTTTTTTGTTTTTTTTTTGTTTTTTTAACCTTTTTGACCCTTTTTTTTGGATTTTTGGATAGTATGTAGATGGAGATGGGTAAGGATAGGGATGTGGATAAACAGATTTAAAAGATATGTGATAAGGAGATGGATGAAGAACTCAAGCATCAAGTTCCATACGAGGTATTAAGATCCCATGTGTGAAATAATTATTGGATGTTGGTACAACCTTATTAGGATAAATGGATTATGCAAGAGGATGGATTAAAGGGATTTGATGTGGGAGATATGTGGGATAATGGATGGGATGTTGGAAAGTATATGGATGGAATGATGGGGTAGGTGTGTAATGGGGTAATGAGTTCGGGACCAACATTGGCACATATGGTGGTGGATGTGAAAGGATAGGAGGATTTACAAACAGAGAATGTGGGGATAATGGAGGAAATGGGATAGGGAATTTTGGGACATAAGGACCCAAAATAGATTTAGGAGATGGAGGATGTGTCTGATTAGCTTTTTTATTAGCAACTTTGGATGTTATAGATTTTTCATTTGAAGGCATTGCATCTTTTTTCTTTGGGATCCACATGGTTTTGATTTTTGCTTTGGTGGGCCTTTGTGGCATATGGGTTTGATTTGGATTTTGGATTTGATTTTTATTTTCTTCAACATGTCTTTTTAAGGGGACATGAGCTTTAGATTCATGTGGAGTTTTAGATTTATGCATTTTTACTTTGACATCCAAAGTGTTTTTAATAGCAATGGGATGGGTGTGAGGAGATGGATGATGTGGAGGAAACATGAATGGAGCAATGGAGGTAGGATTTTGGGGATGATATGTGGATGGAGTATGTGTAGGTACATGCCTTTGTTGATCCTAATTAGGGAACATGAGAGTGGGATGTTTATGATGGGTGACAAGAATAGGTGATGGTTGGATAAAAGGATGAATAGGACAAGATGGAGGAGGTGATTTAGGGATATAAGGGCTCAAAATGGACTTAGTACATGGAGGATGTGTGATGGTGGATGGAGGGACATAAAGGCCCAAGATAGATGGGGTAGATGAAGGTTGGGAGATGGTAGATGGAGGGACATAAGGACCCAAAATGGATTCAAAAGTCGAAGGAGGAATATGGATGGTTGTTTTGACGTGATATGATGGGGGGGGGATGGCGGGAAATGGTTTGATGGAGTGATTGGAAGAGCCTATTATTCTTTTGGAGGAGGCTCATTGAGGACGTATAGAGGTTGCACCAACATTTTTGGATTGTGAGTCCTGAGAGATATATCCAAGATCTTGTGTACACAGATTTTCTTTGACATGGATGGGCTCTAAAATACCTTTCTCATGAAGGCCTAAACCTTTTCCTTGATAGTTCATGATCTTCAAAATTCACTCTATGGTAGGGTGCTTGTTATTTTGGAAACATGATGCGAGTCCATTATTAGGTGGAGGAGGATGGGTGGTGTACATATGCTCGGTTCCTCTTCTACAAGGAAACTGCCATGGATGAATGTGAGAGTACCGAGGGAATATAAAAGTGGTGTGGAAATAGTAGGATTAGGTGGCGATGGAGGATCATGGGATGGAGATGATGGGGTAGCAACATCTTGATTGGGAGGAATGAGTGGTAAGGGATCTAGAGAGGGATTAGGTGATATGCTAGGATCAGGGTTTGTGGTAGCGAGTGATAAGGGCTCATGAGATGGAGCGGTTGGATCATGAGTGTCAAGTGGATCACAGGATGAAATGGATGTGGGATTGTGATATTGAGGTGGGCTAGATGGGATGGAAGGATCTTGATGTGGAGAGGGGGATATGTTGGATCGAGGTCTTGGCATGACTCATCGTGTGTGGGAGGCATGATAATGGAGTGTTGGAGGGACTCCTCAAGTGGGGTAGATGGAAGGATGGAGGATTCATAAAGTTCATGAGAATGTATTTCAATGATACTAGGAGTGGGAAGAGTGGATTGGATTTGGGTGTCTTCGATTGATTGGGTGTCTATCTAGGAGTAGAAGATGGTGATTAGGTTTGGTTATCTTTGATGGGTTTAGTGGCTCTTGGGGTAGGAGATGGGGGTTCAATGAATTTGCTGGGCTTGATGGTTTCAATGGTTTGGGTAGTGTTAGGGGTGGTAATAGTAACATTAGGTGTGGGATGGAGAAGGGACTCATCACTAATGACTATACATGGGGGAGTGGGGTAGCATGGTTCCATGACTTCAAGATGTGGAGTTGGGGATATCTTCTTTGTCATAAGTCCTTGGAGAACTTTTGAAGTGAGAATCTTGTATATTGTAGGCTTAGATGGCATGGTAGGAGTGGCTGAAGGATTATGGATGGGAGAGGACTAGGATTATGAATTGGTGGACTAGGATTAGATGGGGAATGGGGTTGGATGGAGGATTAAGAGTAGGTGAAGGATTAGGATTGGTGGGGGGATCAAGATTAGATGGAGGATTAAGGTAGGAATATTGGGATAGTGGATTAGAATAGGAAGATAGAGATGATGGATTAGGATAAGAGGACATGGATGGCGGATTTGAGTAAGAGGATGTTGCTGACAAGTTGTATTAGATGTATTGGGATGGTGGATTAGGGTAGGAAAATGTGGATGTTGGATTAGGAAAAGAGGCTACGGGTGGTGGATTAGAGCAAGATGATGTAGGTGGTGGATTGTAGTAAGGGTATTGGGATAGTGGATTAGGATGGGAAGATTGGGATGGTGGATTCGGATAGGAGGACATGGATGGTGGATTAGGACCTGGTGGAGTTAAAGATAGAGTGACATGGGAGGATATGGATTATGGATTAGGACAAGTGGATGTGGGTGGTGAATTGTAATAAGGGTATTGGGATAGTGGATTAGGATGGGAAGATTGGGATGGTGGATTAGGATAGGAGGACATAGATGGTGGATAAGAGAAAGATGTAGGTGAGGGATATGATGAATACGCAGATGGGGAAGATATTGGGTATCCCTTGTCAAAGGTAGCATAAGGATTGTTATTAGATGTCGATGAAAGCGCGATGCGATAGCTTGGATGAGTGATTGGATTTTGGATGATGATTGGGGAGAGCTTGCTAAAAATTATATCATCAAGGTGGTCTACATCGTACTCATCTTGATCAACAAGACTTTCGTTATCATCGTCAACATAATTGGGATTTCCCTTGACTACTAATATTGGTTGCATTGATGGAGGATAAGGATTCATGATGCTGGATTGGATGGATACGGATTGAAAAGATGGGAGTAGATGATTAGAAGGAAAGAGGAGAGGATGAGAAGAAAAATAAAATGGATTAGAAGAACATGGAAGAAGGGATCTTAAAATTTGTTTCTATATCATAAGATCTAGGATGTAGATGGACTAAAGCTCAAATTGGGATTTAGGTTAAGCTCAAATTGGGATTGGATAAAAGCTCAGAATCAGGTTGGATTGAAGATTAGATTAGGATGATTGGAGGATGTTATGGGATTGATTTAAAATCAAGTTCAGGGGTTTAACTAGACGATGCAAGGTGCTGACAATCGAATTTTGCCAGATTTGGTAGTTTTCAAAAATTGTCAAATATTGCCATTTTAGGTAATTTCACATGCATATCTTTGAGAGTCTAGTTCTTTCCAAAAATATTCCAAGAAATAAGGTAGGATGAATTTCCAACTAACATCTTAAATTCAAAACATGAGTTTCGAGTTATTAACAAAAATGACTTTTCAAAAACTAGAAAAAAACACTAAATTGCGATTTTGAGGGTCAAGATGAAAGTGTCAAGCCCCAAGAAAGTGCCAAAATGGGGGCCAACTGACTTAGGTCTGTTGGGAATCCACATGCCACCTCATAATGCATCCACTCGCAAAATTTTAGCCCAAATGGACATCCGAGTCAAAAGTTGTGACCTCCAGAAGTTCCTGCATCAAAATCAAAACCCCTAAAACGAAGTCTAGGTGATTGCGATTGATGAATCGATGATGGATGTGGAATATAATTATGTTCTAAGATGCACATATGCAATTTGGTCGAGGAAATGTTGAATTTAGAAAAGTGCCAATGGACGGGAATGATGATGATGGGAAGACAGATGAAGGTCTGTTCTGGTGGCAAATTCGCCTATTTAGGGATGACAAAGAAAATTTGCCTATATGTGAAGGAAAATTCTCCCAAACTATTGCTGACACAAGGAATAGGAAAATTTTCAAGGAAAATTTTCCCAAACACTAAGTAAACTTTCCCAAAACCTGACAAATTTTCCCAAATAGGGAACAGGTTTGCCCAAACTTCAAAGGACCTAAAGAATAGGTGAATTTGCAAGGAAAATTCACCTAAACTGAAAACATGTTTTCCCAGACATAGAAGACACAAAGAATAGGCAAATTTTCTAGGAAAATTTTCCCAAACTGATTGCAGGCTCGCCTAAACAGCTGCAAATTCACCGAAACAACTGCAAGTTCATCCAAACAGCTGCAAATTCACCTAACTAATAGCAAACTCGCCTGAATAGTTTCAAATTTTCCTAAACAGCTTGTAGAATCGCCCAAACAACTACAAATTCACCTAAAGTATGATAGGTTCACCCAGAATAGTTGCAGTATGACCTAAACTTGATCAAAACAGGTGGACTTGATTTGCAAACTCACCTAATAGGGTAACAACTTTTCTTATTTCTTGAATGGTATAGGTGGGGAACAGATTCACATAAAAACAAGATTGCTCGTTTGACAAACGTACTCACCTAAATCTTGAAACAGATGGAGAAAGACTTGGATAGAGATACAAATTCGCCCGTTTATGGAGAAAATTCATCCAAGATGATATAAAATTCACCTATATTCAAAAAATGGGCAAACTTGATGGAAAAACAGATGACAGACTAACTCAGATTGAGAGCAGGTTCGCCCCTGAAGGGGCCAAATTCGCCTATTCAGTGAAAATGGATGAATTTGATGGAAGATGACTGATAGGATGACATGGACTGAAAAATGGGATCGCCCCTAAAGAGGGAAAATTTTCCTATTTTATGGGAAATGGGTAAATTCGACAGAAAATAACTCACAGAAATGCCTAATGACTGGATGGACAAAGGTGAATTTTCCCAAATGGATAACCTAGACTGGACTAGGATGCAGAACAACTGACAATGGAAAATTATGACAAGTGTGACAAACAACAGACAAAAAACTAGCCTGAATCGACTGAAAAGAAAAGCACTGGTATCTCACAAAAAGACACATCGAGCAGCACAAACCTAAAATTAGTGAGGAAGGTTTGCAAACATGAGCCTCTATATAGGCTGAACAAGGCTATCTCGTGAGTCCTCGATATATGCACAGTATGTGGGGTACAATCGTGAACACTATACTGTCATAAGTGTGAGTCGGTAGCTACAGTGAGGTACTGGAAACTTAAACCAACTCTTCATGTCTTATCTAGGTATCACCCTAGCTTCGACGCTCCGCTAGAAATGATGTGACTAGATTGAGGTATAACTTTTTCTCTCCCCCCTTTATATACCTTGCTGGTAACACGTGGTTGGAATCATCCCTCGAGTGATGAAATCCTAGGAAAGTCTTGCTAAAGGAAGAATATACTAGACATTTTTGGCTGGCCCCCAGGCTCACACGTAGCACAAGGGGAGAGCTTAGATGAACTAGCACCTCCTAGGTAGACTCTAGTGGACTAGAGTGAACTATGATTTCTCATCACCTAGGATCTCCAAATGGCACAAGGGGATTGGATACATCAACAACCCACTCACCAACATAGCAAGCAAGTAAATTGACCCTCTACTTAAAGCTATGTGTTCCTAGATTAGTGTAGAAAAACAACAAACTAACTAACTAAAGATCTTGGACCGCTCATTTTGCAGCAAATATGTTAGTAATTTTCAACTGCTGGTCTTAAACGAATGAGAAATAGCTACAAAAAAAGTTAGCAAAATGAGGCACACTTCACAAATAGACAGGTTAGCGGGTCAGTACCTGAAAATGAAACCAAAACGGAGTTGAAAATGAAAAGTTCAAGTCTCTGTTTTACCTCAGATTCGCCTCTGTCAGAGGAAAATTCACCCATTTTGGAGACAGGTTTTCCCCTATTATCATCAAATTCGCTTGCCTATAGAAAGCAAGTTCACCCAAATTAGGAGCCATTTTTCATGTTTTAGTGATAGTGAGCAAATTTGCCTCTTTTTGAGAGATGGGCGAATTTGCAAGATGTAGATTTGCCTCTGTTTAGGGCAGGTTCTCCTATTTTAGTAGCAGATTCACCCCTATTGTTGCAGATTCATCTGTTTTGATAGCAGATTCGCCCTTGTGAGTTGCAAATTCACCTATTTAGGCGGATTTTCCCCTGCGTGTAAACCCAAACCTGCAAAACTTGAAACAACAGAGAATGTGAAAGAATAGACCTATTTGTGGGTCCCACTGGGCATTCCAAAAATGTGTGCAATGTTTTTCTCCTAGTCTAAAATGCAAAATGAACTAAATGCAACCAAGGGAAACACAACAACACCTCAAGATTGGCCGAGTTAAACTTGAACAAAACAAAGCAAAATAGAGTGAGTTACCCTGTCCCAAGTTGATCCAATGGTTGGCCTTGTTGATAGCTTGATATGTGTGCTCCTAGATCAATTTCGACAACATAACGGCTTGGTTTTGCCTGATTTGGATGCAATGATGGATGATAACGGCTATGGATGCAAGGGTTTGGCTATGGAGATGGTGTGAAAGCTTGAGAGAATCATTGGGGTTCTCCTTGAGCATGTGGTTGAGAGTTAGGGTTCTGCTTGCTTGAGAATGGTGGAGATAATGCAAAAATGGCTTAGTGTTAGTCATTTAGCAAGGGGAGATTGAAATGAATAGTGGAGATTGAAGGAGTACAAAATATCAATGGTTGAGATCAAAGAGTTGACTAAAGGAATTAAAAAATTCCTTTTTAATGTGCATGTGAATGATAAAAGGAATTTACTATTCCTTGGGAAAGTGAAAAGGAATTTAATATTAGTTGGGAGATGAGAGAGGAATTCAAAATTCCTCAAAAGGACATTGGGAAGATAAAAAGTGAATTAAAAATTCCTTCAGAGATGGGGAGATTTGACCAAAGGGGTTGATTAGACTAGTTAATCAATGATTAGAGGATAGTTAGGTGGCTAATGAAGATTAGGAGCCAACTTGCAAAAGTTGGAGGATGTGACACATCCTAATCATGGATTAGACATGTGCACACCTCTAATGATGGGATTAAAATGTGGATTAAGATTAGGTGAAGATTATGGGGGCTGGGAGATAAAAGGAATTAAATAAATAGAATATTTATTTAATTCTTTGGAGGAAAGGAATGAAGGGTAAGGTATTTAATTATTTAAATATTAAATACCTTAGGGATTTAGAGGACTTAATGGGTATTAATTAAATAGTAACAATATTATTTAATTACTGTGAAAGAGAGGATATTTAGATGAAAACGGATAAATTTGACCAAACGTAAGTGGCCAAATTTAGGTGTCTACAAATATTACCTACCTTTTAATGTTCAGAATAAAGAATGACAAAAAATTATAAATTTGACTTGATAACTCTTATTAATTCAACTATACTTATTTCCCGACATTCACATTATCTACAAAAATCATGATGATCCCATTGGTTTGGTCTTTACCAAATCATGTTCCTTCTAGGTAATTATAATTAGATAAATGTCTCTTATGGTCAAGTTTTGATTATCAAATACTCTTGTAACTCCTATAATAGATGGTTTATTCAAAATTTATTAAATGGTTTTAATTTAAAAACCAATTGATTCACATGTTGACATCATTCACAACATAAAAAGGTATAAGACCCATGTTATCCCCAAAGTGCCCGGAGTTGTAACCTAGGTTCTAATACCAAATGTAAGACCTAAAAAAAATAAAGAAAACTTCATTTTTTTTAAAGACATAAATTTGAATACCCTCACAACAAGCACAACCCTTCTTACTAAACCACTCTAACATCCTCACTAATCCCTTCTTGATGACTCACACACACAAGGGTTATATTTTCACTTAAGGTTGAAAGTGAAGGTGAATGTAATTGACTTGATTGTATTATTGATGTAATGCAATGTACGTATACAAGAGGTGAGTAAGCGGTGGTTGCTTAGGAAATAGTTTAGCAGTTGCTTAGGAAACAATTTAGTTAACTATATACATAGTTACCTTTTTCATAGCACAATGTAATATGCTAACTTCCCCCCCTTATTATATTGCTCATATAAAAGTACCCATGAAAATTGAGAAACCATTTTTCTAAGGGACCCCCCCATCTTAAGGGTTACAAAGCAAAACTTGTTGATTATAAAATATATATAAATCTTTATGAATATATTCCTTGAAGAAACAAATCCTAAATTAGGCAGAGCTCCATCAAACTTTCTCTTAACCCTCGTAAAGGTGTAGCCCCTAGCTGAATTCTCCAATTCTTCCTCCCATGAACTCCTGAATCATAGATTCCTTGAATTATTCAAAAACAATCCATATTGAGCTCTCCAAACACATGGATCCATCAAGTTTTTTGATGACCCTCAAAAGGGTATAATTCAGATGATAGCCTCGAGTGCTCACTAGACAACCATCCATATTGAGCTCTACACCAAACGCCTTACCTGTTTCCAAAAAATCAAACTTCACAATATATGTTTTCTTCAAATCTATCAGTAACAACAAGGAAAAACAAAAAAATAAACCCAAAAATGCTTCTCATGCAAAGCATCATCTCATTTAGTGAGAAGCTAACTTGAGATGATGGAAATTCCTCCATCCCCCAGTGACACTAGCCTCCAATATGATCTTGTTACACTTTATATATTTAATATCGTAGAAAAGTATTTGGAGGCATCATTAGGAATAACAAATATGGCCCTGAAAGTCCAAGCATAATTGTTTGAAGATCCATTTGAAAATTTGATAAACACATAATTTACAAGAGGCTGAGAAATTGTTTTAATATTTTGAAATGCACTTTCCCAAGCATTGGTAGTAAGAAGATAGATTAGTTGATTGGAAAAAATCAAGGAACATATATCAAATGCTTGATGTCTTAAAACACCCATAAAACTAATTGGAGTTGCATTTTCTCTTGCAAAGAAACTTACCTCCAAGCTGCAACTAATAAGTAGTGCATGTAAATGACTATGTAACCATTTATGTATCCACTCCACTTCAAAGATAAAATCAACATGAGTAGGTGTGAATGTTATCAATATGCACCCAATCGATTGCTACACGGATCCAACAACCTTCTTGACATAGCTTGATCTCGTCTTAAGCAATCATCATACTCCCATTAAATATGTCTACTGGCTATAGATTGCTACTGGCAGCTGGGAAATTCCTTAATTGGGAATGTATGCTAGGCTGAAATTAACACAATAGTCTTTAATGTGATAGAAAACACCAAGAATTCCCACATCCAACAATGAAATGCTATGACATCTCAAAAGCAACACCTATTATAGGCTTGCACACATGCTAATAAAAACTTCATGCCAAATCTGATCACACAAGAACAACAAAGGTTCTAGATTCTTGGGCAGTTGTAGATTGGCAACACAAATCAGTAATTTTTCTTTGCAGGTTTCATTCCATAGAGTGTAGATGCTTTACAAGATATGGTTTCATTCAATAGAGTGCAAATGCTTTAAAAGACACGATGCCTCTTCCTAGCATAATATAGATTCATCTGCTCACATTCAACCTTCCTTCACCACCATTTCACATAGGCATAGAGATCTTATCACTCTAGTGAAACATTACTTATGTGGCACTCCAAAGAACTATTGTCTCATGCCACTTTTATCATAGCAAATGCATTTCGGATGTTTTTTGACCCTTGGATCGAACCAACAATCAATCTCACTACAAATTTCAACACCATTCCTTCTCTCCTTACACACAACAAATTCAAATCAAATGCCAACCAAACGTGTTTATCATTGCCTACTATGATACCAAATGAAGGCGAATGTAATTGACTTGTGTAACAACCAAGCTCCCTCTAACACATAATAGCCAAGAGGTTTCACCCAAAGGTTAAATCATAAACAAGAGAAGTAAATGATTTAAAAAAAAAAATTGGAAACAAGTAATTACAAACCTTCATGCTACTACACTTCATTTGTATAATCATATAAAGAAAGAAAGTTGCATCATTATTTTCTAACTGACAACATCAATATCAAAACATGATACTAATATTTTCAATAGTTGAATGTTTAAGCTAAATAAAGAACTGCAAGAGAATAGGGTCAAAGAACCTTATTTGATTCTTGTTGTCATCCAATACTTGGCATGCCACTGATGAGAGGGAAAGCATCATCTGGCTACTTTACCTCCAACCTCGGACTTAAGTGGTCCCCCACAAACTTCCTGACTAGAAGCGACCCTACCCTTTAATGAAAGGTTTTGTTGGGAACCCTATCAATGTCCATCTGAGCTCTGGTGTATATCTCACTTAACTAACATTTTTGCACTACTAAGGATACCCAAGTGCTAAGTACAATTTTGGCTAGGTAAGTAAATAGACAATATGAACTGACGAGTGCTTGAAGTGGCATCAACACTCACTATGGCCATAGTTTTTACTCCTGTAAAATTGCTTCAAAGGTGAAGTCATGGTCCACCACCCTGCTTGACTTGGATACATTATCGATCTATGGCATATTAGAATTACTATTCCACATGTCAAATGTCCTCAAAATACAACACACATGAAAGGAAAAGCTCTACTCACTTCCTTAAGATGACAAGTGCATACCCTTCCTAGAACTTCCGCATTATGTGGTATATCCCACAGGTTCCTAGTTTATGTCACAAGTTCAAACTACCCTCATACTATTAAGGGTTTTTTTCATCTTAGCTCAACCTATACAGTTGAAAGGAAAAGCTCTGCTCACTTCCCTAAGATGACAAGTGCATACCCTTCCTAGAACTTCCGCATTATGGGGTATATCCCATAGGTTCCTGGTTTATATCACAAGTTTAAACTACCCTCATACTATTAAGGGATTTTTTCATCTTAGCTCAACCTATATGATCGAGGCCTTAAGATAAAAATATTTCTTCTGTAACTTGGTTATTGGACCCTCAATACCCTCGAGGTTATTTCTATATTCCTAATAAAGTAAAGAATGAAGTAGTAAACTCTTTTTCTAGTATTTATACATATTTCTGACTTTCAGGCACTTCCAAGAATGCATTGGGTTAACATATTCAACCAAAGAACAACTTATAATCTTTCAGAAAGTAAGTTTCTTTTATAACTACTCTAACTGAGCTGCAATGCTAATCAAAACAATATTAAAAAAATGTAAGAAAGGGAATAAATAACAGGCCACAATTTGATTTCCTTTCTACCTCTTTATGAATTTTACCTTACATAGAAGGGGTCGAAGGTATAGTTGGGGACGACATGATATTTTTAAGAATATTTATAGGTGAGCCTTCATTGCCCACTCTTGAAATGGTCCACCTACTATCTAATGTAAGATTCAACATGCGACTCTATACAAAAGAATATACCATCTACAAATATCGAATTTCTTAGAAATATTAAGAGATTGATCAACCAATATTCATACATGAATTCTACTACCAGGTATGAATAGAGAATTCGATTGAACAAGGAGTCCATATCAAGGAACTAAGATTCATAGGTCAACTATTCTTGGATAACTCATATTGCAGTAATTCTGAAAATACATAAAAGACACTCAAAGAGAATGCTAGGAGAGGAAGATGGTCCAAGCAATAATCGTGAAATTTCCCCATTACTAGATAAGCACGTATTAAATAATTAAGATTTGTGCTAATCTTTCCTTGTTATTTAGCAAACTAAAGAAAATAGTAAGGAAAAAAAGAATAGTATGGTTATACACATTCAACATTCAGTTCAGTTTATCCTATTGTAAAGAATAGCTCCTCACTCTTTTCTCCAAGGCTATTTCCATCTACCTAGCAAGGCAAGAAACCAAACATTAAACTCTTTCTTGTGAAGGATGGTTTCAATCAAAAGTTCGGCTTCTTTCTCCTTCAATTGAGAATCTGGTGCAAGATTCAACTAATTCTTTTTAAAACTTTGAGAACAACATGTATTTAAGAGAATTTCTTTTCATTTTCTAATCATATAGATTTTACAACTCATAAAGATAGATTACTAAGCTTTCAGATAGAATTTGAATAATCCAAAATCATTTACCTGCCTGTTTAGCTTGAACTGTAGATTGTAAGTGTTCCTTGAGAGAAGCTCAAATACCTGACTACTGATGGCACCTTCAAAATTTTCAAATTTTGAAGGCCCATGTTGAAAAATTTTCCTTTGCACACTCAGAACTGCACCTACAAAATCTACCCCAATGACCTACTTTGAAGGGTCACAATTTGGAGCCTATTGATTTTGATGTCAAATCCATTCATTAACATATTTATGTCACATAAGTGAACATGCATATCAATTTTCAGCTTCCCATAATGAGTTTTGATAGTGTTTTGAAAAGCAAAGTTGGAGGGTTCTGAAACATTCTATTGTTTGCATATTGTCAATCCTGCGAGTTGGCCTCTTGTTCGAGTAGATATTTTGCAACTAGATGATTGTCGTGTCAAAAGTATATTTTCTATCCATTCTCCCCACATTCATGTACACCCTGGTCCAATTGGAAAATCTCATGATCTGATCTGCTATTTTTACCAGGCCAAAATCAAATGCAATTTGCTATGTTTTGCACCTACATTTTCAGGAACTTTTCAAGGTGGTCAAGTTTGACCGTCAATATCTTTTGAAGAATGATTATTCAAGGAAAGACCTCTTGCACACGTACTCAGCATACCCAAATGACTTAGTGTGTCCAATGGAGTTCCTGAAAAGATGATTTGATGTTTTTTCAAAATAGCAACTTGGCGAGCTTTAATCAGTTTTAAACAGGTATAGTTGTAGAATAGTCTAAGTAGGCCACTTTGACATTAAATATATTTCACCTCGTGATCCCTTTTCTGATTTGTTTATTTCATTGCATTCTTGGGTCAAATGTATACATGCTTGCTCAGTTTCAGGGTCTCATGATAAGTGTTGATGGGTTATTTAATCATTTTCTCATTGCAACAGGGCCAAAAATGGTGTTCCAAAAAGTGTCAAATTTTGCAAATCTAAGGATAGCCCATTTCTCTTTTTGGTTTGAAACATCTACAGCTTCATTTTCATTAACAACAGAGGTCATATGATGTGTTATTTTAATGCATTTCAGGTGTGGTAAACACGTCTCGGGGGCCAATTTACAAAGGAGGTACTTGAATTTTAAGGGCTAGGAAAAATTTGAGGAAATGAGTTTTCTCCAAATAATTGATAATGTCCATATGCAAATTTTTTCGACTCCAGGTGTCCCAGTTTTCCCGTAGTGAATTTCCTCTATTTGGTCCACAACTGAAATTAATTTTTCCCTATTCTCTAATGTTTTAATGCAATATATTTAAAACATTTTATGTGTTTTAAATATTATGAAAGGAAAAATACATGGGAATAGAGGGAATTTTTGGGCAACATCAAATATTTGGTCAAATATTATGAACTTTATAAAGTTTGAAAACTTTATTAAAGGAAGCTTTTGCCCGCTTGCCCGTGAGAAGTAATGCTCACAGTAGCACAAACTAGCAGGGAAGCAGGGAGCTGAAGGGTCACCTGTGGATGTGCATTTCTATCAAAGAAAGGAAAATTTATGACTCAAAGCTGGAGTGGCTGTAATATACCAGACAAACGTCATATTGATGTTTTCCAAGAGGGCGATTCAGCTGGCAACGAGCATGTACCAAAATTATATGAGGAACTATTGCGTATATTGAGGCTGGCTATTTTAGGTTTTCCTAAATTATGTGGAGGAACATCTGAGCTTGCATTCATGGCATGAGCTTAGATTGTAAAGAGTTTGAAATTAAATTGATTGGAGATGCAACTCATCATGTATTTTGTATTCCTAGCAATTTAGAAATGCAAACAGGGGCTCGTTTTCCACTATTCAAAAGGTATTCTTTGCTACAAATTAAAGCCTCTACAATTTTTGAAACAAATTTTAATATAGGTGATCTTTCAAGGCCGTGATGCAGCAAAAATCTTGTTTTTCTTTCAAGCTAATGAGAATGTTAAATAAGTTTGCAAGCCATCGCACCAGTTTCCAAAGGTCATTTTGATTTTATAAATGGAGAAATATATAGTAGAAATGAAGGTCTCCCTGCTTGCCCATGAAGGTAGGGGCTGATGTTAGCAAGAAGCAATGGGGGCACGGGGATTAGTTTCCCCAAAAAAAATATTTTAAGTTTTAAAAATATTTCATTCTGCAATTTCAAAGGCTCCTCGCCAGCCCGAATGATATTTTGATGTAATGAGAAAATAGATCAGGGAAACGAGCATTAGTTGAAAGCCAAGGTGGGCCAGATAATATTTTAGGTTTTCCTCTTGTTGAAGAGGTGGCAACTCTGCTCTATATTTTATGCACATTCATGAAAGACTATTGTTTGTTATTGTGACCTGAAAGTGCTCTATTCAAAGTTGCAGCAGCTAGAGATGTGAAGGTATACAGTTCTTTGCATATTTTCATTTGCTAAACCATGTCATATTGAATGCAATTGTTATTCCTTTTAAAGTGTTTGTCTAAGTATTCACAAGTTTTTTAGCATTGATGGTTAGAATGAATTTGTATATCCTAGGTCCTTCTATCCACTTGCATTATCATATGTTTCAAGCCCAAGTTACCACCATATTAGTAATTACCCTAGTGATTAGTTCATGTTGTCATGGTTGTGATTGTGCACAATTAGTTAAACCCAAATTTGCATGCATCTATGGATTACCAAAGGGAAATAACCATTCCATTAGAAACCTTAATGCATATTTTCAACAAGCTTCAGACGTCTAATAATCCTCAAATAGTTGACACCACAAAGTACAGGAACCCAAGTGTGAACAAGCCTAGGTTTAGCTAGGAATGGAAGGCTGTGTTTGAGAAGAAAATTGAAAATAACAAAAGGCACTTGATGGCTATAAAAGCCCAGTTGAGAGATAATCATACTAGATCTACTAGCCAAGTTGTTGCTCCTTTTTTCAATTCTTTTGATCCATTTTATGACCAATTAGACTTATCATGGATTGATTACAAGGTTAAAAGTATGCCAGGACGAGTCTATAAGTAGATGCCTAGATTTGATGGATACAATGTGTGTGAAGGAGATGCACATGTCCAAATATTTTATGGCTTCATGGTGTAACATTCATTGGGAGATCAGGATATGTGGATGAGTTTTTTTTTAGATCTCTTGAAGCTTAAGCTAGGGACTAGTACTTAAGTTTTCCTGAGAAGTCCTTTCCTTTTTGGGATAAATTAATGGATGCTTATAGAAAATAAATTTGAAAAGAACCTGTTGACCTTGTCACAAAGTTAAAGCAAATTAAAAACAAGATGAAGAGTCAAGCATTGCTTTCAGTCATAGATTTTTTGTTGCTCTTTCACTAATCCCTGAAAGTTTCAGACCTAGTACCTCAAATTGCATTCATATGCATTTTGAAGCTTTTGAGGAGGGATCTAGTGCACTATTAAAGGATTTCAGAATATTGGGTATGTAGATGGCTTATGTACATGTTTAGATTTAATATGGAAAAAATGAGGAATGAATATGTGCAAAACCTCATGTGATCAATTATGGCTAAACATGTTGATCAAATTAGCAACTATGTGAATACAAATGATCAGATGTCTTCGGTTTTAGATACAAACAACTGTACACTTGAGAAGGAAGAACTTAAGGTGATGCAATGTCCACCATTGATATTCATGATAGTGAAATTGTTTGTCTCTATCCTCAAGAAGATGTAAATGAACAACTTAATGATGACACCCAGTCCATTGAGTTTTTAGATTTTTATGATGGTGACATAATGGTATATCCTGATTTAAAACTTTGTAATGTATGTGGTTATAGTGGAATTCAAGAGGAGGAAGTGGTTGAAATAATGGATCAGAAAAATGGTCTATTAAGTAGTGAACAAATTTCAAATCTATTGACCATTAATTATTATAAATGTAGACATGTGAAGAACCCTCAGTGGTTGTGTGTTTCCCATATTGATTCTAATAGTGAGGATAATCTTCACTATGCAAGATATGATGCATGTGTATCTGATCTTCCTTCCAGTTATGAAATAGTTGGTCAGTATGGTGATAATGTGGATAAAGACAAACAACCATTTGATTTGAATGATGCATTATGATAAGTATGAAAGTGTGCAGGTTGATGCAAGTTCAAAAAATTGTTTTGATGAGTTAGAAACAACAAATAACCATGAGGTTTTCATATCCAATGAGCCAAGTCTTGAGAATTTTAATGCAGATTTGGACAAGTGTCTATCTCCTGACTTATATGAGCCTAGTTATGAGTTTTTTTCATGTGGATATGGAGGCTGATTTCAAAGAGAAAACAAATTATCTTTTTGAACCAAAATTGCTCACTTTTGAACAAGCTTTGGATGCTGAAGATGTTGATTTGTTATGTTCACAAGATATCAAAGTGAGTAAGGATGAGGATAGGTTAGAGATTCTTGATGATTCTCTACACCAACATGATGGGGGTAAGTTACACTGTATCCCAATGTATGAGTGTATCTCTTTACATATACTTGGAGATAGTTTGCATTATGTACATAATATTTTGATTAGTTCTTATAATTGTTTCACCTTTGACATGCAAACTAATAATTAGATTGAGCTTGATGGTGCCAACCATGTGGCAGAATATGAGTGCTGCTATTTTCAGCTGGATGAAGTTTTAATACAGTGTGGCAATGTGCAAAACATTGAAGAAGGTTGTTTTCATCTTGATAGTGATTTACATGATAAACATCATAGGTTGTTGCCAAACGATAATTAGTATTTTAAGAGTATGCCTGATTTTCAGATGCATTGTAATTGTAAATTTGTTGATAATGTTGTATATAATGGGATTTTAGGAGATGCCAACATGTTTAATCAGGCATATTGCAGTGATGTTTTCAGATTAGCTTCAGTGAAATGTGATGAAAACTTTTTCCATGATAGAGGTAAGAAGAGACCTACAGTTCTTGGTGGCCTTGGGATATCATATATGGTTTGAATTTTCAAACCAAAGTAATGGGGGAAGAGATGACCTTTTGACTCTATCACCCAATGAAGTAGGCACCCGGTTTGCTTCTCTAGAGGATCAAAATTATTTCTATTCCCACAAGGGCCATACATCCCCATTCAGAGCCACTGATGGCACCTTTGAAGGCCCATGTTGAAAAAATTGCCTTTGCACACTCAAAACTGCACCTAAAGAATCTTCCCAAATGACCTACTTTGAAGGGTCACAATTCAGAGCCTATTGATTTACATGTCAAATCATTTCATGGACATACTCATGTGACATAAGTGAACATGCATGTCATTTTTTAGCTTCCCATAATGAGTTTTGATAGTTTTTTGAAAAGCAAAGCTGGAGGGTTCTGAAACTGTTTGTTGTTTGCATATTGTCAATCCTGCAAGTTGACTTCCTGTTTGAGTTGATATTTTGCAACTAGATGATTTTTGTGTCAAAATTATTTTTTCTCTCCATTCTCCCCACATTCATGTAATTGATGGTCCGATTTCAAAGCCTCATGATCTGATATGATATTTTTACCAAGCCAAAAGAAAATGCAATTTGCTCTATTTTGCACTTACATTTTCAGAAACTTTTCAAGGTGGTCAAGTTTGACCGTCAATATCTTGTGAGGAATGATGATTCAAGGAAAGCCCTTTTGCACACGTACTCAGCGTACCCAAATGACATAGTGTTTCCAATGGTAGTTCCCCAAAATATGATTTGATATTTTTTCAAAATAGTAAATTGGTGAGCTTTAATTAGTTTTAAACAGGTACAGTTGTGAAATAGTCTGAGTAGGCTACTTTGACATTAAATATATTTCACCTCATGATCCCTTTTGTTGATTTTTTTGTTTCATTACATTCTTGGATCAAATTTCTATACACTTGCTCAGTTTTAGGGTCTTAGGATAAGTGTTGATGAGTTATTTAATCATTTTCTAATCGTGATAGGGCCAAAAATGGTGTTCCAGAAAGTGTCAAATTTTGCAAATATAAGGATAACCCATTTCTTTTTTTGGTTTGAAACATCTACAGCTCCATTTGCATCAACAAAGTATTTCATATGATGTGTTATCTTAACACATTTCACATGTGGTAAACATGTCCTAAGGGCCAATTTACAAAGGAGGTACTTGAATTTTAAGGGTTGGAAAAAATTTGAGGAAATAGGTTTTCTCTAAATAATTGATAACATCCATATGCAATTTTTTGTGGCTCTAGGTATCCCAGTTTTCCCACAGTAAATTTCCTCTATTTGGTCCGTAGGCAAAATTAAAATTTCCCTATTCTCTAATGTTTTGATGCAATATATTTAAAACATTTTATGTGTTTTAAATATTATGAAAGGAAAAATGCACGAGAATAGAGGGAATTTTAGGGCAACATCAAATATTTGGTCAAATAGTATGAACCTTATAAAGTTTGAAAACTTTATTAAAGGAAGCTTTTGCCCGCTTGCTCATGAGAAGTAATGCTCATGGGAACACAAACTGGTGGGGAAGCGGGGAGTTGAAGGGTCGCCTATGGATGCGTATTTTCTATCACAAGAAGGAAAAAATTTATGACTCAAAGCTGGAGTGGCTATAATATTCCAAACAAACGTCATATTAAGGTTTTCCAAGAGGGCGATTCACTCAACAGTGAACATGTACAAAAATTATATGAGGAACTACTATGCATATTAAGGAGGCTAGCTATTTTAGGTTTTCCTAAGTTATGTGGATGCACATCTGACCTTGCAGCCACGACGTGAGCTTAGATTTCAAATAGTTTGAAATTAAATCAATTGGAGATGCAACTCATCATGTAATTTGTATGCCTGGCAATTTAGAAATGCAAACAAGGGCTCGTTTTCCACTATTCAAAAATTCTTCTTTGCTACAAAGTAAAGCCTCTACAATTTTTGAAAAAAAGTTCATATAGGTGAACTTTCAAGGCCACGATGCAGCAGGAATCTTGTTTTTCTTTCAAGTTAATGAGAATGTTCAATAAGTGTGGAAGCCATCAGGCCAGTTTCTAGAGGTCATTTTGATTTTATAAATGGAGAAATACAGAGCAGAAATGAAGGTCTCCCCACTTGCCTATGAAGGTAGGGGCTGATGTTAGCAAGAAGGAATGGGACCACAGGGATTGGTTTCTCTAAAATAAATATGTTATTTTTAAAATATTTCATTCTGTAGTTTGAAAGGCTCCTCACCAACCCGAATGAGATTTTTATGTCATGAGAAGATAGATCGGGGAAACGAGCATTGGTTGAAAGCCAAGGTGGCCATGATAATATTTTAAGTTTTTAAAATTTTTCGCCCAAATATATAGTTTTAAAGTTCTCTTTTAAAATTTAAAATTTTAACATCAACTGAGAGGTGAAAGAACGCAGGCAAATATTTTATTAAAATATTTCCATTGACTGGGTAAAATGGAGGTAAGAAATTTTATGTTGGGCATTAAAATTTTAATGATGCACAAAATAAAAGTAAAAGATGGGCACAAGAAATAATTCTAAAGTCAATAATATATTCACTATGTGAATGTATTTTCTGGAGAAGAGCTTTTCACAGAGAGAAGCGTTTTCACACAAGTGAAAAATAAACAAAGGGGTAAAATATTTTGCAGGCAAAGGGTATTTTTTCAATAGGAGAATAAAGAGGATTGATGATTTTTCAAGCTGGAGAATATTTTTCAATTGAAGAGCATTAGGTGCAAGAAGCGTGAATCAGATTGCAGATTAGGGTTTCTCTTCAGGTGATGGGTAGTTATGCATCAACGAACCTGAATGTGCCAAGTGTCTTCTTCTGATGTGCATTTAGGGTTTCTTTCTCCTGAAGTGAAAATTTTATGATTCATTGGAGTTAGTTGTTTTGTAATTATTCACAGAGAATATTGTAATAGGAATATAGAACATTTCAAGGTTTTGTTTTAGGTTGGATTTTGTCAATAAATTTGTATTTCTGATAGCAATACTGGAAAATTAATACAGAATGGTTAAAATTCAAATCCATTTTCTCTATGTACTAGTTCTATAAGCTATGAATAAAATAATCAAGAGTTATTTTATTTGTCTCCATTGAATTCCAATGGATGATTTAGTTTTATTCTTGCTTATCCATTCAATGAATGTATGTAAATGCTTCAGTGAAGCTACTAGTTTATGTTAGGCCGAGTGCTAGGATTTTGATAAGAAGTTATGGCTGAGATGTTATGTTGAAATACTGTAATACAATATCTTCAAAGCTTAGATGATGCTATGTATTAAATTGTTATTAGGTTGCACATATATTGAAGTTGACTCTATTCCAATGGATGAAGCACTAATATAAGTGTGTTATTCATATTACATTTTGCTAGATGATTCACTAGTTGATTATAAATTTTAAATCTATTTACCTATCAATCTTAGTTTGTTTGTGTGTGGAATCTAATGATATACATCTCTCATGTTTGAATTAAACACTCTCATGAAGGTCACCCAAACCTTTAGGGTACTATGTCTTTCAAGCAATTAGAGGAGAATCATTTGTTAACAGTGTATTTGATACTTTGACACACAAGTATCTATAAATATATTGTAGGGATTACCCTCTTAGGTTTAACAAAGCCTGAAGTTCATAATATTTTAGTTTCTTTGACTAAATATTGTTAGTTGGCCAAATCAATCTTCGAGTCTGAATATGAGAGAGTGGCTACTCTTTAGGACTCATTGAATCTGCTGATTTGGGAACCAACAACTACTTCAAGACAAACTCCTAATAGTGACCAAACCGTTCTTGTTAGAGAAGATAATTCTGAATCTTGATACCCATCCAAGAAAATGATTCCTATACTTAAAGGATTCTTTTCTTCTAGATGGCAATGCCATTTAGATTAACCAACCCTGATCTCTTCCAGATTTGGAATATAAATAATATGAAGATTGAAACAATTTTAGGTTTTTTCAAAAATAGTTAACAAGTGATTCCCAAGTATATTTCATTCTTTTACTATACCACAAAAAGACTCACTTGACAATGAGAAGCATGAAGCGGTTCAAATTTGAGACTCCTCATATGCTAATCTTCCCTGAAAATCTCCTTGTTAAGCGGTGGAAGCACATGGAAGATTCAAGAATCGGTTTCCATTATTCATCGATTGTCTTACTTCAAAAGATGGAAAATTTGATGGAAGATTAGTTTTTGAAAAACTCTCGACCATGCTATTGTGGCATTTAATCATTCTTCCTTCTCCTACATGAAAGAAATCTTATGAACATGATAAAGAAAAACATTATTTTTATGCATACCATTGAGTTCTTGGCCATTCCACTAGTGAATGTAAGGCCTTGAAGGATAAAATACAATAACTTTGTGATTCAGGTGCCATCGCTCATATATTTTCTAATACACCTGCCTCTTCTTCACATGAAAAGTGATATCAAGGTTTACCTCTATCATGTATCTTCTAAGTATCTTGCATGGATCTCCTCCCCTGTATGTTGGGAGCAGTGATTTAACTTGTTCTGAATATGTGTGTCCTTCTTAAGACCCCCTCTCTTCTCTATGTCTTTCAATTGAAGCATCCCTTGAGTGGACCCCTCTTTCTTTTGAAGGGTTCTCGAGGGATCCCCTTTGAAAGCTTTCATCTCAAATGAATTTTATCGCGTCTAGCTTTGGGGAAACCTAACTAGACCTTTCTTTTTAAATATTGTGTCCCCTGAGTGGACCCCTCTTTTCATACTAGGTTTTCAAGGGACCCATTTGAAAGCCTTCAAAAATTTTTGACAGTCTGTGTGATTGTCTACTTGCTTTCCTGTGTGCCACTTTTCTTTCTAACATGTTCTATTTGTGGATAAACATGTCGCTTTGCAGGTGTGCCTATAAAGCCGCTTTCTAGTTTGACTCTATGGAGTCCCCTTATTTAGGTTTCCTCCATGTGAGAGATCTTGAGGGATGCATCCTTGCAGGTCTATGGTCCTATAAGGCACTTACTTTAATAGGTTTCCTCCATGTGAGAGATCTTGGGGGTCGCCTCCTTGCAGGTCTTCGAGCCTGTAAGGAAATTTCATCTCGGTTTCCTTCATGTGAGAGATCTTGGGGGATACCTCCTTGCAGGTCTGCGGGCTTGTAAGGCACTTTCATCTGGCTTTCCTTCATGTGAGAGATCTTGGGGTGTTGGCTCTCAGTTGTTTTTGGTTTGTCCTTGATGTCAAAAGTGGTTCGCTGATATGAGGATATATGTGATGATATGCCTGATGGATGATGACAGGATATATGTTTTCAATAACAGTATTATGGAGTTGCTTGTGCTTACAGTTGTGTGATAATCCAATATTTGATCTTTTGATATATTGATGATGTTGGTTGATAGTGTTTATCTGATTTATAGATTGATGCTTAGACAGTTTTGGTTTATGTTTGATCACTTTCAGATTATCAGGTTGCAGTTTGATTACTTTGGCATCTTTGACATCACTTTGGTCATTGCACTTGAAGTATTTTCAGTTTGATCATATGAAGGCAATTCTTATTATCAAAGGAAGATGACTTTATTAAAAATTTCACATGGCAGTGACAAGGTGATCGATATTGTTTGAATCACTTTAATCATTTGAATGTGGTATCGAGTTTAAGTTTGATGTTAAACAATAATCATATTATACATGTGTCTACGAACTGGCTATTATTTGTGTCGAAGCTTAGTTGAAAACACATGTGGCATATGTATCTTAGGTCTTTGGAAACTTGTGGCATCTTCAACTATTATTTGATTTTGGTGACTTGGCACCGATAGCTTTCATTTGCTTGGGTTTAATGATTAGTATTAATTTTTTTTTAGAATTCTTTGTAAAGTATTTGGCAGCATATTCTAAGGAATTATGATGTTTTGTTTGATAGTATCAGATCTTAAATGATCATTATATTATGCAAAGTCTTCAAAAACTTGAAGCTTAGTTAGGGAAAAATGTATTATTGAACCCTAGCTGCCATGGTTATTCTGGTGTCTACAATTTCTTTTAGTCTTTCAACCGGTATGCTATGGATATGTAAGTTTAGCTCATTGTATGAGCTAGGATGAGAATGGTTAGGCATGTGGAATGACATGAGCTTAAGCGACTATGGATGTTGGTCAAGGAAATGGTAGTGAAAGTTGGTTAAGACTGGCATCTACCAGATGGACGGTTATGAAACCATTTGATATATTTTTTGAGGTATTCTTTCAGTTGGTTTTTCACCGTAAATAGGTAAGGAATATTAGCTACTTACAGGCTTTGAACCAATTGATTAAGCAAGTTATTAAGAATGTTTCAGTGAATAAAATTTGTTTTGAAAATGTTATTTTTAAGATTTTTGTTAAAGGGATTAATCTTTTGTTGCTTATGTTTAAGCCCCTTTAGGGTTTTTGGATGATTCTTCTTGGGCTGTAGTAGAAATACTCTCATTTTCTATGAAGTTAAAGAGTCGACCAAAAATATTCTTTAGGGTTTCTTCTCTTGTAACTCTAAGCCGGGTTGGGTAAACAATTATTGAAACTGCATTTTGAAAGACTATTCAGTGATTATAAAATGATAACATTTTGTCAGTGACTTGGTTGCTTGAAGAGGGAAATTATAGACATACATTTTTGTGAGAAATTTTTGAGATATATTGATGCATTGTTTAGTCTTGAAAATCTTGAAAAGTGAGTTTGTAGCAGTGTTTACATTGAGAACTATTTTGTAATATGTTACAATAATGTCACTTGTATCAAATGGAGATGTTATCAGTCTTATATAACATCCTCCTATGTGCTTATTGAAAATTGTTTTTCATAGTCTTCTATTGAGGCACTAGGAATTCTAATTTGCATTAGTAGGGTATTGATAGAACACTAATTGGTTATATACATTGTATTTTGTCGAGTTGGTGCTCCTGTAACTTTGGAGTTGGTGCTCCTTTAACTTTGGATTTGGTTCTCTTGTAACTTTGGAAGTTGGTGCTCTTGAACTTTGTAGAGTTGGTGCTCTATCTAAATAAAGTGATATTTTTCGAGTGGTTTTTATTCCCCTTGAGGGTTTTCCACTCAGAACATATAATGTGTTACGTGATGAGTCTTTGTGTGATTGCTTTTCATGTCTATCTAATTTTCATAAGTTATTAGATGCATTAATGTCTATTATCAGTTCTTATTTCTGTAATGTTAATGTATTTTACTGTTACAAGTACTTTCATAGTCATATGTTGCAAACTGGTTTAAAAGCTTTGTTTAACCAAACATGTTTTGCATGTTGTGATGAAAAATATTAATCCTATCATATCACATGTTCTTTAATTCATAGCTCAAGATTGTTATTGTTGTGCCCTCAGCACGCATGCCCCGTTCAAAATGGGGACCCTCTTTTGTTTTGCCTTGTCAGGTCGTTCTGTCATTGCATCATTTTGCAAGCCCCATTTTGGTGTCCTAAGTGGTCAACATTTTTTCAAAGTCTCATCTTAAATTAACCGTGTTTCATCCCCTCCATTTTGGCTAAGTTCTGGAGCCTTCCGGACTCTCCCTGGGAGTTTTCTTCTACCAGCGGCCTTGGGGGCTGGTGGGCCCACCTCACCGGGTTTCCCTTTCTGGATTTCCCCAAGGTGTTCACTATTCCGAATGGTGAAAGGATCTTGCCTTCCCGAACCCTGGGCTCCAATTCCTTGTTCACTGTTTGCTTAAACTTGCAAGAATTTTGACTTGCTTTTTCCCGCGCCGGGTTCGATCCACCAGACATCCGTCCCCAAAATTCCCTTTAGTCTTCGTCGTATCCGGCGGTGAAACTTTGACGGTGCTCCGCTATCCGGACTTCGGGATCGCCTTCATTGTCGATTTCCAAAATGAACATGGTAGCGGCTGCAAGGCCACAATGCTTCGCTTCCTAGGCCGCAGACCTCCTGCCGCCATCCATGAATTTGAACGTCACCAACCCATCGACTGGCTGTATGGGCATTAAATGAGGCCATTAAATGAATTTTTGGGTATAAATATAGGGGTTGACCTGTCATTTTCATTTTTTAGGTTTTCTAGAAGAGATCAGTGCATCCATTGCCTGCCGCCCTCGCATCAGAGATCATCATTTAGCCATCCTTAGTGGATTTCACATCCTTCTCCATCGAACTTTTGAGGTAGGTTCGTTGTCCATTCCAATGAGAGGTTTTTTATGATTTTACGCTTAAAAAATGAATAAACATGGGCTAAAAATACACTTAATTGATAAAACACGACAAGACCTACAAAACTCATGTTTTCAAAAAAAATCAAAAGACCTCCAAGTGACCTCCTAGCACCGGGCCGGAACCAAACCACGCCACTGTTGTTCTTCATGTAGGGAGTTCACGCCCTCCGAGCCCATCCCCTCCTACCGCCGTTTAAAACTAAGAAAACAAAGACCTTTTTGAAACGGCGAAGTGCTCTGTTGGGCCCACCACGCCGAACTTCCGTCAGCAGATCGACGTCAGACTTAACAAACTTGAGCACTCGACATTCAGCCTCCATTTTAGCCTCCCGGCCTGCCTCATCGAGTCTCCCTTGTTGGGTTTCTCCTTGGTGTTTGCCATTCCCAAAAGGTAGAAGACTCTCACCTTCCTGAACCCCAGACCCCAGCTCATCAATTTTCGCTTGTTCAAAATTGCAAAACTTTAGACTATTGTTGTCTGCTCTGGGTCTATTCCCATTAGAATTATGTCCCCGAAACTCTGACTCGTCACCACCATTCCCAAACGGCGAAGAGATTGCTCCTTTCTGCCCTCTAGGGTCCATATTTCCTTTCGCCGTCAGAAGAATTCAAGCCTAAGTGAATTGTGCCGTCATGGGTCCCGGTCCGCGGGGTTTCGTCTGCTGGCTGCCTTTGAGTCTCCACCATTTTAAAATGGTTGTGGGATGATGTCTCCCCACCTCCCGAGTTTCGAACCTCTATTCATTGTCCCTGCTTCCTCTAGGCTCCGCCCGCCGAGGTCCCGTTCCCCTTCATCCGATGCAAAAGGGGAAAAGTAGGCCTATCTTCCCGAGTTCTGGGTTCCACCCCTTTGTTTTCTAGGATACTTATCAAAGAAAAACCAGCGGCCAAATGCTCTGTCGAGTCTGCTTCATCGAGCTGCTCCTTTCAGGATTTTGTGCAACGACCGTCGTTCTGAATGGTGAAACCCTACCGCCTTCCTGTACCCCCAGGCCCGAACACCTTGAAGTCCAACGTAAACCATCAACTGTCTTTTGACCTTCCATGTCCCAGACCCTAGAATTTTGATCCTGAAACTCCATTTCTACCAGGCCATTTCAAACAACAAAGTCCTAATAGCTTTCTGCCCCTAAACCCCCGGGAGCTCCAAGATTGATCGAAATGACCTAAAATTTGAAAACCAACCTCAACCCATGTGCTCAAATTTGACCCTCTTTGACACGGGCCTTTCAAACCATCAAAATGTAAAGATGAGATAAATGACCCAGATTTCCCTTGCCTGTTCGCCCTTTCAAAACAACATTCTTGCCAAGGAAGTCTGGCCCCATGGGCCCGGATTGTCCAAAATCCCTTCAAAAAGTGACTAACAGTATCTGATAGTAAAGGTTTAATTTCATTAATCATATGATGTCTAATTGGATTTTTTCCATGGGATTTTGACTTATGATAATGCTTTCATAATTGGTTGTACTCATTACATCTATGTTGCAAGATATATGGAATCCGGTGTAGGTCCCTCAGGGGCAGCTACAAAAAAGGACAAAGGAAAGAAAGCAGGAAAGACTCCTCGTGGAAGAGAGGACAAAGACCAAATGAAATACTAGTTCTAGGGTGAGCCTCTACATTCAAAAATTATCACCGAAAAACACCAATATCAGCCACGTCGATATTGATGAGTTCAAACAAAGGGTTAAAGTCCACCCAAAAACTAATAATGCTAGATTAATCAGACAAAGTGGGATTGCAAAAGCTGTAGGCTTCCCCCCATCTCTCATAGCCCCTGAATTGGTGATGGATTTCTGACAAGCCTACCAGCCACAGACAAGAACCATTGTTGATAGAGGCAGGAACATCCTCGCTGATATGTCGGCTGAGGGAATTACTAGAAATTTTCACATTCCTACCTTTGAGGATATGGAGAGTCCCACCATAGAGGAAGGTAAGGCAACATGGGATGAAAGAAATTAATAAATCAGTACTAGCTCAAGGAGAAAAGAGGCAACGCTGCAAAGGTTCCTCAAGAGCTCTTTTGCAACGATTTCTTTGAGGATTACTATGACCTAGTAACCATGTTGAGTAGGGTGATGGGACTCCCTACTGCTACATTTTTCCAAGAGTGGATGATGTATTTTGTTGAAAAAATCCTCCGTGGGGTGAAGATGTCACCACAAAAGCCTCATTCTACTGGGGAGGCATCATAAGCAATTGCTTCCACGATCAGTTTATGAATGTGAAGAAGAGCTCTAAATTTTACATGACCTCCTATCTGGTCTACTCACTGGCTAAGCATAGGCAATACAATGGATTATTTGTGGCACTTGATGAGGAGCCGAGCCAAAGATTGAAGGCCTATGATAGGTATCCCTAGCTATAATTCAAAAACTTCAAAAAGGAGTATTACAGGGTGAATGACACCTTCATCGGCCACATCATCAGGTTGCTCAGAGGGGATTTTGAGAGAAGGGTCTCTCATAGTGCTCGGGCATTCTTAAAGTAGTACACCTTCTTATTTTTACAGTACCCAAAATTCACATATATTCTCGCCGAGGGTTTCACGGAAAGGCCGAATAAGTTGCCCCGATACCCCAACGACCGAATCATATTGTTAGAACTTTCCTGGCAGCTATAGCATATACATTTAGTCCTCAGTGGTAAACACTTGGTAGGGATCCCTTATCCCTTAACCTTTGGTCAAGGGATGTATAAATTGCAAACTTCCTAGTGTGCTAGGAATTCTAAAAAGGAATTAGCAGAGTACCATTCCACCCACACACTGCTCACCCACGGATGGATCCATATGGGCATATAAGAAATGTACTAGGACCAGGGTATGCCCACCTACATCATGTTGAAGATTTCTAGGCAGATTGTCAAGATGACAGGGAGTGTGTGCAAGGCATTACTTGCGGATGACCGCATACTTTGTAAGAAGGATGCAACTGTTTCCCATACCAGATCAGGTCGAGGAGGATGAGAGCACCATCATGGACCCCAGGTATGCCGCAGTCACTAATTTTCTACTGCCAATGATAGACTGGGATGAAGAGGAGGTTGATGACATCGACATTGTAACTAAACCAATCGTGGCTCATACGAAAGAATGGGTTGATGGAAAAGTAGCTTGATTGAAGCAATAAGGGGTTGTCTTGACATATGAAGGGCTGAAGAGTGATCCTAGTACCACAGAGGATTTCCCCGCTACAACTTCAACAGGCGGGACATCCAAATCTCCTCTGATCACAAGATTGAAGAAGAGGAAAGGGATTGAAGCAGAATAGTCTCCAAACCCCAAAGTTTATTCAAGGAAAGACTCAAGAGACTCACCCTCTAAGAGGCCCAAACAGATGGGAAACATTGCGGAGCAGCCACCAATTCAAGAAGATTCCCTTCAAGAGGTTGAGGAAGGCCAGACAGGTCAGCCAAGACCTCCTCCAACTCTCCCTGTCTACGCCACCCTTCTGCCTATTTCCTAGGCCATGGTCACTACATCCCAACCTACAGTGGACATCTTAGTCCATCTCACCTCCTTTCCCCCGGTGGGGCCCATAATAATGGTTGACTCTTCCTCTGCCGCAACTACTTCGCCTTCCTCAGCTGCTATGTCACCTACTACATCACTCCCATTGGCAACAGTGACAACACCAATTCCCTCACTAGAATTACCAGAGGCTTTCTTGTGACACATGCAGAATGTCCCCTCTGAGATTTCTCAGATCTTTCTGGATCCCACCATCCAAGCTGCCGCAACATGGGTCCTCGCCAGTGCTACACCTTCGCAACCTCCAACGGGACCACCAGCAATGGAAGTCACAATGTTAATTTTTGAAGAATGGGAGAGCTGGGAGAAAGAAGCCTTGAAGGAAATGGAGGAGGAAGCCGATGAGTACCATGAACACCCAAAGTATGAACACCAGAAAATTGACAGGGTGGTCTACAAAGAAGAAGGAACAGGGTCTTCTGAAAGTGGAGATGAGGAGGAGGGTACAGGTGGTAGAACTATTGTACATACCTTCGATGATGATCTCGAAGAGAAAATGGCCAGACAATTGAAGCACGATGAAGAAGACGCAGAGATCCCACCACCTAGAGGAGAAGGGTAGGAAGGTGATAGGGCAGCAGAAAATATAGAGCTCCCTACAGGGAAATAGCAGGAGGATGTGTCATCTCCTCATAGAGAAGAAGGCAATTTGGAAGAAGACAGGGTAGAGGAGCATGTGCACAAAGACAAACAAGTTGAAGAAAGGAAGGAGAAAGGAATTGAGATAGAAGAAAGCCCATGGGAGCGATTGCCTACTAAGCCTCCCATCAAGTGCCACATGTTCATCCAAGACTCTGATGAGGAAGAAGGACACAAAACTAAAATGAAGCAAAGGGCTCCCACAGGTGAAAAAATGGAAATCCAAACAAGGGAAGGTGAGGGTGATCGACAATCAGCCAAGGGAAAATCCACTATGTCCGAATGGTTGGAAAAGCAGCTTGAAAAGAAGACTCCTACCCTGAAGGATCCAAGAGCAAGGCTAGAGGCTATCCTAGCTCGAGCACAGATCTCAACCAAGAAGGAGAAGAAGCCCAAAGTTAGATCCAAGGTAACGATAGATGCTTCTGGGTCCCGAACTGTACAAATAGAAACACCGGTGATAGGCCAAGAGGGAGTAAGCTACAACGTCTCCACCATTAACTTGGGTACTGCTACAAGAGAACAAAAGGTGGAGCATCTCGAGGAGTCAGTGGCTATAGTGGTGTACCTAATACAATAGGATAAAGTCTTAAAGGACGAGCTTAAAGCATAGGTAGCCACCTTGAAAGATTACATCCAACAATGGTCTTCAGTTGAAGACATGCCTACCACATCCATGAATCCACCCCAACTGCTGTCCAAGGAACAAATTGATAAGCTGGAAAAAAGAAAGAACTTGGAAAAAACTATAGAGAGCTGGTTCTGACAGGTTCTATATGTCGGGAACATGGGTATCAGTCGGGTTGTTTGAGCACCCAACAAGTTCTTGGACTTACAACAGTCCCTTAAGACCACAAAGAGGCTTTGCTCTGACTTCCCAGCAAGTTACAAGTCCACCTATCCAAAGATCGAGGCTATCCTCCAGCTACCAAGCATGACATGGGAAAACGAGCTCTCACTAAAAAGGGATTATCATTGGCTAATGGATATGTGGAAGCGGGACTTTGACAACCAGTAGAAAAGGTTGGAGCAGGTAATTGATAAAGTGGATCCAAATATTGAATGGGTCAAAGAAGTTAGGGCGGATTGCACCCGATACCTAAGGTTGATGATAGGATATGACATGCCCACAGTGCAAATTGATCCAGAGAGAATAAAGCCCCATTTCCAGAAAAAGATGGAGGATGGGATGGAAACAAAGATAACCACATATTTCATGAGTTTTTTTGCCTGTGCCTTCGCCCAGTCCGAACTGTTCAGAGACCATGCCGCCAAGTATGATGAAGACTGGAAGAGGCTTGAGGACAACTCTAAGGAATGGAGTTATTAGTTACTATGGTCTGAGATCATAGAAGTCGACAAGCTCCAACCAGTAATATTGAAATTCATGGAGTATGCATCTTTGAAGAAGCGGGAAGGCATCCCTATCGTCAATGAAGAGCTTCTAAAGGAATAGCTACAGCAGAAAGAGCAATCAACAAAAGACAAACTACTATAGCACCTGGGCACTAGATGACGAAATAGGGATATGGACAAGATTTTTTTTAAAAATTGTAATGTATTGGGGGGATAGGTAGAACCCTAGTTTGTAGGGAATCTTGGCCACACAAAAATATTAAATCTTTTCCATTCGTTCTACTTTTTCAGAACTATAAATAGGGGTCTCCTCTCATTGTCAAAGAGAGTTGAGTTGTTGTAAAGACATGTTGCAAAAATTTATAATGAAAATACATTGACTTTGTGCATTTTCTGAGCTCTTCACATGTTTCATGATTCAATCTCCATTGTTAGATGCTTCGTAACTGAGATATTCCAAGCAGTGTCAAGACCTAACATTAGAGACCTTGGGATAGTGTTCTGCAATTTGATTGCAGAATATTGTCTTTCAAGAGAGGTGATGCATCTATGCATTACCTGTGTTAAGAAAGTGCATAAAAAACACATCAACAGTTATGTTTCAATCTGTCATAATGTACTAAAGCTCTTTGTGGTTTCAATGCTCATCATATGTCATTCAATTGCATACTTGTTGCAGTGTCACATAAAGCCACATTGAAATCTAGTGGTCTTAAAGTGATCAATGATGTTGGTCTTCATGTACAATGTCAGTCACATCTTTTACAAAGTGCAAGATATCTCACACAAATTATATTGACATAATTTGTCTAAATAAATTGAGTTAATGTTGTCATATCTTTTTTTACCCCTTTTCATGAATGGTCTCAAAGTGATTACTCTGCTTTGTTGTCAATAGAAAGGATATTTGAACTAAAATTCTTTATCGATGTTTAAGAGGTTAGGTCTGTCTATCAAACACTAATTGACCCCCCCTCTCAGTGTCTATCCATACATTAACATGGGGGATACCTTCTTGCAGGTCTACAAGCCTGTAAGGCGCATACTTCACGGGGCTTCCTTCATGTGAGAGATCTTGGGGGCTACCTCCTTGCAAGTCTATGGGCCTATAAGATGCTTTCATCCTATGGGATATGTCCATCATTGGTTTGCGGGCCTTTGGTGCACTTTTTTCAAAATCTCCTTAGGTTTGAGGACCCGTGGAGCCATTTCTCTTGGAATTTCCATACCTTTCTAGGTTCTCCCTCTTAAATTATTTTCTCTCTTCTCTTCTCTTTTGTATATATTGGATCATCAAAAATATGAATCTTCTTCATCTTGAGTATGTACCCTTCATCTGTTAGTTTTAGAATTCTTCTAAGCATTTGGGGGCGACGCATAGTATTGAGACAACCTTCTACATCGAGGTCTCTTTCACTTTGCTGACTCAAATCCTCTAGTTTTTGATGTTCTAACACTGTTGTCTAGCATAGGTTTTTCTTGTCTAATGCATTTGTTTTGCAAGTCTTCAGCCTAGGGGAATGCTTCCTTGGTTTGAAGAGTTATTGGATTCCTCTATAGTATCCTTTTGGCATATGATGTTATTTATGTTTAATAGATTTCCTTTAGCATGCATATTAGTGTAGATTCATATTCCTGCTAAAGTGGGGGAAAAATGTAATGGTGTAAAATTGCACCCCTCATAATTTCACATATATTCTTTCATTTGCTTTAATGTTCACTCCCTTAGCATCATGACTAGGCTCATTTTAGCCTTTGCATCGGCCTTTTTCCCTCTCGTGATGCTCAAAGGCTCGTGTTTCAACAAATACCCTTCACGCATCAGCCTTGCATCAAACTTTGTGCCTTTGCCATTTGCGTCATTTTGTAGCATGACGTGTTCAGACACTAGCACATTGCGCGGATGTCTGCGTGATGCACTTGCATCCTGTGATGTTTCAACATTCAAACAACCATTTCCATGCATGTTAGCCACTTGTCACCTCCTTTGGTTAGTGGTAAAGGATCAAGATACCTTATAACCATCTGGGAAGCTTCTTTTTTCTTCTCTTCTCTCCTTAAATGTTATCTTTTCAATCCATTTGTGTCTCTAGCTTCATTCCAACTTCTTCCTCTCCTTCTTGGCTCCTCACTCAAACATTCTCCCATCTTTCTCTTGCTTGCATAGCTCCATTGTTTGCTACAACAACATTTTCTCAAGCTCTTACAACACCCTCTACAACACTCTTGGCTCTTGCAGCTATCTTTCTCTCCCTCTTTGGCTCCCTTAAGCCTTGCAGCTTCATCTCCCTTATCTCATGCCTGTGAGTATCTTGGGATTTCACACATCCCCTATCTGTTGCATCCTAACTTTGTGATACGGGTTCTCATCCTCGAGTAGGGATTGCTTTTATCACCTACATTTTGTGATAGGGTTCTCCTCCTCAAGCAGGGATTGCTTATATCACATCACATTTGCTTACTTCTTGCACTCTCTCTATGTTTTTGGCTGTCTATGGAGGTGGGAACACCAAAATAGGGGTTTGATTGAAGCAAACCCCTATATAGCCCCAAAAATTTCTCCAAATATTACGCATGTAGGTTTTGAAGTCATTCACATGCTGGAGGCTTCATCTCTTGCGTGCTTGTGATCGTTTCCTTTCTTTCTCTTATTCTCTTTATCATTTCTATTTCACTTCACTTTAACTTTATCATGTACTATCATTTTCCTACATTCTGTAAGTTCTTAGCAATCAGATTGTCAGTCGTCATTTAGCCATTTTCTCTAATATTCTCGCTTTCTGGTATGCACGAGACACCAGTGCGCCTCTAGGATGCAAGCGCGCAATGTTGTCATCTGTATTTCTTGTTGTCATCCTTTGGCTGAGAGGCTGACAGTCTGTCCAAAAAATCCCTATGACTTGCTCTTTCTGATTCTAGAACTCTCATGTTGTTCCTTGAGGTAGTTTACAGCAGTTCACCCCATGTGGCTCTCTGAGTGAAGAGAACTTTTCAGTAGCGAATCCCCCTTCTCTATAGTTTCTTAGGAAATAGATTGATTAATAGTATACACAACTACCTCTTCTGCAACACAATGTAAATGTAGCACAATGTAATATGCTAACAAAAAGTAATGACTATTTTCATAGAGGGTAGACCATCTTCTATAGAGACATAAGTCACCACTTGATCATGGTGATGAGTCCTCACAGAGGTCTAGTGGAGAGAGAGACATCAGGTTCCCTGATATTCCATTTTAATTTATATGTCACGAAAATTACATGGTTCATGGACTGGGGTTTTTCGAAAACCAAGTGTTGCATAGGTGAGGATAGATGTGAGTTGCCTAGGGTTGTTGGGTAGTAATAATAAATGTCAACTAGAAACTTAAGAATGTCCTTGCTCTAAGGATTCTTATCTTGTTTTTTCTTACCCTTGCAATGAGATAAGGTGAGTTGATTACTTACACAATTTTCCATGACCAACAACTTAACGAGAGAGCTCCCTATTGACCCTTCTCTCACCATTTATTTTATTTTATTTTATCTATTAGGTTAACTTATCATACATGGATGCTTCAACATTTGCACATCCCCATTTATTAGTAAGGAGATGGTTCTTCACTTAAACATAAGATTGTACCCAAGTGGATATTAGCTAAGATAACTTCTCGTGGTGCATGATGATGGATAGCATAAGCATTCAAGAAGTCAAACTTCTTAGCCCTTATAAGACTTGATTTTTTTATTAGAGGAGAGATTTCATCGAACATCCTTCATTAAAACAAGGTTATATAATAAAGTATTATCTCTATTAGGATACAATAAGAGTAAGGTTACTAATTTATATAGATCCCACATTTTGATTTCTTAGTAATTAATTCTGATATAGTAAGTAAAAGAAATACATTATTTAAGTAAAATAATTTAAACAAATAATAATAAGAGTATCCTTACTAGATTATATACTCATAATTATTTGATTTGCAAAACCACATGATAATGACATTGATAATTCAACTCGAATTAACAATTATCATATATATATATATTCTTTCAAATCTTTTATTTATTTATTTATAATCAATTGTCATAAGTAAATTAAGAATTTGAATGGCTTGTTTTAAATAATGCTATTTACCAGATATACACGACATTTATCTTCCCGTATACAATAGTCATGCACAAGTGGCATGATTGTGATCGACTTTTCTTCTCTTAGTCATGGACAAGTGACTTGATTGTGATAAACTTTTCTTCTCTTAGTCATGCACAAGTGACGTGATTGTAATAAACTTTTCTTCTCTTAGTCATGCACAAGTGACGTGATTGTGATAAACTTTTCTTCTCTTAGTCATGCAAAAGTGACTAAGTGACCTGATTGTAAATGTGATAAAGACTTTTCTTTTCTCAACTTTTCTGAATTAGTATTGAGCAGGCACGTTTTATTGACCAGCTTTTACTGTCGCTGTTCATTGATGGAATTTGAGCCACGCATTGACACGAGGTGGATATTATTAGTAGGAAAGCATTTAGTTGGCGAGACTTAAAATATACAATTGCACGTTTTCTTTGACTTTGAAGATGGCAGTAGCATGTGCAAACCATTTAGTTCACTCCTCGCACTGTCATTATCAGTAGAACTTTAGCACAAGCCTCCCAACCAAAAAAAAAAAAAATTAGCACAAGCATTGAACCAAAAAAAAAAAACTTTAGCACAAGCATTGAACCATTTAGTTCACTCCTCGCACTGTCTAATTTGAATGGAGACCACATTTCTTCTATACCAAGTAATGCTTTCAATAATTGGGATGATGATTTTGTTCAATCTATGGAAATACCATACGGGGTATGCAACTTCTTAGATAGAATTTCTATTCTTAGCAAAAGATTTATTTTCTAGTTCGTTCTCTTAATTTTCTTCATTGTTGATGTTTTATTTTCCAGGCATCTGAATACCAGGAACGGGCTGAAACACTGGTTAAAGAAGTCAAAATCTTGTTAAAAGAAATACAAACTGGCGATGCCGATCTAATCGAGCGGCTTCAGATGGTTGACCCATTGCAATGCCTCGGAATAAATCGACATTTTGAGGCTGAAATAAAAGAAGCTCTTGATTATGTATACCGGTGTGTTAAATCTCTTTGAACATCTGTTGAAATTTAGATTATATATATAGAAAGAATTCCTCTGAAGGAGGTGTGATAGAGATCGAAACAGTTATTACACTTTTTTCACTTACAGTGGACAATGGAAGCTTGCAAAGATTAACAAGGAGATTTGTTTTCTGGGTACAGATGTTGGGATGCAAGTGCAGGGATAGGATTAGGATGCGAAAGTTCTACCACGAATCTGAATGCTACAGCTCTAGGACTCAGACTACTTTGACTCCATCGTTATCATGTATCTGCAGGTACCTAAATATGCAATGTACTTTTATTCGGCATCTGGAATTCATCGCCAGCAATTCATCAAATGAAAAGTTTGCCAGCAACAATTCACCTCGAGAAAATTCACCGCCATGACAAATTCACTTCAGGGAAAATTCACCACCAGCAATTCACAGCCACTGAAAATTATTCGCAAACTTTTAATGCGATGAATTTTCTCAGCTGTGAATTGCTGATGGTGAATTTTGCTTGAGGTGAATTTGTCATGACCGTAAATTTTCTCACAATAAATTATTGGCGGTGGTTGGTGAATCACTGACGGTGAATTTTCCTAGAACCCTTTTATGCTGCTTTTCCATCCCAAAAGATGAAATACTTGCATGTTCCAATAACTCAGTATATTTTAACATATTTTTTTGTTTTTATATCAGCAAAAAAATTAATTATATATTTCAATGTCGTGTAGATGTGTTGGAGAATTTCAAAGACAATAACAGACAGTTCACTTTCTGTGGAGGATGTAATGATAATAATGAGAACATTATCAAGGAAGAGCATGTGATGAGAAGTATGCTCAACCTTTTAAGAGCTTCAAGTCTGGCATATCCTGAAGAAACGGCTATGGAAGAAGTTAAAGTGTTTAGCACAGTATATCTTAACAAATTACTGGAAAATTTTGGAGATAAATATAATATGAGCTTTTTGAAAGAGGTAATAAATTTAAAATATTTTCTTAATTATACATAATGAGTTTATCATATTTAAGGAAGTGATCAGCATATGGTAGAAAAGCACAAACTAAAATATATATTTTTTTGATAGATTATTTGTTTAAATTTTAGTTTATATTTTATAGGTGGAGTATGCTCTCACATACCAATGGTCTCGTACTTTTACTAGATGGGAGGCACGAAATTTCATAGAAATCTATGAGTTAGATAATCAAAGGTAGAAGTAAAATATTGTTGTTTTATCAAGACACTTTAAATAAATTATGAAATTAACTATAATATTTTATTATTTTCTTTAGGTTGAAGGACAAAAAGATTTTAGTGCTGGAAGAATTGAATTTTAATATACTACAATTTCAATACAAGTTGGAGATGAAAAGCCTCTCAAGGTAATTATCAAGTTAACAAAGAGACTTAAAGTTCTTTATTTCCTATAACATTCTAAGACCCATTACTCTATTATTTAATGCATGAATACTATAAAAAAAATATTTCATTCCTTCAAAGAGCTTTAATAGAATTAGCTTAGAAAATTCATAGATTTCTCTATGATGATGTATAATATAATGACATAATTCATATAATATTTTAAAGTAATTTTATAAGATGTTTATTTTATAAATATGCAATAGTAGATCAAAACATTACGATAATATTTTAGTAAAGATTATTTTCAATACTATAATTTCTACATAATAATTTTAATTCTAGATCATACTTTATGTTTTAAGGTAAATGAATTTTTCATAGTCTATAAGTTTTTATAATGATTAAGAGACTTAGTTATATAGGTTTTGAGTTAATTTTATGTATTAATATTATATAAGCATTGATTTGATGAAAATTGACTATAAAATATGCAATTGCATCTTGACAAGTTATCACATGATAAAACATAGATAATTTGAAATTTATTTTAATTTAAAATTTTCTTATAGATATTAATTATCATCGCTGTTGGTGGGTAGATTCTGGCATCTCCAAGCTATTTGCAATGAGGGAGCGATCAATTGAATATCTCTTATGGGGTGTTAGTTCGGTAGATGAATTAGAGCTTTCTAGTAGCAAAATTGCTATGGCAAAAATCACAACCATTCTCACAATCATGGATGACTATGCAACACTTGAGCAACTAAAATGTCTTATAGAGGCCATTACTAAAGGTTTTGATGTTTCTATTATAAGAAACATTACAAACGACCTTAGGACATGCCTTGAATTTGTTTTTAAAATAATTCATGAGTTGACAAGTGAGGCTACTAAAAAGCAAGGTCGTGGCATGATGCCTTTTGTTGTAAAAGCAGTATGTATACTTCTTCAAGACCCGATTTAATGCATTTTTAAACAGAATATATAATTTATATAGAAAAATAAATATGAAATAAAATGTTAGATTAGATGTCATATTAGTGATAATTTAGATGCACTACATATAGTCGCCATAAAATTTCACAAATAATTAGATTTCAAATAAATGGAGCCTTATCAAATGAACACAAATAATTTAAGGGTTCACTAATGAGTAGTGGAGATTTTCTAATGATTTCATTTTTATAAATATTTCTTTAGAATGTTAAGGCTAGCTCATTTATTTATATTGTATTGTGTTTTAGTAGTTAGATTATATAGAAGCTTGCTTTGAGCAAGAAAGATGGAAAATAAGTGGATATCTTCCAACCTTTAATGAGTACATAAATGTTGTTGAAATGTGTGTGGGATTCAGACAAATATTATTGCATACAGTCTTATTAGCATCCCACATTTCAGGTGGTGATGATATTGAGAAGATATACATTCATAAATCCAAATTCTATGAAATCATGCAAGTGTCTATGCAGTTAATTGATGATATACATGGTTTTGAGGTTTTGATTCTTTTCCCTTTTTCTATAAATATTAAATATATAAATAAATTTATGGTACACAAAATACTAACATATTTCTAATGTTAATGAAGGATGAGAGGCTCCACGAAAAGATTGCATCTACTATTTCTTGTTACATGAAAATCATCCTAATTTATCAGAGGGAGAGGCATTAAATTACATCATCAAACTCAATACAAAATTATTGAAGGAGTTGAGAAGGGAATTTTTGAAACCAAATAATGTATTGCTTGATTGGGAGAAGATATGTCTTAATAGTACTAGAGGAGTACAATTCTTTTATATATTTGGTGATGGCTTTACATATTCTAAAAAGGAGGTAAAGCATCAAATATTTAAGGTTATTGTTGATCTAGTGGAAATCTAGAAAAGGTAAGATTTTTCATTATCCTGAAATGAAATTATTTCTTTCTAGTCTAGACTTCTAGTAAGTTACAAACTTATATGGTACTATTAGATTTCTTCTATTGTAATAATTTCTTTGTTACTTCAACTCATCTAGTGTAACTTTTCATTAGATAGAGTTGGGATGCTCTATTGATTTCCTATATATTTTGCATCACTTTTAAATATAAAATAAGTGTTCTATGTTAAAATCTTTTATGAAAATTTTAGTAGTTAAGAAAATTATTTGATTAGTGCTATCATTTTAAATTTTTCTTTCACAATATAAAATAGAATTGAAATATTTTGTGATGTTTTGTATTTACCTATAATTTTTTGTTTTACTATATATATATTTTTTAAAATACTAATTTGAGGTTTTGTGATAGAGTTGAAAATAAAATATGTCTTGATTAATACCACAATTGAATAAGCTTGAGGTATTTTTGATGCCCCTACTATCATGATAACTATATTGTCAATGCTCAAATTAAAATAAAAATAGTGAATGTAGATGTTGATGGTATTTGTGCTCCTACATAGAGAGATTATGTATTTAGTGACTATTTTTTTAATCACAACTCTAAATGACTATTTTTTTATTATAAAAAATCTTAAAGTTGATGATGATTGTATACACGCTCCTATTTAGATAGCATATACCTTCAAAGACTATTCATTGAAAAATCATAGTATTTGAAAAAGGAAAAAATATATTAAAAATTTAAAGGGAGATTTATTTTCCATATTACATTAAAAATTGTATAAAAATGTAGATGAAGAATATAAAACTCATTTAACTATAAATGTTAATTACATGTAATTTTTTTAAACTTAACTACACATTTTGTTTTAATAAAAGGGGTAAATACTTTTGACCCAAAGCTATGGAAGTTACAAATGGGGGACCTCATCCCCAATATAAAGAAAAAACAATATTGTAGTGGGGTTTGATCCTTGGTGGAAAGAACACCAACACCATAACTTAACCATCATGCACTATGTCCCTATTGACAACTTAATTGCACATGTTATATATATATATTTACAATTAAACTTAATGAGACAAAAATATTTGTTTTCTAGAGCTTGTGATGATTAGGATTACATAACAATTTTGGAGAAGGTTTTCATTCTACTCTTTTCATGTCATCTCTTTCCTTTCTTTGCATGTGAGTGTTTATGCTTTGACATTGGATATTTTTTAATTATCTTTTTCATTTAATGTTTTAGATTAATTTGATATTTTTATTGAATTTTCTCTTTTCTTACTTGTATTTTTCTTGTGGAATTTCTACAAAAATATTTACCAACCGTAGGATCCCTAGGGAGCTCAAGGTGCTCATTATATTTTTATTTTAAATGTATTGTTCAAGTGGATGTAGCTATTACTTGAAGAAATGGAAATTCTCTTAATTTTCTTATGCCAACTATGTATGAAACTATATATTATCAAAGGGTTTAGAATCATTCTTGAAATATTCAATGTCAATAAAAAATCAAGGCCCATCCTATCTTGGTTATTAATGAAGAGGTTATTATAGATAATATTCTATATATATCTGGTGTAGAGCACCTTGTTGCTTCATTTGATGAGTTAGGTATAGATAGGTTGTTTGAGTCATGATAATGTCAAATAAGGCCATGATAGGACATTTTTTAATGTTGTTTAGGTTTTAGTGTTAAGATGAGGTCATTAGGTAAAATGTTGCAAAATTGCTAAATATTGTCATATGAAATAATTGTCAAAAAAGCACAAATTTGAAAGTTAGTGGGAAGCCCAACGGTCATGGGCAGTTGTAAGGTAGTTCTAGGCATTGTGAGGGGTTGATATAGTTATAAATATGTTGTAAAATCAAATTTATTTGTTCTCGAAGGATTGGAAGAAGAAATTCAATAAAATATCTTTGTTTTACAATCACTTTTTGTGTATTTCATGGTTTGCAGGCCTGGTATGGCTCTGTATAGGCTGCCATTAATCTAAATTGCATTTGGACTAGTAGTCATATCTGTTAGCTTCACTTTATAGTCAATTTGATTGAATTTGGTTATGTTTAGTGGATTTGGCATTCAATTTTCTCTGAACAACCTAAAAACAAGGGTTTAAGGTTTTGAGGGCTACAATGCATTAACAGGCCATTCCACCTTTTTGTACATGTTGTCTCTTGGTGGAATGGGCCTGATTAGACTGGGAGTAGGTGTAGGAGTCAATATCTAAGGTTGGAAAAGTCTTTATAAGAGTTTCTTCATCCTACCTTGTTGAAAGTTCAGACTTTAGGCCTTAGAAACAAGGCTAGAAATGGAAAGTTGAAGAGATTATTTGGAAAAGGGTTAGAATAAGTTTGTTTGAGCTATATTTGGTGGATTATTTCTTGTTTGAGAGTTTTCAAGGGCAAGAGAGGTCCTTAGTATGTTAGGGTAAGAAACCCTAGTTGAACAAAGGGTGAAAGTAGGTGAATTTGAGTGGTTTTATGAAGGCAGTGTGAGATATTCTTGGGGAAAGCATAATTTGAGGGTGAATTAAGTTTGTACAGGTAGAAATATGAAGGTTTTAGGAGGTTGCAAGATTGCATGAGGTCTAGAAGTGGGGTTTTCAATAAACCCTTGCATATTTGGAGGAAAATGAGGGTTTCAAGAAAAAGGGTAATAGTGAGCAAGTTTTGACTTAAAAGTTGGAGAATCTAGTGTTTTGGAGGTACGTTGAAGAATTTATGATTATTTTGTGAGTTGGTAGCAAGATTTGAGAGGTGTTCCTTTGGAAACGTGGGCTAATTGGTGCCCTTTTCAGTGTTAAAGGCCAGTTTAAGTGAAGATGGTCCAAAGAGACCTAATGAGATTTGGAGGTATGTTTTTTGTGGGCTTAAAGGGACCTTGAAAAATATGAGTGGTTAGTGGATTTGTTATATTTTTTGATATATAGGACCTAAAAACAAGGTATAGTTTCCTATAAGGAAAGTGGGGTGGTAACAAAGAAGATAACCCTAGAGAGGGTTTAGAATTTTTCAAAAGTGATTGAGAGAACTCAAATTGTGTTGAATAGGTTGATGACCTCCCTGTCATTGCATCAGTTGGTATCAAAGCCCAGTATTGATCTGAGCAAGGAAGAGTTTCTTTCGAGAAATGACAAGATGAATGCCTTGGTTAGAGAAATGACTGAAGAAAAGGAGATGTTTCAAAGAAAGACACTTTTCAAAACCACCTGTAAGTGTCAAGGTAAGGTATGTACTATAATGGTAAATTTTGGTAGCCTAGATAATATGGTATCTCAAGAAATGGTTGATAAGTTGCATTTAGTAAGGATTCCTCATGAATCACCCTATTATGTTTCTTGGTTGACTGATGAACATACTCTTTTGGTCAAGGAGCAATCTTGGGTTGAGTTCCAAATAGGTGGGTATAAAGATAGAATCTTGTGTGATGTTGTACCTATGAGTATATGCCATTTTTTATTGGGAATACCATGGAACTATGAAAGGTTTGCTTTGTATGATGGAAGGCATAATAGTTATCAGATTATAAAGGATGGAGTTTCTTTTACATTAATTCCATTGGTGGAAAAGGATCAGGGACAAAGGAAGAAGGAAAGAGTAATAATGTAGGGTAGAAAAGAGCTTATGAGGCATGAGGAAGACAAGTACAGTGAATGTGCAACCATTACAAAGAAAGAAAATGTTGAGACAACAAGGATGGATAGGTATGCAAAGTGGAAAAGTAAAGAGGATGGTGAGTTGGTGATGAGATCTAAGAGAGAAAAGATCAAGAAAGAATTCTCTATGAATAATCAAGACCAGGTTGGAAAGCATGGTGAAGACAAGAGAGGGACTGATTTTTGTCAATTAAATATAAAGGAGGATGTAGGATAGTCAAGCACTATCAAAATAGTGATGAGCAGGTCTGATATGACAGGGATGAGTAGAATTGATATAAAGGTTTGTGAGAATAAAGTTCTTGGGGTAGAGATCCTGATAAGAGGAGAAGATGAGAACTTGAAGAATGCAAAAGAGTTTCCAAAGGAAAGGCAAGATAGGCCTAGTAAGGTCATCATGGAAGAGGTATGTTGTCCACTGATTGGACAAGAAGGTGAAAGGAAACATATGTTTGATAGAAAAGAAGGTGGAAGACTTGATGGCAAAGAGGTCTTAGAGACAAAGAAAATGAAGGCAGTGGTAAAAGGTGAAGGAAAAGAGAGTAGATGGACTGAGATAAGCCAAGAAGGGCTTGAAAAGAGTGCAAAGATCATGGTGGGGGTAGTGTTGTATCCCTTAAAGGTAAATGAAGGCAATGGGTAGTCAAGTACTACAAAGATAGAGGTTTGTGTGTCTGAAAACACAAAGATAAAAGAGGCAAACAATATGAGAATAAAAGGTGAAAAGAGCCAAAGAAAATAGCACGTGAAAGAGTGTAAGATGGTTGAAGTGAAGAAATGTGAGAGCATGGTGTTTAGAAAAGATGGTGGAAAGTCATATTGTGTTCCTAAACTTGATAGGACAAAGGTCCTTGGGATAGAATATCAAATGCAAAGTGTGGAAAGTCAAGAAAAGGAGATGGAGGGAAAGGTACATTGTCCATTGATGGGACAAGAAGTTGATGAATATGAGAATATGGGTAAGTGCACCAAGATGGTTCCCAAAAAGGGGGCTTAAGTGAACACTTTTTTTTTGAAATCAGGAAATACTGACCTTGGACATGAAATTGAGGACACTTACACTCAAAATTTTGAGATGGAACAAAAAGAAGGATTCAAGTGCTCTGAGTCTAATTTCTAAACCACTCATTTATTTTGAAAAGGGTTGATATTAAGGGGTTCAGACAAGGGATGTAAGAAAATTGGTGTTGTTTTTGTCAGAAAAACATAACATAGCAACTCTTGTATGACCCTCGTACAATGAATTTTTTTTTAGTATTTTTAAAATCACTACAATTAGAAGTTAGCTAACAATATGTAGTTGATGCACAATTTTTGTGATAATATTTTAATGAATATTTTATCTTTAACTAATTTTTGAAGTGGACACTTCCTGAAAAACATAATTTTGCCCGTGCTACCCCTACAAATTTTGGAAACTAATTGAATTTTTTATATATATAAATTTCTAGAATGGTGTCTAGTTTCTAAAAATGTAATTTATTTGAAAATTTGATGAACGATTAATTTATAACGGAAAAACACCAAACACTTCTTTTTTCCAAAAAAGAGACATACAAACAAAATAAATTATGGATGAACAACTTAACATTGCTAGAAAGTGAAAAAAATTACATCGTTGGATAGCTAAGAGGGAACCTAACAATACCTATACATTTTATTTGTTTGATATTGAACCACTTGTAATCCTGACGATGAGCACGAACCCGATTATGTGAAATATTGTAGAAATTGTCAAAACACGTATCTGGTCATTGGGAATTCCTTCAATCCTTTGGGTTGGTATTCCAAGACAAATACCAAACCCAAGGCTTGGGGATTCCCAAAGCAAGATATAACACGAGCATGTTATATGTCAGTTTTGACATTATTTTTGTTCATTTCTGGGGAGCATCTCTAGCAAGACATAACACAAGTGTAGTATAATGTGCTCATGTTATATCTTGGTTTATGTTAAATGCATATGGAATGTATGTTTATATATTTGTATGTTTGTATGCACATGTATACTTGTATGTCATGTATGTATGTATGTATGTTTGTATGTATCAATGCATGTATATTGTATGTATGTCTACTTGTATGTAATATTGTAGATGTACATTCATATACATGTATGCTTGTATGTATGTAGGATTGTATGTGCATATGTATTATGCTTGTATGCATGTATTTGTATATGTATTTAGAGGGAGGGAGAATTTTAATAGAGAGAGAGAGATCTAGAGTTGTCTAGGTAGGGTGGGAGAGGGAGAGG
>VDFB02193867.1:30239179-30330707 GCA_007258455.2 Sequoia sempervirens
GGGATTAGGGTTGAGGGTCCAATGTATAGGTTAGAGGGTATAGGGTTTGAGGGATTATGGTTGAAGAGTTGAGGAATTATGGGTCAAGAGGGTTGAGGGATTAGGATAGAGAGTTTACTAAGTGGGTTTAAGGGTTGGGGGATTAGGGTTGAGGGAAAAGGGTAGATGACTAAGGGTAGAGAGTAGAGGATTTAAGGGTTTAAGGTTTTAGGGTTGAGGTTTTAGGGTTTAGGGTTGAGTGTTTAAGGGTTTGTAGGGCGAAGGGTAGTGGGTAGAGGGTTTAAGGCTGAGGGTATAGGGTTGGGTGATTAGGGTTCAGGGTCCAATGTATAGGGTAGAGTGGATAGGGGTTGAGGGATTAGGGTAGACAGTTTACTAAGTGGGTTTAAGGGTTTAAGGGTTTAGTGTTTAAGGGTTGAGTTTTTAGGGTTTAGGGTTGAGTGTTTAAGGGTTTATAGGGTATAGGGTAGTAGGTAGAGGGTTTTAGGGTTGAGGGTATAGGGTTGTGGGATCGGAGTGAGAGAGTGAGTGACAGTGAGTGAGTGAGAGAGAGGGATTGAGTGAGAGAGAGAGAGAGAGTGAGTGTGAGAGAGATAAAGAGTGAGTGAGTGAGAGAGGAGTGAGTGAGTGAGAGAGAGGGAGTTGAGAGAGGGAGAGGGGTAGGAGGGAGAGACTCGAGAGAGGGAGAGAGATTAGGGTAGAGGATAGAGATTATAAGGGTTAAGGAGTAGAGGGTAGAGGGGAGAGAGATAGAATTAGGGTTTAAGGATTAGGGGTATAGGGCTTAATAAGGTAGAGGAGTAGAGGGAGAGAGATGAAGGGAGTGAGTGAGTGAGAGGGGGGAGTTGAGAGAGAGGGAGAGTGGGTGGGAGAGGGGAGGAGACTCAGAGAGAGAGAGATGGGAGAAGTGGGAGAGATAGAAATTGACTGATAAAAGATTATAAGGTTTAGGGTAGAGAGAATTGGGGGAAAGGGATAAAGGGTGAAAATTGAGTGAGAGAGAGGAGTTGAAGAGGAGAGGGTGGGAGGAGACACTCAAGGAAGCGAGAGAGTGGGGAGAGAGATAGAGGTGGAGGGTGAGAGGGGAGAGAAATAAGAATTAGGTGATTGAGAGAAGAGAGGAGTAGTTGAGGAGAGAGGGAGAGAGGAGTATAGGGGTTGAGAGATAGAGGGGGAGAGACTTGAGAGGAGAGAGAGGGAGGGGTGGGAGAAGAGTGAGTGGAGTGAGAGAGAGAGGGAGAGAGAGGGGAGGGGTGAGTGAGTAGAGAAGTGAGTGAGTGAGTGGTGAGAGGGCTGAGTGAGAGAGAGGGAGTTGATAGAGGGAGAGGGTATAGAGGTTGAGAGATGAGGGAGACACTTGAGAGGGAGAGAGGAAGGGAGTGGGAGAGAGTGAGTCAGTGAGAAAGAGGTAGAGGGAGGGAGTGAATGAGTGAGTGAGAAAGAGAGAGTGAGTGAGTGAGAGACAGTGAGTGAGTGAGAGAGGGGGAGTGAGTGAGAGAGAGGGAGTTGAGAGAGGGAGAGGTGGTAGGAGGGAGAGACTCAAGAGAGAGAGAGAGGGAGGGAGTGGAAGATAGATAAAGGATAGAGGATAGAGGGTAGATGGGGAGAGAGATAGAATTAGGGTTTAAGGGTAGAGGGTAGAGGGGATAGAGATCAAAGGAGTGAGTGAGAGAGAGATAGGGAGTTGAGAGAGGGACATGGTATAGGGGTTGAGAGATGAGGGAGAGACTCAAGAGAGAGGAGGAAGTGGCAGAGAGATAGAAAGTATAAGGGTCAAGGGTAGAGGGTAGAGGGGAGAGAGATAGAATTATGGTGTAAGGGTAGAGGGAAGAGAGATAGAACCAAGGTATATAGGCTATAGACAAAGAGAGAAAAGAAATGTATTAAGAAACCAACTTTCTCATAATGCAAGCACGTTTTGAAGTAGAGATATGGTCGTTTTAGGAAGAAATAACGCGAGTGTGTTATAACGCGAGCATGTTATCATGCGAGTGTGTTTTGTGTTGCACTAAAAACTTTTAAAAAACTCAATATACCCGTGATCTCAAGGCCCACATTCTGCATATTATCCTAGTTTTTCACATGCTCTAACAAGCTAGTGAGTGAGCTAGCTTGCCAATTTGGTGTTTTACATAAGGAAAATAATGTAATTTTTCCTATCTTGTAATCATGGCATGCCCCTGCACCGCCTTTGTGTATGATAGAAATAGTCTTGTACAAGACAATTGTAAGTATTTTTTATGAAGCCTTGAATGACATATATTTCATTTATTTGAATGGACAAATATTTTAGGAACTAATATTTGTCTCATTACCGTGCTACAGGTAAAATTATCCGCCATATCGAAGAAATGAAGAAGGAATAAACTAAAAGATGAAGAGTATGAAACCTTCAAAGAAAAGGAAAGAGAATGGGTGGTGGAATATTGTGAAAAGAAGAACTTGGGTACTATTGATAAAAACAATCCAATTGAAGAGGAACCTCAACTATCAAAAAGAGAACAGGATTTGGCAGCACAAAGGGCATGAATGCGAAAGCATCATGCTAAGACAGATTTAGATACCATAGTTGGAGACACACCCTCTACAAAAAGTAAATATGAAGGGACAACATTAAGCACAATATGGATGGAAACCAATTACCGCAAGTGAATATGGAGGGACACCATCTATCACAAGTGAATATGGATGGACACCATCTAGTGCATCTCAAGTTGATAATCCATCATCACTCAAATTTCATGAAGTTATGCCATCATCCCCATGAGAACTTCAAGGTATGTCTTCTACTCCACCCTTGATCGAAGGTATGCAATCTAGCCCACCTCAATTAAATATTGATGAAATTCCTAATGTTGAGATATATGTACCTAGAAGAACACCACCTAGAATTTTGCATAGAATTTTTCATGAAAGTTGAGCAAAAGAATGATGTTTCTTTAATTTGATCTTCTCCTGTTATGTTTGGGTTAGAAGTACCCTGATGGTTTGTGGATCTTAGTAGATGCTCTTGCATCAGTAAGCAAGGGGTGTCAATCTTCACAAAACCTTAAATGAATGAGTTTCAAACAAAGTTTCAACCAACAACTCTCTATCTCTTCAATTTTAACCCTTCACTCTGCCTTGTCTAGTAGGTCAATAGACCCTAGTTTTAGATCTTTTCTCACAAACTTCTCAAATGACTTAACAAAAAAATTACTGATCTAGATAGCTATTATTGAGTTACAACACATACTTCAAAATCAATAGTGACTGTCTTGGAACATGTGCATCAAAAATGACCAAAGTGCAAAAGGGAAACAATCTTTGATGGGGTATTACTTGGAAACCATGGAAATTATGAAATCTTCATCTGAGCCTACGAGATCATGTTGGGCCCCTCTAAAAAAACATTTCTCATTTTTTGCTATCTTGGAGTGGTTTTCCCATGGCAACAAATTTTCACTTGATGGAAAAAGTATCAAATGCAAGCAATGCAAAGTTGCAAAATGGTGCAACTTTCATTCTACAACTCATGTGAGCAAATAGACTATTCCAAAATATCTAAATAGGTATTTTTATGCTAGGCATGGTCCTCTTTCACACCCAAACACATGGAATCGCTCTGAGCTACATTAAATTGGATCGATCCCTTAACAGTCCAAAGTGCAAAATGGCTCCAAACTTCAAAAATTTATTACTCAGATACTATGATGCTTAGAAAATTATCGTCTGATCCTACATGATCATGTTGGACCCCTCTACAAAAACCTTTCTTGGTTTTGTCTATCTCAGAGTAGTTTTCCCGTGGCAACAAATTTTCACTTGATGGAGAAAACTATCAAATGCAAGCAGTGCAAAGTGGTGCAACTTTCATTCTACAATTCGTGTGACAAAATGGACTATTCTAACATTTCCGAATGGGTATTTTTATGCTAGGAAATGTCCTCTTTTGCACCCAAACATGCAAAATCACTCTAAGCTACGTTCAACCTGATTGATCCCTTAAGAGTCCAAAGTGCAAAATGGGCGTAAACTTCAGCATGCTATTACTCAGATACCATGATGCTTAGAAACTTCTTGTCTAATCCTACAAGATCGCATTGAGCCCCTCTACAAAAAAATCTCTTAGTTTTGGCTATCTCGGAGTGGTTTTCCCGTGGCGGCGGATTTTCACTTGATTGTAAAAGTGTCCAATGGAAGCAGTGCAAAGTTGCAAAGTGGTGCAACTTTCGTTTTGCAGCTTGTGTGACCAAACAGATTGTTCCAACGCATCCAAATAGGTATTTTTATGCTAGCCATGGTCCTCTTTCACACCCAAACACGCGGAATCACTCCAAGCTATGTTCAATCGAATCGATCCCTTAAGGGTCCAAAGTGCAAAAGCGAAGGAAACTTTGACAGAAAATTAATTAGAAACCATGATTCTTATAGATTCTTTATCTAAGCCTACAGGGTCATGTTGGGCCACTCTATAATAGCCTCTCTCAGTTTTTCTTATCTGGGAGTCATTTTCCTGTGGTGTCAAATGGAAGCAGTGTAAAGTTGCAAAGTGGTGCAATTTTAATTTTATAATTTGTGCAACCAAACAAACTACTCCAGCATGTCTCGATAGGTAGGTTTACCCTAGGCATGGTCTCCTTTCGCACCCAAACACGTGGAATTTCTCTGAGCTACATTCAACCGACTTGATCCCTTATGATGGCATGCAAAACAATGGAAAAGAGAAACATACACACGATAGTTGAGAAGTTTGAGTATTCCACACAAAAAGTGTATGATCATTGGTACAAATCACCTTGTTCCTTCATTTGATGAAGAAGGTCTAGTTCAATTGTTTTAGTCATTATAATGTCAAATAAGGCCATGATAGGCCATTTTGTAATCTTATTTTTAGTTTTGAGTTAGTGTGGGGTCATTTGAGTCAATTATGTAAGTAAAAATAAGAAAATAGCATTGGTAAAGGCATTGGAAGAGATTACTAACACTGCCCCTATTCAAAATTCAGAATTTAGGAATTAAAAGTAAGGCTAGACGAGGTGAAAAGAAGAAATTGCTTGAGAATAAGTTAGAATAGGTTGGAAATAGGGTGAGGTTGTGGATTTTGATGTGTTCAAATATTCTACAAGGACAAGGGAGGTCAAAAGTATGTTATGGTATGATGCCCTAATTGGGAAGAGAGGGGTTTTGAATGGAAAAGTGAGGTTTGAGGGAGTAAAAGTGGGTAAAGTCAAGGGGCAGCATAATTTGGTGGTCAATTAAGTTTTTATAGGTCTAATGAAGAGTGTTAGAAGATTTTTTGAGGTTGTGGGATGTCTGGATATGGGGATTTCAATAAACCCTAGTGAAATTTGAGAAAAGTGATGGTTTAGAGGGTCAATCACACCCTAACAATTATGGATTTTGTGTATTTGCGGATTGGTAAATGCTACCCAATGGTGTTTTTCCATTGGAAGAGTGATTGAGAGTATGTTGCTTTATTAAATAGACCTATTCGAGGGTCTAGGACAACATTGAGTCCATTTCTTATTTGTATTATAAATTATTACTTGATTTCTCCCAAGTCCATTATGTATGGATATGTGTAGGATCATCATGGAAAAAATAAGCCCTTAAGTGGTGAAAAATTCATAAAAACTCGAGTTAGGAAAATTGACGTAAAAAAATGAATAAGTTATTTATATTATTTAAAAAATATGTAAGCATAGAATCTATAGAAAATTGAATGTTGTTTCTAAACTACTAGGTTTATTTTTAAAAAAAATCTATTTGGTGAAAATTTGAAATTTCAATGTAGTAGTACTTAAATTTCAAGGAGAAAATAAATAGGTGTTTGTCTGACCACCCTAACCGCAATAGAATGATAATATTTTTTTATAAGATTTTAGATATGGGTATGTGCAGGATCATCATGGAAAAAAGAGGCCCTTAAGTGGCAAAAAAATTAGAAAAATCAGAGTTAGGCAACTTGACGTAAAAATTTGAATAAGTTATTTATTATTTCAAAAATATGTAAGAATAGAATCTGTAGCAAATTGAATGTAGTTTCTAAACTACTAGGTTTGTTTAAAAAAAATCCTATTTGGTGAAAATTTGAAATTTCAATGTAGTACTTAAATTTCAGGGAAAAAATAAGAAGTAGGTGTCCTGACCACCACCCCACCAAAATAAAATGATAATATTTTTTTATAAGATTTTAGATATAAGTAGAGGACTCATGTCCCGATGTGATGCATATTCTTTTGTAATTTTTTTCCAAGTAAATAATTAATTATGAATTTTTTATTACAACTTTTAAAAAATATAAAAACTTGTATGTCTGACCACCATAACTTGGTCAAAACTTCATGAAATTCATTTTTTTTTTTTAATCCTATATTCTTCAAATCATAGAATGTGACGCATGTTTTGGATTCAAAAAATGTGATAGCATTTGAAAGCTACAGATGTTTTTCAATTAGCGTGTTAATCAGGACTTTAATCGTAATTCAAATAAAAAATAAATAATAATTACTTATTAAATTCAAAGTAAAGTATAATTTATATTGGTGGAAAGCTGATAATATACTTTAAAAACCCTTTTTGTTTCATCAATTTTGGGTTAAAAAAAGTCGTCAGCCACATACCCATCATATTGCCACTTTTTGGCCCATCATGATCCTACACATACCCATATAATTAGAGGACTCATGTCTTGATGTGACGCATATTTTTTTAATTTTTTTCCAACTATATAATTAATTATGAATTTTTTATTACAAATTTTAAAAAATATAAAAATTTCCATGTCTAACCACCTTAACTTGGTCAAAACTTCATGAAATTCTTTTTTTTCTTTTTTAATCCTATAGTATGCGAAGCATAGAATGCGACACATGTTTTGAATTCAAAAAATGTGATACAATTTAAAATCTATAGATGTTTTTCAATCAACCTATCAATCAGGACTTTAGTCATAATTCAAATAGAAAATGAATAATAATTATTTATTAAATTGAAAGTTAAGCATAATTTATATTGGTGGAGAGTTGAGAATCTCCTTTAAAAACCCTTTTCATTTCATCAATTTTGGGTAAAAAAAAGAGTCTCCAGCCACATACCCTACACATACCCATCATATCGCCACTTTTTGGCCCATCATGATCCTGCACATACCCGTATACAAGAAATAATATTGCGAAAATTTGACATATAAATCTTTCGATGTGTTTATATGGTGACACATCAAGAACATAACAATTCATTTTGCATTATCAGGATTATGCTGTGAAATTTTTTAAAGACTATTGAAGATAAATGTTTGTATGATAATGTGTCAAGAAGTTAACTACTTCATCTACTCTAAATATTATGTTTTACAAGTGTTGTGAAGATTATGTATCCTTTGCTTAATTGAGTTGTTCCAATCAAAGGATTAAATATATTGGAATCTTTTTATGAATCATTTCATGGAATACCAATTGAAAACGTGTTTTTTGCTTTTAGATAAATTTTTTTAGCATCAATCAATTAATAGTCAAGACAAACCATGGAGGACAACAATGATCAATGCTAGGGATAACCAATTAATAAGTATACATGTGATTAAGTCAAGCATGTACATGTGAATAAGGGAAGCACAAGTACTCAAAAACACACAAGCCTTGAAGTATACACACAAATACATAGTATACACAAATTAATACAAAGTATATGCACGAATACAAGGTATACACATGAAAACACATAAGTCGCAAAGTATACATTGGAACACACGTAAGTCACAAAGTATACACATAAGTTGTAAACTATACACTTGAATACACGTAGCTCATATCTATTAAACCATCAATTTAGAATGCAAATATGGACACCATTGATAAAATAGATTTGTATTAACCAAATAGTCATGTAGGCATACATCAATATATGTCAATATAAGTATGAAATATACGTAAAAAATAGCCATATAGGCTTACGAGAATGCCATATAGGCATATAATGTCAAATATATCCAATAAAAAATATGTACAAAACTGCCATGTAGGCATACAACAAAGGGCTCTGGAATCAAAAGTCATTGCTCTGCATGCTCTGGAAATAAATTCTTTCCCTTTGCTTGTCATTCAGATGGTGATAGGTATGTCACTCATTTGTGTTGCACTCAAGGAGTGCTCTTGTTACTCCTCATAGTGTTTAGTTCATGGTGAAGTTTTAACTATTACAATAAGAAGTAAAGACATTAATATATAGAAATTACATTGTAAAAAATGATATATTTAACAAAATAATCACTTACCGCCATCTCATGGTCACTCTCCATGAGGGAAATATTCACATGCCCATGTCCAAACGTGCTCAAGCCCTGTATAAACCATCCAAATAGAAATTAAAATATGAATCAATAATGGTTGGATTTTTCACTAACATCTATAACAACAAATGTAAATTGAAATTTACTAATTTTCCTCAAACCTCCCTTGTCAGAGCCATTGAGGATTGTATAGTAGATGAAACACCAATCTCTATTTCCCTTGTCACATTCAAAGGTGTTTCAGCTTGCAACATCTTAAAATAAAACAACAAATTATTCAATCACAAAAAATACAATAGCGATCCACATCATGACTTATAATGTATGAGATAATGAACAAAATTTTGAGTACTTATTAAACTATATATTTTTTATTATCATGCTTACTATTTTCCCTTTCCATATCTTGTTCGAAAGGACGTGTTTTTAGGCTTTTACCCATAGTAGCAAGCCGATGAACCATTTGATCAAATTCTTTTGTAGACATGCACAATAACTGTGGTGGCATAGAGAAGGCAGTGAATTGTTTGAGAAAATTCCTCAAAGAAATGGGGTCTTGTGGTGATGGAATGCCATTACAAACAAATGCACATCATGGCATTCCATCACCATAAGACCACATTTCTTTCAGGCATTTGTTTAGAAAGTTCATTGCCTTCTCTATGGTATTATTGCTTACTATTATGCTTTGATAGATATTTTTCCAAGCATCCATAGTTTTTTGGAAAGCACCTATTTTAGGCTTTTAGCCATAGCAGCAAGGAAGTGAGTAGTTTGATAAAATTCTTTGGTACACATGTATGGAAAATCTAGTATCATAGAAAAGGTGGTGAGTTGTTTGAAGAAATGCCTTGAAGAAATGTGGTCTCATGGTGATGGAATGGAATTCCATCACCATGAGACCACATTTCTTTGAGGCATTTTTTCAAACTACTAACTTCCTTGTCTATGCTATTTCTTACTATTATGCTTTGATAAAAAATTTCCAAGCATCCATAGTTTGTCATGTAGGTGCACCTTTGCAAACATGCCTCCATGACAAGCAAAAAGTAAAAAGTGAACTATTTGAAAATATTTTGAGTAGTAAAAAGTGGTCTCATGGAATTCCATGACAAGCAAATGCAATTGGAAGCTGCTCCTAGACTTATTACTTATGCTATGTGAATTAATTGCATCACTACTTATGTTGACTTTCTAAACAACTATATTGTAGTTGAAATTTTTTTATCTATCAACATCTAATTATTAGTTATGGAATGTGAAGTAATGCTTTGAGTTTGAATGATGTACAATGCAACGCAATCAACAATATGAATATAAACTACACAAATCTATTAAGTACAATTCATTAGTTAAACTCTTTATTCTATTACCTGCATGTAGGTTTGAGTAAATCCACTAGCACTGGGAGGTGTTCCCTAGAAACCTCCAATATTAGCCTGTTCAACATCCAAAACCACATATTAAAATACCATTTGTAAAATAATGCTATTAACATGTAATAAATTTATAATTGTTTACTAGTTACATACTCCAATGATAGGTGTACTGCAAAAATAAGTAGGTGTAGGGCCAGTGTATCTAGTGTCAATACTATGACCCTGTAATTTTTTTAAAATCATAAAACTAAATTAGTTAATCTTCAATTTCAAAATTGAAATTTAATAAATTAAATTCAATGATCATGCTAACTTTTACCTGACTATCAAAACCATACGCCTCATGCAAAATGTCAACTACCCTCTCCATCTCCATAGTTGCATATAGATCCTACGTAGTAGCCTCTTGAGTGTTGGTGGGGTCATATGAAAAAGTCACCCCGCAAGATTGACACACATGGGTATGAAGGCCACCACTCGAATAATCCCCTAGGTGGTGATATATAATAGGGCTAGTATGATGGATGACACTTTGGGTCAAAGTGTTGATCGCCTACAATGTCTCTATGTCGACACTCTCTTTCGCAACAGAAGGAATAACAATGTGCTCATAAGGCAGCCTAGCAAAAGCTTGTCTCCCTTGCCGCGTAGGATCTGTCTTTGCACTGGGTCTATCCTAAGTCGACCCCCCACCTCCCCCCTGGAAGTACCTCATATCAAAATAATTTGAGATTTTGTTCAATATGAACTCATTGTATAGTTTCCTAAGAAAATACTGTGGGACTTCACAATTGTTGCACGGTGGGTAATCAAAGACCATGTACCACCTATCATAAAAATATTTCCTAATCTATTGGTGGTGGCACAAATGAATATGAAACCTCTTCCCATTGAGGGTAAGATTTTGATTTGTGCGTGGGTCAGTGAATAATGAGCACAAATCACCTTTCATAATTTTTAAATCCTGTACATCTTTATATGATAGTTTATTTGCATAATAATCCTTAGCTGCCTACCTCCTATCTTGCCATCCAGTTATTTGTTTGCTAATTGAATCTACATTTTTTAACACATCTTTCAATGAACTTGCTAGGGTCATTCTTTCTTTGGTTGAACCATTTGGATCAGTCAACCTACTAATTAAATCCTCAATTTGTTTTTTGTTGTTCTTAATTTCGCTCATTAAATTTTTTTGAGTGTCAAGAGGGTGTTGAGTGATTGGTAGAGGAGGTTGTTGTTGAGGTTTTTGTTCTTGAGGATTTTGAGGGTTTGTAGGTTGATTTGCATCTCCTACAAATTCAAAAAAATAAATATCAAATACAACCTAAAACTAACAAATTCAAAACAAAAAGAAAACAATCCTTACCTCTCACACTTCCTCGTCGTCGTGGCCCCATCCCTCCAAAGAAATAGCAACCATTGCTGAAGATTTTTGCACAATACCTCCTAGAATTCAAGCATGAAAAATGGGGGTTTTGGCCACATGCACAACAAAAACACAGTCAAAATGAAGAATGAATGTGTTTCACTTTTTTTTTTCTTTTAACATGTCATAACGTGAGCGCATTATAATGCACTCACATTATGAATTTTGAAAACTTTTTTTTGAAAGTGGCCACAAATTGGCTACCCATCTCCATGCACCCTCCCATATAGTGATGACAAAGGTATAGAGTCTAGTGCAGGACAAGAAGGAAAAGAATACGGTGAGCCAATGAGAATGGTAGAGATTAGTAAAATTAATGGTAAAGGTTGAGAAAAGGAAGAATGTTGCAATCACCCTAAGAGGTGAAGATGGGAAGTTGACAAAGATAGACCAAGAGAAGGCCAAAGACAAAGTGTTTATGGAATCTCCAATTGAAGTGGAGAAGAGTGACTTTGTTGTGGTAAGGATAGAGAATTGTCCATGGATGATAAAAATGATTGGTAGGAATTTGAATTCTACCATGACAGAGGTTCCAAGAATGGAGAGCCTAAAGATGGTTGTGAAGAGAAAGGGTAAGAGAAGGAGAGTGAAGGAAGTCCTATGTTACTTCCTTGTTTTGATGATGGTTTTGATGAGAGTCAAACCAAAGGTTAAGATGAAAGAAGAGGGACAAAGTGAGAGCTATTTGGTAATAAATGAAGCACGAGGACATAATGGAAGTACATGGATGTAGCAGATGAAGACAAATCAAAGCATGAAGATGCAGATTCAAGATGAGAAAATAGGCAGAGGATTACTATGCATGGACAAGTTCAAGCCAAAGGTGAAGATGAAGATCAATAGAGTAGAGAATGGAAGAATACAAGAAATAGCATCAAATTTTTTGTGATCAAAGAGGTATTGTAGGTCAAGTGTTGAAGACTTCCAAGGGACTTGGAGAGATTTTATGGTCAAGTGAATGGTGCAGATCACCTTGTTGCTCCATTTGATGAGTTAGGTCTAGATAGGTTGTTTGAGTCATGATAATTTCAAATTAGGCCATGATAGGCCATTTTGTAATGTTTTTTAAGTTTTAGTGTTAATATAAGGTCATTAGGTAAAATGTTGAAAATTTGCTAAATGTTGTCATATGAAATATTGTAAAAAAGTGCAAATTTGAAAGTTAGTGGGAATTCCAATGATCATGGGTAGTTTTAAGGTAGTTATAGGCATTTTGATGGGTTTATATAATTATAAATATGTTGTAAACTCAAATTTAGTCGTTGTTAAGGGATTGGATGAAGAAATTCAATAAAATATCTTTGTTTTACAATCATTTTTTGTGTATTTCATGGTTTGTAGGCTTTGTACGGCTCCGTGCAGGTTTCCATTAATATAAATTGCATTTGAACTAGTATTCATATGTGTTAGCTTCACTTTAAAGTTTATTTTATTGAATTTTGTTGTGTTTAGTGGTTTTGGCATTCAATTTTCTCTGAGTGGCCTGAAAATAGGGGTTTAAGGTTTTGAGGGCTGGAATGCATTAACATGCCATTCCACCTTTTTGTACATGTTGTATCTTGGTGGAATGGGCCTGATTATACTAGGAGTAGGTTTAGGAGTCAATATATAAGGTTGGAAGAGTCTTTATAAGAGTTTCTTCACACTACCCTGTTGAAAGTTCAAACTTTAGGCCTTAGAAACAAGGCTAGAAATGGAAAGTTGAACAAATTGTTTGGAAAATGGTTAAAATAAGTTCTTTTCAGTGATATTGGGTGGGGGATTTTTTGTTTGAGAGTTTTCAAGGGTAGGATATGTCCCTAGTATGTTGGGGTAGGAAACCCTAGTTGAATAAAGGGTGAAAATAGGTGAATTTGAGTGGTTTTGTGAAGGAAATGTGAGAGATTCTTGCGGGAAGCATAATTTTAGGGTGAATTAAGTTTTTACAGGAAAAAATAGGAAGCTTTGAGGTGGTTACAAGATTTCATGAGGTTTGGAAGTGGGGTTTTCAATAAACCCTTGCATATTTCGAGGAAAATGAGGGTTTCAAGAAAGAGGGTAATAGTGAGCAAGTTTTGACTTAAAAGTTGGAGAATTTGGTGTTTTTTAGGTAGATTGAAGACTTTCTAATGAGTTTGTGAGTTGGTAGCAATATTTGAGGGGTATTCCTTTGGAAAATTGGGCTAATTGGTTCCCTTTTTCAGTGTTAAAGGCTAGTTTAAGTGAAGATGGTCCAAAGAGACCTAATGAGATTTTGAGGTATTTTTTTTGTGGGTTTAAAGGGTCCCTAAAAATATGAGTGGTTAGTGGATTTGTTATATTTTTTGAGAGAAACGACCTGAAAACAAGGTTTGGTTGCCTACAAGGCGAGTGGGGTGGTAACAAAGAAGATAACCCTAGATAGGGTTTAGAAGTTTTCAAAAGTGATTAAGAGAACTCAAATTGTGTTGAATAGGTTGATGACCTCCCTGCCATTGCATCAATATCAAAGCATACTTTAGGATAAAAATGTATGGGTTTCAAAACCACATTGTATTTTCTTTGTCAGAAATCAATGATTAACATAGGTTATTAATTTATAATTAATAATATAAGTGATTAATAATTAATAGGAATTAGTGATTTTAGTATATAGGTTAGTAATTAATAATTAATATGTTTGTTACTAAATATTATTTTCTAGTTAGTTTTTGGATTGTTCGAAATTAGAGGGCTTTATAAAGCTATTGCAATGTAATAATTTAACTATGTTGTTGGCGAAAGAAGAATTTGCATGTCCTAGCTTTTGGCTCTCTTTTTTCACCATTTCAATATTGTATCAGAATTGATTTCAAAACCGACATCTTTGAATTTCACCCCATTCAAAGTTTCTCTTGTCAAATTGATCAAGGAAATGGATTAGTGGATACCACAAACCTTTGCAGCCCAATTACCTATTTTCATGTCTATCCTATTTGTAGCTAGACAAGGATAAGAAATCAAAACACAAAATTTTTATTACACAATAAAAATATTTTTTTTCCTTATTTCTTGCATAAGTAGATTACAAATGCCTCTTATTTATAGAGGTCCTTGAGATAACAAAAAACTATTTTAGATCCTAGGACAACTAAATTAAACATTTAATATTTTTCACTTTTATCCTTCTCTCAAATTTTATTTAATAATGCTTCCTACATTTTTATGCCCTAATTTTATTTAATATTGGTGGGAGAAATTACATATGCCAAAATTGCCCCTTAATTTCTACCAGATATTCTTCAAAATTTAGCATTCCCAAAATTTGTCTTTAAAAATTCTCCTTTTTTGTCTCTTTGATGGTTGCAACCAAGCCATCAAACTCACTCAAATTTTTTTCTTACATCATACCCATGCCTTAAAAAATTGGACCCTCTTGCGAAAAGAGACAATTTCACAAATAATTATACCCACTTTTGAGTCTCCTTACATCATTTATCCTTCAAAACAACATTTATAGGCCCCTAAGACCCATTATTTTTTATCTAGAGGCCCGTTTCACCTAAGAAATCACCTAAAACCTAACAAACGACACTTAATTATTTCATATCCTAAAAACCCACATTCAAAAATTAGTAATGGGACCCATTCGCCACCTTCAGAGAATGAGTCCCCTCTAGTGGGACCCATTCGCCAAGGGTGGAGAATGAGTCCCTTTTGAGGGAAAATTCAATTTTGAGTGGGAATTTAATTAATTCAACTTATTTTTCTGGTGGATGTTGGCCTATTAGGTCTCAATAATGGGAAAATTAGGTGTTGTTTCTTATAAATACTCATTTTAAGTCATTCTACACATCTTTTAGTCATTTTTCAAAAAATAAAATTTCAGAAGTCAAGTCTTCTACAACAAGTTTCATTAGCCGCAAGTTGAAGTTTTAGGGCAGCAAACTAGGGTTTTTGCAGGTATTGAAGCTCAATATTTAGGTCAATATTCAACATTGCAAAGGGTTGATGATGGATGCCTATGGTGAATAATGTAGAAATATAGGTTGAGGAGATGCAACTAGCCATCAAATCACACCTAAAGACTTGGTTTCAAAGTGATTCCATCTTCCATTTTCACTCTATCTTCAGATTAAGGTTTTCACTTCATCTACATTTAATTTTCATGTCATTTCATCTCCATTTTTGATGTGTAGTAAGATTTCTAGGGTTGATATCTTGCATCATTCAAATCACATTTGCATTTCTTATTCTTGCACAATAGAATAGGGATTTTAACATTCTTTAGATTTTCCTAGTCTTTAACACATCTAAGGCTAGGGTTTTATGCATATTTTTCTCCATTCAAGGTTCAATTACCCAACTAGGGGTTTTACTAAGGAAAACCCCCCATTAGACAAACAATTTTAAGCTATTTTGCAGGAATTTCCATGATCCCGGCTCAGGTTTCCATCAAAAAGTGTTGTATAGGTGTCAAGGTGCATAATAGAGATTTGAAATTATAGAAATTTGAAAGTGGATTGATTTACCATAGATGGTGAATGAGTCCCTCTTGAGGTGCAATTTTGAGTTAGATGCAGATCCTGACAGCTAGTTGACATAAAATAGTTTATGTGTAGAAAAACCTTGACTTGGGACTTATTCGCCTAGGGTGGCGAATGAGTCCTAGTCAACTCAAAATCATATTTCATCAGTTTTCCATATTTTTCTCAAGTCCTCTTCAGCTTCTCAGGTGCACACATTTTGAGATTCTACTTTCTGTTTAGTTTAATTTGCATTTTCTTTCATCAATTCAAGCTTCTTGCAAACATCACTGTGTTTTCCAATATTGTATAAATCTTAGGTTTTGCATACATAATTAGTTAAATAGATCATCTAATTGCACTTAGTTCATTCCATTTAGTCTAAATAACATCATACATTGCATAATTGGAGTGAACCTAGCTAGATATTTTGTGTGGGGTTTATCTCTCCTTTTAGGTGAAACATCCTATGAGCACAAGAGTAGCCTATAATCCCTATGGGTGATCCCACAAAGTTGGTTTACAATTTCTGGGAGGATTTGTTTTTTGCTAAAATCACATATTTTTAGAAAATATAATGATTTAAGCCTTAAAAAGTTCCATTTAAAGCATTCCAATTGACGAGGGTTTGATCAAACTACCTTAAATCAAACCCCCTTGGATAGAACCTTGCTAGTTTTAAACCATACCTATAACAAAGTCTCCTTTACACCTATCAAAATGCTGATAAAAAAACACTTTGATTTACCTTTTGGGGGATCAAATGAATTCATTTAAAATTTATTTTTTGTAAGTATGTAGTCCTTATTATATAAGCTTCCCAAAAAGTATAATTTTAAATAAATTTAATTTTATTATTATATTTATTTTTTATTTCTTGTGAATGTAGGTTTTTCACCGAAAATCAAGCACTTTGTTCTGCACATGTGGAAAAAAATAGATTATAATTTTTTTTTTTGAAAAATATGAGTGCACTAGATATTGAAGTCCTTGATCCAACAAAGAAAAAAAAGAATTTTGATACATAAAAAAATTCAGCGTTATCTGATGGTATATGTCTGAATTATAATTGGTTTGACTTCAAAACTTTATTAAAAGAAAAATATTCAATAAAAACTATCTAACCAAGTGGAATCACTAGATATCGAGTCATGAATGTAAATTGAAAGAATTAGAATTTTTCCTTCATGGAAAAAAAGTTATGCGTTATACGATGAGTGTCACTTTTTTAAAATGTTGTTTTATGAAAAAAACTAGTTTTCAAGGGAGATGGAAAAAGAAGTGCAATCTGATTCCAAAATTTTTGAAAAAAATATATTTATAATCTATAGAAAAAGTTTCATGAAACTCTAGTTTGCATCATCTTCAAATTCCTCACGGTTTAGCCACTATAGGTGCTCGAAAGTAAAGATTTAGTTAAAAAAATATATTTTAGTGTCCAGTTTGGCCAAAATTTGTAAACCACTATTTTGGGATCACCCTTTGCTACAAATTCTATTCTTTGCTACAAATTATATTCTTACATATTTTTGAAATAATATAGATAACTTATTCAAATTTTTACGTCAAGTTTCCTAACTTTGATTTTTCTTATTTTTTCGCCACTTAAGGGCCTTTTTTTTCAATGATGATCCTTCAAATACCCGATCATTTGTTTGAAGGGTTGGTTTGAGGTTTCTATTTTTTTGTTTTTATGTATCGATGATGCTAATCTAAAATAACTAGGAACAAATACAGAAAAGGAAATTTACAAAAATCTAAAGCTATCCATAAATGCCATGAAAGAGAGTAAAGTTTATGCTAAGGAAACAAAAAATAACTGAACTATAACAAGAAAGAAACTGCAAAAAAAAGAAATGTGCAATGTAATAAACTGAAATCTAGAAATTTTGATGCAAAAACTACAGTGGGACTGATTTTCCCAAGGTGGCAAATGAGTACCAGGGGAGGTATTTTTATGTTTTTTTCTATTTTTTTAAACTTTTCTAAAGGTTTTCAGGTTTGTACAATGTAGATACAGATTGGAAATGTTGATTTTTAGAATGATTTATTGAAATGAGATGCAATAATGAACTCTAAATGATTCTTTCAGGAATGCAATTTTAAGAAGCCCTAAGATGCAACACAATGCAAAATGACAAGACACTTAAGTCCTAAGATGCAAATAGAAATGCAAATCAGAATGATATGATGTTCAATATGCAGGTTCACCAAAATGAACCATAGATATTTGGATTTTTTGAATGTAGTTTCTAAACTACTAGGTTTATTTTAAAAAAAAAAAATCTATTTGGTGAAAATTGTAAATTTCAATGCGGTAGTACTTAAATTTCAGGGAAAAATAAGTAGGTCTGGTTGACCACCTAACCACAATAAAATGATAATATTTTTTATAATATTTTAGATATAAGTAGAGGACTCATGTCCTAATGTGATGCATATTTTTTTGTAATTTTTTCCAAGTAAATAATTAATTATGAATTTTTTATTACAACTTTTAATAAATATAAAAAATCGTATGTCTGACCACCTTAACTTGGTCAAAACTTCATGAAATTCAATTTTTTATTTTTTGAATCCTATAGTATGTGAATCATAGAATGTGACACATGTTTCGGATTCAAAAAATGTGATACTGTTTGAAAGCTATAGATGTTTTTCAATGAGCTTATCAATCAGGACTTTAGTCATAATTCAAATAGAAAATGAATAATAATTATTTATTAAATTCAAAGTAAAGCATAATTTATATTGGTGGAAAGCTGAGAATCTCCTTTAAAAACCATTTTTATTTCATCAATTTTGGGTAAAAAAAAATTCGTCAGCCACATACCCTACAAATACCCATCATATCGCCACTTTTTGGCCCATCATGATCATGGACATACCCGATCCAAGTTAGAAACAACATCTCATCCAAGCCTCTTAGTAGTGATGATGTTGAAAAGCTAGATGAAGTTCCTTAGGACTTCCTATCACTCACTTCATCCTCTAATGCTTGTAATGAGAAACCTTTTGCTTGTGATGGCTTTGATTTGTTAGATGAAGCCCTCCAAGACTTCATCTCATATAAGTCATCCACTAAGGTTTGTTGTGAAAAACTCATGATAATGAATGTTACTACCTCTAATGCTTCTCTTGAATGGCTTAAACCAATTAAAAATTACTCAACCCTCAAACCTTTTAGTCGTGATGATTTGGATTTGTTAGATAAGTCCCTTCAGGACTTCATCTCACACAAATCATCCCCTAAGGTTTGTTGTGAGAAATTTAAAACTAAGGATGTTAATGTGATTCAACCTCCACTCATTCTTTACCCACCCTTGCATAAACTTCATCCTTCCAATAAACCTCAATACACTCTTTACCCACTGAAAACTAATGTGTTGCAACAATCAAGTAATGTTACTGTTGCTCATACATATAATACCCGAAACAACCCACAACTGCCACAACCAACCCCACCCTTTTTACCTTTATCCAATCCACCTAGTGATCCTCGCTTCATCCCACACATAAAGGAGTATGATCTTGTTGAACAATTAAGGAATACTCCTGCGAAGCTTTCCCTTTGGGATTTAGTTCAGAACTCACCAAATTACCACAACATTCTTCAAACAGACTTAAAACAAATCACAGTTCCTCCTGGTACAACTTCAAATGATGTGGTAGCTCTAATCCATAAAACGAATTAGACTAATCTTGACATTAATTTCCATCCACATGAGCTCCCTCCTTTAGAGTTACGTAAACAAAATGAATCCTTTATGATTGTTGCTCAATTAAATTTCATAGGTATCAAACAAACCCTTATTGACAATGGTTCTGCTCTTAATGTGTGTAGTGTGAATCTCCTTGATCAATTACGAGTTGAAAACTCACAAATAATACATGATTTCGTGTCCATTTGAGGATTTAACAATACAACAAAGTAACCACTTGGGATAATTACTTCACCCATTATGGTTGGGGTGGATACTTTGAAAACTCCTATTCATGTCATGCCTTATGATCTTTCGTATAATCTTCTTTTAGGTAGACCATGGATCCATGAGATGAATGCAGTGCCTTCGTCCCTTCATTGTATCATGAAATATGTCCATAACAATCACATTTATCAAGTTGAAATGGACCCCGAGCCTTAAAGTTGCTTGTAGCTTGAAAAAGGAGTTACAAGCCCTCTGAAAACATTAATACCAACATCGAACATAGACCCTCTTGAAATTCACCACAATGATGAGGAATCAGTATCTAAATTATTTGGCAATGATTGGGGATCCTTAGAACTCACACCTTCATTTATGGGTGAATACATAATCACACAAAAGAAAGATGAGAAACAAGAACAACCAACAATCATGCCAACTCAAAATTCCAAACAATCTTCTCAAACATCTATCTCCTATACTTTGGACGAAAATGCAACATACACAACAAGTTTTGATGAGATAGATTATCAATCCCCGCCTAATCTGACAGAAATGGAAAGACTTTATGGAAAAGGCTATGAACTTTTAAAACAATTAGAATATACTGGAAAAGATTGTGGAGCACATGAACAAGGTATTCATGACCCTATTGAACCTAATACGTAAGAGATGAAAACTGGATTGGGATTTTTTTTTCTAAAATGACAAAAGCTACTCAACAACCATCTTTAAACATCAATGCTATTACATGTCAACCAAAACACCAAATCATAATTAAACATCCTAAATTTCTTGATATGAACTTACCACCATCATGGAAGTATGTTGATAGTGATGAAACATTGAAAAAAATGTTATGAGTTTATGATAACACATCCTCATTTTCTTCCATGAAACAAATTCCTTGTGCTATGATTGTTACCAAGCAAGAAGAAAGTGATATCACTGAAGAAACCTATGAGTCTAAAATTCCCTAATCTAATGCATTCCCTTTAGGAGATATAATTGATGTGCCAATGGAAATTGATGATAAAGACAAATTTATTAAGATTGGGAAGTTGCTTGATGATGAAGAACAAGAAGAAAATACAACTTTACTTCATGATTTTCCTAAGAAAAATTCTTGGAAATATTCTAATATGCCAAGAATTGACCCAAAAATTGACACACAACATTGTTCTTGCTGAAAATGCTAAACCCGTTCATCAAAATATAAGAAAAATGCACCCTACTATAGCGTTGTATGTTAAAACAAAGCTCGAAAAACTCCTTGATGCAGGCTTCATTTGACCTATTGATTATTCTCCTTGGATTTCAAACATTGTTGCAATTGAAAATATCGATAATCGTATTAGGATATGCACGGATTTTTGCAACTTGAATATAGATTCTTTAAAAGATGAATTTTCGCTTCCTAATATTGACATGATCGTGGATTCAATTGTTGGACATGCTTTGTTGTCATTCATGGATGGATTTTCTAGTTATAATCAAATCCTTATTAATCCTCAAGATCAATACAAAACTGCCTTTACAACTGTTTGGGGAACATTTTGTTGGGTTGTAATGCCCTCTAGTCTAAAGAATGTCGGTGCAACTTATCAACAAGCAATGAAATTAATATTTCATGATTACATTCACAAAGTTTTGGAAGATTATGTCGACGATATCCTAGCTAAATATTTAACACAACAAGACAATGTAAATATTCTTCACAAAATCTTTGAACGAATACGTAAATACAATATGTGATTAGATCCGAAAAAGTGTTTCTTTGGTTTCAATAGATGTAAAATTTTGGGGTTTGTCATGTCTCATAGAGGCACTGAGGTGGACATGATGAAAATTGATGCAATCACTAACATGCCACCTCCTAGAAATATTTCTCAGTTGTGCATGTTACAAGGTAGAATTCAAGCTATCCGTCATTTTGTTGCATCTTTGCTGATCACACACTACCTTTCACACATCTTCTTAAAAAAGGTGTACCTTTTGATTGGGATGAGGATTGTAAATAGGCTTTTGAGAGTTTAAAATAATACCTTGCAACTCCACCTGTTTTACAACCCGCCATGCCAAACAAACCATTTATCTTGTACATCGTCACATCTTCCCATGCTCTTGCAACATATTTGGCTCAACAAGATGACCATGGTAAAGAACACCCTATTTATTACATTAGCCAAACCTTAATTGATTATGAAACTTGATATTCACCAATTGAAAAACAATGCTTGGATCTTGTATTTGTTACTAGTAAGTTGCGAAATTATTTACTAAATGCTGAAATACAAATCATAACAAAATTTGATCCTCTTAAACATATTTTTAACAAAATAGATCTTTCTGGATGCTTAGCTAGGTGGGTGATATTGTTAACTGAGTTTGACCTTAAGTTTGTTTCACAAAAATAAATCAAAGGAAAAGCCTTAACTGATCATTTAGTTGATGCTCGTTCTCCTCTCTCTTTACCTAATCATGACTCCTTTCTTGACAACAGTGTATTACCATTGATATTCAAACATGGGAATTGTATTTTGATGGATCTAAGTGTAGAACAAGTTCTGGTGCTAGAGTGGTAATAATTCTGCCTAATAGAAAACCTCTTCCCTTGTCCTATCAATTAAATTTCCTATGCACAAATAACACAGCTGCGTATGAGGCATTGATCATAGGTTTGTGAGCTGCCTTAACAATGGATGCTAAACATATCAAGATATTTGGTGATTCACAATTAGTTATCAAAAAAATCAATGGTACATAGCAAACTAAACATGACAAGTTATCAAAATACAAGGATCTTATAACAAAACTAGTAGAGAAGTTTGCATCATTCACCATTGATAACATCCCATGAAAAGACAATCGACATGCATATGCAGTGATGAGCGTAGCCTCTCATATATCCCCACATGATCCTTCAATAGAATTCACTTTTTTTATTCATCCCATCATGAACCTTTGATTGATACTCCACTAGAAGACATTTTGGAAATAACTCAGGATGACTCATGCAAATGGTATGATACAATATACAACTATTTAAAAGATGGTACCATTCACAAACCTACAACAACAAATACTCGAAAGCGTTTACACAAACTAGCAGCTAAATATTTGATCCTTGCAAATGCATTGTATTGAAGATCTTTCAATGGTCTCTTATTATGATGTCTTAAGGATTCTGAAATCCCTCTAGCACTTGAACAGGCTCATGCTGGTGCCTATGGAGGTCATTTTGGAGGTAGGTCATTAGTGCAAAAAATTATCCATATGGGTTATTATTGGAGACATATGGAGAAAGACTTCTTCACTTACGTTAAATGATGTCACAAATTCCAAGAACATAGCAATTTGATCCATACTCCTACTGCTGAGTTATGTGCCCAAGTTCCCATTTGGCCATTTTTCAGTATGGGGATTGGATCTTATTGGAAAAATCTCACCTCCTTCTTCTACTGGACATACGTTTATCATAACTACAACAGACTATTTCACGAAATGGGTGGAAGCTATTCCTCTCCATTTGAAAAATGCTGAAGTAATTTTTTGTTTCATATTAGAACACATAATTGCTCACTTTGGACTCCCTTCCACAATCATTTCAAACAATGGAACTCCATTTAAAAACAATGAAGTTAAGAAATTTCTTGAAACATTCAACATTCAACATCGCTTTTCCACACTGTATTATCCACAATACAATGGACAAGCTGAGAATACTAATAAGATTCTCGAAGAAATTCTCAAGAAAACTATCAACAAGCATCATAAAGACTGGCATAAAGTACAACTATATTATGCATTGTGGGCTTATCGAACAAATGTTAGGTCATCCACAGGAACTACACCTTATAACCTTGTTTATGGAACTGATGTGATCATTCCCTTGGAGTTAGAAATTCCTACATTGTGAATTTCTCTCCAAGACCTTATTGATGTGCCACCTATAAAGATCAATGATTACACCAACTTGAAATGCTTGACGAACAACACATTAATGCTCTTGAACATCTCCAAGCTCACATCAAAAAATTACAATGAAAACACACACATATGTCATCCCTCGATCATTTTGTAAGGGGTATTTTGTTCTTACTGAAAATCAATGCAATACAAGTGCTGACAATGAAGATAAAGATAAATTCAGCCCTAATTGGTTACAACATTACGTAGTCGATACCAATTATGGGTCTGGTGCTTATATCTTAACACAGCTTGACGGAACACCCCTTAAGGAACCCATTAATGCCACACATTTGTGTTGATATTATCTCTGACCCCTTTGAATAGTATGATTGATAAAGAAGTGTTGTCTAAATTTATCTGATGTAATTCTAAATAACTTTCACATTGCTTCATTCTTAAAAACTAATTTTGTGTTTGTCTTGAGCACTAAGGTAATTATTTAAGTTCATTTTATAATTACATTAGGAATCATACTATTCACTTTTGTGTTATGTAAAATGAGATCCTTATATGAGTTATAGGTGTATTTAATTTAACATATTCTCTTGTAATAAACAATGTTGTATCTACAATAAAACTGAAATATGTTTTAAACTAGATCACATTAAACATGTTAAATCATGTAGACATTAATTAAATACTTTTATTATAAGTCATTTAATTAATCACACTACATTTAACATCTACACAAAGAGACACATCATAATAATACCAAAATATGCATGTCTATATATATATCAAAGTTTTATGTACATCTCGATATCATATACAAAATCACAAAGGTCTATGAGAGCTACACCCCTCGAGCTCTGGCACTCAAGATCTAGTCCCTAGACATCGTGAGACAGTTGAGTGTGATCATGACCATGAACTGTCAAGTCTAAGTGCATACTCCAGACCCTGTGCTTAACCAACAACCACAAGATGCTCCTCTGCCATCCAATCTCTCTTCGCTCATACCTGTGCTAGCTCTACATGCAGTCTCTCAACCTTTGTTAAGGTCTATGATGTATGTCCTACACTCTCAGCTTGAAAAAATTATCTCCTCACACTCTCGTACGCTGCCTATAACCTCACAAATTTTTTTAACGACTCTAGCTCCTCCTCCATGATCAGTGGGGGCACGTAGTTAGGATCCATCTCCTCCTCATCGATGGATACATGTACTATCTCCACGGAAGCTTGACGATAGAACTCTCACCAATCTCTTGTCGCTCCTACAAGATAGACAATGTATACAATCAATAAAAATCATCATGATATATATATATATATATATATATATATATATATATATATATACAAATAAAGAATAAATTACTAAAGTACATGCGTAAAATCAAATATCATCACCTATGTCTCCAATTGGATGAGGAATGTTGACCTCATCCTCTCTGGGGGGCATGGAGGACATGCTAGCCTCTCTATGACTCTAGGTGTCGATGTCTGTTGTAGCTACTACACAAGATCTGGTCCTGTGAGTATGTGAGGATTCTCCATGCTCATATTGATCCTCAATAGCTACCTCATCACCCTCACTTAGGGGTGGCTCCTCCTCATAATACTCATCCTTCTCATAATCCTCCTCCTCCTCCTCATCCTCTCATCCATCCTTTTCCTCATAATCAGGATCGACATTGGACTGGTAATCATCATCAATACCATCAATAAAAATATCTGCTGGTCTGTACTGTACATCCTCTACTCTGGCTCATCTCCCTCATCTGGTGCTGGTCCTGCATCACCTATAGGGAAATCCATGGGGAACACATGAGTTGATCATCTAAATGACCACCACTCCTTGTGCTCATTTGTGCTACCGACATCATCAACGTCGGATGTTGGTGGCTGGTTGTGATCTGAATCATCAAAATCACTCTCACAAACATTATCTATAGTAAGCCAAATAGTTTCACTTGGCCTCCAAGCACTATGCACTGATCACCTAATGAAGGAGCATGCCCTCAGTAGTGTCTACACTTGTCCAAACTGTCGCATGACTTGTCCATAGTAGAAAGTTGGTACAACACAGTCATGCCTCCCAGCTAGATACCTGTCCATCTACATCCTCTATAGCTATCCTATGGGATTTGGCCACTATAGAGTGAGTATATAAGGTCTCCATAAGATCTTGTCTCCCTCCAGCTGGTCAAACCTCACACTCCAAAAGGGTAAATCCCTATACTTCCACAGACATCGCAAATGATAGTCGAATGCTCATGGATATCCTACAACTATAGCACAAGGGAATCTGGCAAGCCTGGTGCATGTGATATGCTCAAGGCACCACACATATAGGATCATACAGTGCACCATACTGTCAATCTCTCAAAACACAAACCAACCAAGATCATAATATAAGTGTGCTAATATGCAGGGGCCCCAAGCATAGACTATCCCCTACTCATAAATTCCTTGAATCAAATGTACTAGTCCTTCATCTAAGTGTGTTGTGTGTCCATCCAAATTGAGAACAAGAGCCACTGTGTGCACCATAATCTGTCTAACCATAGGAGCTCGTGAATATAGTAGCATGGAAAGCTCAATTCATTCTCTAACACGCTCATTATGTATAGGTCCACCTAAGCAATACTACATATTCCTCTTCTTCTTCTGAAATGAATGATCCCCCAGAAAGTATACCCGCTCTCCATGAATAGGAACTCAGAGAATATAGTGTGCATCCTCGAGAGTGATGGTGATCTCCCTAGTGGGAAGATGAAATGTACAAGTATCGACATCCCAACGCTCACACAGAGCCATAAGCATGGCATCATAATATCTCATAGGTGGCATAAGATATGACCAATAGACACCCACTGTCTGTAAATTCTTTGTCTCTACTATTGATAGTGCTAGCACATAATCTCTAAGAAATGTAAATTGTCTTCCCCCTAGCCACTATTGTGACTGGGCAAGGACCTATCAAAATTATCACAAAATTCTCTAAAATCCATTTAATTTCTTCATTTTTTACATATTTCATCATGCAAGTGTGCTAAAGTAAATCTAGTGTTCTTTTCTAATAGACGTAAACACTATAGAACCCTTTTAGGACACTTCAGAAAGAAATGGGACACTTTTCAAAGAAACAAGACACTTTACAAACAAAAGGGACACTTTGTGAACAAATGGGACACTTTGCGAAAAAAGGGGACACTTTGCGAACTTTTTTTCCAAGACCCTAAATTAACCTATCCATGCATTAAAATCATTAAATTATTACAAAAACAACAAGGAAAAAGTTGCAGAATCGACTCACCTCATAATATAGCTCACTACGCACCACCTACTCATGAAGCTCATTGAGCTGTGAAGGTGTATAATCCCATCTGCTCGACATTTTCTTCTCTCACTCATCACTCTCAAGCTATAAGAAGGTAAAATGAATAGTAAATGACAAATTACTCCTCTTTACCTCTGTTAATCCATTTTCATCTCGTTTTATTCTGATGCATTAAAATAGGGTTACTTTCTTTTAAGAATTAATAAAGTATCTCCTCTTCAAATCAACATAACGAGAGCTAGGGTAATCCATTTTTGACACCGTTTGATGCATTGGAATCATGATTCCACACCTAAAATCATCATTCTTCTATCGTTATGAGGCATGGTACTTGGAAATTTTCTACGATATGATGTTTCTTATTCGACGTGGCTAGATTGCTACCTTGATTCCACCTCCATAAAGCAAGCAAAATCAAGGGGGGGCATACATCTACCCTAGAATTGGATTCGTAGGGGTTAGATAAAAGGTTTTTTGGAAAATTAATGAATGTGTGTTGCAATATGTGGTTCCTAATGTGGTGGTTTTGTAGATAACTACATTGGGGGCTTCATTCTCCCGTCTTTTGAATGAGTATCCTTTTATGTAATAAAGTGCATCATTTAGAGTCATTTAGCTTACATATGCACATAGCATCATATGGGCACTAAAGTGGGGGCTAAATGTATCATAGAAAATTGGACCCTGTTGAGAAAAGAGACAATTTCATGCATAATTAGACCCACTTTTGAGTCCCCTTGGATAATTTATCCTTCAAAACAACATTTATAGGCCCCTAAGACCCATTATTTTTTATCTAGAGGCCCATTTCACTTGAGAAATCACCTAAAACCCAATAAACAACACTTAGTTCTTTCATATCTTGAAAACCAACCTTCAAAAATTAGTAGTGGGACCCATTTTCCACCTTGGTAAAATGAATCCCCTCTGGTGGGACCCATTTTCCAAGGGTGGCAAATGAGTCCCTTTTGAGGGTAAATTCAATTTTGAGCGGGAATTTAATTAATTCAACTTAATTTTCTAGTGGATGTCAGCCTCTTAGGTCTAAATAACAGGAAAAATAGGTGTTGTTGCTTATAAATACTCATTTTAAATTAGTTTACACATCTTTTAGTCATTTTTCAAAAAAGAAAATTTCAAAAGTCAAGTCTTCTACAACAAGTTTCATTAGCAAAGTTGAAGTTTTAGGGTAGCAAACTACAGTTTTTGTAGGTCTTGAAGCTCACGGTTTAGGTCAAGATTCAACATTGCAAAGGGTTGATTATGGATGCCTATGGTGAATCATGGAGAAATCTAGGTTGAGGAGATGCAACTACCCATCAAATCACACCTAAAGACTTGGTTTCAATGTGATTCCATCTTCCATTTTCACTCTATCTTTAGATTAAGGTTTGCACTTCATCAACATTTCATGTGCATGTCATTTTATTCCATTTTTTATGTGTTGTAATATTTCTAGGGTTGAGATATTGCATCATTCAAATCGCATTTGCATTTCTTATTCTTGCACAATAGAATCCTTTTAACATACTTCATATTTTCCTAGTCTTTAACACATATAAGGCTAGGGTTTTATGCAAAATTTTCTCCATTCAAGGTTTAATTACCCAACTAGGTGTATGACTAAGGAAAACCCACCACTAGACAAAAAAATCTAAGCTATTTTGTAGGAATTTTTTGAGATCCCAACTCGGGTTTCCATCAGAAAGTGTTCTACAGGTGTCAAAGTGCAGAACAAAGATTTGAAATTATAGAAATTTGGAAGTGGATTGATTTTCCATGCATGGAAAAAGAGTCCCTTCCAACGTGAATTTTTGAGTTAGATGTAGATCCTTACACCTAGTTGACAAAAAATAGTTTCTATGCAGAAAAACCCTAACCTAGGACTAATTCGCCCAAGGTGGTGAATGAGTCCCAGTTAGCTAAAAATCAGATTTTGTCAATTTTCGAGATTGTTCTCCAGTCCTCTTTAGCTTCTCAGGTGCACACATTCTAAGTTCATGCTTTCTGTTTAGTTTAATCTACATTTTCTTTCATCAATTCAAGCTTCTTGCAAACATCATTGTGTTTTCCAACATTGCATAAATCTTAGGTTTTGCATACATAATCAGTTAAATAGATCATCTAATTGCACTTAGTTCATTCCATTTAGTCTAAATAATATCATACATTGCATAATTGAGTGAACCTAGATAGATCTTTTTTGTGGGGTTTATCTCTCTCCTTTTAGGTGAAACATCCTAAGAGCGCAAAAGTTTCCTATAAGCTCTACCCAAAAATATATGGTTCAATACCTTCAAACCATATCTAATATATGATAGAAAAATGATGTAATTATTTCAACAATCTTTCTCTAATCCAGGAGTGAACTCTTCAAGAAACTGATGGTGAATACTTGATTAATCTCTATTTAAGGAATATACATAATATTTATATAAATGAAACAGTTCAACAACTACATAACTGATAGGATAACCACCTAGCCATTAACCTCATATCATATAGTAGTTTAAAAAATGTAATATAATATTTAACTATGCTAACATTCACTATCATTCCCCCTATTACATTGTTCCTATAAATGTACCTCATAATTGTGTAGCTCCGAGCTAAATTCTTGAGTTCTCCTTTCCTTGAACTCTCAAATCGCATACAAAATTATTGGAAAACCATCCACCAAGTTGTCTCCCTGACTCTCATAAGGGTATAATTCCAAATTGTAATCTTCAAAACTCTTTAGGAAACCATCCATATTGAGCTCTTCAAAACTATCAACAACATGTTGTACTGTCAAAAAATGTACACCTTTACATTTTCACACTATGTTTGGGTCCCTTAATTAATTGGACTTAATTAAGCCTATCATTGGCCCAATTATGCATTTAAAAGCCTAATTAATCCCATTTTATAAAATGGAAACTTGTATTAAACAATTGCAAACATTAATTAAATTTCTTTGAAGTTGGTGTGTCCTAGGTTTGGGGCCTACGACCCCTTTAAGTTTAGGAACCCAATTTTTAATATGCTTTTAGTGGCATGACGAATGGGTCCTCCTTAAGTTTAGGAACCAATTTTTAATATATTTTTGGCAGCATTTTCATGATTCAAATTCAATTCACAATTTTTGGCTTTTGACATTTAAGTTTTGGGAAATTCGTAAATTACCTATAAATACAAGATCTTTTTATCAATTCAAATCCTAGATTTTATATGCAAGAATTCCTAAAGAAAAAAATATTTTTAGAGGTGTTCATGAATATATTTCTTAGTCATTTGTTGTAGCATTCAAGATATCAAACATTATGTCAGAGTTATCTTCATTCATGCATGTTTTTGGAGCTAACATTGTGATGTAGGTTTCAAGCACTCAAGTCAAGTTTCAACCATCAAGATCAACATCCAATCAAGCCATTTCATGCAAGATCAAGACCCTGGAGATATGTATTAAGTTTCAATCCTTCAAGGATCTCTATTTAAGGGTTCAGTGAGTTGAAACATAGAAAGTGTTTATTCATGTTTCATTTCATTTCAAGGTTTAATTACCAAAATAGGATTTGATGAAGGTAAACCCCTATTCACCAAAAAAAAAAAAATTCCCTCTTGTGTGTGTTGGAGATTTGTAGGTTGAAGAAGGATTGAAGATTGATAAAAAATTTAATTTTGTAAATTTGTCAAAGTTGTCAACATTTTCATCAAGCCATGGAAACTCATTTGCAAAATTTAATTCTGACTTTTCAACCATGAAATCTGGAGGAATTGGGTGTGTAGATCTAGGATCAGAGGAATTTAAAATCATATTTTAAACCCCTGTAGCACGACCCATTTTCCCTAGGGTGAATATGTCCTAGGAGGGCACTCAATAGGGGCTTTTGGTGACAGGTGCATAAATTCATAACTATCTCAGATCTGCCAAAACTTTGTTGATTCTGATAGAGTAAGGTTTTAAATTGATTTTTTATGTGTTACATTGCATAATTCAATTCATTTGGTACTTTTCATTCATCTCCCAAAAGTGCATTTCAAGTTGATTTACCCAATCCTTAGTCATAAGGAAAACATCAAGATCTCCATTAACATTGACTCACCTAAGTGTTGAAAGTTAATCTTTTCCTAAGGGATCTCTTTTTCTAATGAAATAAGGAAGATAGGTGCAAACCTACATCACCCACATATTTCATTTGTTTCATTTTGGTGAACCTAACATTGTACATAAAAATTTCTAAAATTGGAGTCTATTCAAACCCTAAATCTAGGATTTGTGTTAGTTTGCATTGCATTGCATTATTTTGCATCTAATTTAGTGTTGTTAAAACTGCATCAATTTACATCTCATTTTAGGTTTTAGGTTTGCATTTTTCATCCTTTAAAATCTAAAAAAATCAAAAAAACATGCATGCATATTACATTGATTTTGTATAGTACTTGCATATTAGTGTATTTTTAGTCATTTATATTCACAAATTGAGTCAAAATTGCATTTTAGAAAGTGTCACATTGTTCATCATTTTTCACTAAATTCACTTTCATTTAGACACATATATATGGAAAATTCAAACATTGAAACCATAGTTTGCAACCAAAAATAGGAAACCTAGCATTGAACCTTAGACTCATACTTGAATTTTTGCAACCTATGACGTAGGATCCATTCACCTGAGGGAGAATTAGTCCCTATATAGGTGTTGTTTCAAAATTTTGGGTAGTGATTTGTCTTTGTTTACTTCATTATGATCTGCTATTAAATTTGGGTTTTAGTTGCAAACATCAAAAAAATTAGTTATTTTTTGCATTATGTTCAATTGGTCAAATTGAGTGCATTGTTTGAAAATCAAAATTGGCATTAAAAACATATCATTTTTAGTATCTTGCATTCAAAAATAAGAAAATATTCATATATCAGATATGAAATTTTGCATAAAAATTCATCATGGACATTGTATGGGTAATATATGGGGGACCTTAAGATCTTTGGTAGATGTTTCAAGTTGTGTGTTTGGTGATGACCCTAATGAAATTGAGACTATTAATGAACCTTCACCTCCTAATGAATGTCCTCATGAAGTGGAAATACAATTCATACAAGACTCCTTACACAACCTCGATAACAATGCATCCTTTTATCCATCTATGCAAACACCACCTATAATCCCATCACTTGATATGTTCAACCTCTTACATCCTGAAATGGAAGCAGAAAGAAATCTTCAACCATCAATCATTAATTAACTTGTTAACAAGGACAATAATGATACTCTTCTATCTTATGTTCATCGAGTTACTAATACACCCAATTGACTTAGAAGAGAGTTATGGTCAAGGCTTTATGATCTTAAGTAAACAAGGATGTGAAATTACCAATGAGCATGAAATTCAAAAAATTTTAGAGTAAATACCATATGAGGATACCAAGGGTTAGGATATCAAGATCTCCCCCCCTTGCATATATCCTAAGGGAAAATGTGTTCTCTTTCATAAAATCATATCAAGAAACCAATTAATACCTCACAAGGATGATAGGGTTACCATAGATCCTCCTCCCCCACCTCCACCTCAGCAAATTTTCCAAACAAGTAAGAAATCTAAGCCATATAAGATCAAGGAATTACCATTCTTACACACTACAACATAAAATGAATGAAAAATGGATCATCTCCTCTGTCTAGGATTGGTTTACTTGCCACCTATCAAAGAAAACAAAAAAGGAAAGAGTACAAACATGAATTATTGTGCTTTTCATAGAATTCTTGGGCATCTTACTGATAAATGTCATCTTTTACAATGGTTGATCTGTGAAAATGATGTTATTAATGTAATTAATTAAGTGCATACACTTTTCTCCTTGCCATGTGATATTTGTAGGATCATAGCACACTCACTATTACATGTTTTACATTTATCACAAACCATTTCTAAAATGCACGGATCACATTCTCATCATCCAAATTAGCTCATCCTTGTCTTGCACTTAGTGGGGGAAATGAGTTAGATAGCCTTGTCCTAATTTCACACTTTTTGTTGTCCCTTTGGTTAGTTATCCACCTTTTACATATGATGAACAAGATTGGGATGTGGATGACCTATTATAGGTTGAATCGCATGTGCCATACTAGTATTATCTTTGTCTTCATTTTATGTCCTTTGTGATTGCATGTGCATAATGTGATGCCATATATTTTGTTGATTAGCATGTATTTATATGTTTGTGAGCCTAATTTAGATGGACCTTGTCACTCCGTTGGTGCAAGGATACAAAGGAAGTGAACCTATTGTGATATTCTTCTATTTGTATCTGAATTCTTCTATCTATCATAACCATTTATCTTTTGTCTTGTGTTTTCCTTTTAAGGATGAGGCAAGGCATCAATAAATTTAGGTCTCTTTCATGTTGACCCAAAATATTCCCTTTGTTCTCTCTCTCTCTATGTGTCATTCTTCCTTTGTGCTTGTTGTTTCATGAGTCATTTGGGGAATGATGACAGTTTTGAGCTTGATTATATCACTATAGCAACAACAAATGTTGACCCCAAATCCATGGATCCCTTATGTGTTATCTTAGGATTGCATATGGGGGGGAAACGCCTTTCATGATGTAGCTCTACTTGGAAACATATGTTTTAGATAGGGATTTCCAAATAAAGCTCTCATATGTATTAGCATTTATTGTGTTATACTTTAAAGTAATTTCTCATAGGATGGTGTTTATCAAATTCTCTAAAGTGGGGGCATACATGTCCCTGCTCATTATTTTCTTCAAAGTGTGGTCTTCTTAATTCATGTGATGTGTCTTCTTTGTGTGATTGGGTTGGATGTCCTTCAAGATTACAATGTTTCTTGCATATGAAATTCCTCTTAGTGGTGATGCTATAGATTGCATTCGCATTCCTTAAGTTGTGAATCTTTTATCCTCGACTAGTCCTCTCTTGGAGAAATTAGGCATGATGTTCCCTAAGGTGAGACCTTTTGTGAACTAAGAAAAAACCCTTTGAATATCCTATTGAATGTATCAAGGCCACTAAGCATAACACAACTTGTTTGCCAGTGGAGCCTTTATATTTTTCAAGGCCACCAAGCATAACACAACTTTCTTTTGAGTGGACCCTTTTCTTTGAGTGCCTAGCATAACACAACTTGCTATCCTTATGAAAAAATTTGTGGCACCTTGTCAAATTTTTCAATTGGTATAACTTTGGTATGGTTAGTACAGTGGGAGTCTATAGACCTACCATGACCTTCCCATTAGCCACCCTTTTGGGAGTCACCTAGTGGACATTTGATTTCACTAGCCCATGTGAGTACATTTTGTTTGCATAGTGGACAATGTGTTTCCACTTGTGAATTTTTTTTTAACAAACAACTATGGCTTTACCATACCGATTGGACAAAAATCTGATGTTTGATCCATCCCATCTTTCTCTTCTCATTTTGGCATTGTATTCTTGTGTATCTTGTCTTGTTGCTGCATATTTTAACATATGCATGTGTCTCTTTGTTCCTTTGTTGGTTTTCCATGAGATCTTATATTTTTGGGGCTTGATCATCCTCCTTGACTTTTGTTGTCTTATATTTCCAACAATTCTACAATTAGACCTCTCTTGACTCTTATTTTTCTACTTTAGATTGAGTTTGAATGTAGGTCTCATCCTCTAACTAAAGTGGTGGCTAAATGTAGAGTCAAAAAATGTACACCTTTACATTTTCACACTATGTTTAGGTCACATAATTAATTGGACTTAATTAAGACTCCAGTTGGTCCAATTATTCATTTAAAAGCCTAATTAATCCCATTTTTTGAAAGGAAAACTTGTATTAAACAATTGCAAACATTAATTACGTTTCCTTGAAATTGGTGTGTCCCAGGTTTGGGGCCTAGGATATATTCACCCAAGGGCGAATGGGCGCCCCTTAAATTTAGGACCCCAATTTTTAATATGTTGTTTGATGTTTAATTTTTGAGAAATTAGAAAATTACCTATAAATACAAGGTGTTTTTATCAATTAAAATCCTATATTTTATATATACAAGCATTCCTAAATTAAAATTTATTGTAAAATGTGTTCAAGAGAATATTTCTCAGTCATTTGTTGCAGCATTCAAGATCTCAAGCACCATGTCAAAGTTATCTTCATACATGCATTTTTTTGGAGCTAACATTGTAATGTAAGTTTCAAGCATTCAATTCAAGATCCAAGCATCAAGATAAACATCCAATCAAGCCATTTCATGCAAGATCAAGACCCTAGTGAGATGTGTTAAGTTTTAGTTTATCAAGGATCTATATTCAAGATTTTGGTGAGTTGCAACATAGCAAGTGTTCATTCATCATTCCTTTCATTCATGTTTCATTTCATTTCAAGGTTTGATTACCAAAATGGGGTTTTTCCAAGGAAAATCCCTATTCATAAAAAACAAACAACTTTTCCCTCTTGTGTGTGTTGCAAATTTGCGGGTTGAAGAAGCATTGAAGATTGATCAAAAGTGAAAATTTTCAAAGTTGTCAAAGTTTTCAACATTGTCATTAAGCCACGAAAACTCATTTGCAGAGTTTAATTCCAAATTTCCAATTGTGAAATTTGGAGGAATCAAGAGTGCAGATCTAGGAGAAGAGGACTATGAAAGTATATTTTGGATCCTTGCAGCAAGACCCATTCACCGTAGGGTGAGTCTATCCTAGGAGGATACTCAACAAGATATTTTGGTGATAGGTGCATAAATTCATAACTATCTTAGATCTGTCAAAAATTTGTTGATTCCGATAGATTAAGGTTTTAAATTGATGTATATATAATCAAAATAAAATAAATTCTTAAAATCAATACTTTGAATAAAATAAATATAAACGATCATTATTGAAGATAATTTATATATAAAATCCAACATATGCAAAAAATATAACACATGCATAGCAACTACTTCAATGCCTAAATTACAACTTATTGTACCATAGATTTCCAAAGCGTCACAAGTAATTGCTACTTACACATCACAATTCATAAAAAAAATTGATGGAACACTAAACACAAAGACACTAATAAATAATTAAGAATTAAAATGGTTATTTGAAAACACTCAAAGATAATAATCATTATGACTATTGTACATTAGTATACATCATGTTACATAATCTTATACAATATGCTACAAGTGTCCCTTGCTTCTTGTTTTGAGCAGAGTTGAACTTGAAGTTGTTCTAGACAAGCACTTTGGATCGTTTTGTCTAGACAAAGATTCACCCATCATAGATATCTCTAGTTGTTGCAAACCAAATTGACTTCTCCTCTTCCCTTGTTAAAATTTAGATTTGATTTTCCTCTTGGATATTATTTCTTACCTTCCCAAGTCTAAATGGTAAGATAATATAGATTAACGGTTGATGTTGGGAAATGTGTTGAAGCGAAAAGGTTTCATGTGGGAGATATTGGAGGTCGTAGGAGCATTGTGGTGATGTGTGGAAGGGGAATGGTCTACTTATTTGCAACCCGTAAACTAAAATCTCTATATGTACTAGAGTTTAGCATTATCATGAATAAAGTGGTGATTCTTTTTACTTATTTTTGTAAGTCTTATATTTTAATTTTGAGGATTTTGAAGTTTTAAAAGTTAATTATAAATGTATATGTGTATATAGTGAATTTGATTAAGTTATCAATGTTAAAATGACAAATAAATTCTTATTTTTTCTATTTTGTATTGTTATTTTTTAGTTCCAAAAGCTAATCTGATTGTAAATGTATATGTGTAGAAAGTGAAATTGATTAAGTTGTCAGGGTTAAAATAATCGATAAAAACTTATTTTTATTTTGTATTTTTATTCTTTAGTGAAATATGCTTTTCAAAGAGAATTATTATAAATGTGTAGTGTCAAAAAATGTCATTGATGACCTTTTCACACTTGTTTGGGCCCTCCTAGTGAAATCGAGCTTAAATGTTGCCTTGACTTAATGTTGCAATGTATTTAACATGCTCGCATTAGGTCTTGGGCCCTTGTGAATTAAATAAACTTGATTGTGGCTTAATCATAGTGTTGTAAGGTGTTGTAACACACTTTCACACTTTTCTAGGGTTTTATTAAATAATTGGAATTCTTTATGCTTTAATTGGCCCTATTTTTCATCCATAGGCCTTAATTAATGCATCTTTCAAGGATAATCATGACGTAAATCAGCATACAATCATAATTAAGGTGTTTTTAGGTTATGTGGCCTAGATTTAGCAATTTGGGACTCATACGCCACCTTGGATGTATGAGTCCCACCTAGGGTTTTTGGTCCCAAACCTGATTTCACACCTTTCTAAGTATTTTTGAAAATGGTTCCATAAATTGTGCCTAATGGGACTCAAACACCACCATGGGCATATGATTCTCATGTGGCCCAAATTCAAAATTAATTCAAATTCTTTGTGGTATTTTATCCTCCTAGATTTGATGGTGTCTTGTAGTGTTGTAATTTCAATTATGTTTTCATAATTAAGTATAAATACAAGTTTCTTTAACTCATTTTATACCTAGCAAGTTGAATGAGCATCCTTATATCAAGCTTGAGTTTGTAAAAGCATTCAATTTTTTACAAGAGAATTCAATAGCATTCAACAACAGATTATCAAGCATTTTAGAGCCTTATTGAAGCATCAAGCATCATGTCAAATTCTTCATGCATCGTGTTTTTTATTGAGCTATCAATAGTGATGTAGGGTTTTATGATTCAAGCTAGCATTTCATTCAAGACCTATCCCATTCAAGAAAGAGTCAAGGTCTACATCCATTGGAGCCATCCAATACATGTTTGACACACTTCAAATGTTTCTAGGGTATGAGTCCCAATATAGGTCATTTTTTAGGTTTTTGTAGATTTAGATACCCATTTTCCAGATTCTTATTTCTGCACAAAAACCCATATCTCAGACTAAACCACCCAGTCTAGTGTATGAGTCCATATAAACATTAAAATCAATATTTCTAGCATTCCAGGGCTTCATTCAATCTCCTTTAGGTTTTGAGGTGCACACATTTCATCTTGCAACTTTCTATTATGTTTTACATACTTTTCTAGGTCATTTAGTGAAAGATTGCATCATATTAGGGTTAAGAATTACATCTTGCAGCTCATTTGTCATTCCAAGTACTCACTTGGCAGTGAACCCTTAATTAGTTTACAATTAGTCCCTAGGATATCCCTATTGCAAGATCTCTTTCCCCTTTCTGCATTGGATTGAGATCTCTAGGGTTAACCTTGAATGAGAGTGTTGAGTTTTGTTCTTCTATCTGATCCCAAGCATAGAACCAAGCAAAATTCTTCCTCTCATTTTGGTGAACCTAAAATTATAATATCATAATTCTGATTTCAAGTGCATTATCATCCTTGATCTTGCTTGCATTAGGATTTGCATTAGTTATTTGGTATTCTAGGGTTTCTAAACATTACATTAGTGAAAGTGCATATAGTTTGCATTTTTACATCTTATATAATTGAAAATCATACAAAATTTGCATTTGCACTTAGTTTACACATCATACAACATAAAAAGCATAAAATTCACTTGAAATTTTCTAATTTTTTTGAAAAAAAGCCTCATTTCCCAGACTCATACACCCCTCTCGGCAATTTAGTCTCAGTGTTGATTCTGAACTACACTTTATAGAATTTAAAACTCTACTTTTGTGCTCTTGTTTGCTATGAATAACTTTTTGTTTTAGTTTATAGAGTTTATGTTATAGTCATTTCATTATACTTAGCCTAATTTTCATTTGAAATCATCTTACACTTAGTATCCCTTGTATGAGTATCTGGTGTCCTATTGCTAATACTATAAAGAGATGAAGTTCGAGACTCATGTCATCCCGCGATAGCACAATCATCATGGATCTTGGGATTTCTCGCAATTTCACTCCTAGTATTGATACTAGTACACTAGGTATGGACCATAGCCTTAAAAACTCTTTGCCTTCAAGTAGTGTGATGCATTTTGAAACAAGGATTGATAGTGTTCTGCAAGAAAAAATAATTCAAATTCATGAAGATTTAGCAAACATATAACATCAAGTGAAAAATGACAAGATTTCAACTACTTCCATCCCTACTATAGATAACATTCATCGCATGCTTGAATGTGATGATCTGGACTCGACCTTGTGAAAAACATAGTTCAAATCTTTGGAAAACAGCTCACCTCAACCACTAGTTCCTTACCTACGAACAATGTCACAAGCCAAGGAGGAATTCAAATTCCTCCTTCCACAACAATGGCCTCTATTCCTACCTGTACCAGCCCTCAAGTCACAACAACAATGCAACTAAAGAGTAATGTGATTCCTTCCTCAGTGAACCAAATATTTTTAATTAGGTTTATATGCTACTCTTGCACTCTTAGGGTTTTTCACCTAAAAGGAGAGATATAAACCCTCAAAATCAATGTGGTTCATTCAAATTAAGGATTTTATGATGTGATTAATGCTAAATGAGATGATATAAATGACACTAAATGAACTAATTAACTGGTTATGAGTGCAAAACCTAAGAAATGTGTAATGTTTGAAAACATAATGTGATATGCAAAAAATGCAATAAAGTTCAAGTAAACTAATGCAAATAGAATTAAACAAGGCTAAAAAAAGTGCACCCTAGGAATTTGATGATGAATTTGGAGTGTCCTGAATGTTGATAGAAATCAATGAAGATCACCAAGGGGACTCATTTTCCATTGATGGCGAATCAATCCAGCTACTAGCAAAAAGTCCTGAAAACTAGTTTCTGACTGTCAGAATCTAGAATCTGAAAAAATATAGTTTTCTAGGATTAAGGTGAGACTCGTTCACCACTAATGGCGAATCAGCCCTCTCCCAAATTTTTTTGAAATCAAGCCCCAATTCTGGAGCACCAGATCTGGACTTGTCTTCTTATCGAGTTGATAGAGTCATATTTGCAAAAAACAGACTGTAGGTTGTCTCCAAAATTGAAAGAGGATGTAGTTGACTTGAAACACTTTGTTTATTTCTTGAACACATTTCAACACTTAATTGCTTGAAAAATCTGCATACACAAGTCTACAAACACACATGCAAAAGGGGAAAAATGGTTAAGGGTTAGGATATAGGGATTTTCCTTGGTCAAATCCGACTTTGGTAATCAAACCCTTAATGAAGAAATGAAATGAAATGAACAATGAAAGATGAATAATCAAAATGAAATTTTCCTAAACTCACCACAACCTTGTTGAAAAAATCTAAACATATGTCAATGGCTGCTCCAATATGCTTGATTGAATGATGCAAAGTGCTTGAATGGATGATTGAATGCTTGAATGAATTATGAGATTAGGAGCTTTTAGGAGATAGGAGATGTAAAATGAGGAGAAAAACACTTATTTATATACACTTGTTCCTTAGTAACCCAATAATACCTCATCACTGGCCGACATAAGGTAATTTTGAATAAAAACTTGAAAGAAAATTTGAAATATTCTGAATTTGAAGACAAGAGGGATTCATTCGCCACCCATGGCGAATCGGTCCTACCTTGTACTTGTAAGTGGGTTTCAGGAATTAAGTCACATTTAATGTTATTTGTCAGCTTTACATTCAAAAAGACACTTAATTAAGCCTCATGAGTGCATAAAGGGGTCAAATAAAGCATAAGAAAGGTGTAAATAGTGAAATTAAGCCTGTTGGCACTCTCAAATTTTGCAAATTTGAGATGTCGATATCAAACTTTTGCCTCTGCACTTTCTGAAGTGCGCCTGATGAAATATGCCTGAATGACCTACTTTGGAGGGTCATAATTCAAAGCCCACTGATTTCTAAGAAAAAACCCTTTGCAGAAACACTCATGTGTCCAATGTGAACGTGCATGTCAATTTTCAGCTTCCCACGATGAGTTTTGTCAAGATTTCAAAAAGTGAAGCTGAAGGGTTTTGTCACTGTTCTGCAATTTGCAAATGTTCAGTTTTGTGAAGTGGCCTCTTGTTTGAGCTTGCATTTTGCAACCAGATGATTTCCATGCCAAAATTATTGTTCTTCTTCATTCTCCATACCAAACTAAGCTCACATGTCAGTTTTCAAGGCCTTATGAGTTGACTTGTTATTTTTACAAGATCAAAACCAAACTAAATTTCTTCAATTTTGCATTTAAACCTTTCTGAGAGGCCAACTTCGAGCATCTGTAACTTTTACTCAACTATGATTCAAGCTAATCCTTCTTGTACACATGTTACATGTACCCAAATGTGCTTATGTTTCAAGTGGCAGCTCGCCAAGAGTTGATTTGATATTTTAGCAATGAGGTGATCTCTTGAGTTTTAATTGGTTCTGAATAGCTACATTTGCAGAAAGGTCCAAGAGGGCAAGTTTTCCAATTAATAACTTTCACCTCGTGATTCCTTTTGTCGATCCATCTTTTGCATTGTATTCTCCAGAGGAATGTCTGCATTCTTGCAAGTTGTTACACCTTCATGAGGTCATTTGCCTAGTTTTCAGAGGCAATTCTGGAGCCCACCGGGCAAGTTTTCACCCTTTTTAAAATGTGCCTAAAAATGAGTTTTAATGGAAACCCATTTCATGTTTTCTTGCAAGATGCATTCAAAAGGTGGTATCAAGGTCAAATTGACCATGATGGTTGTCCGAGAAGGAAAATTTTTTAGTCAGGCCCACATGGACCCGACATGCCTCACTCAATTTTTACATGGTAAGTGTTTACAACATTGCAACCACTCCAAATAAGTTGTTTTGGCTGGGTATACATGGTATCGAATTCCCTATTTTTGGTGACAAAAAATGGTGATCAATATCACTCTGTCTAAGACAATTTGAGGCATGTTAGTTTTTAGAAACACTCCCAGTGATCTAAGATCAAAGTTGAGAAACTCATCAATATGGTGCCAATCTGGGGCTTCTACTCTTCATTTTGAGTGTAGTAGAAGAATGTTAATTTCAAGAAAACTATTTTGAATGACTTAGTATGTGGAAGGTTTACTTCATTTGGCATAATGAGGAAGCAGGTATTGAAGTTGTCTCTCATAGCTTGATGGTGAGGGTGGTTCTCCACTTTGATTCACCATGAGAATGATGTTGCTACACTATTTATTCATACCTGAATGTTTAAACAGCTACATAATGTTGAAAGCAAAGTTTGTATGCAAGCTAATGTTGGTGGGATTCCCCATTATGTGGATGCATATGTTTATTGTAGCTATGGCTCAATGTGAAATTGAAAATGGATAATTGGTCTTAAGCAAGAGAGACAATTTGAAGATATAGGATTGTTCTCTGCAAGATGTGAATGAAATATGTAACAACTCCACTAATACAGTAATGCTGAGATTATTCTTGTTGAAGGAAGGAATAGGCACTAAAGAGAAGAACTGAATTAAAGACAACATGGTGTGAATCAAATGAGTAGTGTTTTAATGTTTCAAAAATGTGTAAAAGTGTAATGGATCCTCTGTGTTTTGAAAACAGAGAACAATTTATACATTAGAAAGGGAAAATGTTATGCAGCCTCCTAAGCTTTAGAAAATTTTGAAACAAATGCAAATAAAAACAGTGTGTAGCTGAAATGGGTATGGACATTCAACAAAGGCTTTTGGAATGCACCTAAATTCATGAATGAAATGAAGGAAAAACTCCTAAAAACGCCAATCAAACACATAATGGAAGAGATGATGTGCGGTTTGAGAACAGAGCTAACACTAGAATGGATTTGATGAAAGCTGTAGCAATTCTCAAGCAAATGCAGTATGCAGATGTAAAAAGGGCGTGCCTAGAAAATGTATGTAATGTATTTGTGGAATGGACTTTAGAAACTAAAGAAAATTGTATTCAGAAAAGCCTGCACCATGAGCTCAAGAAGAATACAGTCAAGAGGGATTTCTAATGAGTAGCCACCAAAGCATAATGTAAAAGCATGTGGATTTGCTAAAAATGCCTTAGAAACGTTCAAGCAAAGGCAACTGGCAGTTGTATTGCCAAATCACAAAACCTTTTCCATTGTCCTCTCTGCACGCATGAATAGAAGGACGCCACAGTGATTGCAACAGTCCACAATGTAAATAAGTTGAAAAGGATTTAGAAACCTTTGGGCGCACCAGCTGTGGAGAAGACAACACACCATTCAAATCTATTGGAATGACTTTTGAAAAAACATAGAAGCCTTTAGACAAATGCATTTAGCATTGGTGGTTGCAGGGTATTCACTAATTGGACTTGTTGAAAAGGCTGTAGAAAACTTAAGAAAATGCACAGGTAATGGAAGTTAAAAAGGGATTCAGAATGAATACAGAGGCATGACTTAAATAGGGCATAGACATCCATCAAAGCTTGAAGATTTGAAAGCAACCACACATCTTGGAATGGGGCGCAGAGGAATGGAGAGGCCTAGCGCACATGAGGACAAGATGGCGTATGAATTTGCAGTCAAGGTTTGTAAGTTATATCATAATCAGGGTATTTCTAAAATGCAAGAATAACCTCTACAGTAGTAGAGTAAAATGAAAGAAAGTAAAAATGCACCAGTCAATGGGGTTCGATGGAGAACAACATAAAGTTTGAACGTGTGAAGAGTTTTGAAACAAATGGAAGAGATAGGTGTGGGTTTTGAGGTGACAATGCATCAAAATGAAATACCACAGTGGCTGCTAAACACACAACATGTATTTTTTGAAAATCCCTCAGAAACTTTGAACAAATTTCATCAAATAGAGGAGGCTTGAATCTGTTGAGAGGCAACGCATTTCAATCAGGAAAGTCCAAAATGCTATATGGTGAGATTTAAATGGTCACAACCAAAGCATTAGTAGTGGGTGAAGAGGCAAAGGACCACACATTTGAAATATGGAAGCCACGCACAGGATGAAGGAAGAAACTGGGCTTGCAGCAAAAAGCGTACACCAGATAGACCATTTGAAATTCTTTAGAAATTTTGCAAGCATAAATAATGGGGTTTTGCTCAAAACAAACCACGCATCAAGGAGAATGATGGGTAGCACAAATGAAAAGCAGAGTCTCCATCAAACCTACAGGAACCTGCCGCCATGGAGAAGAATGCGAATGAACAGGAATTATGGAAAAAAAAATTGAAACAGAGAACAAAGGAAATCAACGGTTGGAGATAGATGCCAAAGGAAGGCAAATCCTATTCGTTCCCCGCCATTTCATGATCTAAAGATGCACGACCTCTAACGCCTGCGAAATCACGGGCTTGTGACATGTGGCACAGTGGGCCCGGGCGAAGCTCGAGACAGAAAAAATAAAAATGGTGCGACGGTTTTTATTTAAATTACTTTCATTTTAAATAAAGACTTTGCTGAGTGGGGTAAAGTGAAATACCCGATAAAGTATTTTTATAAGATATTTTTAAATGGTGGGCCCAGTTATTTTCTTCTCATGAAATCAAATATTATGGGGAATTTTTAAATGGTAAAGTGACATGGGGATTATATTTTAATGTGAATGATTATTCACTCTCTTGGATGGAGGATAAAATAGAATGACACGGACAATTTCTGGAGATGCACTTAAAGTAAATTTATAGAGTGAAATGCATGTGAATGTGGCTGTGTGATATTTTAATGAGAGAAGAGTAAAATTTCACTTTATATTTGACAGCATGTGGGTATTGTATAAAGTGAATCTATTCACTTTATAAGCAAATATTTGTTGGGAGATAAAATTAAAAGTGCAGCTCCAGTTTAATTGAAAAAGTAGGAAACATAATTTTTCACGGGCACAAGAAGCATTTTACAACAGCACAATAAAATGGGGAATTCCATCACGTGGGCATTTTTTTTGTTGAAGAGCAACTAACAACAAGGGAAAATGAAGAGGCAAATTCAGTTACAGAGAGATGAGAGAGGTTGTGAGCAGCTTGTTGATCGATGGTGGATTGAGTTTCCAGATGGTATCTACGGATCAGACTGATCTTAGGGCTACTTTTGTTTCTCTTTTATTCTTTTCTTCTCTCATTGTGAGGGGGGAGGATGGGTTTCCAATTTCTAAAAGCTCTGCAAGTCAGACAGAAGCTCTGGGTAGAACTGTATAGCTGGGAGAAATGTAATTGAGTCATTAAATCTGAAAGTGTCTATTATGAATTATGTTCTCATGTTTATATTTAGCTAATAATTGTCTCCATTTCTGAGATGTATTACTCCTTTTGATTCAATAATAAGATTATCTGAGTCTTTTCATGCACATTTTCTGCATTAGAGTGATATATGTTGCTGCCTTCTATTCTGAGAATAATGTAATTGTTTTAATGAAGCACAAGGTGCATTTATTATTGCCTTTTGTTCATAGGATAGTGTAATTGCTTCAACATATGTGACTGGAATACTATTTTTTAGGTGGATTTATAAGAAGGGTTATCAGATAAAACTTCAGTGATATGGTTGTCATAATGTGATAACATTTGTAAGGATCTTCATAACATTTTCAACAGTGTAGGATGAATGCTGGTTATATGACTCCATAGCCCATTTTCTGGAACTGGTCAAGTATTATACTTCTATTATTTTTAGCTGGGTCCCCAATCTTCAAAATTCAAAACCATTTTAAATCCCTGTGTGTTATAGTGTTGTGGTTATCTCATGCTCCAAGTAGCTGATATTACTGATAAACAACCAATTCTATTTAGTATTATCCTATTATGTTGAGTCATTAAATGAGTTTATTTGTTGAGCAATATTATGTTATGTATGTGTTTCAATTTGTTGATATTGCTAAAGGGATCACCCTCCTGGGGTCTTATAGAGCCCGAAGTGTAGGAGGTTATTTTAAAGTCCTTGTCATTTGGTCTAGGTCCTTCGAGCTGCCCTTGATTGGAATTGGCAATTCCATAGGTAGATTAGGAGAGAAACCTAGTTTACAAGAAAAAACACCAACAAAATGGCGACTCTACTGGGGAATGCACTCAAAAGTCCAGTTGCAGATTTTCTTATCAAAGAATCATTCCAATCCTGAGCTATTGTTTGTAATTGGAGGTTGAAAATCAGTGTCACATCTTATTTTCCCATCCGAGTCACCAACAAAATGGCGACTCTGCTGGGGATAAATTTGAATCTCCAAGTGCAGATTGCTTAGTTATAGAGTCATATTATTGTTTGCCATTTTGAATTTAGTTCAAGTCTTGAAGGATCTCAAGCCTGGAGAAAGATTGTTGCAGTGAACCTGATTAATTTTATGATCTGTGGTGCTCTGCTGGTGAAAGGAACTCAGAAAGAAAATTATATGTGAAAGAACTTCCTACTGTTCGAAGTTCATTCCTCTCTGAAGAGAGGTGGTGACTCTGTCAAGAAGAACCTGTTGAAGATTTAAAGAATACAGTTCTAGATCTACAATATTTCCAAAAAATTTGCAGTAGCTGTAATGTTTCCAGGTACTCTTCACGTATGTGAACATCTTAGAGAGAAATGTTGGTTCCCTTATTTGGTGAAATTAAGCACTACAATCATGGGAGGTTGAATATTGTAATTGAGTAGTTGTAGAGAGAATAATTTTCATTTGCAAAATGTATGGTTGTTTTAATTCTCCCTCTACAAGCTATAGTATCATGCCTAGGACACAACCTTGTCCTCATAGGAAGGTGTTTGCAAATAAAAGATACAACCCTTTAGATTTTAGATTTGATGGAAGATTATCAGATTGAAGAGGAAGATGTTATCATAAAAAAATTTGTAAGAACTTTAGAAGGTATGGCTGAAGGTTGGTTTACTTTCTTACCAATGCATTCCATAAATTCATGGAATGAGCTCAGAACATGTTTCTTTGATACTTTTAAAGATGAGTCAGCAGTGACTGATGAATGCTTGTCTGAAGATAGAAGTCTGCATACTCAAGAAGAATTTGAAGAGGAAATTGCAAACGAGGTTGAGTCTGAATCATGTATTGATGCACTGTGTGATATAGAAAGATTGGAGGATGAATCTATCTATGATTTTCATGATAGATTTATGAAATTTCTGCTTGCTATACTAGAATTAGAAAGACCTGATGAATCATTTTGCATTGATTTTTTTTGTGAAAATTATAAGCCAGGTTTGAGTACCATGCATGTTCACTTGAAGCCCCTTAGCCTTGGGTGTTTATATCAATGGTTTTCAATAATTGAGGAAATGATAGATAACTATGGAAGTCATCTCTTAACTCAATTATGTGATGTTACCTTTTCAAGATTTAGTCCAATGGATGCAGATGGTATAGTAGAAGACAAGAATGATAGTGCACTATGCAGTGATAAGGATGTTGTTTTTGAACAACCTACTAAAGCAATATGTCCAGAAAAATATTGCAGCCATGATGATCATGAAGAGATAAATGAAACATGTGAAGTGTCTTCCATTTGCTTTGAAAATACAAAAATAGAAAGCATATTTTCTATAGCAAATGAAGGCTGCAATGATGCAAATGATACCAAGAGTGTTTTCTCCTCTATGGACTCTAAATACACAGCTGAAGATTATGATGATTCTGATGTTTTAATTTTTCCTGATGAGAACAATGGTGTTGTAGATGGGAGTTTGCAACCAGATGAAAAGCATTCCTGTGTGGGTGATCAAGAGAATTTCAAATCTATTTGCAGCCTTAGTAATTCTGATTCATTTCAAAAGCAGGAAGTGGAATTGATCCTCTTGAATGAAAAGTATTCTAATGAAGATGATGACAATGTTTCTGAAGGCTCACAAGAACAAGAATATGATGGATATGAATTGAACATCTTGTTTGAAGAAGACATGTGTAATCAGTAGTACTGCAGTACACTTGGTTATACCAATCTGTTGAGTGTATGCAGCATTGATGAGAGATTTCATGATGAGATAAGGGTGCCTACAAATTTCAAGAATGCTATTGAGAACATCAATGTATCAACTGCAAAGGACAGAGTATGAAAGGATTGTCAGTTAGAGTAGTCATGTATGAGAAGTTGCCATGAAAAAACAAATGATGATTTTCACTTTGATAGTGAGGAATGCAGCCCTGCTGATTGTTGCTGCAATGTGAACAAAGAGAAGGATATGCATGCAGGAGATGTATTGAATGAATCAGTACAAACAATTGATAATGATGAACAAGGAATCCCTATTTTGCTTGATGTTTTACCTTCTTCTATTCCTTTTGTTTCCTTTGAAGCCATTATTGAATGTTTGCATGATGAAGAGTAAGTACAAAGTGTGCTAATGCATGAGTGTACCTCTTTGAGTACACTTGAAGATAGTTTGCATGATGAGCCAGATCTTCTGGAAAGTTCTTGTGATGGTATAAATTTTGATGTGCAAACTAATGATTAGATTGAGTATAACAGTTCCAGCCATGTAGCAGATTGTAAGTGCTATTTTTGTCAGATGGAAGAAGTTTTCTTAGAATGTGGCAATATGAAAAACATTGTAGAAGGTTGTTTTCAGCCTAAGAATGATTTGTATGATGCATTTGATAAGTTCTCGCCACATAATTATCAGCATTTGGAAAGTATGTCTAACTTTCAAATGCACAATGACTATGAACATGTTGATGATGTTATGTATGATAGCCTATTAGGAGGTACCAACATGTTAAATCAGGCAAATGGTTGTGATCAGATTGTGCTTTCATATGATCTTGATCCCCATTTTCCCATGTTGCCACTTGATACAAAAGCAGAGAATGAAGATAGTGGCAATGATGAGACCTATTTGATTTGGTTGCCAATTGATGACAAAGCCAAACAGAGAGCAAGTTTTCACTTGCATGAAAGCAGCTTGATACTTATGTTTGCAAGGGTGCAGTCACCCATGTTGTTATGGTTTGACAGAGGAAAGCATGAGTTGAGGGAGCTCAGTTCTTTTTACAGAATAGTATTTGACATAGGTAAATGCTGACTCCCCTTTTTCATTTGGTGGCCTGGTGTCACCAGATGAAGTTGAAAAATGAAGTTGAAATAAAGGAACAGTTTGAAGGACACCTGATGACTCAGCTTTTGGTCTACTTCCCCAAAGATCTGGAATCTTGCTATGCCCATAGGGGGAATACATCCCCAGTCGAAGCCACTGTTGGCACTCTCAAATTTTGCAAATTTGAGATGCCCATATCAAACTTTTGCCTCTGCATTTTCTAAAGTGCACCTGATGAAATATGCCTGAATGACCTACTTTGGAGGGTCATAATTTGAAGCCCACTGATTTCTAAGAAAAATACCTTTGCAAACACACTAATGTGTCCTATGTGAACGTGCATGTCAATTTTCAACTTCCCACGATGAATTTTGTCAAGATTTCAAAAAGTGAAGCTGGAGGGTTTTGTCATTGTTCTGCAGTTTGCAAACGTTCAGTTTTGCGAAGTGGCCTCTTGCTTGAGGTTGCATTTTGCAACCAGATGATTTCCATTCCAAAATGACTATTTTTCTTCATTCTCCATACCAAAGTGAGCTCACATGTTGGTTTTCAAGGCCTTATGAGTTGACTTGTTATTTTTAGCAGATCAAAACCAAACTAAATTTCTTCAATTTTGCATTTAAACCTTTCTGAGAGGCCAACTTCGAGCGTCTGTAACTTTTACTCAATGGTGATTCAAGCTAATCCTTCTTGTACACATATTACATGTACCCAAATGTGCTTATGTTTCAAGTGGTAACTCACCAGGAGCTGATTTGATATTTTAGCTATGAGTTGATCTCTTGAGTTTTAATTGGTTCTGAACAGCTACATTTGCAGAAAGGTCCGAGTGGGCAACTTTTCCAATTAATAACTTTCACCTCGTGATTCCTTTTGTCGATCCGTATTTTGCATTGTATTCTCGGGAGGAATGTCTGTATTCCTGCAAGTTGTTACGGCTTCACGAGGTCATTTACCTAGTTTTTAGAGGCGATTCTGAAGCCCATCGGGCAAGTGTTCACCTTTTTAAAAATGTGCCTGAAAATGAGTTTTAATGGAAACCCATTTCATGTTTTCATGAAAGATGCATTCAAAAGGAGGTATCAAGGTCAAATTGACCATGATGGTTGTTCGAGAATGAAATTTTTTTTGTTGGGCCCACATCTGGACCCGACATGCCTCACTCAATTTTGACATGGTAAGTGTTTACAACATTGCAACCACTCCAAATAAGTTGTTTTGGCTGGATATACATGGTATCGAATTCCCTATTTGTTGTGACAAAAAAATGGTGATCAATATCACTCTGTCTCAGACAATTTGAAGCATGTTATTTTTTAGAAACACTCCCAGTGATCTAAGATCAAAGTTGAGAAATTCATCAATATGGTGCCAATCTTGGGCTTCTACTCTTCATTTTGAGTGTAGTAGAAGAATGTTAATTTCAAGAAAACTATTTTGAATGACTTAGTATGTGGAAGGTTTACTTCATTTGGCATAATGAGGCAACAGGTATTGAAGTTTTCTCTCATAGCTTGATGGTGAGGGTGGTTCTCCAATTTGATTCACCATGGGAATGATGTTGCTACACTATTTATTCATACTCGGATGTTTAAACAGCTACATAATGTTGAAAGCAAAGTTTGTATGCAAGCTAATGTTGGTGGGATTCCCCATTGTGTGGATGCATATGTTTATTGTAGCTATGGCTCAATGTGAAATTGAAAATGGATAATTGGTATTAAGTAAGAGAGACAATTTGAAGATATAAGATTGTTCTTTGCAAGATGTGAATGAAATATGTAACAACTCCACTAATACAGTAATGCTGAGATTATTCTTGTTGAAGGAAGGAATAGGCACTAAAGAGAAGAACTGAATTAAAGACAATATGGTGTGAATTAAATGAGTAGTGTTTTAATGTTTCAAAAATGTGTAAAAGTGTAATGGATCCTCTGTGTTTTGACAACAGAGAACAATTTATACATTAGAATGGGAAGATGTTACGCAGCCTCCTAAGCTTTAGAAATTTTTGAAACAAATGCAAATAAAAATAGTGTGTAGCTGAAATGGGTATGGACATTCAACAAAGGCTTTTGGAATGCACCTAAATTCATGAATGAAATGAAGGCATGGCTGCGAAAGACCCCAATCAAACACATAATGGAAGAGATGATGCACAGTTTGAGAACAGATCTAACACTAGAATGGATTTGATGAAAGTTGTAGCAATTCTCAAGCAAATACAGTATGCAGATGTAAAAAGGGTGTGCCTGGAAAATGTATGTAATGTATTTGTGGAATGGACTTTAGAAACTAAAGAAAATTGTATTCAGAAAAGCCCACACCATGAGCTCAAGAAGAATACAGCCAAGAGGGATTTCTAATGAGCAGCCACCAAAGCATAATGTAAAGGCACGTGGATTTGCTAAAAATGCTTTAGAAACGTTCAAGCAAAGGAAACTGACAGTTGTATTTCCAAATCAAAAAACCTTTTCCATTATCCTCTCTGCACGCATGAGTAGAAGGACGCCACAGTGATTGCAGTAGTCCACAATGTAAATAAGTTGAAAAGGATTTAGAAACCTTTGGGTGCACCAGCTGTGGAGAGGACAGCGCACCATTGAAATCTATTGGAATGAATTTTGAAAAAACATAGAAGCCTTTACACAAATGCATTTAGCATTGGTGGTTGCAGGGTATTCACTAAATGGACTTGTTGAAAAGGCTGTAGAAAACTTAAGCAAATGCACAGGTAATTGAAGTTAAAAAGGAATTCAGAATGAATACAGAGGCGCGACTTAGACAAGGCATAGACATCCATCAAAGCTTGAAGATTTGAAAGCAGCCACACATCTTGGAATGGGGCGCAAAGGAATGGAGAAGCCTAGCGCACATGAGGACAAGATGGTGTATCAATTTGCAGTCCAGGTTTGTAAATTATATCATAATGTGGTGGTACAATAATGAGGGTGTTTCTAAAATGCAAGAATAGCCTCTGCAGTAGTAGAGTAAAATGAAGGAAAGTAAAAATGCGCCAGTCAAAGGGGCTCGATGGAGAACAACATAAAGTTTGAACCTGTGAAGATTTTTGAAACAAGTGGAAGAGATAGGTGTGGGTTTTGAGGTGACAATTCATCAAAATGAAATACGACAGTGGCTGATAAACACACAACATTTATTTGTTGAAAATCCCTTAGAAACTTTGAGAAAATTTCATCAAATAGAGGAGGCTTGAATCTGTTGAGAGGCAACGCATTTCAATCAGGAAAGTCCAAAATGCCATATGGTGAGATTTAAATGGTCACGGCCAAAGTATTAGCAGTGGGTGAAGAGGCAAAGGGCCACGCATTTGAAATATGGAAGCCACACACAAGATGAAGGAAGAAACTAGGCTTGCAGCAAAAAGCGTACACCAGATAGACCATTTGAAATGCTTTAGAAATTTTGCAAGCATAAATAACAGGGTTTTTCTCAAAAAAAACCACACATCAAGGAGAATGATGGGTAGCATAGACGAAAAGGAGAGCCTCCATCAAACCTATAAGAACCTGCCCCCATGGAGAAGAATGCGAATGAACAAGAATTAGGGCAAAAAACTTTGAAATATAGAACAAAGGAAATCAACGGTTGGAGATAGATGCTGAAGGCAGGAAAATCCCATTCGTTCTACGCCATTTCAAGATCTAAAGATGCACACCCTTTAACGTCCGCAAAATCACGGGCTTGTGACATGTAGCACAATAGGCCCGGGCGAAGCTCGAGACGAAAAAAATAAAACTGGCCCGATGGTTTTTATTTAAATTACTTTCATTTTAAATAAAGACTTTGGTGAGTGGGGTAAAGTGAAATGCCCGATAAAGTATTTTTATAAGATATTTTTAAATGGTGGGCCCAGTTATTTTCTTCTCATGAAATCAAATATTATGGGGAATTTTTAAATGGTAAAGTGACATGGGGATTATATTTTAATGTGAATGATTATTCACTCTCTTGGTTGGAGGATAAAATAGAATGGAACGGAGAATTTCTGGAGATGCACTTAAAGTAAATTTATAGAGTGAAATTCATGTGAATGTGGTTGTGTGATATTTTAATGAGAGAAGAGTAAAGTTTCACTTTATATTTGACAGCATGTGCGTATTGTATAAAGTGAATCTATTCACTTTATAAGCAAATATTTGTTGGGAGATAAAATTAAAAGTGCAGCTCCAGTTTAATTGAAAAAGTAGGAAACATAATTTTTCACAGGCACAAGAAGCATTTTACAACAGGAGAGTAAAATGGGGAATTCCATCACGTGGGCATTTTTTCTGTTGAAGAGCAACTAACAACAAGGGCAAATGAAGAGGAAAATTCAGTTACAAAGAGATGAGAGAGGTTGTGACTAGCTTGTTGATCGATGCTGGATTGAGTTTCCAGATGGTATCTATGGATCAGACTGATCTTAGGGCTACTTTTGTTTCTCTTTTATTGTTTTCTTCTCTCATTGTGAGGGGGGAGGATGGGTTTCCAATTTCTGAAAGCTTTGCAAGTTAGGCAGAAGCTCTGGGTAGAACTGTATAGCTAGGAGAAATGTAATTGAGTCATTAAATATGAAAGTGTCTGTTATGAATTATGTTCTCATGTTTATATTTAGCTGATAATTGTCTCCATTTATGATATGTATTACTCCTTTTGATTCAATAATAAGATTATCTAATTCTTTTCATGCACATTTTCTGCATTAGAGTGATATATGTTGTTGCCTTCCATTCTGAGAATAATGTAATTGCTTTAATGAAGCACAAGGTGCATTTATTATTGCCTTTTGTTCATAGGATAGTGTAATTGCTTCAACATATGTGACAGGAATACTATGTTTTAGGTGGATTTATAAGAAGGGTTATCAGATAAAACTTCAGTGATATGGTTGTCATAATGTGATAACATTTGTAAGGATCTTCATAACATTTTCAACAGTGTAGGATGAATGCTGGTTATATGACTCTATAGCCCATTTTCTGGCACTGGTCAAGTATTATACTTCTATTGTTTTCAACTGGGTCCCCAATCTTCAAAATTCAAAACCATTTTAAATCCCTGTGTGTTATAGTGTTGTGGCTATCTCATGCTCCAAGTAGCTAATATTACTGATGAACAACCAATTCTAATTAGTATTATCCTATTGTGTTGAGTCATTAAATGAGATTATCTGTTGAGCAATATTCTGTTATGTATGTGTTTCAATTTGTTGATATTGCTAAAGGGATCACCCTCCCGGGTCTTGTAGAGCCTGAAGTTTAGGAGGTTATTTTAAAGTCCTCGTCAGTTGGTCCAGGTCCTTCGAGCTGCCCTTGATTGGAATTGGCAATTCCATAGTTAGATTAGGGGACAAACCTGGTTTACAAGAAAAAACACCAAGCAAGCCTAGAAAAGCATGAAATCTTGTTACAAGACTTTACAACACTTCAAAATAGGACTTGATATGTGATAAAAATTTTATTTTTAGGTGAACTATAATGAAAAGAGTCTAGAAGAGTGTAGAAATGTGCTACAACACTTTGACAAGATGCCATCATTTGAATGTTGAGGACTTAATATGAATGCAAAATTCACATTTCAACATTAAATCAAAGCAAAACAGATCAAGCATCATGAGAGAAATACCTAAAAGACTATGAAAATTTCCAAGAGCCATTTTTCTATGGTACATTTAGCCCCCACTTTAGTGAGAGGATGAACTTGCTTCAAACTCACACTAAATTAGCCATGCACATCGAGAGGGATTTGAAATGCACTTATGCTAGCAAGATGGAATAACAACGATCAAGAGGGATGATCAAGCCCCCAAGATGAAGATCCCATGGTGAAATAAACATAAGAACAAAGGAACAAACATGTGAAGATAAGGGAGAATCGGATCAAGCTTCGATTGTATGTCCAACTAGTTGTGGACTAGATCTAGGTTGTTTGTGAGAAAAAGAGAATTGATATTCACTTTGGCGTGATGGAACTTATGGCAATCCGTTGGGTGAGAAGGCCCAAAAAGGTGAAGTACATACGCTAGTTGGTATGCACTCACAAACACATAGGTGGCTATGGAGAAATTTGTGCCACTAAATGGGCTTCCCACTCAACCATATCAAATTTATACCTCTTGATAACTTCAACAAGGCACCACAAGGGAAAATGTCGGTTCGTGCTTCATGAGACAAGAAAAGCTTCATATGCTTAGAACTCATGAACAAAGATGATAGTACCACAGACATGCAAGCTTCATTATACAAGGTGGTAAAGATGTAAAAATGTAAAATATGAAATGTAAAATGTAAAAGATGTTCAAAGGAGTCTTGTTAAGTTCATGAAAGGTCTATCACTTAGGGAAAATTGTGCCTAATTCCTCCAAGAGAGGACCAATCAAATAATAAAATATTCACAACTTAGGGGATGCAGTGTGTCGCATCGAACCACCAAGAGGAATGTAATATGCTAAGATAGATCACACTTATGAAGGAAATCACACCCAGTGTCATCCACAAAGTGATAAACACATCATATGAAGTGACAAGGCTACACTAAGAACCAAGAATGTGAATAAAATTATGCCAATGTATGCTCCCCACTTGAAAGGAATTGCCACACACCATTTTTGTGAGAAAAGTAGTTAAGGAAAGATGTAAAAATAAAACAAGACATGAGGGCTGACTTGAAAATCCCTATTCCAAGTCATATGTTTCCAAGTAAGGATACTTCATGTATATGAAAAAGAAAAGAAAAGAAAAGGAGGGATTCCTCTAGAAAGGAACACACAAAACACATAAGGGATCTATGCTTTTTGGGTCAGTATGTTCATTGCTACAATGTTTTTATTAAAGAGCTCAAAACTATCATCATTCCCCAAAGCACATAGAACTAGAAGAATGACAGAAAGATAGCAAAAACAAAAGAAAATAAAGTTTGTTTTAGGTCAACATGGAAGAGACATTGCGGTCTCAATGCTTTGCATCGTCCCCAGAAGGAAAACACAAGAAAAGACAAATTAAAAATGAAAAGGGACCATTTGGGTCAACATGGAAGATACATAGGGCGTCTCAACAGTTTGCATCATCCCCAAAAGGAGAACACCAAAAAAAATGGGAAAAATAAAAAGGACCTTTTAGGTCAACATGGAAGAGACATAGGGTTTCTCTATGCTTTGCATCATCCCCAAAAAGAGAACACAAAACAAAAAGGAAAAAAGAAAAAGGACCTTTTGGGTTAGCATGGAAGAGATATAGGGCATCTCTATGCTTTGTGTCATCCCCAAGAGGTAAAAACCAAGAAAAAGTGAAAAAGGAATAGGACCGTTTGGGTCAACATGGAAGAGACATAGGGTGTCTCTACACTTTGTGTTATCCCCAAAAGGAGAACACAAAAAAAAGGGAAAAAGAAAAAGGACCTTTTGGGCCAACATGGAAGAGACATAGGGCATCTCTACGCTTTGCATCATCCCTAAAGGGAGAAGGGTATGTGCAGGATCATGATGGACCAAAAAGTGGCGATATGATGGGTATTTGTAGGGTATGTGGTTGATGAATTTTTTCTTACCCAAAATTGATGAGATGAAAAGGGTTTTTAAAGGAGATTCTCAGCTTTCCACCAATATAAATTATCCCTTAACTTGAATTTAATAAGTAATTATTATTCATTTTCTATTTGAATTACGACTAAAATCATGATTGATAGGTTGATTGAAAAACATCTATAGCTTTCAAATGGTATCACATTTTTTGAATCTGAAACGTGTGTCACATTTTATGCTTCGTATACTATAGGATTAAAAAAAAATGAATTTCATGCAGTTTTGACCAAGTTAAGGTGGTCAGACATACGAGTTTTTATATTTTTCTAAAGTTGTAATAAAAAATTCATAATTAATTATTTACATGGAAAAAATTCCAAAAAATATGCATCACATCGGACATGAGTCATCTACTTATATCTAAAATATTATAAAAATATTATCATTTTATTGTGGTTAGGGTGGTTAGACGCACACCTACTTCTTTTTTCCGTGAAATTTAAGTACCATATTGAAATTTCAAATTTTCACCAAATAGATTTTTTTTTTAAAATAAACTAGTAGTTTAGAAACTACATTCAACTTTCTATAGATTCTATTCTTACATATTTTTGAAATAATATAGATAAATTATTCAAATTTTTTATTTCTAGTTGCTAACTTTGATTTTTCTAAATTTTTTGCCACTTAAGGGCCTTTTTTTTCCATGATGATCCTGCACATACCCAGAACACAAAAAAAAAAAGGGAAAAAGAAAAAGGACCTTTTGGGTCAACATGGAAGAGACATAGGGCATCTCTATGCTTTGCATCATCCCCAAAAGGAGAACACAAAACAAAAAGGGAAAAAGAAAAATGACCTTTTGGGTCAACATGGAGGAGACATATGGCGTCTCTACGCTTTGTGTCATCCCTAAAAGGAGAACACAAAACAAAAAGGGAAAAATAAAAAGGACGTTTAGGGTCAAGATGGAAGAGACATAGGGAATCTCTATGCTTTGCATCATACCCGAAAGGAAAAAACAGAACAAGAGTGAAAAAGGAATTATACGACATATAGAAGAATAGAGGTACAAATAGAGGAAGTGCACAAAGAGAGAGAACATCAAACACATATTACGGGGGAACATAATAGACACATGAAAGAAAAATTAAAATATAAAAGGAACCAATAATGCAAAGGTAAGTCAACCATTAACGAAGTTATTGTCTTCACAATCTTAAGTAATATAAGTGGAAGATGGATAACGTAGTTAAGAGACAAAGACAAATGCATTACAAGGACCAAGCTAACAACTTCTTGCTCTCACAAAGTGTAACACAAGAATGAGCCAAGGTTGGTGATGGGAAAGGATCATGCAATAGTGATAATAGAAAATTCTACAACTATAGCATGAGGAGAGGATTTCGATTAGGGAATTATGTCAAGTTGGGTAAGTCTTTTGAGTATTTTATATAAAGCACGACATTCCTCAGTGAGATGGCCTAGCATCCATTGATATGCATAATATTTTTCACTTTTAGGATGTTTGGTTCTTGTAGGAGGAGGTATGCAAATCCATCCTCCAGTAATAAGTGCTTCCAATTTTTGTTCCATAGTTGTGGGATTTGCCATAAATGGTAGATCTATGAATTTATAAGGTTTCTATTTTTGGCTATATTATCTAAGTTCGTCAAATGAAGGTTGAGGAGACAAACCAAAGAGAAGCTCATCATTTTTGAGAAGTACCAACCCTTCGAGAGGGAGGAGGCTATTCAAATCGGGAGGGGGATCAAAGATCACCATGCCATCATCACGAGGGGGATCTTGATATCCTAGTCCTATTGTGTTTTCTTCTATTGGCTTTTGTTCGAGAAGTTGATGAATGTTATGCTCGTTTGTTGTGTCGCACCCTTGTTTTCTTATGATAGTAAAGCCTTTTCCATATGTTGTTTCAAGGTTGATTTGTGTGTTTGTAACTTTTTTATCATAAAATTGTTGAGGATGTGTTTGTGTAGAGGAACTAGGTCAACTTGATGGAGGAACCTTAGGTCCTTCATTGATTTTGAGATGTAAGTATCCAAAGTGATCAGGAGGTGCAATAGTAGGAAGATCTTGTGACTTCATGGATGGGTAAAAGGTTGCATTTCCTTCAAGGTTATCAAGACATTCATTTAAGAATGTGTTCATGCTATCATCATGTTTTCCAATGTTGTCTACATCATGAGGATGAAAATCATGAGGAGTTGAAAGAGCATGAGGAAGCTCAAGGTCATTAGGATCACAACCAAAGGCATAATTGGACATGTCTACTAAAGATTTCAATGAATTCCAAAGCTTGTTAAAAGAAAATACCATGATGAAAGTGTATGAAAGTAAAGTAAGATGCAAAAAATGGCAGAAACCAAAGAATTTGGAAATTAAAATAGAAAGAAACTATAGAAAATTGTAATGCAGGAAATACCTTGAAAATGACTAAAAATGTTGCTTGAAATATACAGGTGGACTGATTCGGCTAGGGTGGCGAATGAGTCGAGGTATGATATTTTTTTGTGTTTTTCAAAAAAAATAAAGTGATTTTAGTTCTTTTTAGATGCAAATGCATATTTGTAATTTTGGAATGATATGATATGCAAAAATGAAATCTAAATGAGTCTTTCACTAATGCAATTTGAGAAACCCTAGGATGCAAAAAAAAAGAAAAACCTAATTGAATTTTGATGCAAATGAAACCTAGCATGCAAGATTCAATTGAAATGAAAAATATAAAGTGCTCAATATTCAGGTTCACCAAAATGAATGAAAGATTATAATTATGGTCTATAGGCTACTCTTGCACTCTTAGGGGTTTTCACCTAAAAGGAGAGAGATAAACCCTCAAAATCAATGTAGTTCATTCAAATTAAGGATTGTATAATGTGATTAATGCTCAATGAGATGATATAAATGCAAAAAAATGAACTAATTGACTGATTATGAGTGCAAAACCTAAGAAATGTCTAATGTTTGAAAACACAATGTGATATGCAGAAAATGAAATAAAGAAGTAAACCAATGCAAACAGAATTAAACAAGGCTGATCATAGTGCACCTGGGAAATTTTTGATGATGAATCTGGAGTGTTCTAAATGCTAACAAAAATCAATGAAGATCACCAAGGGGACTCATTTGCCACTAATGGTGAATCAATCCAGCTATTGGAAAAAAGTCATGAAACCTAGTTTCTGACTATCGGGATCCAGAATCTAACAAAATCTAGTTTTCCATCCTTAAGGTGGGACTCATTCACCACTAATGGTGAATCAGGCCTCTCCCAAAATTATGTGAAATTAAGGACCAATTTTGTAGCACCAAATCTGGACTTGGGTATGTGTAGGATCATGATGGGTCAAAAAAGTGGTGATATGATGGGTATGTGTAGGGTATGTGGCTGCTGACTTTTTTTTTACCCAAAATTGATGAAATGAAAAGGGTTTTTAAAGGAGATTCTCAGCTTTCCACCAATATAAATTAAGTTTTACTTTGAATTTAATAAATAATTATTATTCATTTTCTATTTGAATTATGACTAAAGTACTGATTAATAGGCTAATTGAAAAGCATCTTTACCTTTCAAAAAGTATCACATTTTTTGAATCCAAAACATGTGTCACATTCTATGCTTCACATACTATAGGATTAAAAAAAAAAATGAATTTCATGAAGTTTTGGCCAAGTTAAGGTGGTCAGACATACGAGTTTTTATATTTTTTAAAAGTTGTAATAAAAAAATCATATCTAATTATTTACATGGAAAAAAATTACAAAAAATTCATAATTCATAAGTAATTATTTATCATTTTATTGTGGTTAGGGTGGTCAGACAAACACCTACTTCTTCTTTTTCCCTTGATATTTAAGTACTACTGCATTGAAATTTCAAATTTTCACCAAATAGATTTTTTTTTCTTAAAAATAAACCTAGTAGTTTAGAAACTACATTAAATTTTCTACAGATTCTATTCTTACATATTTTTGAAATAATATAGATTACTTATTTAAATTTTTATGTCAAGTTGCCTAATTCTGATTTTTCCAAATTTTTCACCACCTAAGGGCCTATTTTTTCCATGATGATCCTACACATACCCACTTGTCTTCTAGTGTCAGGTTGACAGAGTCAAATTTGCAAAAAAATAGACTATAGGTTGTCTCCAAGCTTGAAGTAGGATGTAGTTGACTTTAAACACTTTGTTTCAGACTTCTTGACCACCTTTCAACACCTAATTGCTTGATAAATCTGCATAAACAAGTCTACAAACACGCATGCAAAAGGGAAAAAATGGTTAAGGGTTAGGATATAGGGATTTTCCATGGTCAAATTCCACTTTGGTAATCAAACCATTAATGAAGAAATGAAATGAAATGAACAAGGGAAGATGAATAAAAAACATGCAGATGTCCTAAACTCAATACAACCTTGTTGAAGAAATTTGAAGATATTTCAATGGTTGCTCCAAGATGCTTGATTGAATGATGCAAAATGCTTGAAGGGATGATTGAATGCTTGAATGAATTATGAGATTAGGAGCTTGTAGGAGATAGGAGATGAAAAATGAGGAGAAAAATACTTATTTATACACACTTGTGCCTTAGTAACCCAATAATACCTCATCACAAGCTAACATAAGGTAATTCTGAATAAAAGCCGAAAGAAAATTTGAAATATTTTGAATTTGGAGCCAAGAGGGACTCATTCACCAACCATGGCAAATGCATCCCACCTTGGACTTGTAAGTGGGTGTTGGGCATTAAGTCACAATTAATGTTATTTGTGAGGTTTACATTAAAAAATACACTTAATTAAGCCTTATGAGTGAATAAAGGGGTCAAATAAAGTATAAGAAAGGTGTAAATAGTGAAAATAAGCCTTGAAAAGCATGAAATATTGTTACAAGACTTTACAACACTTCAAAATAGGACTTGATAAGACATGAAAAGGTGATTTTTAGGTGAATTGTAATTACAATAGTCTAGAAGAGTGTAGAAATGTGTTACAACATGTGCCATAGAAAAAAGTACCTCTTGCTCGACATGGGAATAATTCATGACAAATTGGACTTAATGAGGCCTTAATTTAGGTGTTGTGAGGTATTTTATGCATCGACACTAGGTCTTGGACCCTTGCAAATTGAATAACATGCTTTTAATGATGTCTTGTAAAGGTGTTGTAAAGTGTTGTAAAGGAATTTCACACTTTTCTAGACATAATGAACCCATTTCTCCATAATTGAGCATTATAAAGTGTATTCAAGTGCATTATCACATCAATCTAGAAGGTTTTTGAATTAAACTTAATGTTAAACTAGTGTTGTCATGTATCTTGCACATTTACATTGGTTCTTGTGCCTTTCTAGGCTATGTGGACCTCATTTTAGTGTAGTAAAGTATATTTAATCACGCTTTCACATTGAATTCTATGTCCCAAGCCCTAACTACCCTTTACATCATCATTTTAATGGAATCCTATTAACCCATATTGGGCATCCCGTGGCTTAAATTGATCAAATACCTGACAAAGTTACATTTTAAACATTATTTCCTTATCTCCTAGCATCTTAGCTATCAAAATGGCCCATGTGGGACCCATTCACCATGCATGGTGAATCAAATGTATCCAGGTGGGACCCATTCACCATGGGTGGCGAATGAGTCCCATTTGGCTCAATTTTGACCTTTGAGTGGGAAAAAAGTGAAATTGAAGTTTAATCTTACTTCATGTCAGCCTATGATGAGGTATTAATTGGTAAAATAGGTGAATTTCCTATAAATATAAGTCTTTTAACCCTAATTCATATCTCTTATCATTCATTCATCCATCATTCTTCCATCTCAAGTCAAGCAACTTAGGGTTTCATCATTTCAAGTCATCCAAGATCAATTTTCAGACGTTCAAGGTTAGATTCTTAATTTTTTTTTCAAAAATTCAAGATCAAACATCATGGAAAGGTAATCAAATCCATTATTGCATGTTTCCTTCCATTCTTTCATCATTTTGGCTTAATTACCTAAAAGGGGTTTGACCAAGGCAAACCCCCATGCCCTAACATTCAACATTTCTCTCTTGCCTTGTGTTTTTGCAGATTTAGACTTCTTGGAAGCTTGGAAATAATTAAGAATCAAGTTGAAATTTTTTTTAGGTCTTCTCTTCATTCAACAAGTCAAAATATCAACAAAAACTCATTTTAAGGTTCAAAAATCAAAGTTTCGGAAGCAGACACCTATAGAGAATCAAAGTGCAGATCGAGATCTCTGAATTCCACCTTTGAATATTCAGAAATTCAAAAGTGGAATGATATGCCATGGGTGGTGAATGAGTCCCACTTCTAGGTCAATTTTTTGATACCCTTTTGTCTGAAACAGGTTCTGGCTTAGTTTTGTAGAACTAGGGTTGATTCGCCCAGAATGATGAATGAGTCTCACCAAGCCTAAAAACCAGTATCAATAGTATTTCAAATGTCATTTCCAGTTTCCATCCATTTTCTAGGTGCACACTTTCAATTTGATTCATTTCTATTCAGTTTTACATATGTTTCTAGGTCTTTTTGTATTACAGAATGTGTTTTCAAACAAGTTGTTTTCCTTTAGTTTCCATTCATTAATCAATCAATCTTATTAGTTTCTTACATTCAAAAATTGCATCTAAATACATTAAATCTATATTCCATCTGTATTGCATTGACTTTGAGTGTAGACATAAGCATTTTTGGCCCATCTTTCTCCTTCTAGGTGAAAAACCCTGGGACTGCTAGAAAAGATTAGGGTGCCAAAAATCTATGTTACATTTTGGTGAACCTGCTTGTTTGAATAATTTCTTGTTTGATTTGGAGTCCTTCATCATACATCTATTTTGCATTGATCTTGCATTAGGGTTTGCATGAATTCATTTGCATGCTAGGTTTCAAATTTTGCATTCATAAAAAGTGCATTTAGGTTGTATTTTTGGCATCTAATTTCATGTAAATTTTTTGAAATTTTGTATTTTTCATTTAGGTCCGCATCATAGCACTCAGAAAACATCAAAATCCATCAAAAATTTCTGAAAATTCTAAAACAAGTCCATATTGGGACTCATTTGCCACCCTAGGCGAATCAATCCTTTTTGACCCCTGAAATTGCCTTTTACAGAGCTAAACACCCTATTTTTAGGTTATGTTTGGTGCCATTTCCTAACTATATCAGTTGATTGCATTTCTTTAACATGCATTTCATCAAATCTAGCTTAATTTAGCTCATTTCATGCATAGTTTAAATTTCAAGTTTGCATTCTCATATTGTTACATATCATAATCACTCAATTATCATTTGAAAATTGCATTTTGAGTTAGCATAGATTGTTCTTTCAAAATGTTCGTTTCAATCTTCTCAAAATTTTCAAAGAAAATGTTATTCATTAAGCATGATCATCATTTATTTAATGCATGTCCTAGTTATGAGAGTCTCTTAGCACAAGAGAGTGATCATGACAATGTTAACCCTAAACTCACACCTTCTCCTATCTCCCCTATTTGTGTGGATAATGTGATTAAAGAGCATACAAACATTGATACTCATGGTGATCATAATTGTACTTCTCCCAATACCTCTCCTTTTAGTGACGAAGGTATCTTGGTGAAAGATGATACAATTGTTGAGATTCATGAGGATCTTGTTTTTCCTTCTCATTATCCCCTTTGGGAAGATATTTTAGGACAAGAGAATGAAATCATAGACACATTCTTAAACATCACCTTACCTAATTTCCATTGTGCGGCTAATTTTGAGGAAGATGAGATTTTAAATGATGAGGAAATGCTAGTCTACAACAACCCTCTTTGTGATCCTTCCCCTACCCCTTATATTTTGGAAGACATTAGGGAACAAAGGAATGAAGTCATAACTGATAGTGATAATCACATTTTTTCTTCTCCTAGTATCTCTCCTAGTTGTGACGAAGATACTTTGTTGTTATAAAACATAACCAATGAGAGTCATGAGAATCTTAGTTGTCCCCTTTCACCTATGGAAAACTTTATTGGGCAAAAAAATTCAATCATTTATCATCCTCATACTTGTGATGAAGTCCTTTTAGGAGAACCAACCTTAGAATGTCAAGAAAATTAATTTTGTAGTTCTCCTCAAAACTCTCCTCCTAGGAACAATATCATGATGCAAGACACGAACCATGATAATGATATAGATTCTCACTTGCTAAGGGATGTTAACAATATTCAACCTCAACTCATCCTTTACCCCCCTTCACATAAACCTCCACCTCAAAACAAACCCAAACTTGTCTTTTACCCACCTAAGAATAATGTATCGCAACAACTAAGTTATAAAACCATTGCTCATACATATAACACTCAAAATAATCCACAACCACTGCAACCAACCCCACCCTCTTTACCTTTACCCAATCTTCCTAGTGCTCCTCACTCCATCCCACAAACAAAGGACTATGATCTTGTTGAACAATTAAAGAATAATCCTGCAAAGATTCCCCTTTGGGATTTACTTCAAAACTCACCAAATTATCACAATATTCTTCAAACAACCTTAAAAAAAATTGCAGTTCATCTTGGTACAACTTCAAATGATGTGGTAGCTCTAATCCATAAAATGAATCAAACTAATCTTGACATTACTTTCCAGCAACATGAGCTCCCTCCTTTAGAGTTGTACAAACAAAATGAGGCCTTTATGATAATTGCTCAATTCAATCTCATAGACATCGAAAGAACCCTTACTGCCAATGGTTTTTCCCTTAATGTGTGTAGTGTGAATCTACTTGATAGATTGTGAGTTGATAAGTCACAAATAATACCTGATTTCATATCCATTTGAGGATTTGGAAATACAACAAAACAACCGCTCGGTATAATCACTTTTCCTATTATAGTTGGGGTGGCTAATTTGCAAACTCCTATTCATGTCATGCCTTATGATCTTTCGTATAATATTCTTTTAGGTAGACCATGGATTCATGAGATGAATGCAGTGCCTTCAACCCTTCATCATATAATGAAATATGTCTATAACAATAACATTTATCCAGTTGAAATAGACCCTAAGCCCGAAAGTTTCTTGCAGCTTGAAAAAGGAGCTACAAGTCCTCTAAAAACATTAATTCCAACATCCAATATAGACCCTCTTGAAATAGAACAAAACAATGAAGAATTGGTGTCTAAATTATTTGGTGATGATTGGGGATCTTTAGAATTCACACCATCATTTATCGGTGAATACATAATCACACAAAAGAAAGATGAGAAACAAAAACAACCAACACCAAATTCAGACGACCTTTCAAAAGCATTTGCCTCAACCACTTTAGACAAAGAAAAAAACTACACCATAACCTTTGACGACGCTTATTACCAACCACCACCCGATCCACAAGCAATGAAGAAACTTTATGGAAAAGGTTATGAATTCATGAAACACCTTGGGTATAGTGGAAAAGGATGTGGTGCTTGAGAACAAGGTATCTGCAACCCTATAGAGCTTAATACACAACAAAATACTCATGGTCTTGGTTGTTGTCCCTTGATCAAGACAAACAAGCCTTCACTCCACATCAACAATATCCCAAAACATACTCCTAAATCATCCTTAATATTCATCCATCCTAAACACCTTGACACTAATGGTCTTGAACATAATCCAGGCATGCAACACACAAAGTTCTACACCTTTGCTTAATTTCAATGTCATCTCACAAAATGCTCATTATTTGAATCTAATAGATTTTCCCTCCTATAAGAGTGAGAACACAATCTCACAATCTAGCTCGAAACTTGTATAAGTATGAAATCTACTACTAAAAAAGATGTATCTTTGACGCCAACCACTAGACCACCTTCTACCATCGATCAAGAAGGTATTCTGTCGAGACTCCTCCAAGATCACTTGATCACCCTCCCTCCTAGAACTTGTAAGAAATGCTATGACAAAACTTTATTCTGTTCCTATCATAGAGTTCATGTTCACTCCACTAATGAATGTCATGCTTTGAGTCATAAAATCCAAAATTTTCAAGAGTTTGGTATGCTTCTCTCTGTGGGCGAAACTAATTCCTCTAAATGATATTTATTTTCACCCTAGCCTACATTTTACCAATTGTTTTGGCTCGCCTTTGTCCTATGCTCATTGGGGGAAAGAGATTTAGTAGCCTTGTCCTCGTGTGTCACTTGTTGTTGCCTCCTTTCGCTAGTCGCTAACATTTCATAAACATATAAGAGTGAGCTTGGGACGTGGAAGATGTGCCTTAAGGTGGCTCACATGTGACATACTACCATTTTCATGACGTAGCTTATCGGAAACATATGACTTGGCATAGGTATTTTTGAGTAAGCTCTCATATCTTCTTCCTCTTCTACTTTAAAGAAATTTCTCATAGTACTAGTATGTTCACAACTACTTTAAAGTGGGGGCATACATCACCACTCACATTTCATTGAGTGATTTCTTTCTTCTTGTGATGTTTCCTTTTCTTGATGGAGACATTAAGCTTGATTCCCTCCAAGAGCATGATACTTCTTTCGCATTTATCCCCTCTTGCAGACATTAATCACAATGTTCCCTAAGATGAGACCTCGCACGAACAAAGAAAAATCCTTTTGAACAATCCTTACACTACCTAGCATTAACAATGTCTATGAGTGTCAAGCATACGAAGTTTTGCTTACCTCATAGAAGCTCGAAAATCATTTTTCATTGTGATTCCTTGTTCGAGTTATCAGGAAGTATAACATTGATATGGTTGAGTGGGAAGCCCATTTCAAGGCATGAATTTCCCCATAGCCACCTATTTGTTTGAGTGCATACTAACTAGCGTATGTTTCTCACCTTTGGTATTTCACAACCTGCAGAAAATTAGAATTTTTGTGGCCCCAAACTGAGTATGTTGTGGACTTCTCACTTAACGGACAGCCAAGAGTTCTGTCACCCCAGAGTGAGTATGCATTTTCTTTTTGAAACAAATATGCCTAGATCTAATCCACAACTAGTTGGACAAGCGATCGAAGCTTGATCCACCTTTTTCATCTTTCTCTTCTTTCTCGTTCTTGCACTTGCATGATTTTGTATCTTGATGGTTTGAATTAGGATCTTGGATCCTGGGGGCTTGGCCACCTCCTTTGATATTTGTCATTCTTTGTCATTTGCAATTGTACACTCATATCTCTCTTGAATGTCTACTTTAGTGTGAGTTTGAAGCAAGTTCATCCTCTCACTAAAGTGGGGGCTAAATGTGTCATAGAAAAAAGTACCTCTTGCTTGACATGGGAATAATTCATAATAAATTGGACTTAATGAGGCCTTGATTTAGGTGTTGTGAGGCATTTTATGCATCCACACTAGGTCTTGGACCCTTTCAAATTGAATAACATGCTTTTAACAATGTCTTGTAAAGGTGTTGTAAAGTGTTGTAAAGGACTTTCACGCTTTTCTAGACTTAATGAACCCATTTATCCCTAATTCAACATTACAAAATGTATTCAAGTGCATTATCACATCAATCTAGAAGGTTTTTGAATTAAACTTAATGTTAAACCAGTGTTGTAATGTGTCTTGCACATTCAAATTGGTTCTTGTTCCTTTCTAGGCTATGTGGACCTTATTTTAGTGTTGTAAAGTGTATTTAATCACACTTTCACATTGAATTTTGTGTCCCAAGACCTAATTACCCTTTACATTATCATTAATAGGCCCCGATTAACCCATATTGTGCATCTCGAGGCTTAAATTGATCAAATACCCACAAAGTTACATTTTAAACCTTATTTCCTTATCTCCTGACATCTTAGCTATCAAAATGGCCCCTGTGGGACCCATTCTCTATGGGTGGCTAATGAGTCCCATTTGGCTCAATTTTGACCTTAGAGCAGGAAAAAAGTGAAATTTAAGTTTAATCTTACTTCATGTCGACCTGTGGTTAGGTATTAATGGGTAAAATAGGTGAATTTCTTATAAATATAAGTCTTTTAACCCTAATTCACATCTCTTATCATTCATTCATCCATAATTCTTCTATCTCAAGTCAAGCAACTTAGGGTTTCATCATTACAAGTCATCCAAGATTAATTTTTAGACATTCAAGGGTAGATTCTTCATGTTTTGTTGCAAAAATTAAAGATCAAACATCATGGAAAGGTAATCAACTCCATTATTGCATGTTTCCTTCCATTCTTTCATAATTTTTATTTAATTACCTAAAAGGGGTTTGACCAAGGCAAACCCCCATCCCCTAACATTCAACATTTCTCTCTTGCCTTGTGTTTTTGGAGATTTAGACTTCTTGGAAGCTTGGAAATCATTAAGAATCAAGTTGCAAATTTTTTTAGGTCTTCTCTTCATTCAAAAGTCAAAATATCAACAAAAACTCATTTCCAGGTTCAGAAATCAAAGTTTCAGAAGCAGACACTTGTAGAGAATCAAAGTGCAGATCGAGATCTCTGAATTCCACCTTTGAATATTCAAAAATTCAAAAGTGGAATCATATTCCATGGGTGGCGAATGAGTCCCACTTCTAGGTCAATTTTGAGTTTTTTGCATTTTTAGATACCCTTTTGTCTGAAACACCTTCAGGCTTAGTTTTGTAGAAGTGGGACTGATTCACCTAGAATGGGGAATGAGTCCCACCCAACCTGAAAACCAGCATCAATAGCATTTCAAATGTCATTTCCAATCTCCATCCATTTTCTAGGTGCACACTTTCAGTTTGATTCATTTATGTTCAGTTTTGCATCTATTTCTAGGTCTTTGTATTATAGAATGTGTTTTGAAACAAGTTGTTTTCCTTTAGTTTTCATTCATTAATCAATCAATCTTATTAGTTTCTTGCATTCAAACATTGCATATAAGTACATTACATCCATATTCCATCTGTATTGCATTGACTTTGAGTGTAGACATAATCATTTTTGGCCCATCTTTCTCCTTCTAGGTGAAAAACCCTAGGAGTGCTAGAAAATATTAGGGTGCCAAAAATCTATGTTACACAACACTTCACAACACCTTCACAAGACACCATAATTTGATTATTTAGGACCTAATGTGAATGCAAAAGTCACATTACAAAATTAAATCAAAGCAAAACAGATCAAACATTGATAGGGTATGTGCAAGATCATCATGGAAAAAACAGGCCCTTAACTGGCAAAAAAATTAGAAAAATTAGAGTTAGGCAACTTGACGTAAAAATTTGAATAAGTTATCTATATTATTTCAAAAATATGTAAGAATAGAATCTATAGAAAAATTGAATGTAGTTTCTAAACTACTAGGTTTATTTTAAAAAGAAATAATCTATTTGTTGAAAATTTAAAATTTCAATGCAATAGTACTTAAATTTCAAGGAAAAAATAAGTAGATGTTTGTCTGACCACCCTAACCACAATAAAATGATAATATTTTTTTATAATATTTTAGACATAAGTAGAGGACTCATGTCCTGATGTGATGCATATTTTTTTGTAATTTTTTCCAAGTAAATAATTAATTATGAATTTTTTAGTACAATTTTAAAAAATATAAAAACTCGTATGTCTAACCACCTTAACTTGGTCAAAAATTCATGAAATTCATTTTTTTTTTTTTTTAATCCTATAGTATACGAAGCATACAATGTGATGCATGTTTTGGATTCCAAAAATTCCATACCTTTGAAAGCTATAGATGTTTTTCAATCAACCTATCAATTAGGACTTTTGTCATAATTCAAATAGAAAATGAATAATAATTATTTATTAAATTCAAAGTAAAGCATAATTTATATTGGTGGAAAGCTGAGAATCTCCTTTAAAAACCCTTTTCATTTCATCAATTTTGGGTAAAAAAAAAGTTGTCAGCTACATACCCTACAAATACCCATCATATTGCCACTTTTTCGCCCATCATGAGAGAAAGACTTAAAAGACCATGAAAATGTCCAAGAAGCATTTTTCTATGGTACACTTAGGTATTTCTGCTAGCATCCCTAGTACCTTTGTGGCATAGCACGTCATATCTCCTACCACTTTACTACCTATAAGCATTCCATTCACTTGTTATTCGAACACATACACACCTCCACCATTTTCACCTCCATCACATAAAACAAGAAATGACCCTCTCATAAATCAACTCTTCCAAACTGTTTCATCCCTTCAAAACAAAATTTCTGCCATCAACCAAAATCAAAATTCCCCACCTACATGTTATGTCAAAAGCAACCTATTTTCCTTGGAGATATTGCAAACATCGATGCATTTGGGGGAAAAATGATATTGATTTGAAAAGGAAATAGAAGCTATTTATATTGTTTGTACAATGCTTGCAATTACTCCATAATAGGAGGATTACATGTTTTTCATAAGTATTACATACTAGATATGATTAAACACATGAGTAGCATAAGGGTTGCTTGTAGCTAAGTTATTTTATTATATTAGATAGCTAGTGGGTTACCCTGGGTTGAGAGGTTTATTGAAACCTAGTGAATTAGGGTTGTTTCTTGATTAGTGGCATTGCACTATTAATACTAAGTTATCATATTGACAAGAGTAGGCTCATAGCTTAAACCCTTTTTAGTCAAGAAGGTTCTACTCTCGAATGGAATCATCTTCGATTGAGCTCATTCATTGATAAGGCTATACTCTTAAAATTGGTATCACTTATCATGGGATATTTACTGATTCGAATCAGTTATTTAATCTATAATTATGATGAGGCTTATTTAGCTATACTCTAGATCATAAAGTTATACTTTAGACTAGTTTTTCTTTTGTAAGAATAGATTTTTTATGTAAACATAAGCTGATATGTTATACCTAGGATAGTAATATCCATTAAAGGAGTAACTAGTGCTTAGGTTTGTTGGTAGAGATACCCTAGAGTATGTGGGATTAATGATAGGGTAATCCTGAAGTAAGAGATTATCCATGGGAGGGCTTACCTATGCATAAAATTTAGTGGCATTATGTCAAAACGAGCTTAAGAAATGTAGGTGTATGTTGACCTTCACTCGAAGTATTGAGTGAGAACACTTTGGGCAGAGTAGTGTGATTTCCTTTGGCTCCACCATTAGATCACTATGTCTATGTAGTGCATGCTAGTTGCACATTGTAGGGAATACAAGTTCTAGTCATGTATGGCACAACACTAAACTAAGTTTGGTTTGTTGTATGAAGTTACTCAACCAATATCTTCGTCAAAGGGTACACCCATCTATCATTGATAGATGTGTAGGGGACTGCATATGCATTCGTGGTTGGTTGGAAAGTGCTTGAGTGATCTATTTCTCATCCTCAACAGGCGACAAAATCAAAGGTTTTGAAAGGTGAGAATCTTGGACCATCTATATCTTATTTTCTGAAGCTCAGAGGAGCTATGTATGTATATTGTAACCATTTTTGTGGGATGATGTAATCTTGAATGATACACTTGAGTTCATTCAATATGATATCTATATTTTGAGAAGATTTGTAAAATTACATTGGAATGCAATGAGAATTTAGAAATAATGTTATTTCAATTATGCACATGTAATTTACATTATGGGAAGAAAAATTTGTATTACTATATTTTGGAATCATGGTTTATCACTTGAGGTGAAAACATTGGAAATTTTACTATTAAGAATGTCGAGGTTGTTACAGAAGGGACTACTAGGTGGTTTCCTTGGGTGTGATTAAATGGGAGTTCACCATTAAAATGAGGCTTCATAGGAGAAATGAAAACTCTAATGCACTAAACCCTAGAAACTTGAAAGTATTAAATCAAATGATCAAATTGAAATCAGATAGAAAAGAACCTGGTAAACTAATGGATTCCAAACAATATCTGCAACTTTAAAATTATTCTTTTTGAAATGCACTAGAACTCATACGCCAGGTTGGACAATTTAGTCCTGCTATAGGAATCTCAGAAGAATATGAAATCTTTAGATGACAAATTAGGATCTACATAAAACTAGTAACATGAGGTATATTGGGACTCATATGCCCAAATGGGTGATTTAGTCTGAGTATTAGGGTTTGATTAAAACTTCAGTAGCCTCTAGTGATCTTTTGTAGCTTTTGTCTTGTCTGATCTCCAAGCCTGAAAGTATGAATTTTGGTCTATGGTGAGTTTCTGTGAAGATGAAAACTTTTTTTTCAATGGATCTTCAATCTCTTATTCACCTAAATCTATAATCACACATCAAGAGAGAAAAATGTGAAATGGCTCCAATGGATGTGGAACTTGACTCTTGATTGAATGCTTGAAACTTTGTCTTGAATCCTTGCTTGAATCATGAAACCTACATCAAAAATGTTAGCTCACAAACACACATGATGCATGAAGACTTTGACATGATGCTTGAATCGTGAATGTAGCTCCAAAATGCTTGATAATCAACTCTTGAATTCTCTTGAATGCTTTCTTCATCATATGTTTATTATAATTCTTGAATACTTGAAAGATTAGATTGTTAGGAGAAATTATGTGAAATAACCTTGTATTTATACTTGTTTATGAATAAATTCATGAAATTACAACACTAAAAGATGACATTAGATCTAGGATAATAAAATTCTACCAAGAATTTGATTTAAAATAGGTCTTGGTTAAAGTGGGATTCATACACTAGGTTGGGCGTATGAGTCCCAGTTTCTTAAACATGGGACACAAACTCCATGAAGTCTCAAGTTCAATGCAATGTTTAAAATTAGGCCTCGAGACCTAGGTTGGACCCATATGCCCAAGGTGGTGTATGAGTCCTAGCTCACTAGTTCTAGAACACATAACCTTAAACATTGAATTATGATTTGTCATTTTTTAAATGTTGCGACTATCCTCAGAAAAGTACATTAAATTAGGCTTGTGGGTGCAAAATAAGACCAATTAAAGCATAAATAAACCCAATTTTAATAGGGATGGACCAAACAACTGTGAAAATGCAAAGGGATACATTTTCCTACACTACATGGACGATTGATTTCCTAGTGGTTTACTTAGTGCAGACCATCTTTGGCACAAGGTTTTTGAATGTCAATCATATAATTCATGTGCAATACTTACACAATGAGCTCCTAGGCTTGAGTATTTAACCCCAGCGCTTTGATACCATGTGTAGAAACTAATCTCCCTCTGAAAAAGAATAACTAAGAGGTTTCACCCAAATATTAAATCATAAACAAGAGAAGTAAATGATTTTTTTGTTTGTTTTTAAAACAAGTAATTAGAAACCTTCATACTACTACATATCAATTGTATTATCATATAAAGAAAGAAAGTTGCATCATTATGTTCTAACTGATAACATCAAATATCAAAACATGATACAAATCTTTTCAACAATTAATTGTTTAAACTAAATTAAAAACTGTGAGAGAATAGGGTTAGAGAACCTCATCTGATTCTTATTGTCATCCAAGACTTGGCATGCCATTGATGAGAGGGAAAGCATCATCCAACTAATTTACCTCCAACCTCAGACTTAAGTGGTCCCTCACATACTTCCTGATTAGAAGCAACCCTACCCTTCAACTAAAGGTTGTGTTGGGAACCCTCTCAGTTGCCATCTGAGCTCTGGTGTGTTTCTCACTTAACTATCTCTATCACACTACTAAGGATACCCTCCTACTATGTATGACAACTCTGGCTAGCTAAGTGACTAAACATTGTGAACTGATGAGTGCTTGAAGTGGCATCAACACTCTCTATAGCCATAGTTTGTACTCTTGTACAATTGATTCAAAAGCGAAGTCATGGTCCACCACCATGCTCAACTTGGATACATTATTGATATAGGGCATACTGGAATTTCTATTCCACCCAACAAACATGCTCAAAATGCAACACACATGAAAGAAAAAACTCTTCCCACTTCCCTGAGATGACAAGTGCATACCCTTCCTAGAACTTTTGCATTATGGGGTATATCCCATGAGTTCCTAGTTTATGTCACAAGTTGAAACTACCCTCATACTCTTAAGGGTTTTCTTTCATCTTAGCTCAACCTATATGGTCTAGATTTTAAGGGTATGTGCAGGATCATGATGGGCCAAAAAGTGGCAATATGATGGGTATGTGGCTGATGACTATTTTTTTACCCAAAATTGATGAAACGAAAAGGGTTTTTAAAGGAGATTCTCAGCTTTCCACTGATATAAATTATGCTTTACTTTGAATTTAATAAGTAATTATTATTCATTTTCTATTCAAATTACGACTAAAGTCCTAATTGATAGGTGATTGAAAACATCTATAACTTTCAAACGATCATATTTTTTAATACAAAACATGTGTCACATTCTATGCTTTGCATACTATAGGATTAAAAATGAAAATTTGAATTTCATGAAGTTTTGACCAAGTTAAGGTGGTCGACATACAAGTTTTATATATTTTTAAAATTTGTAATAAAAAATCATAATTAATTATTTACTTGTAAAAAAAATTATAAAAATATGCATCACATCGGGCATGAGTCCTCTACTTATATTTAAAATCTTGTAAAAAAATATTATCATTTTAGTGTGGTTAGGGTGGTCAGACAGACACCTACTTCTTATTTTTTCCCTAAAATTTAAGTACCACTGCATTGAAATTTCAAATTTTCACCAAATAGATTTTATTTTTTTAAGCATACCTAGTAGTTTAGAAACTACATTAAATTTACTACAGATTCTATTCTTACACATTTTTGAAATAATATAGATAACTTATTCAAAATTTTATGTCAATTTACCTAACTCCGATTTTTCTAAAATTTTTGCCACTTAATGACCTATTTTTTCCATCATGATCTTGCACATACCCTTAAGATAAAAATATTTCTTATTTCACTTGGTTATTGGACCCTTGATACCCTCAAGGTTATTTCTATATTCCTAATAAAGTAAAGAATGAAGTAGTAAACTCTTTCTATGGTATTTATACATTTTTCTGACTTTCAAGCATTTCCAAGAATGCATTGGGTTAACATATTCATTCCAAGAACAACTTATAATAATTCAAAAATTAAGTTTCTTCTATAAGTACTCTTATCGAGTTGCAATGCTAATCAAAACAATATTAAAAAAATTAAGATAGGGAATAAATAATAGGGCACAATTTGATTTCTATTTTGTACCTCTCTATACATTTTACCTTACATAGAAGGGGTTGAAGGTATAGCTGGGGACTACATGATCTTTTTAAGAATATTTACAAGTGAGCCTTTGTTGGCCACTTTTGAAATAGTTCGCCTATTATTTAATGTAAGATTCAACATGTGACTCTAGATAGAAGAATATACCATTTATAGATATTATATTTCTTGGACATCTTCAAAGATTGATCAACTAGTATTCATAGATGAATTCTACTACCAGGTATGAATAACGAATTCAATTGAGCAAGGCCTCCATATCAAGGAGCTAATATTGATAGGTCAAACATTTTGGATGACTCATATTGTGGTATTTTTTTTTTATGAATAGGCATCTATCAATATTATTAATAAAGATAAAGTTACATATTCACAAAAAAAAAGGTGGGTGGTAAGAAGGCACACCCGAAGAGTCACATGGGCATAGCCCATAAAACTAAAAATCAGAGTCACTTGGGCCTACCCCAAAAGTCCATAAACATTACAAACATATAAAATAAAAATAGCCATCAAGCGACCAGAGTAGTGCTAGCAGAGCCAGAAGGGTCTTTGTCATTCATGTGTTTCCCCCATACATCAATGAGGTCTAGAGTGACGTTAGGAGGAGGACCCCATCCATCATTATCATCTTTCTCTTTTTCTTTATCTTTATCCTCTTGTCAGGGCAAGATTGAAAGCACCAAATATGGAAATCATTTACCAGAGCTAGTAGCAAGAGTATCATCAGAGGGCCACCTGGAACAACCACTGTTGCTCCCTGTTGCTTCTCCAGAGGGCCACCCCTGGCCATCCTGCGAAGGAGGAGAATGAGTACATCGAGGAGGGAAGGAACCATGCTAAAGAGGAGCCTAAGAGCAGGGGTGAGAAGATCCATTCCATTGTCAACCTTGAGAGGGAAACCAGATGCGGGAGGAAGTGGGCGAAGCAGGCACCCGAGCAACAGTACATGAGGCATTACCCCAATGATCCAAAAGTACGTGAAGGTGAGCCACCTCAAGTGCAACCTTGTTGGCTTGAACTTGAATCTGCAAGAGCACATTAGAGAAAATAATAGCTTTAGAATACAAAGAAACATGTTTATCCATTTGTGTGTTAGCAATTATGCAGGAATTTCTATCTTTCTAGATATTGAAGAGGATTTCCACCCTAAAAGTGTGCCAAAGCTGGGTATATTTAGCAGGAAGTTTGGGCGAGTCTCCCAATAGAATCATATGCCAAGAGAAGGGCTCTGGTCTGAAAGGCCAAGATAAGTCATGAATCTAATTCCAAAACTACTGAGCTCTAGTACAAAACCAGAAGAGATGCTTAAAATACTTAGCTTTCCCACAAAGAGGGAAACAAGGGTCCTGGACCCCCAAGTGAACAAGCCGAGAACCCACATGTAAGCCTTAGAAAAGAATACACCAAGAAAAGTGGGAAAGTTTTATCTCAACACTTGCAGACTAAGTGGCAAAGAATATTTTTCTCCAGACATGAGTGGGGGATTGAACAAACCACCTCTGGTTCAAACTTTCAATCATAGGAAAGTGTGGTAAAAGCCATCTATAACCAAGCCTAGGCTTGTAATTCTTGAAAGGGGTGTTTGGGTACCACTTCTAGTCCTTCCACCAGGGCTTGGACACATGAATTCCCACCTTATGAAGTATATTTGTAGGAATAGCATTCACTAGACCATCATAAGTATCACAGTCTTGGTTTTGAAGCCTGTAAAAGGAAGACAAATATTCCCACAACATGATGCACATTGTGGGTTTGTGAAACACCTGCTGCAAAGTTTGAAAATATTTCTTATGGAATCTTAGTGTTTTAAGCCAAGGTGACTTAACCAGAGGATGACTATTACTAGCAAAGAGGGGTGACCACCAAACATTCTATTGATTGAACGAAAGCCCATCATGGAAACCAAAGCTGACCCGGTGAAGCCAAGGTTTAACTGTCTCTGAAGCTCTCCAAATGCTCTTGGTCACAAAATTTCCCAAAATTTGAATTGGTTCCTTAATGAGCATAAGAGTTTGAAAGCTAATCCCATTCCAGGCGAGTCTGTGAACAGGAAAACCAAACTGAATGCAATGCCTGAGGAGAATTTTCCAGGCTTCATCTCTAGCAAGAGCATGAATTATCCATTTCACACATAAAGCAATCCCTTCCCATTGAGTGGAGAGCAACCCAAGTCCTCCAAAGTCTCTAGGAAGGCAACAAAACTCCCAGGAAACATGGTGAAACCCTCTATGGGACTTTGTAGAGGCCCAAAGAAAGTCTTGAAGCAACTTTTCAAGCTTGGCATAGGTAGCTTTTGAAGGAGCCCAACAAGAGGAGTAGTAGACATGTGTGGCCACTAAAATCTTGGAGCACAATAGGAATTTCCCAACCAGAGAAAGAGGCTTGGTAATCCAATAGGCCAACTTTTACTCAATCCTTGAGAGGAAAAATTGCCACAACTCTATTGGAGAAGCCTGGAAGGCAAAGGGAATGCCCAGAAACTGAAAGATTTCCCTTGTCCCAATCCATTTCCAACTGTATTGCTAAAACCAGTGAGGAGTGGGCAATATAGATTGTCTATAACACAAATTTTTACACCACTAAATGGTAGAGCCAGACACAAGGAAAAAAATGTTAAGACATTCAAGGGCTACCTTAATATTATTCTCTTCCTCCAAAAGAGTGAGGAAAGAGTCATCAACAAAATGGCCATTAACCAGTTGAACCTAGGAGTTAGGAAAAGTAATTCCTTTGACACAATGTTGAGAACCCAAATTGGCCAAGAGATAGCCAAATCCTTCGGCAGCAAGCACATAAAGAGAAGGAGCAAGTGGACATCATTTCCGAATGGAGTGAAAAATCCCAAAGGAAAGAGATTGGCGGCCATTAATGGTGATACAAGTAGAGGCATCTGAGAAGAGCATTTGGATACCCTGAATGAAATTAGGCCAAACCCCAAGGCTTTCAACATGGCCAGAATAAAAGGCTATTCAATGCGGTCATAAGCTTTAGCAAAGTCTATTTTGAGAAAAATAGCTTTCTGGTCTGAATGCCTGGCCCACTCCATGCCTTCCCACACATCAATGATATTGTCCAGGATAAATCTGGACTTGATAAACCTAGTTTTCTCTGGGTGCACAATATGAGGCAAAAGATGATGGATCTTTAGAGCCAGAGCTTTGGCGATGATTTTGTAAGAAACATTGAGGAGCATGATAGGCTGCTAGTTATAGATATCCTTGGGATCTCTAGACTTAGGTATGAATTTAATATTTCCTTTGTTTATTAAATTATCCAGGGATTTGGAATGGAAAGCCTCAAGATAGACTTTATGCAAGTCGTGTCCAACACAGTCCCAAAGGGCCTTGTAAAATTCACAAGGGAAACCATCAATCCTCGAGGCCTTGTCATCAGCCATGGAATGAACGACTTCCTTTAAGTCTTCAATTGTGAGTAATTGATCACAAAAGGATTTCTAGGCTAAAGATAGCCTATTTGGCACAACAGCAAGACAATCCTAAAGGGCTTGCTATTGCTCGGGCATAAACTCCTGAGTAGTGAAAACTTTTTCATAATATCGAACAAAGGCCTAAAGAATGTTAGGTAGCTCAGAGACCACCTGAATTCCATCTTTAATTTTTGTAATGCCTAGAGATGAGTGCCTAGCACATAGGGCCAAAAAAATCTCCTTGGAGGCATGGTCGCCAACCTTTAACTAGTGTGATCTGGCTTTGATTTGCGCACCTCTATCAGTATAATTGTTTGCAACTTAATTTTTGTCTTAATTCTACCACCTTGACTTTTAATGATGGGGAGAAAGGGCTAGCCACTAGAGCCTCGGTAGCTAAACACAAGTCAGTTGTGGTAGCCTCATAAGACTGTTGGTGAAAAATGGCTAGCTAATGCCCATAAATGTACAAAAATATTGTCATGCGAGTGATGGCATCATTCCACCAATTAATCCACCTGTATTGTGAGTTGGCTTGCACTCCAAATTTAAGACTCTACGAATGTGGGCCAATGTAGATTGATGAAAAAGTAGAGATGTGTTAAAAAAGAACAACATTTTGCAAGTCCAGGCTATCTTGTCTCCCATTCAATGAGAAAAGAATTGGGGAAATGATCTAACAAAGGCACATCCACTAATGAATTAACTAGGAGTGAACAGATGTCAAAAGAGAAAAAAGATTGAGCCAAGATCATAGAATGATCAAGGCAGTTAAATATCTTGTCAAAGCTAGCCTTGTAATTACACCAAGTGTGCTAGAGGGAATGAGAATGGTGGCAGTGAATATTGGGATCAAAGAGCCCCAACTTATTATGCATTTATAACCATGCCTCCCTTTCTCCAACGACCCATCTGAATGGAAAAGTGCCATCTTTATTACAGGCCATCTCAACCATATTGAAATCCCCACACACTAACCAAGTAGCAATTGGCAATGAATCAACAATCCAACGCCAAAGCACAGAGCATTCCACAACATCATTAGAACCATAAACATTAATAATCCCAAAGGAATGATTATCAATGTTGAGAAGGATCCAGGCAAGCCGATGTGTGGGATCAGATGCATGGTCGGCCACACAAGCATGCCACCATGGGGATAAAAGGGTGACAGCTCCACCATGGCCAACTTCATGATTAGTACAAAACATTTGACTGGCTAGCCAAATAGAGTGACAAGCGGATGCGAGCAAAAAACAAGAAATTTTAAGGGTATGTGCGGGATCATGATGGGCCAAAAAGTGGTGATATGATGGGTATGTGTAGGGTATGTGGCTAATGACTTTTTTTTACCTAAAATTGATGAAATGAAAAGGGTTTTTAAAGGATATTCTCAACTTTCCACCAATAAAAATTATGCTTTACTTTGAACTTAATAAATAATTATTATTCATTTTCTATTTGAATTACAACTAAAGTCCTAATTGATAGGCTATTGAAAAACATCTATAACTTTCAAATGGTATCACATTTTTTTGAATCCAAAACATGCGTCACATTCAATGCTTCAAATACTATAGGATTAAAGAAAAAATGAATTTCATGAAGTTTTGACCAAGTTAAGGTGGTTAGACATACAAAGTTTTTATATTTTTTAAAAGTTGTAACAAAAAAATCATAATTAATTATTTACTTCAAGGAAAAAAATTACAAAAAAATTACAAAATTGGGAGATGAGTCCTCTACTTATATCTAAAATCTTATAAAAAATATTATCATTTTATTGTGGTTAGGGTGGTTAGATAGACACCTACTTATTTTTTCCTTGAAATTTAAGTGCTACTCCATTGAAATTTCAAATTTTCACCAAATAGATTTAAAAACCCAGTAGTTTAGAAACTACATTCAATTTGCTATAGATTCTATTCTTACATATTTTTGAAATAATATAGATAACTTATTCAAATTTTTTACGTCAAGTTGCCTAACTTTGATTTTTCTGAATTTTTTGCCACTTAAGGGCCTATTTTTTCCATGATGATCTTGCACATACCCTTAACTTCTTGGAGACAAAGCTCTTCAATACCAACATATTTCGTCAAAGTATCCCTAATAGAATACTTTCTGGAGAGGTCTATCAGACCTCAAACATTCTATGAGAGGAAATTCATGAGTGAAACTCCTCCATATTATTGGAGTTCGGCTCGTCTTCATTCAAAGAAGAAAATAAATTTTGCAAAAACTCTAGAAAAATTGACCCAATTTGAATATTCAGAGAAGAAAATATTTGTTTCTTCTACATAAATTCACCTTCTTCCAATGGTGGAGAAGGATTGCGAGACCGCCTTTGACCTTCTGACATGGGAGGAGAAGCATTCAGTTGCACTATCATAATGGTAGTAGACTGAGGCATAGCCTTTAGCCAAGGCCACATTGGAATGTTATAATTCCCAATGAAAGCCTCTTTCCCCTTTGCTGAAGGGTTTAAAACATTTTTTGTTGGCTCAAGAGCTTTAGAAGCTGGACGAGAGCTACTGGACTTATTTTTACAGTTTGTAACCGTGGTCTATTTTTCATCAAGTTTGGCAACAAAATTATCTGCTTGACAAGGCTTTTCAGAATCTTGTGGCAGAGAAGGTATACGAGGATATACCAAAGGGCAGCCCTTGATCTTGTGGTTTGTGGAATGACACCTATAACACATGTTAGACATATTAAAATAAGTGACCTTTTGGATATGTTGGAGAGCTGCAATTTGAATGTCAATGGAGTCCTTCAAATCTTGTGAGAGGTCCACTTCAACAAAGACCCGCTTCTGGGTTCAGGCTTGAAAAAACCTATTTGGCTCAATACAAATGACCCTCCTTAGAGAGGACACAATATGATTCAGAAAAGGCACAAAAGGAAAAGGTAATCCAGGAAATTCAATCTAGACCAAGACCCAAAACTTGGTGTCATCCGAGACAGCAAAGTCTTGGGTCCACGCCTAGAAAACCAACAAAGAAGACCTGACATACCAGGGACCATTGTTCAGGATTTCCTGAACATGACTAACCTCAACAAAATGAAACAAAAAAACCCTTGGTTAAATTTTGGACCATATCAAGGCAGACCCCATGAGGGACCCAGGCCTTGTTGAACCATTCCTTAAGCACACTTTCAGGGGGAGTCCTCCCAACCAAATACCCAATAAGGTTATGTTGCTCAAGCCATTGACAAGAAAAATAAAAATTAGGAAAAGATAAAACCACATCAGCTAGGGAGTCAAAAGACTTACCTCATGAAACACTTTCAGAACAAATTTATGTGGTCATTTGATCGAAGGAGGAGCCATTGAACTACCAACACCAACATGAATTGTTGGGTTAGAGTTGGTTGAAGACATATTAAAAAAAAACTGTAGTAAATGCAGTCTTACACACAAAAAAAGAGGAAATTCCTACATGGTAAGTGTAGTATGACGCAAGAGGGGCCAATAATGACCAGAGACACAAGAAAACCCTAGGAGAGCTCATACACTGCCTTCTCTTTCAATTATCTTCTATTGTGGTAATTTTAAAAATACATAAAAGACACTCAAAGAGAATGCTAGGATAGGAATATGGTATAAGCAATAATCGTGAAATTTCCCCATTTCTAGATAAGCCCATATTAAATAATTGAGCTTTGTGCTAATCTTTCCTTGTTATTTCGCAAACTTAAAAAGAATAGTAAGGAAAACAAGAACAGTATGGTTATACACATTCAACATTTAGTTCAGTTTATCTAATTGTAAAGAATAGCTCCTCATTCTTTTCTCCAAGGATATTTCCATCTACCCAGCAAGGCAAGAAACCAAACATTAAACTATTTCTTGTGAAGGACAGGTTCAACCAAAAGTTTAGCTTCTTTCTCCTTCAATTGAAAATCTAGTGCAAGATTCAACTAATTCTTCTTAAAACTTTGAGAAAAATGTGTATTTAATCTAGCAATTCTTTTTGTTTGCTAATCATAAATATTTTCCAACTCATTAAGATAAATTACTAAGCTTTTGGATAGAATTTGAAGAATCCAAAATCATTTACCTGCCTGTTCTGCTTGAAGTATCAACTAGAAGTGTTCCTTGAGAGAAGCTCAAATATGTGACTACTTCAAAACAAACTCTTGATAGTGACCAACCTTTCCCATTAGAGAAGATACCTCTGAATCTTGATACCCATCCAAGAAAAAATGATTCCTTTACTTAAAGGATTCTTTTCTTCTAGATGGCAATGTCGTTCAGATTAACCAACCCCCATCTCTTTTAGATTTGGAATATAAATTGTTAGGTTGGGTGAAGCCGAAACATTCTAATTTAATGGTAGTTTGTTTCACACTTGAAACAAATACCTTTTTTTTAACTGACTTCTTTTTGGCATGTAGTTGCTAATTTATAAGTTGATTGTTTTGGTGGATTTTTCCATTTTGGAGATGAGACTAAATTATAAAATTTGTTGTTGCTTCAATATTATTTATTGTATTGTATTGAGAATTACTAAAAGTGATTCCCTTGTTGAAAGTGGATGTAGTCTAGATAAGAAAAACCAATATAAAAATTCTTTGTTCTTTGTGTGTGTTATTTTTCATTCATTTTATTTTTTGCAATATTTTCTTTCGTTTATTCTGTTGTCATTAAATTCAACATAAATGATATGAAGATCAAAATAGTTTTATGTTCATTCAAAAATAGTTAACAAGAGATTCCCAAGTTGGTTCCATTCTTTTACTATATCAAAAAAATATTTACTTGATGATGAGAAGCATGAAGTGGTTCAAATTTGAGGCTCCTCATACGCTAATCTTCCCCAAAAATCCCCTCTTTAAGTAGTGGAAGCACATGGAAGATTTCAAGAATCTGTTTCCATTATTCATCGATTATCTTACTTCAAAAGATGGAAAATTTGATGGAGGATTAGTTTTTGAAAAACTCTAGGCCATGATATCATGGCATTTAATCATGGATATGGCAGTTAGATTACATTTTTATTTGCCATCTTCCAAAACAAAACCATAGTTCTCTTATTATCCTCGTCCAAGAATGAATTATTTAATGTTATTCCTTCTGGATTGTGTTTCATGAAGGAAATGGCTTCATCATCCTTGATGGTTAAGATTCATCGGTTGATTAACATGTAGATAATGGTAAATGAAATTAATTATATCTCAAAAGTCATGGTTAGAAAATTTAATATTTAAATATATTCACACCACACCACTATATTAGTGTTGTGATTTCTAAATGTGTTTTGAGGGGTCATAGGCCTCTCTACATCAAAAGGAATAAGTATAAATTACTCCCCCCCAAGATAGATAAACTATTTTAAAATATTAATAAATGGATAATAATAATAATCATTTCATAAGAAGACATTATTATCAAGAAGGGCGACATTAACCATTACGTCGAGATGTGGCATTATTTCCATAATAGATTCATCACCCAAATATGCTAATTACTAATACGAATATATGCATTTAAATAATCATAATTATATTCACTCGTATATATATATATATATATATATAAAGAACTGAGATGGTTTACAAACCCTAAAACGATTCCCCAAAAAATAGAAAACAAAACAACCAACGCAAGATGACTTACCTCAAACTGGTAAAACATGCCCTAGACTTTTTAGGTTGAGCATATCTCACCCAACTGACTCAAACCTAGATGGCAACACCAGGGACTTCATATTGCAACCTCTCTACAAATGATACTTTCCCTCTTTTGTCCTATTGAAACTTGGTTTGTCTTGCATCAACACTCATGAAGAGCAAGGTAGTCCTCGCAAAACAGAAAACTAAACAACCAATGCAGGATGACCTACCTCCAACTGGTAAAACATGCCCTAGACTTTTTAGTTGATCAAATATCACCCAACTAACTCAAACCTAGATGGCAACACCAAAGACTTCATGTTGTAAGCTCTCTATAAATGATACTTTCCCCCTTTTGTCATTTTGAAACTCGGTTTGTCTTGTATCATCACTTATGAAGAGCAAGGTAGTTAGCTTGACAATATTTCAATACCCTCATCTTATCACATTTATATTCAAAATTGCTTTATAAAGAAGAACTTATATACATATCAGCCTATATGAATTAGGGCATACATACATAACTCGTTCAAAAACTTAAATTGAAGCATTGCATTTTTTATCATAACATCATTGTTTTTTTGGAACTTATAGCATATCATTGCAAAATTTATGAAATGTAAACGATTTTTTTCAAAAACTAAGGTGGGATGTAACAACTTGATTGTATTATTGATGTAAAGCAATGTATTTATACAAGAGGTGAGTAAGAGATGGTTTCTTAGGAAATAGTTTAGCAGTTGCTTAGGAAACAATTTGGCTAACTATATACACAGTTACATCTTCCGCAACACAATGTAACCACATCACAATGTAATATGCTAACAAAAAGTAATGTCTATTTTCATGGAGGGTAGACCATTTGCTATAGAGACATAAGTCACCACTTGATCATGGTGATGAGTCCTCACAAAGGTCTAGTGGAGAGAGTGACATCAAGGGCCCTCATCTTCCATTTTAATTTATATGTCACGATAATTACAAGGTTCATGGACTGGAGTTTTTTGAAACCCAAGTGCTGCATAGGTGAGCATAGATGTGAGTTGAGTAGGGTTGTTGGGTAGCAATAATAAATGTCAACCAAAAACTAAATAATGTCCTTCCTCTAAGGATTCTTATATTGTTTTTTTTACCCTTACAATGAGATAAGGTGAGTTGATTACTTACACAATTTATCATGACCAACAACTTAACAAGAGAGTTCCCTATTGACCCTTCTCTCACCATTTATTTTATTTTATTTTATCTATTAGGTTAACTTATCATACATGGATGCTTCAACTTTTACTTGACATATAGACATCCCCATTTATTATTAAGGAGATGCCTCTTCACTTAAACATAAGATTGTTCTTAAACCCAAGCAGATATTAGCTAAGATAACATTTCGTGGTGCATGATGATGGATAGCATAAGCATTCAAGAAGTAAAACTTCTTAGCCCTTATAAGACATGATTTTTTCATTAGAGGAGAAATTTCATCAAAGACCCTTCATTAAAACAATGTTATATAATAAACTATTATCTCTATTCGGATACAATAAGAGTAAGCTTACTAATTTATATAGATCCCACGTTTTGATTTCTTAATAATTAATTTTGATAGAGTAAGTAAAAGAAATACATTATTTAAGTAAAATAATTTAAACAAATAATAATAAGAGTATCCTTACTAGATTATATACTTATAATTATTTTCTTTGAAAAGCCACATGATAATGATAATGACATTGATAATTCAACTCAAATTAACAATTATCAGATTTTAATTTTATATATATATAATTTATTTATTTATTTATTTTTTATCAATTGTCATAAGTAAATTAAGAATTTGAATGGCTAATGCCATTTACCAAATATACACGGCACTTATCTTCCCATATATAGTCATGCACAAGTGATGTGATTGTGATCAACTTTTCTTCTCTTAGTCATGTACAAGTGATGTGATTGCGATAAACTTTTCTTCTCTTAGTTATGCACAAGTGGCGTGATTGTGTAAACTTTTTTCTCTTAATTATGCACAAGCGACGTAATTGTGTAAACTTTTTTCTCTTAATTATGCACAAGTGACGTGATTGTGATAAACTTTTCTTCTCTTAGTCATGCACAAGTTATGTGATTGTGTAAACTTTTTTCTCTTAATTATGCACAAGTGACGTGATTGCAATAAACTTTTCTTCTCTTAGTCATGCACAAGTGATGTGATTGTGTAAACTTTTTTCTCTTAATTATACACAAGTGATGTGATTGTGATAAACTTTTCTTTTCTTAATCATGCACAAGCGAAGTGATTGTGATAAACTATTCTTCTCTTAGTCATACAAAAGTGACCTGATTGTGAATGTGATAAGACTTGACTTTTCTTTTCCCAACTTTTCTGAACAAGTATAGTATTGAGAAGGCACGTTTTATTGACCAGCTTTTACTGTTGCTGTTCATTGATGGAATTTGAGCCACGCATTGACACGAGGTGGATATTATTAGTAGGGAAGCATTTAATAGGTGAGACTTCAAATTTACCATTGCACGTTTACTTTGACTTTGAAGATTCCGGTAGCATGTGCAAACCATTTAGTTCACTACTCGCACGGTCAGTATAAGTAGAACTATACCTTTAAACTTTAGCACAAGCCTTCCCAACCAAAACAAAAAACACTTTAGCACAAGCACTGAAATGTAAATTTCGGTTGTGCTCAACCATTTTGGAGTGCTTCTGCAATGTCTAATTTGAATGGAAACCACATTTCTTCTGTACCAACTAATGCTTTCAATCATTGGGATGATGATTTTGTCCAATCTATAGAAACACCATACGGGGTATGCAACTTCTTAGATAGTATTTCTATTCTTATCAAAAGATTTATTTTCTAGTTCGTTCTCATAATTTTCTTCATTGTTGATGTTTTATTTTCCAGGCATCTGAATACCAGGAACGGGCTGAAACACTGATAAAAGAAGTCAAAATCTTGTTAAAAGAAATGCAAACAGGCGATGCCGATCTAATCGAGCGGCTTGAGATGGTTGACGCATTGCAATGCCTCGGAATAGATCGACATTTTGAGGCTGAAATAAAAGAAGCTCTTGATTATGTATACCGGTGTGTATAATAGCAGAGTATATCTTAATAAATTACTAGAAAAATTTGGAGATATATATAATTAAAGCTTTTTGAAAGAGGTAATGAATTTTAAATATTTTGTGCATGGCATATAGTAGAAAAACACAAACTAAAATAGTAATTTTTTGATAGATTATTTGTTTAATTTTTAGTTTATATTTTATAGGTGGAGTATGCTCTTACATACGAATGGTCTCGTACTTTTACTAGATGGGAGGCACGAAATTTCATAGAAATTTATGAGCTAGATAATCAAAGGTAGAAGTAAATTATTGTTGTTTTATCAAGATACTTTAAATAAATTATTAAATTAACTATAAGATTTTATTATTTTCTTTAGATTGAAGGACAAAAGGATTTTAGAGCTGGGAAAATTGAATTTTAATATACTACAATTTCAATACAAGTTGGAGATGAAAAGCCTCTCAAGGTAATTATCAAGTTAACAAAGAGACTTAAAGTTCTTTGTTTCCTATAACATTCTAAGACCTGTTGCTCTATTATTTAATGCATGAATAATGTACAAAAAATATTCCATTCCTTCGAAGAGCTTCAATAAAATTAGCCAAGAAAAATTGTAGATTTCTCTATGATAGTGTATACTATTATGTCATAATTCATATAATATTTTAAACTAATTTTATAAGATGTTTATTTTATAAATATGCAATAATAGATCAAAACATTAGGATGAATATTTCGGTAACGATTATTTTCAATACTATAATTTTTTATAATAATTTCAATTCTAGATCATACTTTACTTTTTTTTAAAACTTTTCTTATAGCTATTAATTATCATGGCAGTTGGTGGGTAGCTTCTGGTGTCTCCGAGCTAATTGCAATGAGGGAGCGATCAATTGAATATCTCTTATTGGGTGTTAGTTCGATAGATGAATTGGAGCTTTCTAGTAGTAGAATTGCTATGGAAAAATTCACAACCATTCTCACAATCATGGATGACATTTCTGATGACTATGCAACACTTGAGCAACTAAAATGTATTACAGAGGCCATTACTAAAGGTTTGGATGTTTCTATTATAAGAAACATTCCAAACAACCTTAAGGCATGCCTTGAATTTGTTTTTAAAACAATTCACGAGTTGACAAGTGAGGCTACAAAAAAGCAAGGTCGTGACATGATGCCTTTTGTTGCCAAAGCTGTATGTATACTTCTTCAAGACCCTTTTTAATGTATTTTTAAAAAGAATATATAATTTATATAGAAAAATAAATATGAATAAAATGCTAGATTAGATGTCATATTAGTGATAATTTAGATTCACTAGACATAATCGCCATAAATTTTCACAAATAATTAGATTTCAAATAAATGGAACCTTCTCAAATGAAAAAAAAAATTAAGGGTTGAGTAATGAGTAGTGGAGATTTCATAATGATTTCTTTTTTATAAATATTTATTTACAAAGTCAAGGCTCTCATTAATTTAGATTGTTGATGGATACTTTGATGTTTACTTTTTATACTTGAAATCTATAAACAAAATCATTCTGATCTTATTTAATAATAGAACTAGTTATATACATCATGGAATGAAAAAATGAAATGGATTTAACATGTATATTGTTTTGTGTTTTAGTGGGAAAATTATGCAGAAGCTTGCTTTGAGCAAGCGAGATGGAAAATAAGTGGATATCTTCCAACCTTTAATGAGTACATAAAAGTTGCTGAAATGTTTGTGGGATTTGGACCAATATTATTGCATATAGTCCTATTAGCATCCCACATTTCATGTGATGGTGATATTGAGAAGATATACCTTCAAAAATCTAGATTCTATGAACTCATGTGAGAGTCTATGTGGTTAATTGATGATATACATGATTATGATGTTTTGATTCTTTTCCCTTATTCTATAGATATTAAACATATAAATAAATTAATGGTACATGAAATACTAACATATTTTTAATGTTAATGAAGGATGAGAGGCTCCATGGAAAGATTGCATCAGCTATTTATTGTTACATGAAAGATCATCCTAATTTATCAGAGGGAGAGGCATTAAATTACACAATCAAACTCAATATGGAATTATTGAAGGAAATGAGAAGGGAATTTTTGAAACCAAATAATGTTTTGCTTGATTGGGAGAAGATATGTCTTAATAGTACTAGAGGAATACAATTCTTTTATATATTTGGTGATGGCTTTACACATTGTGACAAGGAGGTAAAGCATCAAATATTTAAGGTTATTGTTGATCCAGTGGAAGTCTAGAAAAGGAAAGATTTTCCATCATCTTGAAATGAAATTCTTTCTTTAGTCTATAGTCTAGACTTCTAGTAAGTTACAAACCTATATGGTACTATTAGATTTCTTCTATTGTAATAATTTCTTTGTTACTTCAACTCATCCAGTATAACTTATCTTTAGATAGAGTTGGGATGTTCTATTGATTTCCTATATACTTTGTATCACTTTTATATATAAAATAAGTGTTCTATGTTTTTATCTTTTATGACAATTTTAGTAGTTAAGAAAAATATCTGATTAGTGGCATCATTTTAAATTTTTCTTTCACAATATAAAATAGAATTGAAATATGATGTGATGTTTTGTATTCACCTATAAGTTGTTGTTGTGCTTTATTTATTTTAAAAAAATTATATTAATTTGAGGTTTCATGATATAGTTAAAAATAATCTTCATTAATACCACAATTAAATAAGCTCAATATGACATATTTTTTATGCCCTACTATCATGATAATTATATTATTAATACTCAAATTAAAATTAACATAGTTAATGTAGATGTTGATGGGATTTGTGCTCCTACATACATAGATTATGTATTTAGTGACTATTATTTTTTAATCAAAACTCTAAATGACTATTTTTACTATCAAAAATCTAAATGTTGATGATGATTGTATACACTCTCCTATTTAAAGATAGCCTATATCTTCAAAGACTATTCATTGAAAAATAATAGTGTTTGAAAACGGAAAAAATATTTAAAAATTTAAACAAAGATTTATCTTCCATCTTACATTAAAATTGGTATAACGATGTAGATGAAGAATATAAAATTTGTTTAACTATAAATGTTAATTACATGTTTATTATTATAATCAATTAATAAACCTTAAATTTTAGTGGATTAGACTTAATTAAAAGTGTATCAATGAAACATAGAAAAAGAGGTTCACCCAAAAGGGGATTCACCAAATGGATGAACCTAATTTTGATTGTGTTTGGATGGATGTTTCATTCAATTATGAGAGAAAAAATGCCTAAATAACAACTAGAATGAAAACTAACTATTATAACAACAATAAAGGTTTTAAGATGCCAAAATTATGTGTACCTTGCTAAAAAGGTGTTGTTTCGGGGCTCACTAAGGACTCATTTTCCTAGTGGTGAATGGGTCCCTACTAGGTTATTTTCTTTTATGTCTACACTCCCAACTCCTAGGTGATTAGCTTGCAAAAGTCAGAAATAAATTATGTAGCTTTTTTTTTTGTGATCTTGCAAGATAGATGACAACTTTTACAACTTTTCAATCTTGACAACTTTTGTTCCAATCTTTTTCTCCACTTGATCTTCAACCTAAAAATTGCAATCACACATTAAAGGGTACAATATTTTTTTGATTGTTAGGGAATAGGGTTTTTCCTTGGTCAAACCCATTTAAGGTAAATTAAACCTTATGATGAAATAATAAAACATGAAACATGAAAAAATTATACATTGGATGAAGTATTGGATACAAATCAACAATCTAACATGAAGTGGCTATGAAGAATGTAGATCTTGATCTTGAAGAAGGATTTGAAACAATGTTTTTAAATGGGTCATTAATGCTACATCAAAACATAAGCTCAACTACATGGATGATGTACTAAATCTTTGACATGATGATATGACCTTTGATTTTTGTAATAAAACCTTGATAATCTACTCTTAAATTCCTTTGAAATGCTCTTGAAGTGCTCTCTTGATCATAAATTTTCTATAATGCTTGAATACTTGAATGCTTAGATGAAAATATGTGAATTAACCTTATATTTATACTTATCTTAAGATTTAATCCCAAAATTCAAATAACAAAAGCCAACATCAGATCTAGGATTAAAAACAACTAAGATCCTGCAAAGAATAAGTTAAAAAGAGGTGTCCT